>CM038669.1:384074785-385274785 GCA_021605145.1 Aegilops bicornis | reverse complement strand
AGTCTGAAACATTTGAAAAGTTCAAAGAATTTCAGAGTGAAGTGGAAAATCATCGAAACAAGAAAATAAAGTTTCTACGATCTGATCATGGAGGAGAATATTTGAGTTACGAGTTTGGTCTTCATTTGAAACAATGCGGAACAGTTTCGCAACTCACGCCACCTCGAACACCACATCGTAATGGTGTGTCCGAATGTCGTAATCGTACTTTACTAGATATGGTGCAATCTATGATGTCTGTCACTGATTTACCGCTATCGTTTTGGGGTTATGCTTTAGAGATGGCTGCATTCACGTTAAATAGGGAACCATCTAAATCCGTTGAGACGACACCATTTGAACTGTGGTTTGGCAAGAAACCCAAGTTGTCTTTTCTTAAAGTTTGGGGATGCTATGCTTATGTGAAAAAGCTTCAACCTGATAAGCTCGAACCCAAATCGGAGAAATGTGTCTTCATAGGATACCCAAAGGAGACTTGTTGGGTACACCTTCTATCACAGATCCGAAGGCAAGATATTCGTTGCTAAGATATGATCCTTTCTAGAGAAGGAGTTTCTCTCGAAAGAAGTGAGTGGGAGGAAAGTAGAACTTGATGAGGCAGCAGTACCTGCTCCCTTATTGGAAAGTAGTTCATCACAGAAATCAGTTCCAGTGATTCCTACACCAGTAAGTGAGGAAGATAATGATGATGATCATGAAATTTCTGATCAAGTTACTACCGAACCTCATTGGTCAACCAAAGTAAGATCCGCACGAGAGTGGTACGGTAATCCTGTTCCGGAAGTCATGTTACTTTACCATGACGAACCTACGAACTATGAGGAAGCGATGATGAGCCCAGATTCCGCAAAATGGCTTGAGGCCATGAAATCTGAGATGGGATCCATGTATGAGAACAAAGTATGGACTTTGGTTGACTTGCCCGATGATCGGTAGGCCATAGAGAATAAATGGTTCTTCAAGAAGAAGACTGATGCTAACGGTAATGTTACTGTCTACAAAGCTCGACTTGTGGTGAAAGGTTTTCGACAAGTTCAAGGAGTTGACTACGAAGAGACCTTCTCACCCGTAGCGATGCTTAAGTCCGTCCGAATCATGTTAGCAATTGCCGCATTTTATGATTATGAAATTTGGCAAATGGATGTCAAAACTGCTTTCCTTAATGGATATCTTAAAGAAGAGTTGTATATGATGCAACCACAAGGTTTTGTCGATCCAAAAGGTGCTAACAAAGTGTGCAACCTCCAGCGATCCATTTATGGACTGGTGCAAGCCTCTCGGAGTTGGAATATACGCTTTGATAGTGTGATCAAAGCATATGGATTTATACAGACTTTTGGAGAAGCCTGTATTTACAAGAATCTGAGTGGGAGCTTTGTAGCATTTCTGATATTATATGTGGATGACATATTGTTGATCAGAAATGATACTGAATTACTTAATAGCATAAAAGGATACTTGAATAAGAACTTTTCAATGAAAGACCTCGATGAAGCTGCGTATATATTGGGTATCAAGATCTATAGAGATAGATCAAGACGTTTAATTGGACTTTCACAAAGCACATACCTTGACCAAGTTTTGAAGAAGTTCAAAATGGATCAAGCAAAGAAAGGGTTCTTGCCTGTGTTACAGGGTGTGAAGTTGAGTCAGAATCAATGCCCGACCACTGCAGAAGATGGAGAGAAAAGGAAAGTCATTCCCTATGCTTCAGCCATAGGTTCTATCATGGATGCAATGTTGTGTACCAGACCTGATGTGTGCCTTGCTATTAGTTTAGCAGGGAGGTACCAAAGTAATCTACGAGTGGATCACTGGACATCGGTCAATAACATCCTGAAATACCTGAAAAGGACTAAGGATATGTTTCTCGTTTATGGAGGTGACGAAGAGCTTGTCGTAAATGGTTACGTCGATGCAACCTTTGACACTGATCCGGATGACTCTAAGTCACAAACCGGATACGTATTTATATTGAACGGTGGAGTTGTCAGTTGGTGTAGTTCTAAGAAAAGTGTCGTGGCGGGATCTACGTGTGAAGCAGAGTACATAGCTGCTTCGGAAGCAGTGAATGAAGGAGTCTGGATGAAGGAGTTCATATCCGATCTAGGTGTCATACCTAGTGCATCGGGTCCAATGAAAATCTTGTGTGACAATACTGGTGCAATTGCCTTGGCAAAGGAATCCAGATTTCACAAGAGAACCAAGCACATCAAGAGACGCTTCAATTCCATCCACGATCAAGTCAAGGAGGGAGACATAGAGATTTGCAAGATACATACGGATCTGAATGTTGCAGACCCGTTGACTAAGCCTCTCTCACGAGCAAAACATGATCAGCACTAATACTCCATGGGTGTTAGAATATTACAATGTAATCTAGATTATTGACTCTAGTGCAAGTGGGAGACTGAAGGAAATATGCCCAAGAGGCAATAATAAATTTGTTATTTATATTTCCTTATATCATGATAAATGTTTATTGTTCATGCTAGAATTGTATTAACCGGAAACTTAGTACATGTGTGAATACATAGACAAACAGAGTGTCACTAGTATGCCTCTACTTGACTAGATCATTAATCAAAGATGGTTAAGTTTCCTAGCCATGGACAAAGAGTTGTCATTTGATAAACGGGATCACATCATTAGAGAATAATGTGATTGACTTGACCCATCCGTTAGCTTAGCACGATGATCTTTAGTTTGTTGCTATTGCTTTCTTCATAACTTATACATGTTCCTATGACTATGAGATTATGCAACTCCCGAATACCGGAGGAACACTTAGTGTGCTATAAAACGTCACAACATAACTGGGTGATTATAAATATACTCTACAGGTGTCTCCGATGGTGTTTGTTGAGTTGTCATAGATCGAGATTAGGATTTGTCACTCCGAGTATCGGAGAGGTATCTCTGGGCCCTCTCGGTAATGCACATCACTCTAAGCCTTGCAAGCATTGTGACTAATGAGTTAGTTGCAGAATGATGCATTACGGAACGAGTAAAGAGATTTGCTGGTAACGAGATTGAACTAGGTATTAGGATACCGACGATAGAATCTCGGGCAAGTAACATACGGATGACAAAGGGAACTACGTATGTTGTTGTGCGGTTTGACCGATAAAGATCTTCGTAGAATATGTAGGAACCAATATGATCAACCAGGTTCCGCAATTGGTTATTGACCGGAGATGAGTCTTGTTCATGTCTACATAGTTCTCGAACCCATAGGGTCCGCACGCTTAACATTCGGTGACGATCGGTATTATGAGTTTATGTGTTTTGATGTACCGAAGGTTGTTCGGAGTCCCGGATATGATCATGGACATGACGAGGAGTCTCGAAATGGTCGAGACATAAAGATCGATATATTGGATGACTATGTTTGGACATCGAATGGTTCCGGGTGAGATCGGGCATTTACCGGAGTACCGGGGGATTACCGGAATCCCCCAGGGAGTATATGGGCCTTAATGGGCCTTAGTGCGAGAGAAGATAAGGCAGCCTAGGAGGGGGCGCCCCCCCAAGCCCAATCCGAATTGGGTGAGGGGGCCGGCCCCCCTTTCCTTTCTCCTTCCCCCTCTTCCTTCTATTCCTAGTGGGCCTAGGAAAGGGGGAGTCCTACTCCCACTAGGAGGAGGACTCCTCCCCCTTTGCCGCGCCTAGAGAGGCCTGCCGGCCTCCCCTCTCCCTCCTTTATATACGAGGGAGGGGCACCCCATCGACACACAAGTTGACAGTTGTCTTAGCCGTGTGTAGTGCCCCCCTCCATAGATTCCACCTCGATCATATCGTTGTAGTGCTTAGGCGAAGCCCTGCATCGGTAACTTCATCATCACCGTCATCACGCCGTCGTGCTGACGAAGCTCTCCCTCGACACTCAGCTGGATGGAGAGTTTTTGGGAAGTCACCAAGCCGGACGTGTGTAGATCGCAGAGGTACCATACTTTTGGTACTAGGATCGGTCGGATTGTGAAGACGTACGACTACATCAACCGCGTTGTCATAACGCTTCCGCTTACGGTCTATGAGGGTATGTGGACTACACTCTCCCCTCTTGTTTCTATGCATCACCATATAGATCTTGCGTGTGCGTAGGATTTTTTTTAATTAATGTGTTCCCCAACAACATCAACTGTGTTACTTAACGCTTCCGCTTTCGGTCTACGAGGGTACGTGGACACACTCTCCCCGCTCGTTGCTATGCTTCTCCTAGATAGATCTTGCATGATCGTAGGAAAATTTTGAAATACTACGTTCCACCACAGAGCCCTGGCCGTACGTATGCGCAAGTAGGCGTTCCAGACCCGCCGTATATGCGTACATGGTCAGTGTTACTTTCTTGCACCCTCGCTGTTGTACGTACGTGTACATGCTACGTGCGCGCCTCTACTACGACACGTGCGCGCCTCTACATCGACCAGTATGTACGTACACGTTTGCGACCAGAATGACAACGCTACATACGCTTCGACCAGGTGGGTCCCGACTGTCAGGCACTTCCTTGCGTGCGAAGATGTAGCTAGTGTGTCCCAGCAATCAGGCGGGCGAATCATTTTTTTGCCCGTAATATGGACACACTTCCTTGCGTGCGAAGATATAGCTGGCGGGTCCCAGCAGTCAGGGGGGAAACATTTTTTTCGCGAAATACGATGGCCCGTCCGGCGGGTCCCTGCTGTCAGGTGGAGGAATCATTATTTTCCGCGTAGTAAGGAGGCACTTCTTTGCTGCGGCCATGGACCCAGCTGTCAGCCTCTCCATGTATAGTACTCTTCCGATGGAAGTCGTTCCTTGACCATGTTGACCATGCCGCACTGAGAGCACCAGGGCGGTGGACGATGGTGAGGCCTAGGAAGGGGACGACATGGAGCTGGGGAAGAAGCGGCAGTGGAAGCCCACGCGGATAGGAGTACGAGGGTTCACTGGTTCGGCTGCGATGTGAGCCTGCCGTTGCCGCAGGGCCTGGCCAGTGGTGGGAGTAGTAGGGGGCGGTGAGGCCTCAACAGCAGCACAACTGGCCATTGGAGACAGGAGCAGGCGGTCTCGCCGGCGCTGGTTTGGGCGGCTCATGTAAGAAGAGCAGCGATTGAAGAAATAGAAGGACCGTTCGAATCAAATCCGATGGTCACTGCTGCTAGAATCGTTTGTTGACTAACTTGACAAAGCCCTGCGTACGCGTCAACTCAATAGGCCCACAAGTCAGCCTCTGAACTGGTGCGCCCTAGATGTCAGTGGGAGGAATCATTTTTTCGCGTAATAAGGAGGCAGTTGATTGCGTGTGGCCAGGCCAGCGGAGGGAGTAGGGTGGGCATTTGAAGCCTGCGTGGCATGACAGCGGTCCACAAGAGGAGGGAGCAGGCAGTCCCGCCGGCGCTGGTTTAGGCAGCTTGAGCAGGAAGATCAAAGATTGAAGAAGCACGTCGGCCGTTGGATGGACATCCAATAGTCACTGCTGCTAGAATCGTGTGTTGACTGACAAAGCCTTGCGTAAACAAGTCAGCCTCGAAATTTGTGGTGTGTACAACCTATTTGCTATTATTTTTTATAATTTTTACTCATTTTCTAATTCATATGGAATTTATTGCAGCCCATTTTCCATTTTTAGAATTGCTGCCCATTTTCTGGTCAGTGCCAGGGTTAAAAATTGAACTAAAAATGTGTGAAATTTTGAAAATTCACAATTTTTTGCTTGGGAACAAAATATTCTTAATCCAAAAATTATTAGCCATACTAAAACAAATAAAAAAAATAAATTAGTACTATGTCATGTTAAAATCCAATGAAATATAAAATATCAGTGAAGAACAAAAACAAAAAAAAGAAACTAGTTTTCCCATTTACTTTTAACAGATACTGACCAAACTCTTTGGCCAGGCCGGAATGCATCCCTCCTCGTCTTGAAAGATTTGCAGCCTAGTAAGTGGGAGAAAACAAATAGGCCTAGCTTGGGTATTTTTCAAAAAGAAGTAGTGGGCTACCTATTTTCCCAAAGAAAAAACTGCTGGGCTAGTCATGTTGTTAGACGGGCCACAGAGACCACATAACCCAGTTTATAGCCTGCTCCTCCAAACAAATCCTCAAAAAAAATTGTGCAATTCTGTCGTTAATTGACTATACGTTGAAAATGATGTGGGTCCCAGATATCAGCAGGGTGGATTAGAGTAAAAAACGAGGGGTGCATCTGAGTAGTAAAAGAGGCGCTTTGCTTGTGTTTGGGAGTGGACCTGGTGGGTCCGTACTGTCATACTCACATCTACAGTCCTCTCCCAATTCACTAGGTTGATAGGGCCAGACGGGGGTGCCGCGGCGAGCGCACCAAGGCGGAGGATGAAGTGTTGTCGCCAATGTGCTGGGCTGGGTTGGACATTCTTATTGAAAAATAAAAATGGACCGGAACTATTTACAATGTTGACTACAATTTGCATGGGTCCGCTGGTTGTAGGAAGAAAATGTAAGGAGAAAGAAGACTGGTCGCTATCTTTGCCTAAGAATTATATCGACTGAATGTAATGACACTATCATAGGAAATAATATCATCCTGTTAAATCGTGAATTTAAAGAACTGGTGCATGAGCATTTAGCTTTAATTATTTGTTTATTTATTACTTATTTATGTTTAGGTGACCATGAGCATGTACCTAGGCCGGATTCATGTGAGAGCCTCCCTTCCAGTTAATTATGGGCTCCTCTATTGGGCCTTCATTAGTGGGTTGCATGTTATCAACAAGTGGAAAATGTGTTCCGTACGAAAAATAGTATGCGCTACGTACGGTACGGGGCACTAAAGGATCGGACCGTGCAATGACTTCCAAAACATTGTGTTTGTTGTTCTAACAACACATTTATTCAACCAACAAACAAAATATACTATTGATCGTACATTGAAAATAGCAGCAGCAGCAACCAGGGCTGGGGGTGCAACAGAAGCTGTAAGCAGGCCAGAAGAGTAAAGACGCAGCTCTCTCTTCCAAACCAAACATCATCCATCATTACAAAAGGGCTACCAAAAGAGAACAAGTGTGTGCATCAAACTAAATAAATATCCTAGTACACCAAGTGTATGCGTCTAACTAACTGGCTCAGTTAGACGTTACTATTTATTAAGCTATGGAGATTGGCTGACGGCTTGAACCAGATGGGTGCTCGACGGGGAAACTCGGCCCGGCGGTCGAAATGCGATACTTGCGACCCTCTCTCCTACTTTGGGCTGCAGAGCGTGGCGGCACATATCGAGGTATGGTGCATGCAGAGACGCATGGTACGCAGCGTGTACACAGTTTTGCACGATGAACGAAACGCGATGCCATCATGATCCTTGCCATCGGTTATCTCACAGTTAATCGATAATTCAATCCGAGGAACAGAGGCGTGTACCAAGGCTACTTACCAGCCTCGGTCAAAAATTCACGAAGGCCCAGGGAAGCTGGGATCCTGCTCAAAGACCTTGCAGTGACTGTGATTGTATTCCGTGAAACAACACGTCTAGTACGTGCGAACGATCATCAATCGTTCGCCGTCGTCTGATCGAGCCAGGAACCACCTACAACTGCCATGCCGCTTTTCTTTGGAAGGTTCTGGGATTAGGAAGGGTAGGGAGACCAGGCGGCCTACAACATCATATCAAGTTGGAGTCAAATAAAAAAGGGCTCTTAATGTAGTCAATCTTAAGAACAACATGTTATGAGCATGAATATTTTTTCAAGAATGTTGATGATAATATAAGCAAGCCATCATGATATCATAGGAAAGTAACATCTTCTTTGTAACAGCCGTTTGTAGCGATATTTGGAGTAGGTCGACAATACGTCCAGCCATAGAAGGGAATTAAGCAGTAAATGAAGCCCTTGTGTTTAATGGCATCGAGAGAACCATGGAGGATGTATGATCCTGCGATGGACATGCAGATTTATCCACTTGCCGCGATGACTGTCAGATAGGCGAGACCGCGGTTGAAGAATGCAATTAGCCTGAAGTCTTTATAATTCACAGATCTTGTGGGCACTTGGCATATTACAACCTTGAGCAAATCAAACTTGGTATCATGTTGGCTACTGTAAGATTACGAGTATTCTGGGTTGCGGTGCCCAAGCAGTGCAATGTTAATAGAAGGAAGGGGGATCAATCGCCGGCTGTAGACCTCCACCAGCATCCAGCTGCCGCCACTGTCGACGAGCACCATCCAAGACGTGTTCATGCCGACCCAATACATACCGTTAATGTAGTTGAGGGTGAAGGGGATCGGATCGCAGTCAAGAGGGTTGATGCTCGCCACCCTATGATCGTTATGCTGTGTGACACGCCGTTTATGAAGATCAGGCGGCATCAGCAAGCAAGGAGCTAACTTAAAAAGCTCCGGCCTGAGGGCTTTGAGTAAATGGTACAGCCCCGACGAGCACGCGGTGAGCGGCATGGTACTGAGATTGTCCACACGTAAAACAATGAGCTTGATTACCTCTGTGGGGAGCGAATTCCAGCCACTCTTTCGGCGGACGCTGCTCGATTCTGCCATTGTTAGTGCTTGGGTTTCAGAAGAGGGGGGAGGCGCCTTAGCAGGGATGAAAGATTGGACGATTATGTGCGGACAAGGATGGAGAAGTGAATATGTGCTACGGGAAGTGGACATGTGATGATGACTACAACATGCCGCTTGACTTAAGAGACACATACCAGCAGCGTAGGGTCATATTGATGCCAGACAACTAGCTTGAGTGATCACATTACTGGTACTCCCTACAGTACCTACTACTATGCCCTAACTTGCTTGACTAGAGTAGTAGTGGAGTAGGACTCTGCTCTACTACTAGCACCGGAGGATTAGTATATTATAATCTAAAATAGTTACAAACTTCAATGCCCGAGCGTGGAATGACTATGAACCGCCATCGGTGCTAACTCCAATGCCCAGCAAACGTTTGCTGGCAGAAATGGCAGTTGCAAACGCCCGCGACGCAGTTACAATACGTGTGTAAGGGTGGTAGTTTTGTCAAATACTATGGCTTAAAAATAGGCCACCGTCGGATGGAAATCTGACGTTTACGTGGGATTCGCCATGATTGAGCTCGTGGTGAACAATCGCCATATATCATTACTAAAGAAGGTTAAAACACCCGGGGCTGTAACTTGCACTGGCTGACCACTAACAATGATACTAACATAGTTGTAAAATGGTCAAAGACCGTGTCTACGTGGTGTTCGGAATTATATGCAAAAAAACTAGCAAGATGCACGTGCATTGCACGGAACATCAAGATGCATTTTTTACAAAACACCTGTTGTGGTTGACCCATGCAGGAGTAATCCCATGTGTAAAAACTAATGATATCTCGAGAATTTTATCGAAAACATGGTATCTCAATCATTTCATCGAAAAAATGATATCTCGAGAAAGATGATAGGTAAGGTGAGGAGGAGTGGGGCGTGGTGGTGACTGGTGGTGGGACTGGGCGGAGGCATGGGGATGGACAGGCGGCAGGCCACCATGCCGATTGTTCGAGACTTCCTTTTTAATTGCTCGGCAATGAGGTTGTGGGAGATAAGGATGAACGAGGCAAGGCCTTATCTGTAAATGTGGAGAGAGGTGCGGGTATCTTTTGTAAAATTGTCATAGTTTGCTTTCTATCTGTCAGATATAGATGGGACGGTCTATATTATAAGATGGCAGGCACACCATCATCATCAACTCAGTTTTTATCTACCCCTACTCCTGTATTACTTATACTTATATATACTCCTATAAAAGACTCAGTTGGTGATGATGGTGTGTCTGCCATCTGCCATTTCTGACCATTAGATCTGCATCTAACAGTTGTGATGTAAGTTGTGGCCTTTTGCAACAATTGCCACTTCTCTACTCCAGTTTACACAAAACCCCTTAGTATCTTGAAACCAACCACATTCCTCCCTTACCTCATCAAAACAGCCCAAAGAATATATTTGGAATGAAACATAAGATATTTTTAGTGATAAGTATATCAAAACTAAATTGTTTTGTTTCAAATTTGTGAATATGTATTATTCTACTTTGGATCTGTTGCAACGGATGGGCTCATTGCTATAAAGGTTTATCTCTTGCATCATTACATAGCGAACACACGGTGTCTTTGGTCCGGCCGGATGCTTGCGTACGATGGCCTTTGAGTTCGAATTCTGTCCTAAACTGTAGCTTTTTATATTTTTTTTAATATGTACTTCTTTCGCTACTGTACTGGGAGTGGAACCCACAGAGTACTTAGAATACAAGATTATGGATGGATTCGTTTCTTTCTAACTTTTTATATGAATCTGTAGCCAGCCTGCAAGTAGTGTACACTGTACTGACAGTGGAAGTACTTAGAATACAAGATTAAGGATGCAATTAACTTTTTATATAGGGAGAATCAAACACGCAATTAACTCAAATGGATTGGACGTGACTCTATTATTCTCCAATGGCAACCGGAAAATTTCCTCCCGCGGGTCGGAGTAGGTTTCTTTGTTTGCATGCGGGTTTAACGGAGGGGTTTGATGGAGGTGAGGAGGCATGTTCAGTCGGGTGTGCAGCGGGCGGTGTAGTACCATTTGATTTGACAACTACTAGTATATTATAAAAAAGAAAGAAGAGTAGTAGAGATAGAGATCAGAGTAGAGGTAGAGACTAGGGAGGAGCACCATCTACTGCTTTGTGTGCTACTCCTTCGCTCCATTTGACGGCCGCAACGTCCCCTACAGCCACTCCCTCCCGCGCTCCATTTGGCGAGCGCTGTTGAAATTTGGGGAGCGCACTCTCGCGACTGCTGGCAGCGACGAGTTCACTGACGGCGACTTCTTCCCCGACCTCGGCAACCTCTTCCTGAATGACATGGGTGACAACCTCAACACCAACGGTGCTGCTCCCGTTGCATCGTATGTGTTTCTGTCCTTCCTGTTCGAAATCGTGGTAGAATTCATGTTTCTAGTCTGTGTCCTAGATTCGATTTGTTCATCTACTATGCTAGTCCACATGATTAGTTTAATCTCTGTTATAGCCATTATGATTTATTTTGTGCTTATTCAGACTAAATCGCGTAGTAACTTGCTCATATATTCAACTGGCGCACCGTCCCCTACAGCCACTTCCGTTTCATGGACGGCCTGGTCGATGCCTCCAAGGAGCCCTTCGTCTACTGCTATGAGTGCCCTATGCCGTTTTGGGGTTCACCGGCGGACCTCGTGCATCACCTCACGCAGGCGTTCGTCTAACACTACTGGCCCGCGGCGAAGAACATGAAGTACGAGACGTGCTACCCGTTCACCGTGCCGGAGTCGCTGGAGGATCACCGCCGCCTGCTAGTCTCGGAGGAGGACGGCAGCGTCTTCCTCTTGATCCTGGGCACCGGCGAGGCCTGCACAGGCCGCCGCCCCGTCTCTATAGTGTGCGTCGAGGCGGCCTTGTTGTGGCCGACCTTGACATGAGGCCGATGTATGGGTGTGTGCTCACTGTTACTACCCCTCCGAGTTACATGGGCGGCAACACTGTCTACATCAAACTGACTAGGACTGTGCCGAGTTGGGACCTTCCCGCCGATGTGGACATGGAAGATGCATGGTATGATTTGGCCCCAACGTGGTGCAGGGGACTCCAAGGAGGTTCACCTGGACATATGCATTACCAAGTTAAATGTTGATCATTAGTCTTTGCTCAATGTAATCCGCTGTCTAAGCTTGTGGAGACTTCCATGCATGATCTTGCTCTATTGGAGTATCACGCATGAATATAAGTGTATCCATTTATGGTTTAGTCTAGAATCTTCCATGTATGAATTTTTTACTACAGTACTGTTGAAAGACTTATGATGAACCATTTCTTACATCTCGTCTGCCCCCTTCCAAGTCATCCTGATTTAATCCCTCTGTCTAGGTGTATAAGGGCATGGTTAATACTTAATAGTATAACCAAGTGTTCACTATAAGAAAGTGCCATGTCATCTCTAGCCAACATGTATAACAATCGATACTCAAAAACTAATTCTTGAAGATCATTTCTTGCAAAGCACAATAAGTGTTATTTCTTCACAAGTTTTGGATGCAGGTTGAACAGTTGAACGCTTTTGTTTGCAAAAGATACCTTTTTATATATTTCACCCAGATGTTTGTGAGCTCTAGAGATGAAATAATATCCGAAGAAACCTATCGATACCCGTTACACATGATATGACCCCCACTTCCTTTGTCAAAATAAACAACTCCCCGATCAATGCATTTCACTGTTCCGTGCAACGCATGGGCACCTTACTATAGATTAGCACGACCAAAAATTCAACTAACATTATATATAGTACGATAAATGTTGATGCATGTCACCTAGAATTATATCATTGAAAACTATGTTCAAATACGAATCCAACGATATAGTTTTTGTTGACATGCACTAACATTTTGTCAGTTAAATCTTCAGTCAAATTCAATGGGGGACTAATAAACCACGACCAATGTAGTACTAGTGTAGAGGGCGGCACTGCACGCCAGTCTCACCCTGCTCGTGGTGCAGCAGTAAAGCCATCATATCACAAAACCCAACCACTCCCAGTAATAAGTGGCCTGGTAAAATAAACGGACAAGCAACCATCACATCCCTCTGTCTTTTTTGCATTTCATCTCTCTGCATTTACTTTCTCCGGTTCATCTCGCACACTCGATCCCTAGCTACTACTCCTAGTATCCCTAGCTACTACTCCTAGGGCCAGTTCTTTTGGCGGCTTAAAAATAAGCCGTCTCTTCCCCAGCTTTTCCCATAAGACTAGTCACAGTGGAGAGTAACATTAAGGCGCCTCACTCATTTATTTGGGCTTCTAAACTACTACTAGTACCTCCGTCCTGGTTTATTCGTCACCATTGTAATTTGTGCTAAATTTTGACCAAAGATTTAACTGATAAAATGTTAGTGCATGTGACATATGCACGTACTTACAAAATGCGTAGGGATACACAAGGTTTACAAACTTTTCCTTCTACGTACTTAATTAAGGACGCTAATAATTCCCGAACGTTCGAGATTTTTGCGTCCAAAACTAATGAGACCGCCTTACGAAACTAAATTATATTCCTAATAAAATCCACGATGCTCGCAGGAGCACTTGCAGCGCGCCACGAGTGCCCTGGTGCGCGGCCGTTTCCCAGCGCGCCGACACAACGCCTCTTCCTCAACCTTGCAACTCGCGAGGTGCTGATTCGCGGATTGCCATCGGGCGAGCGCGATCTCACTGGTGTGGTGATCCGGCGCGAACAGGTACTCCTCCTCGCTGGAAGCACGCACCTGGTCCACGTACCGCCAAGTGTAGATGCGACGCTTGGGCCCGATTGCACTTAGGGCTTTGGCACGGGCGTCCTCCGCCACCCTCACGACCCTCGCACGAGCCTTCTGCCGAAGTGCCAATTGCTTGACTCTCTCGGACGCGACATAGGACTGCCAGGCAGCTTGCCCTGTGGCGAGCTTCTCTTCCTCGGCCTTCTTCTCTGCCTTTATTTTGGCACGCTCTGCCGGAGGCAAAGCCTCACAGAAGGCGACATCCATTTCTTTCCAAAGCTCCTCAAGGCTGGGGGGGGGGCTCGGTGGGCGGCGCGGCGTTCTCCTTGCAGTGGGGAGCCGTCGCGTCCTCTGACGCGCGCGCTGGCAAGATTGGGAACGCCGACGTGTCCACCTCGACGCGTCGTGGCGAGGAGGAGAACACCGACGCGTCCTCCTCGACTAGCGGCGGCGAGGAACGGAACGGCGACGCGTCCTTGACTAGTGGCGGCGAGGAACGGAACGGTGACGCGTGACCGTCCACACGGTGTAGCGAGGGGCGCGTAGGGCTTGGGAGGCGGGATGTCATGGTGGTCGACGTGAGAGGGAGGGGGAGGAGATAGCGATGAACATGAGCGTTCTTCTGAATGCCGTGGGAGACACAATATTTATAGCGAGCAATGGCACACCTACATAATATATGGACTGAGCTTCACTGACTTAACTGCAGGTCCAGTTGCATCACTGACATGTGGGCCAGATGCCTGTTGGGCCCACGTGTCAGTGACCCAATGCACCTACAGTTAGGTAACTGAAGCAGCTACGTGGGCATATTTGTTGGAGTAAATTACGAGTGTGGGAAGGGGTGGAAATATTGCTGGTCACAACGGATTGGACGAGCACGAGGGAGGAGAGTCATGCATGCAGATTTTTTCCACACGGGGTGGAGTGGTGGGACTGCTGGAGGGAGAAGGAGAGTCAAGCAGGCATTCAAATTTCAAGGTGCACTAAATTATTGCACGCGACGATTATGGTTGGCCATAGTGGTGGTAATGTGGTACTCCCTCCTTTCCGGTTTATAGGGCTTAATTTGAAAATCTCTTCAACCAAGGTAGATGATGAATGGTGGAATTAATTCCGTAGTTTGCAAAAGTACTTAATTAGTACTCTCGTTTTTCTCAAAAAAATTGTGTAAACCGATGCATTAATTACACCACATGCATGCATGACCACTCCTATAAAAATCTCAGTTGGTGGTGATGGTATGTCTGCCTCTGGACAACGTGAGCCATTCAATCTATTTGGAACCAATGGCTGAGATGTGTGTGCATAGAGACATGGCCTTGCCACCGAGGTACTGTATAGCAGATATTTACCCACCTCTATCACTGTATAAAATACGGAACTACTCATTCCAGCCTCATTTCCTTTCTGGTTCATCTCCTTGCATTCTTGCCGGCGTGTGAAGGTTCCTGAAGATGGAGTCCAGACTCTAGAAACCACTACAAAAACTATTCCACCGCCTCTATCTTGGTAAGAGTAGGTGAATTTTTTTAATCAAGCCCTTTAAACTAGAAGGGAGGTAGTGGTACTCTAATAGCTAACCTTGTTGTGATGACTAGATAGGACATGGCACGCACCTGGACGGAGGAACTAGTCGGCATTGTGCATTTAAGTTTTGTCTGAAGTCAATGTACCTCTACTTTGACCAAACTTCTAGAAAAATGTACATCAACATTCACAATGTCAAATCAATATTTTTATACTCATTATAAAACGTAGTTTTTATACTCATTATAATCAGTATTGTAGATATTGATACTTTTAGTATAAATTTGGTCAAAAACTTTGCAAATGGTTGACCGAAGTAAAAAGGACCAGAGGGAGTATCATGCATGCGGAGTAGGAAAAAAATTGCTCATTTATAGCCGGTCGAAGTCTCAAAGGGTGCGATCGCGCGAGGGAGGTGAAGGTCATGGGAGGCACGATGGTTGAGGGAGTTAAGTGAAGTTACATCCATGCGCCGGCATGGCGTGTGAACAGGCAGAAGCTATACCATCAGGCCTACCATATGGGTCTAGTAGACATGACATCTAGTGGGTCCCGCATTGTACTCGAGAACTCTTTGGGGGCTTGCATCCGTTTATCCACCAGGCAAGCCTACAACCCCACGTTGTTTGCACGCCCTACTCGTCCCCGTCTTCTATACCTTGCAATAGTTTGCTCCCAGTCATCCCGTCCTTTCACATTACACCAGTTCAACTTCTCCTAACCCTCCTCCAAAATCCATGGCCTCCCAAATCTTCATGGTCGCCGCTGAGTACCAGGTTAGAGCCATCACCGGTGATGAGTTCATCATCATCTACACCCGTGGATCCGCAACGGTGAAAGCATGCCTTGCTCGCTTCCTGAGCATGTTCAACAGTTCAAAGGATGAGTGGGTCGCTGGGCTAGATGTTGATTACACCATAGTCCTGGAAAGCGAGAAGATTCTAAAGGAGGCAGAGAAGAAGCAGCCTGTCGTGATCCAGGTTCGCGTACATAATGTGTGCTTGGTCTACCACATATGCCATGACGACGTTGAGTGCCAGGATTTTAAGAACTTCCTCGAGGACGAAAGAGTGAAATTCGTTCTTTGTAGACTTTAGGAGCAGCAGGGGATGTCCTGGTCGGGTAGGCCTCGTTGTAGGCCAGCCCTTCGATCTCCGTATATGCGAGCACGGTGTCCTCCTCTCAGCCTTCAATGCTGACCTGGCAGCAGCCATGATTGATCCTTCAGACGCTAAACTGAAGAAACCTCACCACGAGTTTCATCATGCATGGGAGTCGAAGACAATAGATGAAGATCATATCCTGTAGGCAGCAATGGATGCCTACCTTTGTTTAAATATCTACAAGGGCTGGATGAAGAAGCAGAGCCAAGTGTCCGGTTCAAGCAAAGAAGCGGTAGCGAAGAGGAAGAGGAAGAGGGACGAGGATGAAGTCGAGGACGCGGACTCGGACTCCGAGTAAGGTGGCAGTGCCGTCGCTCATGCTAGTTCTACTACACTGTCAAGCGGACTAGTTGCTTAGGGGTGTGTTGTGCTGAGCCCCCAGCGGAACTATGTTTATGTTCTTTCTCGTTATTTGATCCTTATGTTCTTTCTCGTTATTTGAACTCTTTAGTACGTACAATAGTACTAGTACTATGTCTTACTATTGTTCTTCTTGTAGTTGTTACTACTGCTGTATCTTCGTGTTCCTACTATACTTAATACGTTTGTACTAGTAGTATAATTTGGGTCAGTCGATTTGTGAAAGAAGTTCGACGGAGCGAAGGAAGAATATGGCAGAGAAGCTACCCCGGTATCTATATTAGGGTGGCAGGGTGCCCATGATCTATCTTATGAGTGTTGGGTGTGGAATGCAGTTCGCCGGAAAGAATGGATCATGCCCGGGGTTAAACGGATGGCGGGGGTGGGGGGAGCATGGCGGTGGCAGGCGGTTCAGGGGAGGGCGGGGCGGCGGCGGCAGGCGGTTAGGCGTGTGGCGGGCTGAGAAGATGAACAGTGCATCAATTTCGGAGGTTGAAGAAGCCCTTCTAGCCATCCATGTTGCATCCAACGGCTCACAAGAGTCGACTGACCCAAATTGCTCCTTCAGATTGTAGGATCCACGTGGCATTCAAGGTCTCGAAGGTAGATTCCGCGTCCGCACCCAGTTTGCGGGCTCGGCACGACCGGCTTCCGCCGCGACAGCCACCATGTGCGCCTGCTCCGCGCAGGCGGAGACGACAATGACACACTAGTTCCTCCTCGCTGGCATGCTAGAGCACACGCTCGTCCTCCTCTTTGTACGCTGCATGCATAGACGCGGCTCCACCAGCTACTCGCGTGCTTGGTAGCGCGGCGGCATCTCGAGGAGGGACTGCAAACGACGTGAGCGGGTGAGCCTTCGGCTTCATGGTACAGGGATGGCGGCGACATGGCGGTGATGGGCGACAAATGGTTGGCCGCAGCAGGCGGGTGGCGGCGGCATATTGATGAGTGCGCGTATGGGAGCTTAGTTTAGTTCTATATAGGGTTGGTCAAACTTCAAAGAAAATTGTACTAGTACACGTAAACATTAGAATGAGGCATCGCTTATATTAGTTACCACAACCACGATACGGAATCCTGTGCAAGTGCGTGAACCGCGGCCGCGCGGTCGATCGAACGGTGCGTCGATGTGTCGCGCTCGAAGGACACCCACCAAACCTTTTTGTCTGTGTGAAAACAATCCCCGAATATTACTCAACATTTTTTCCTGGAAAAGTTCTTGACGCTACAATATTTCCAGTTTGTGTTTATTTGGATTTGGACGTTTTAGGTGCGCCCTAGTTTTTTTAATACTGATTTTGTGTGTGTGACTGAGAGAGAATGTGTGTATGTGTCCATATGTGTGTTGTGGCGGAAGGGCAATGTGGAGACGGTGTGCATGTGATAGAGACATAGAGAGGTGTGAATGTGCAAATGATCATGCATGAGTGAGACATAGACAGATGCTGATACGTTGTGTATACATGACAGAACGGTCTTCTATTTGTACTTGTGTGTGTGAGAGAGAGAGAGGAGCATCCGTAACACAACAACCATCTCTCTCGATTTGTTCGTCCCTCGCACGATCGCATGTAACACATGCATCAACGCACACATTTTGACACCCTCACCCGACCCCTGCCCACCTCAAGGCCCGCACATCGCTCTCTATCTCGCATGCACAATCTCTTCGTGAAAACCCTATTTAGCATGTAGCTTTCCGTCACATACCCACACATTTCTCTCCATAGGTTTGATTTCTCTCAATACCTGACACACGCACACACACACACACACACACACACACCGCACACACACTCCCCCTCCCCCGAGCACACAATTCATCCCCATCCAAGGCTATATGGCAACCACTCTCGCTTGTGCTTCTCTGCACCCCAGCATGCACAACACCTCAACCTTCAAAGAGGGCATCGAGGAGATCGAAGACGGCGACCACACTGCACTAGAGAATGCGGGGCCATTTGGAAGCAGGATGATGTGTGATAACCCACAAGTATAGGGGATCGCAACAGTTTTCGAGGGTAAGTTTTAACCCAAATTTATAGATTCAACACAAGGGGATCCAAAGAATATTTGAAGGTATTAGCAGCTGAGTTGTCAATTCAACCACGCCTAGAGATTAATTATCTGTAACAAAGTGATCAATAGCAAAGTAGTTTGATAGTTTTGATAGTAGTGACAAGACAAGTACTTGATATGATGATAGCAGTAATTTGTAGCAAGTGTAACAGTGATGATAGCAATAGTAACGCAGTAAGATCAATATAAATAAATTCGTAGGCATTGGATCGGTGACTTGTTGGATGATATTCATCATGTGATAGTTATAACCTAGCACGATACAGCACTAGCTCCAGTTCATCGATATAATGTAGGCATGTATTTCGTAAATAGTCATACGTGCTTTATTAAAAGAACTTGCATGACATCTTTTGTCCAACCCTCCCGTGGCAGCGGGGTCCATATTGGAAACTAAGGGATATTAAGGCCTCCTTTTAATAGAGAACCGAAACAAAGCATTAACACATAGTGAATACATGAACTCCTCAAACTACGGTCATCACCGAGAGTGGGCCCGGTTGTTGTCACTCCGGGGTTGTCGGATCATAACCGTAGTAGGTGACTATAACTTGCAAGATCGGATTTAAAACATGGATATAATGCCGAATTCATAAACGGTTCAGATCTGAGTTCATGGAACCCGGGCCCAAAGTGACAAGCATTAAGCATAGCAAAGTCATAGCAACATCAATCTAAGAACATAGTGGATAGTAGGGATTGGGCCCTAAAAAAACTAACTCGATTACATGATGAATCTCATCCAACTCCTCACCGACCAGCGAGCCTACGAAGGAATTACTCACTCCCGGTGGGGAGCATCATGGAATTGGCGATGGAGAAGGGTTGGTGATGACGAAGAACGAAGATCCCCCTCTCCGGAGCCCCAAACGGACTCCAGATCTGCCCTCCCGAGGAAGAACAGGGCTTGGCGGGAGCTCTGTCTCGTGGATCGTGATAATTCTTTCTCCCCTATTTTTTGGAAATATGTGAATTTATAGTATCAGGGGGTCATCAGCGGGGCCACCAGGTGGTTACAACCCACCTGGGCGCACCCTGGTGCGTTGTGCCCAACCAAGGGCCCCTCTCTGGTGGGTCTTGGCTCCAAAAATCCTTATTTATTCCATAAAAATCCATGCAAAGTTTCATTCCATTCCGAGAACTTCTATTTCTGCACAAAAACAACACCATGGCAGTTCTGCTGAAAACAACATCAGTCCGGGGTTAGTTTCATTCAAATCATGCAAATTAGGGTCCAAAACAAGAGGAAAAGCATGAGAAAAAGTAGATACGTTGGAGACGTATCAACTCCCCCAAGCTTAAACCTTTGCTTGTCCTCAAGCAATTCAGTTGATAAACTGAAAGTGAGAAAGAAAAACTTTTACGAACTCTTTTTCTCCTGTTTGCATAAATAAGCTTAAACAACACCCAGGTTTTCAGCCAACATTATAACTAACGATGTCAACAATAACTCTTAAATATTATAATGACTCATATCAATGACATAATCAGCTAGCGAGTAATAATAAGATATCTCAAATAGCAACATCTTGTCAAAACAACCATGATATAATATGACAATAGTGGTATCTCGCTAGCCCTTTCTGAGACCGCAAAACATAAATGCAGAGCACCTCCAAAGTTCAAGCAGCGACTAAACATTGTAATTCATGGTAGAAAAGATCCAGTCATGATGCACCCAACATTACCTACACACAATGCATAAATAATGACAGTTGTGCTCTACTCAGTTTCTAGCGCTTGTTTTTAGAAGGTGATGACACAACATAAAAGTAAATAGAAAGTCCCTTCGTAGAGGGAAGCAATGATTTGCAGAGGTGGCAGAGCTCATTTTTGAAAACAGAGATAAATGATAATTTTGAGACATGTCACCTTCTCATTCACTTCGCGACCATCAGTTATCAACATCTTCCATACTAAGCACGCTATTGGCGGTCCCCAAGCGGAAAGTAAAAGTATTGACTCCATTGGGAGCTTTTGTTTGATTATTCAAGAGATGAACTCTTTTTCATATTTGCAATTTGGGACTGGGCATCCCTAATACTGCTCATTTCCTCGTGCGATGGTGAGTGAATAAACACTCGACGTGAGGATAACATGCTTAGCACGGAAGATATCGGCCACCTCCTGTCGTTCCATGAACAATCCAGGCACACAAAACGGATAATTTGTTAGAAGTTTTTAGAGGTGGCACATGCAAATTACTTAGGACGGCAAGGTAATACCGTATATAGGTAGGTATGGTGGACTCATCTGGAATAACTTTGGGTTCAAGGTTTTGATGTACAAGCAGAATTCCCACTTAGTACAGGCGAAGGCTAACAATTAAGATTGGGAAGCGGCCAGCTAGAGAGCAACAACAATCATGACCAGGAATTATGCATAAGTAACATTGGACACTAGCATGAGTAGGATATGAACACCATGAACATAAAAATTATAGAGGCTATGTTGGTTTTGATTCAACTACATGCATGAACATGTACCAAGTCAAGCCACTCGAACATTCGGAGGAGGATACCATATCATCATACTACATCACAATCATTTTAACGCTATGTTGATATCCAAGATAAATCATTATCAACTCCCAGCTACTTATGCATGGAATGAGAAACTATAATCTCTAATTGTCATTGCAAACATGTTTAATCATAATGGACTGAAGCCTGGATACTAGGTTAAACATATTTACACAAATAGAACAAGTCGAGTTCATACCACTTTCTCTTTGCCACGGCCAGTTCATCGAATGTCATCATTATTGCCTTTCACTTGCACGACCGAATGATATGAAAATAATAATAATAGTGCAAGAGTGTTGTGGACTAAGCTGGAATCTGCAAACATTTTATTCAACAGGAGAAGACAAGGTAAAATGGGCTCTTTATTAGTTCAACGGTTATTCATATGAGAACCAAAAAATTTCATATGAGTGCGACAGAAATCCTCAAACTCAGCCGGCCTAGGCTCAGCCAAGCTCCCATCAGACGGGATCATGCATATGTCACAAAATTCAGTAAGTGGTATCTGGTGGTTTTCAGCATATAAATCAAAGCTCACTTCAGGAGGATTATTTCTAGACAAAATGTAAAGCTTTGAACAAAGACATTTGTGAGGATTTGGTGTTGGTCACACTCATCTGCGATCAAGTGGTGAGACCGGCATTGGCAATGAATTGCATGAACTCCTCATGAATTCCAGCTTCTTGCAGGAAAGGGGCGTGCGGCCATTCGCACGGTCATACCTCCGCCAACCTCCTAAGGTGGAGATCATTGTTAGAAGACTCCCCAATAACACCCTTGGAGTTCTTCCTAGAGCCAAATTTCCTGAAGATATTCATGTCCGCGTACAATTTTTCCTATGAAAAAAAATCTGAATTTTTAGTTCACAAATTTTTTCCAACTAAACTTCACAAAACTAATAGCAACTACTCATAGGGATACATAGAGGCCATAGCAAGCATTCAAACTACTTAGAACACTAAGAATTGAACATGCAAGCACATCTACAGCAGCACCAAGAGTAGCTATTTATTCAAAGTATAAACCACTAGAACAAAAAATAATTGGACAAATGATGGAATCACATACCAAGCAACAATCCCCCAAAACAGTTTCAGAAACGGAGCTTCGAGCAAAGAGATCAAAATCCGTGGGTTTGAGCTCAAGAACACGGGAGAGAGAGCAAGAGTGATTTTTTCTGGAGGTAGGTGACAATGTGGGATTAAGAGATAAGTGAGGGGCCCACGTGGGGACCACAACCCACCAGGGTGCGCCTGGGGGCTCTGGCGCGCCCAGGTGGGTTGTGCCCACCTGGTGCACCTCCCTCTGGTAATTTTTGCACCAAAAATTCTTAAATATTCAGGAAAAAATCATATAATTTTTAGGGCATTCTGAGAACTTTTATTTTTGGGTCATTTTTTATTGCACAGGAAATTCAGAAGACAGACAAAACATGGCATTTTATTTTATTTAACTAATAAAAACAGAAAACAAAAAGTAAAGACAGAAGATAGTGCTTACTAAATTCATCAACTTCGTGCATCGCTAAAAATGATTCATTAATAAGGTTGATCAGGTCTTATTAACAACCACTTTCGATTAGCATGAAACCGAAGAACTTTTCTAAATCACTAAGTTACCTCAATGGGGATATGCATTTCCCCAACAGTAAGTGTTTCATATTTCTTTTTGACGGTAGGTAGAGGTATTTGAAAACTTCCAATATTGATTGTCGGAGATTTTTCAATAACATTAATACCATTCACTTGGAATTGTTTCTTCGGAAAGTGCACCGTATGATCATTACCATTAGTATAAAAAGTGATCTTGCTTTTATTGCAATCAATAACAGCCCCTGCAGTATTCAAGAAGGGTCTACCAAGGATAATCGACATGTTGTCGTCCTCGGGCATCTCAAGTATAACAAAGTCAGTCAAAATAGTAACATTAGCAACAACAACGGGCACATCTGTACCGATAGGTATGGCAGTTGATTTGTCAACCATTTGAAAAGATATTTCAGTAGGTGTGAGTTTATTCAAGTCAAGTCTTTTATATAAAGAGAAAGGCATAACACTAACACCAGCTCCTAAGTCACACAAAGCAGTTTTCACATAATTCTTTTAATAGAGCAAGGTATAGTTGGTATTCCCGGATCTCCAAGTTTTTTAGGTACTCCATCTTTAAAAGTATAAATAGTAAGCATAGTGGAGATTTCAGCTTCTGGTATTTTTCTCTTATTTGTGATGATGTCTTTCATATACGTTGCATAAGGAGGCATTTTAATGATATCAGTCAAGCGAGTACGCAAAAAGACTGGCCTCAGCATTTCACCAAAGCGTTAAAATTCTTCATCATCATTCTTTTTAGTTGACTTGGGTGGAAAAGGCATAGGTTTTTTAACCCACGGTTCTCTTTCTTTACTGTGTTTCCTAGCCACAAAGTCTCTTTTATCATATCTTTTATTCTTAGGTTGTGGGTTATCAAGATCAACATGTGGTTCTATCTCAACATCATTATCTGGTTCGTTATCATTGTTTGGTTGAGAGTCTTCATGAACCTCATCATTATCTTTTTCATTATAACTAGGTGAGTGTTCATTACCAGACTGAGTTTCGGCATCAAAGATAGAAGTTTCATTATCTTTATCAGGAGGTTTTTCTATTTCAGTTTCACTAGAAGTGTGCAAAGTCCTATCATTTTTCTTTTTCTTTTTCTTTTTAGAAGGACTAGGTGCACTAGTGTTAGCTCTTTGTGAATCTTGTTCAATTCTTTTTGGGTGTCCCTCAGGATAAAGTGGTTCCTGAGTCATTTTACCTCCTCTAGTTGCAACTCTAACACTAAAGTCATGCATATTATGATTCATTTCATCAAGTAATTCTCTTTGTGATTTAGCAACTTGTTCTAATTGAGTTTGAACCATAGAAGCATGTTTTCCAACACCTCTAACATCATTTGATATTCTAAATAACAATTCACTCAAGCGAGCAATCATATCAGAATTATATTTCAACTGTTTCATAACATTTGCATTGAAGATCTTGTTTTCTAATGTAGTTTTCAAACTCATAAAGGCATTGACTAGGATGCATATTGTGAGGATTGTCATTATCATTAAAATTCATAAGAGAATTTACCTCTACCACCTTAGGCAGTGGTGGTGCATTAAGCCCATGTATTTCTTCAATAGGAGGTAAATTTTTAACATCCTCGGCTTTAATACCTTTTTCCTTCATAGATTTCTTTGCCTCTTGCATATCTTCGGGACTGAGATATAATATACCCCTCTTCTTCGGAGTGGGTTTAGCCGGTGGTTCAGGAATATTCCAATCATCATAATTTTTCAATATGTTATTCAATAATTCCTCAGCTTGAGCAACAGCCCGTTCCCTGAAAACACAACCAGCACAACTATCTAGGAAGTCCCTAGAAGCATCGGTTAGTCCATTATAGAAGATATCAAGTATTTCATTTTTCTTAAGAGGATGATCAGGTAAAGCATTAAGTAACTGGCAAAGCCTCCCCCAAGCTTGTGGGAGGCTCTCTTCTTTAGTCTGCACAAAGTTAAATATTTCCTGTAAGGCAGTTTCATATGAGCAGGAAAATATTTTTCAGAGAAGTAATAAATCATATCCTGGGGACTACGCACACAAACAGGAGCAAGAGTATTGTACCAAGCTTTAGCATCACCCTTTAATGAGAAAGGAAATAATTTGATAATAAAGTAATAGCGAGTTTTCTCATCATGAGTAAAAAGGGTGGCTATATCATTCAACTTAGTAAGATGTGCCACAACAGTTTCAGTTTCATAACCATGGAAAGGATCAGATTCAACCAAAGTAATTAACTCTGGGTCGACAGAGAATTCATAATCCTTATCAGCTATACAGATAGGTGAAGTAGCAAACTTACGATCACATTTCAATCTAGCATTCAGAGATTTTTCTTTATACTTGCATAATAATTTCTCTAGATCATCTCTATCATTGCAAGCAAGAATATCTCTAGTTGCTTCTTCATTCATAACATAACCTTCCGGTACCTTAGGCAATTCATATCTAGGAAGGCTAGTTCTAGCAGGTGTTTCAGGATTTTCAGTTTCAAGCTCATCATTAGATTCAACAACATCATGTTGTATAACTCTAGCAATTTGTTTATCAAGAAAATCACCAAGTGGCACATCATCATTATCGAGCAAGGTACTAGCATCATCATAAGAATCATTCATAGTAGACGTAGCATCATAAATAACTTGCAACATATCAGAATTCATAGCATGTGGTGGTGTTGCAAGTTTACTCATAACAGAAAGTGAATCTAAAGCAGAACTGGATGGCGTTTCTTACCTCCTCTCGTACTTGAGGGAAATATCTTCAGTTTAGGATCCTTCAGATTCTTCCTAGTGATAATACGATAATAATCCCAAGTGACTCAACAAATATAGCTATGCTTCCCGGCAACGGCGCCAGAAAAAGGTCTTGATAACCCACAAGTATAGGGGATCGCAACAGTTTTCGAGGGTAAGTATTTAACCCAAATTTATAGATTCAACACAAGGGGAGCCAAAGAATATTTGAAGGTATTAGCAGCTGAGTTGTCAATTCAACCACACCTGGAGATTAATTATCTGCAGCAAAGTGATCGGTGGCAAAATAGTTTGATAGTTTTGATAGTAGTCACAAAGATAAAGAATAAAGAATAAAGGATAGCGATGGTTTGTAGCAAGTGTAACAGTGATGATAGCAATAGTAACGCAACAAGATCAATATAAATAAATTCGTAGGCATTGGATCGGTGACTTGTTGGATGATATTCATCATGTGACAGTTATAATCTAGGGCGATACGGCACTAGCTCCAGTTCATCGATATAATGTAGGCATGTATTCCATAAATAGTCATACATGCTTTATTAAAAGAACTTGGATGACATCTTTTGTCCAACTCTCCCGTGGCAGCGGGGTCCATATTGGAAACTAAGGGATATTAAGGCCTCCTTTTAATAGAGAACCGGAACAAAGCATTAACACATAGTGAATACATGAATTCCTCAAACTACGGTCATCACCGAGAGTGGGCCCGGTTGTTGTCACTCCAGGGTTGTCGGATCATAACCGTAGTAGGTGACTATAACTTGCAAGATCAGATCTAAAGCATGGATATAATGATGAATTCATAAATGGTTCAAAACTGAGTTCATGGCACCCGGGCCCAAAGTGACAAGCATTATGCATAGAAAAGTCATAGCAACATCAATCTAAGAACATAGTGGATACTAGGGATCGGGCCCTAACAAAACTAACTCGACACTACATGATGAATCTCATCCAACTCCTCACCGACCAGCAAGCCTACGAAGGAATTACTCACTCTCGGTGGGGAGCATCATGGAATTGGCAATGGAGAAGGGTTGGTGATGACAAAGAACGAAGATCCCCCTCTCCGGAGCCCTAAACGGACTCCAGATCTGCCCTCCCGAGGAAGAATGGGGCTTGGCGGCAGCTCCTTCTCTTGGATCACGATAATTCTTTCTCCCCTATTTTTTCTAGAAATATGTGAGTTTATAGTATCAGGGGGGTCATCAGCGGGGCCACCAGGTGGGTACAACCCACGTGGGCGCGCTAGGAGAGGGGGCGCGCCCTGGTGGTTTGTGCCCAACCAGGGGCCCCTCTCTAGTGGGCCTTGGCTCCAAAAATCCTTATTTATTCCATAAAAAATTCTCGCAAAGTTTCGTTGCATTCCGAGAACTTTTATTTCTGCACAAAAACAACACCATGGTAGTTCTGCTGAAAACTGCGTCAGTCCGGGGTTAGTTTCATTCAAATCATGCAAATTAGAGTCCAAAATAAGAGGAAAAGCGTGAGAAAAAGTAGATACGTTGGAGATGTATCATTGTGACGACGGCTGACTGACTCCTCCCCCCCCCTCTCTCCCGCACAAAATTACCAATTCCTCTCTCTCACGTGCAAAATTATCAATCCCTCAACCCACGAGATCCTTCCCCTCTCGTCCATGTTTTTCAAGCTCTCTCATCAAACCTGTTGTCTCTTCTCCTTCCACGTCTACAGAATCCGGATGCACACACATCTCACGTATATTACATGTCTCCATCTATCTCACATACCTAACTTCTTCCTCTCTCTTTCTCTCTCTCTCGTTAGGTTTGTCTCCTACTCTCTTGTCCACATACACACAATCTTTACCGCCCTATCTGCTCCATCTTTGCAAGCTCTCTTTACACGTTTCATTCACACATTGGGATGTCTTCAAAATGTTGCTTTTATAATGGATGATGTAGAGTTATGGTTGGTTTTGTTGCATCCTACAAAGTAATACCTATGAAATTCATTTTGATTCTCATTTGATTGGGATTGTGTGAGTTTGAGCATATTATGAAGTACTATAGACCTCGTATACATCTTGGAATTCAACAATGATTGTAACTATTGAATTGCATAGACCATTACATTCGGAGTCAGTAGCCTAATATATTTATTTCATAATTACAACAAATAATTAATTCACTACAAACTAAGAAAACAAATGTGTACTCCCTGCGTTTTTATTTAGGTCCACGTATTAGCATTGGTCAAAGTCAAGTTTTGTAAACTCTCAGAAAGTTTATAACAAAAAATATTAACATATACAATAACAAATAAATACCATTTGATTCATTATTGAATGTACTTTCACATCATACATATTTGTTATGGTAAATGTTTATATTTTTCTATAAACTTGGTCAAACTTTAGGAAGTTTGACTTCGGTCAAACCTAATATGCAGAGTTAATAAAATCGGAGGGAGTACTAGTAGTTACTAGTACTACTCGCTAGTTGCTTAGCCCAATTACCCAACACGCCATACGGGGAGTTCAGTGTCACAAAATTTTGAGGTCGGCGGGAAACCTGATTCGAGCAGTGCGAAGTTACCATCATAACCTTCGGAACAGGACTACGGATTACGCTTGGTAGGGGCCTGTTTTCGTAACTTCGGGATCACCCTACACAGCCAACCCCACCCCGGCACCCTGATACGTCCATTTTGCATCATGCTTTTATATCGATATTTATCGCATTATGGGCTGTTATTTCACGTTATGTCACAATACTTATGGCTATTCTCTCTTATTTTACAAGGTTTACATGAAGAGGGAGAATGCCGGCATTACAGAATTCTGGCTAGAAAAGGAGCAAATATTGGAGACCTATTCTGTGCAACTCCAAAGTCCTGAAACTCCACGGAATATCTTAAAATAAATAAAGAAAAATCGTCGCCAAAGATGAAGGCCAGGGGGCCCACACCCTGCTCACGAGGGTGGGCCCCCCTGCGGCGCGCCCCCCTACCTCGTGGGCCCCCTGGTGGCTCTCCGATGTCCATCTTCTCCTATATGAAGTCTTTCGATGAGAAAAAAACATTAAGAAACCTTTTGGGACGAGACTCCGCCGCCACGAGGCGGAACCTTGGCGGAACCAATCTAGGGCTCTGGCGGAGCTGTTCTGCCGGGGTCACTTCCCTCCGGGAGGGGGAAATCATCGCCATCATCATCACCAACACTCCTCTGATCAGGAGAGGGAAATCTCCATCAACATCTTCACCAGCACCATCTCATCTCCAAACCCTAGTTCATCTCTTGTATCCAATTCTTGTCTCCAAGTCCGGGATTGGTGCTAGTAGGTTGCTAGTAGTGTTGATTACTCCTTGTAGTTGATGCTAGTTGGTTTACTTGGTGGAAGATCATATGTTCAGATCCTTTATGCATATTATTACCCCTTTGATTATGAGCATGAATATGCTTTGTGAGTAATTACGTTTGTTCCTGAGGACAAGGGAGAAGTCTTGCTATTAGTAGTCATGTGAATTTGGTATTCATTTGATATTTTGATGAGATGTATGTTGTCTAGCCTCTAGTGGTGTTATGTAAACGTCGACTACATAACACTTCACCATTATTTGGGCCTAGAGGAAGGCATTGGGAAGTAATAAGTAGATGATGGGTTGCTAGAGTGATGTAAGCTTAAACCCTAGTTTATGTGTTGCTTCGTAAGGGGCTGTTTTGGATCCATATGTTTCATGCTATGGTTAGGTTTACCTTAATACTTTTGTTGTAGTTGCGGATGCTTGCAATAGAGGTTAATCATAAGTGGGATGCTTGTTCAAGTAAGAACAGCACCCAAGCACTGGTCCACCCACATATCAAATTATCAAAGTACGAGCGTGAATCATATGAGCGTGATGAAAACTAGCTTGACGATATTCCCATGTGTCCTCGGAGCGCTTTTCCTATTATAAGAGTTTGTCTAGGCTTGTCCTTTGCTACAAAAAGGATTGGGCCACCTTGCTGCACTTTATTTACTCTTGTTACTTATTGCTCGTTACAATTTACCTTATCACAAAACTATCTGTTACCACTTATTTCAGTATTACTGTAGAGAATACCTTCTTTGAAAACCGCTAATCATTTCCTTCAGCTCCTAGTTGGGTTCGACACTCTTACTTATCGAAAGGACTACGATAGATACCCTATACTTGTGGGTCATCACACCCAGAGTAGTACACCTGAATACTCCCCATTTTCTATCCCCACACCAAAATAGACTTCTCCATGGCACCGCAGCCTTCGTGCTCCTCCCCTTCTCCATCGGCGCACTCGTCCACCGCAGCACATCTGCCTCATCGACGAACTATAAAAGATTGAAATTGGAATTTCATCAAAAATATTACCCTATGCATCTTGTTCATCGTGATCACAATTATATATATAATGTTTGGCCTCGCAAAGGAGAAAGCATCGCTCAAGCTTGGGGGAGGCTTAAATCAATGTTATATTCATGCCCCAATCATGAGCTCTCAAGAGTGACAATTCTTCACAATTTTTATGCTCGGCTTTCTGATAACAATCGCACCATGCTCGATACTTCTTGTGTTGGCTCTTTTATGATGAAGACTATTGAATTTAAATGGAATTTATTGGATAGAATTAAATGCAACTCTGAAGATTGGGACCTCGAGAAGGTAAGGAGTCAGGTATGACGCCTAAGTTTGATTGTGTTAAATCTTTTATGGATACCGATATTTTCCGTAAGTTTAGCACTAAATATGGACTTGACTCTGAGATAGTAGCTTCTATCTATGAATCTTTTGCTACTTATGTTGATCTCCCTAAGGAGAAGTGGTTTAAATATCATCCTCCCATAGAAGTAAAAGTAGCTGCACCTATTAAAGTTGAAGAAAAGACTGTCACTTATAATGATCCTATTGTTCCTACCTCTTATGTTGAGAAACCACCTTTCCCTCTTAGAGTAAAGGATCATGCTAAAGCTTCAAATGTTGTTCGTAAAAGCAATATTAGAACTTATACACCTCCTGAGCAAGTCAAAGTAGAACCTAATATTGCTATTGTTAAAGATCTCTTGTCTGATAATATTGATGGGCATGTCATTCAATTCTGTGGTGAAACTGCTAGAATTGCTAAACCTTGTGCTAAAGATAAACATAGACCCGTGGTAGGCATGCCTGTTATTTCTGTTAAAATAGGAGATCATTGTTATCATGGCTTATGTGATATGGGTGCTAGTGATAGTGTTATACCCATTGACTTATACAAAGAAATTATGCATGATATTGCACCTGCTGAGTTAGAAGATATTGACGTTACAATTAAACTTGCCAATAGAGATACTATATCTGCAATGGGAATTGTTAGAGATGTTGAAGTCTTGTGTGGAAAAAACCAAATACCCCGCTGATTTTGTTGTTCTTGGTTCTCCACAAGATAGCTTTTGTCCCCTTATATTTGGTAGACCCTTCTTGAATATTGTTAATGCTAAGATAGAATGCAAAAAGAATGTTGTTACTATTGGCTTGGATGATATGGTTCATGAGTTTAATTTCTCTAAATTTAGTAAACAACATCGTGAGAAAGAATTGCCTAGTAAGGATGAAATTATTGGTCTTGCTTCTATTGCCGCACCTCCTAGTGATCCTTTAGAATACTATTTGCTAGACCATGAAAATGAGATGTTCATGAATGAAAGAAGGGAAATAGATGAAGTATTCTTTAAGCAAGAACCTATTGTGAAACACAATTTGCCTGTTGAAATCCTAGGGGATCCTCCTCCACCCAAGGGTGATCCCGTGTTTGAGATTAAATCGTTGCCTGATAATCTTAAATATGCTTATCTTGATGAAAATAAAATATATCCTGTTATTATTAGTGCTAACCTTTCAGAGCATGAAGAAGAAAGATTATTGAAAACTCTGAAGAAGCATCGTGCTACTATTGGGTATACTCTTGATGATCTTAAGGGCATTAGTCCCACTCTATGTCAACATAAACTAAATTTGGAAGCGGATGCCAAACCAGTTCACGATCCTCAATGACGTTTGAATCCTAAAATGAAAGAAGTGGTAAGAAAAGAAATACTTAAGCTTCTGGAGGCAGGTATAATTTATCCCGTTCTTTGATAGTCGGTGGGTAAGTCATGTCCATTGTGTCCCTAAGAAGGGAGGTATTACTGTTGTCCCTAATGATAAAGATGAATTGATTCCACAAAGAATTATCACAGGTTATAGGATGGTAATTGATTTACGCAAATTAAATAAAGCTACTAAGAAAGATCATTACCCCTTACCTTTTATTGATCAAATGCTAGAAAGATTATGCAAACATACACATTATTGCTTTCTAGATGGTTATTCTGGTTTTTCTCAAATACATGTCGACTAGAGATCAATCAAAGACTACTTTTACATGCCCTTTTTGTACTTTTGCTTATAGACGTATGCCTTTTGGTGTATGTAATGCACCTGCTACCTTTCAAAGATGCATGATGGCTATATTTTCTGACTTTTCTGAAAAGATTTGTGAGGTTTTCATGGATGACTTTTCCATCTATGGTTCCTCTTTTGACGATTGCTTGAGCAATCTTGATCGAGTTTTGCAGAGATGTGAAGAAACTAATCTTGTATTGAATTGGGAAAAGTGCCACTTTATGGTTAATGAAGGTATTTTATTGGGGCACAAAGTTCCTGAAAGAGGTATTGAAGTTGATAAAGCCAAAGTTGATGCTATTGAAAAGATGCCATGTCCCAAGGACATCAAAGGTATAAGAAGTTTCCTTGGTCACGCCGGATTTTATAGGAGGTTCATTAAGGACTTCTCAAAATTTCTCGGACAACGACTAATTTATTACAAAAGATGTACCATTTGTATTTGATGATGATTGTGTAGAAGCATTTGAAATACTTAAGAAAGCATTAGTCTACACTTTTGTTGTTCAGCCACCAGTTGGAATTTACCCTTTGAAATTATGTGTGATGCTAGTGATTATGTTGTAGGTGTTGTTCTAGGGCAAAGAGTTGATAAGAAATTAAATGTTACCCATTATGCTAGTAAGACTCTAGACAATGCTCAAAGAAACTATGCTACTACCGAAAAGGAACTTTTAGCAGTTGTGTTTGCTTGTGATAAATTCAGACCCTATATTGTTGATTCTAAAGTAACTATTCACCTTGATCATGCTTTTGATTGTACTAGAGTAGGGTACCCTAGTATCCCGAACTTGTGTGCAGGCGATTCTTGACCCTCCATGACAAGGCTTACGGGTGACCGCCAAGGTCCTCCGTGGTTCCTTTGGAGCCATTCAAGAACAAAGTATTCAAGCCAAGGGGACAAGGCCCGGCAAGAGGAGCTTCTTGGGAAGGCCACCCAAGGCACCTAGGAGACAAGGCCCGGCAAGAGGAGCTTCTTGGGAAGGCCCGATGAGCGACAAGCTCCGGACGCGACAAGACAACAACCGCGGCAAAGGCGCTTGCATGACAGACCCTCACTCAGACTGCGCTCCGGCACATCCACTAACGTGTCATACAGGACCTTTCGGTAGCAGCGTGGCGAAGGCTGTGCAGCCCGGCGGTCGCGAGTGTGGCAAGCGTGACAAGATTGCCATCGTGGCGAGCGGTGGCGTCCCTGACGGTCCCTGTTTGCATTGTTAGGGCGACGTAGACAGGCATTTAATGCCTTTGTCCCCTGCCATCAGGGTTAGGTATGATACACTGTACAAGTAGCTGTACCAACCACTCCTCTTCCATTTTTACCCTTGTCTATGTTGCCACCTATCGGAGACCCCTTTAGCATATAAAAGGAGGCCCATGCGCAACGTAGGAGGGAGAGAGGGGAAGCCAGAGAACACCCACGCTCGGTCTCGTTAGCAGCTTGTGTGTACTGTAGCACTCAGCGCTCCTGAGCAAGAACCCAATACACTCAGACATGCAGCAGTAGGAGTGTTATCTCTCCGGAGAGCTCGGCTGGGTAAACCGCTCGTGTGCTTCGCCTCGATCTGCTCTTCGTCGACCTCCGCCCCCGCCCGAACCGAAAGGGGCTCGGTCCGCCCGGTCCCATAGGTGTTCGTGGGCGGATCAGCCTCCCGACATCTTTGGCGCGCCCGGTGAAGGCGTCGAGATTGTGTGAACCTGATCCGGCGTCCACGAGCTAGATGTTCATCATCTTCATCGACATGCCACCGAAGAAGAAGGCTTGGCGGCGGATGTTCCGTCTGCGTCGAACCCACCACCACCGGAGCAAGCGGGTGGTGGGGTAAACGCCGGCGAAGAATGGACGTCGGCAGGGAGCCCACGGTGCTGCCAAGTCCAAGGACAAGGCTGCGCGGAACCTCGGCATCCGTACATGCACCGCGCTTTGTCTCGGGGCGTGGGACCGGCAACGTCATGGTATTCCTGGCCATACGCTCATTGGACCAAGATCGAGTTGGTGGATCTCGGGATGCTCAAGACCAGCATGCACGCCAACATCTTTGGCGCGGCGAAACGCGATCGCTGGATGGGATCTTGCTCCTTCTAACATAGTTAGAAGTCCGAGCATATCCGCTCCTCGCGCCGTTCGCCATCGCCACCCACCACTCCAGCGAAGCTTTGGCGAGAGCTCAACTGCTCTGGATTACCCTCCAACAGCCGACAAGGTTGATGAATGGAGGGCCACCATTCGAGTCTCATCGGCTTTGCTAACGGCGGCGCTCCGCGGCAGCCGAGTGCATTGCTGCCGCGGCAAGACTGCCAAACACGAGCGGTGGCGGCAGAAACCGGTGGGGTGCAACCACCATGCACTCTCCGCCCGAAGGCCAAGATCGCCGACTCGCCGGATCCACCTCGGCGGCGACTCCACCGCATCGCCGGATCCACGAGCTCGTCGCGATCAGCGCCAAGTTCTTCATGAGCAGCGGCAAGAAAGGCGCTCGAACTTCGCGCCAGCGCCGAAGAGAAGCGGCGTCAATCCGACCAGCGCGGCTGGGCCCTCTGTCGACATGCATGCGCCCGAAGAACGAGCGACTTGCCATACGCGATGGTTGCCCTGCGTTCACTCGTGAGCTGCGGCAAGTCTAGTGGCCCGGCAAAGAAGAAGAATTTCAAGCAGACGTGCGAGAAGAAATGCGGCGGCGAGGCGCATCCGTCGGAGTTCCTCGGCGTCTACACCATCGCGGTGCAAGCTGCGGGCGAGGCGACGACAAGATCCTGGCCAACTACTTCCGGCGGTGCTCAAGCCCAATGTCGAGATCTGACTCATGCACTTGCCGGACAACTCCATATCCTCTTGGGCAGATCTATGCCATCGGTTTGTCGGCGCCTTCTGGTGACCACAAGCCCCATGGCCAAGAAAGCGACCTTCATCTGCCGCCCGGAAGGAAGGAGAGCCCTAACGCAAGTACATTCGGAGATTCAGCCGCATACGACACAACATCCCGGATGTCCACCCCTGCATGATAATCAGCGTTCCATCGAGCGTCGAAACTGCAGGATCTGCGGAGGAGATGGCGATGTGCAAGATCGAGAGGCGTCAGCGAGCTATATGCCCTGGCCGACAAGTGTGCACGTGCTGAGGAAGGGAGGAGACTCCCCGGAGAGAATACTGAAGCAGGAGGATCTGATAGTGAGGAGACCGCTCCGGCAAAGAAAAATCGGCGGTGAAGAAGAGGACCAAGTCCGGCAAGAGCTCTGATGCCCACTCCGGCAAGTGCACCTCTTCGGAGTGCTGCGCTACCGTCGAGGACGCACCATCGAGCTCCACCGACAAGTCTTTGAGGAAGCGATGCTGCTCCGGCCTTTGCTCCGGCAAGCCCTACGGTTTGTTCCGTTGAAGCGGGCGCTCCAAGTCCGGCAAGAGCTCGATGCCCACTCCGCAAGCGCACCTCTTGAGTGCTGCGCTACCGTCGAGGACGCACCATCGAGCTCCACCGGCAAGTCTTTGAGGAGCGATGCTGCTCCGGCAAGCCCTAGGGTTTGTTCCGTTGAAGCGAGCGCTCCAAGTCCGGCAAGAGCTCTGATGCCCACTCCGGCAAGCGCACCTCTTCGGAGTGTTGCGCTACCGTCGAGGACGCACCATCGAGCTCCACCGACAAGTGCTGAGGAGCAGTCTGCTCCGGAAAGCCCTAGGGTTTGTTCCGTTGAAGCAGACGCTCCCGGCAAGTTTTGCTCCGGCAAACTTGTCGGGGAACGTCAAGCTCCGGCTGAGCCGAGGGTTCTCGCCGTGGAAGCAGATGTTCCCGCAGCAGCAGATGTGCTGATGGTTCTTTGGTCGATCAGGACGACGCCAAATCGAGCCACTGGCCAGACACCTTTCGCTCTAGTCTATGGAGCAGAGGCAGTTCTCCCCACGGAACTTCGTGTCTGGATCACCTCGAGTGCTCGCTTATGATGAGCTTGAGCAAGAGCGATTGCGACAAGATGACGCGCTGCTCCTTGAGGAGGATCGTCTTCAGTGTTATACGAGCTGCTCGATACCGACAAGCTTTTGCCGCTACCATAGCCGCAAAGTTAATGCCGAAGTCTCGAGGAAGGCGACCTTGTTCTTGGTAGCGTTCAGTCCGCCAAGAATTCCAACAAGTTGACGCCAAAGTGGGAAGGCCCTTACCGGGTGAAGCGAGTCACTAGGCTGGCGCTGTCGCCTTGAGACCGGAGATGGCATTCCGGTGAGCAACTCCTGGAACATTGAGCATCTTCGTAAGTTTTACCCGTGAAGCGCGGTTGCGGAACCTGTTCCGGCAACCACCTTTGTACAAGTCTTGCCGATGTTGCATGTAATCCTTTGTACAAAGCCGGGCGCAGACCCCGTGCATAATGTGCTTCGCACATCTTGTCAATTTCATGCTTTCTACTTCTATTTTGCATGCGTTATCTGACACTTTGTGCAGCACCTACCACGGTAAGCAATAACGAGCCATAAGGCTCCATATCTTTATTTTCTCTTCTTTCTCTTTCTCAAAGAAAGGGAGGTTCCCTCGCCCCACAAGTTTGCCGGGGGGAAAGGAGAAGATAATGGTGTGGACCAAGCGTCGCTCAAGGAAGTCCAGCCTTACCGGGAAGCAAACGACAGAAAAGCTAAGTTGCTAAAGTTTGAGCAATCAGTTTTAAAATTTTTAAGTTATCTTCCTCGAACGACCGTACTTTGTATGGAAAACCTGTGCGCGGAGGAACCAACCCGTAGCTAGTTGCACCCTTACTTTGTTTCAAGTCCGCTCAACAACTTAAGTGAGCTGCGATTGCGCCCTTACTTTGTTTCGAGTCCGCTCAACAACTTAAGTGAGCTGCGATTGCGCCCTTACTTTGTTTCGAGTCTGCTCAACAACTTAAGTGAGCTGCGACTAGTTGCGACAAGGTTTCTTGTCGGTAGCAGCACCGCCAGCAGGCTGCTGACGTCCCGCACTTTCGGCGCTTCCAGTGCCTACTGTGACAAGTTCCCTAAAAGCGTAGGGCAAAAACATACAAAGGAAGGAACCAAGTAAAGGGAATAACATAGCAATTGCTACCTGAAATAGAGTTATATTACAAGATAACTTGTCGCAGCTCTAATAGACTATTCTCATAACATGACCAGCAGCGGCAAGAAGAAAAGAAGGCGAGCAGCTCTTCATCAAAAGTTTCTCCTTCGGCCGGCGCCCTGGAGCTCGACGCCCATGGGAGCTTGATGAGGACGCCATCGCCGGCCTTCAAATAGGCGTCGGCGGTTGGCGTAGCGCCTGGCGCTCCTGCGGCCTCAGGGCCGTCAGTGCGATCGCCGGACCCCTCGCCAGCTTCTGCGGCGGCAGCTTTGGCGGCCTCTTCACGGCCAGGCTCGTCGGTATGACTTCTTCTCCGACGGCAGCGGCGTCGTCAGTATTGCCACGCGCGTCCTCCTCGCCAGCGACCTCGGTCTCCATTGGCTCTGTGGCGGATGGATCTGACAACCAGAAAATGAAGAAAAGTCAAGCAAATATTCAAAAAGAAAACCAGAAGAAGAAGAACACAAGGAAAGTTTTCAGGCAAGAGGATTACCTGTGCTAGGGTCTGCAGTCATGTTCTCTGCCACCAGGGGATCGCTGGTGTTGTCCCTTGCCGGAGAAGTCTCCCTTGCCGTAGAATGCTCCCTTACCGGGGAATCCTCCCTTGGCGGTGTAGTCGAAGCAGAAGGCATGTCAGGAGCGGCTTCAAGGCACTCCTGGTAAGGCTGCTCTGCTCCTACACAAATCAGCGGTCAGATATCAGCAAAGAAAGAGCACCCATGCACGCCGAACACCAAGAAGTAAACCATATACTTCTGGCTGAGGCTGCGCTGAAAGGGCTGCTTTGAGGAAGAGTTGCAGCGTTCGGCAAAATGGTCTCGAACGCGCCTCCTAACTGTCGCGGTGGGTTCGTCCTCGATGACAATCACCGGGGCCTTGGCTCTCTTGACGCTCTACGGGCGGTGTCACGAAAAGGAATGGGTTCAGAGTGAAGCAAATCAGATACAAGACAAAGCAACAAATCGAAGAACTACAAGTATAGCAAAGAAACCACCCACGATCTCTCACACGACGCCGCATTCGACGCGTGCCGTTCGTGGAGGGCGTGGTGGGTCCGGAGTGAGTTACGGCGTAACCAAGGCCGCGCGTGCGTGCCTGTTTTGGGCCCGCCCAACAGCGCTCGACACCATGTGTGGCCCAGGCCGGGGCTCTGCCGGTGTACTAGAGTAGGGGTACCCTAGTATCCCGAACTTGTGCACGGGCGATTCTTGACCTTCAGCGGCAAGGCTTACCGGTGACCGCCAAGGTCCTCCGTGGTTCCATTGGAGCCATTCAAGAACAAAGTATTCAAGCCAAGGGATAAGGCCCGGCAAGAGGAGCTTGCCGGGAAGGCCACCCAAGGCACCTAGGAGACAAGGCCCGGCAAGAGGAGCTTGCCGGAAGGCCCGATGAGCGACAAGCTCCCGACGCGACAAGACAACAACCGTGGCAAAGGCGCTTGCGTGGCAGACCACCACTCAGTACTGCGCTCCGACATCCACTAACGTGTCGCCTACAGGACCTTTCCGGTAGCAGCGTGGCGGAAGGCTGTGCAGCCAGCCGGTGAGGTGGCAAGCGGCGCCGACAAGATTGCCATCGTGGCGGCGGTGGCGTCCCCGACGGTCCCTGTTTGCCTTTGTTAGGGCGGCGTGACAGGCATTTAATGCCTTTGTCCCCTGCCGTCGAGGTTAGGTATGATACAACATACAAGTAGCTGTACCAACCACTCCTCTTCCATTTTACCCTTGTCTACGTTGCCACTGCCGGAGACCCTTTAGCATATAAAAGGAGGCCCATGCGCATAGCGTGGGAGGGAGAGAGGGAAGCCAGAGAACACCCACGCTGTCTCGTTAGCGACTTGTGTGTCTTTGTAGCACTCAGCCGCTCTGAGCAAGAACCCAATACACTCGGACATGCAGCGGTAGGAGTGTTATCTCTCGGAGAGCTCGAAGCTGGGTAAACCGCTCGTGTGCTTCGCCTCGATCTGCTCTTCGTGCGACCTCCGCCCCCCGCCGAACCGAAAGGGCTCGGTCCTCCGGTCCCATAGGTGTTCGTGGGCCAGATCAGCCTCCCCGACAATGCTGCTATTAAATATCTTATGGAAAAGAAAGATGCTAAACCTAGACTTATTAGATGGGTTCTCTTGCTGCAAGAATTTGATTTGCATATTGTTGATAGAAAAGGAGCTGAGAACCCCGTTGCAGACAACTTAGCTAGGTTAGAGAATGTTCTTGATGACCCACTACCTATTGATGAGCTTTCCTGATGAACAATTAAATGTCATAAGCACTTCTCGTAGCACTCCATGGTATGCTGATTATGCTAATTATATTGTTGCCAAATTTATACCACCTAGCTTCACACATACCAACAAAAGAAAAAGTTCTTTTATGATTTGCGACATTACTTTTGGGATGACCCACATCTTTATAAAGAAGGAGTAGATGGTGTTATTAGATGTTGTGTGCCTGAGCATGAACAGGAACAGATCCTACGCAAGTGTCACTCCGAAGCTTATGGAGGGCAGCACGCTGGAGATAGAACTGCGCATAAGGTATTGCAATCCGGTTTTTATTGGCCTACTCTCTTCAAGGATTCCTGTAAATTTGTTTTGTCTTGTGATGAATGTCAAAGAATTGGTAATATTAGTAGACATCAAGAAATGTCTATGGATTATTCACTTGTTATTGAACCATTTGATGTTTGGGGCTTTGATTATATGGGACCTTTTCCTGCCTCTAATGGATATACACATATTTTAGTTCTTTGTTGATTACGTTACTAAGTGGGTAGAGGCTATTCCAACTAGTAGTGCTGATCATAACACTTCTATTAAAATGCTTAAGGAAGTTATTTTTACGAGGTTTGGAGTCCCTAGATATTTAATGACTGATGGTGGTTCACACTTTATTCATGGTGCTTTCCGTAAAATGCTTGCCAAATATGATGTTAATCATATAATTGCATCTCCTTATCACCCATGCCTAGTGGTCAAGTAGAATTGAGTAATAGAGAGCTCAAATTAATTTTGCAAAAGACATTAATAGGTCTAGAAAGAATTGGTCCAAGAAACTTGATGATGCATTATGGGCCTATAGAACTGCATATAAAAATCCTATGGGTATGTCTCCGTATAAAATGGTTTATGGAAAAGCATGTCACTTACCTCTCGAACTAGAACATAAGGCATATTGGGCTATTAAAGAGCTCAACTATGATTTCAAACTTGCCGGTGAGAAGAGGTTATTTGATATTAGCTCACTTGATGAATGGAGAACCCAAGCTTATGAAAATGCCAAGTTATTTAAACAAAAAGTTAAAAGATGGCATGACAAAAGGATACAAAAGCGTGAGTTTAATGTAGGTGATTATGTATTGCTATACAACTCTCGTTTAAGATTTTTTGCAGGAAAACTTCTCTCTAAATGGGAAGGTCCCTACGTTATCGAGGAGGTCTATCGTTTCGGTGCCATAAAATCAACAACTTCGAAGGCACAAATCCGAAGGTGGTAAATGGTCAAAGAATCAAACATTATATCTCAGGTAAACCCATAAATGTTGAAACAAATATTATTGAAACCGTAACCCCGGAGGAATACATAAGGGACACTTTCCAGACCGTTTCAGACTCCGAAAAGGAATAGGTATGTGGTACGGTAAGTAAACCGACTCCAAAACAATTTTAAGGCAATATTTCTCCGTTTTGGAATATTTAGAGAAATAGAAAAATAAGTGGCAGTCCGGGAAGGACACGAGGCCCCCACGAGGGTGGTGGGCGCCCTACCCACAGGCGCGCCCTACCTCGTGAGCACCTCGTGTGCCCTCCGGACTCCATTTTCTTGCACGATACGTATTTTGGTCGGTAAAAATTCATTATATATTCTCCCGAAGGTTTTTACTCCCATATCACGCAAATATCCTCTGTTCTTGTTTTGAGCTGTTGCTGCTATAGATTAGAGCAAGATGTCTTCTCAAGAGTCAGTGGGGGAGAGTCGGGTATCTAATCCGGCACCGGAACCAAGGGCACACGGCGATGCTGACCACTTTGGGCCAGCAAAGGAGGAAGAGATGGAGGCCGACTTAATGAGGGTAGATGCTAGGGAGGATCAAGAAGTCACCTCTCGCCTCCGAGTTGGGTTTACGATGGGGGAACTACAGAGCTCAGCTATTCCAAACTCGGTTATCCCTTCCAATGTTAGATTTCTTTCTTATGAAAATATGAGGAGGAGTGTCTCTTGTTCTCCCGCAGCTATGCAATACCCTTGGGTGCAAGGAGCTTTAGCCGTTACAGGAAAGCTTCACAAGGAAATAGTGGACCTCAAGCAGCAAGTCAATAAGCTCGAGGAGGAGAACCGTATCTTGAGGGGAATCATCGCCAAGAATATTACACCAACAACAAAGAAGGAGATATAATCACATGGGTATGAGCACTCCCCTTGGCAACTTCCAAGCTTGGGGGAGGTGCCCCGGTATCGTATCACCATCACAACTCCTATCCATGGCGACCGGTTTTTCCGGGTATTGATTTCCATAAAAATGGCCGTTGTGCTCATCAGCCCCAGGATAACTGTTAGCTGATAAGGCACCAACTTGATACAGAAATTCCAAGCAAAATACAATATATGTAGTACAAGACCATTCTGGCCTGGGAGTACAACAATTGGTTTCTAATGGTTGATGGCGGAAGCGGTTTATGGATCGTCAGCGTCTATGGGACTCCAATTTCCACAGGAACAGCTGACCAGGTTAACTCCTATCTTCGCGAGACTGCTATCACCATTTGCTTATGCTCCGGGGGCTGTCATCGCAACGCTCCTCTCCAAGCAAGAAATTTGGCCAAGACAATAGCCAGGGACAAGCCAGTGAGTACTTTGAATGTACTCGCAAACATTAAGAACACAGGCATAATTTAACTATGATGGGCTGGAAATGTTTTATGCTCATGATGACAGTCACAAAAGATAAACAAAACTCTGCTGCGTGCAAGTATGTTATTTATGAATATGCAATAACATAGTAGTATTAAAATTATGACATGAATAACAAGCATGCCACAGTCGGGCGTCTTAGCGACACCACATAAAGGGCTTTAAAAGAAATGCCACAGTCGGGCGTCTTAGCGACACCACATAAAGGGCTTTAAAAGAAATGCCACAGTCGGGCGTCTTAGCGACACCACATAAAGGGCTTTAAAAGAAATGCCACGGTCGAGGCGTCTTAGCGACACCACATAAAGGGCTTTAAAAGAAATGCCACGGTCGAGGCGTCTTAGCGACACCACGTAAAGGGCTTTAAAACAAATGCCACTGTCGGGCGTCTTAGCTACACCACATAAAGGGCTTTAAAAGAAATGCCACAGTCGGGCGTCTTAGCGACACCACATAAAGGGCTTTAAAAGAAATGCCACAGTCGGTCGTCTTAGCGACACCACATAAAGGGCTTTAAAAGAAATGCCACAGTAAATATCCAGGAGGTAGAACCATCCCAGGGATATTCAATAATACCAATAAAATCATGGGTTAGTCAACAATAATAGTAATAATCATAATTATCACAATCCACAAGTTGTGAAATTCAGTTACGGTTTAACAGTTTCACCTCAGAAGACCGACACTAAGATGTACACTTGACCCATCCTGGTGTAATCCTTAACCATGGACACGGCTATTCGAATAGGTTTAATCTCTGCGGAGGGTGTACTCTTTTCCCACGAGTAGCAGTTCCTTTAGTCCATCGGGACTAATTCCGTCCACAGTCTTTTTGTTGAAAACACACCCAACTTGCACACACCGGCTTAACTCACATGTGCAGAATCACCCACGACACTGTTAAGCGAAACTCTAAGTGGGGAGGCTACAACCTCGACGTAACACGGGATCACAAAATTTATACCGCGCGCAAACTGGGGAGCTACCCACTTCGGCTACAACCGAAACACCCATGCTCCCGGACCCGGTGGCATGACTACCAGATGCCTCCGGTATCTTCCACCATGGCCTCTCTGTACGGTGTGTGCTAGGAAAGGGTTGACAACTTACTGAACCGTACCCTACTTGTTGTAGAGACGAGTGGTAGTACGAAGCAAGTATGGGGGTTACTGGCACAAGACTCGATCTATGGTCGACTCAAGAGGTTGCAAGATTTCCTGCAAGATTAGTATAACAATGCAAATACTTCAAACTACAGATAGAAACACCATGCGACATACCTCCTCATGTCATACCGGACACGACCGTCTCGAGGAGGACTAGGGACAAGACCATGTCTACCCAAGACAGAGGCCTTCCCTTCTTTCCTCACGGTAGGCATGAAAGGCACATGACGGTGATTTCTATCACAATCATATCAACTCTATTTGCACGAAATTCATTAACATGCATTCACGAGTAGGAACACATCCTCACATAAAATGACGTATGTTCGTGTCGGGGTGGTGTTGTCACCGTGCTATGCAACACACACAAAAATTTCACCAGGGTTCAGAATGCGTGCCTTCAGGCCATGGGAAGGCAGGGTGCATTTCAACACATCTTGAAATCTTCAAAAATCACGTCGAAGGCGCATTTTGGAAATGCGCTTCCACTCATCCAACATGGATCGCGCTGAGTCAGCGGCGGTGGCCTGCACAGCCCATCGGGTCAGGTTTGACCAGTCCAACTCTCCCTCCTCTTCCTCTGCCCGAACGGCGGCTAGGAAACGGCGATCAGCGCCGGTGAACGGCGGCTCCTCGCGGGTTCCAGAAGGTCGGGATGGACCCGCAATACCGGGGCGGTCCTACCGGTGGTCGCTGGGTAGGCGGGGACGGCGTGAGCTGCCGGCGCGAAGCTTGGCGGAGGAGGCTTCGGAGGACAAAGTGATTTTGGGGCGCGGTGGTTCCCGATCAAAAATCGAGTAGGGGACGGGCTCACGGAGGAAAGGAAGGCTCTGGTGGAGAGAGTGGAGAGGGAGGCCTGGTGGCGCCCGGAATGGCGAAGCGATGGTGGCGGTTTGAGTTGCCGGAGAGGAGGAAGGCGACTCCCTCCCGCCGATTGACGCGGCCAAGGGGCACGGCGAAATGGTGTGAGGCTGCTGCGTGCGGGTTTGAGCTCGGGGCCTCTTTTATAGCACATCCGAGTCGGTTTGCGGCGGCCGTGGATAAGCTTGCGGCGACCGCCGTTCTATAGCTAGAGGCGGCGTGGCGGCGATGCGGCGCTAGAAGGGCGAAATTGTGGATGAGCACGCCTTTGCTCCCAGGCGGTGGCAAGCGCTGGCGGCTTGGCGGCGCCGACACGGCCGGGGCACAGCGTCCGTCGACTAGCCGCCACGGCCGTCTGACGGTGGCGCTGTGGGGTGCCAGGTTGGTCGGGGTGGTGTGGCGGTGCAAGGGACACGGCGTCTTTGGCTCTGATCGGTCACGGGCGGATTTGAGTCTTGAGGTGTGGTGGCGACTTCGGCGCACGTGGGTGCCAAGCGCCGCTCTGGCGCGCCAGCACGCCAGGACATGCTCGACGAAATGCCGGGGCATCCTAGAGGTCATGATTGAGGCTGGCAATAAATGTAACTAGTCTAGGATTAGCAAGGGATCAAGGGACATGGTGGATTGGTCAGGGCTCAAGTTCACCAAGTAAACTTGAAGTCATGCCAAATCTGGTACATGCACTCTGGGTGTTTGACAAAATGCCAAAGGCACCTAGGTAGTTCTTGGAGTGGCCAAATTCTCTAGATCAGTGTCTCTATGGATGTAAGAGAGGGTGGTGAAGTTAGTTTGACAAAAGCAGAAACTTGTTAGTGCAAGTTATGCAAAACTACAATTCTGGACAGGGAGTAGATGGCATCATTACAAGGACCAAAAGTGTTCCAAATAGAGCATGCCCCTGGACTTAGGGGTTTTGCAGGGTTGACTACAAGCATGAGAAAGCACAAGATCACTAGAGTAAGAAAGGATGGGGTTGCAGTAGAAAACACAAGTCTGGTCCAGAATGAAAAGGAGGTTGATGTACTCAAATTTTCCAAAGAACATCACTATGTTTTCGCATAAAGATGGATGGCATGCTACTACTGATATCCCATAATTTTGGTGGAGGCTCTAGGAAAAAATTTAATTGGGTTGTAGTGCAAAAATGTCCACTGGACCAGAGAAGAAAAACATGTGTAACACTCAAAATAAGCAATGAAATAATTTTATTATTACACAAAAGTGATCTAGGGGCATCACATGACATCTCCAAATTTTGGTTGGAATATTAGTTAAAGTTATCAAGCTGGTTGCGGTACAAACAGAGCTCCAAAATTTAAAACAAGCCATTTTAATGATTAAAGCTCGGTGAAATAATTTTAATAAATAAATCTACTGATTTAGAAATTGTTTTAATGAGATGGCATAGAAGTCCAATATATTTTGGAAAGCTCCACTAGGGAAAAAGATAAAACTCCTTAACAATAAAAGAAGAGTTCTGAATTCAACAGAAAAAAATTTGAAACTCGTGGCAAAAATTTAACATCAAAAACTTGGCTAGAAAATTTTGGGGTGTTACACTATATTTACCGTTTTTCTTAGTTTGATCCTATTAGTAGCATCTTGATTTAGTAGAATAAAGTCATGGCATGATCTAGCTTTGAAGTTTTCCTTTATGATCCCTCTATGTAATCGAGTCCGTGAGCTATATATAATAAAGATTAGTGTTGAGTCAAGGGCTTGATTATTTTGCCATGATCTTGGGTGAATAAAAGAAAAAGAATAAAAAGAAACAAAGAGTTCATATCTTATTGAAAGTAATGACTTCACATAAAAAGAGTATGATGATTAAAAGTTGTTGGGAGTTGGCAAATATAGCTTTGGTCATCGTTGCAATTAATAGGAAGTAATAAGGAAAGAGAGGTTTCACATATAGATATATTATTATTGACATCTTTTATGATTGGGAGCATTCATTAAAATATAACATGCTAAAGAGTTGATGTTGGACAAGTAAGACAACATAATGAGTTATGTTTTCTTATATCTGAGATAAAGTATGCTGTCATGGATCCTCTAACATGTTGAGCTTGCCTTTCCCCCTCATGCTAGCCAAATTCTCAGCACCAAGTAGAGATACTACTTGTGCTTCCAAATACCCTAAAACCAGTTTAGCCATGAGAGTCCACCATATCTACCTATGGATTGAGTAAGATCCTTCAAGTAAGTTGTCATCGGTGCAAGCAATAAAAATTGCTCTCTAAATATGCATGACTTATTAGTGCAGAGAAAATAAGCTTTGTACGAACTTGTTGTGGAAGTAATAAAAGCGACGGACTGCATAATAAAGTTCCACATACAAGGGGCAATATAAAGTGACGTTCTTTTGCATTAAGATTTTGTGCATCCAACCATAAAAAGCGCATGGCAACCTCTGCTTCCCTCTGCGAAGGGCCTATCTTTTATTATTATCTTCTACCTTATGCAAGAGTCACGGTGATCTTCACCTTTCCTTTTTCATTTTATCCTTTGGCAAGCTCAGCATGTTGGAAAGAACATGATATATATATATATATATATATATATATATATATATATATATATATATATATATATATATATATCTAATTGGATGTAGGTGAGCATGAATTGTTATTGTTGACATTACCATTGAGGTAAAAGGTTGTGGGGCAAAACTATAAGCCCCTAACTTTCTCTGTGTCCAAATTAAACTCCGTAACCACAAGTATTGCATGAGTGCTAGCAATTATGAAGGACTAAGTGATAGTTGAGTATGTGGACTTGCTTTTAATCCCTGACATAGACTCTTTCTGATGTTATGATAAATTGCAATTGCTTCAATGACTGAGGTTATAATTTGTTGGTGCCCAATAAGGTTTCTGATTCATACTTTTGCATTGTGAAAAGATCATCACTTGAATGTACGTAATCATATGACAAAATCTATATATGTTGTTGTTTTGGAAATAATCATGATGCCTTCATGTCCGTATTATTTTTTATCGACGCCTCTACCTCTAAACATGAGGACATATTTATTGTTATCGTCTTTTCGCTTGAGGACAAGCGAGGTCTAAGCTTCGGGGAGTTGATACGTCCATTTTGCATCATGCTTTTATATCGATATTTATCGCATTATGGGTTGTTATTTCACGTTATGTCACAATACTTATGGATATTCTCTCTTATTTTACAAGGTTTACATGAAGAGGGAGAATGCGGTGGAGAATTACAGAAATTTGGAAAAGGAGCAAATATTGGAGACCTATTCATGCAACTCCAAAAGTCCTGAAACTCCACGGAATATCTTAAAATAAATAAAGAAAAATCATCACCAAAGATGAAGGCCGGGGGCCCACACCCTGCTCACGAGGGTGGGGCGCCCCACAGGGCACGCCCCTACCTCGTGGGCCCCCTGGTGGCTCTCCGATGCCCATCTTCTCCTATATGAAGTCTTTCGATGAGAAAAAAACATTAAGAAACCTTTCGGGACGAGACTCTGCCGCCACGAGGCGGAACCAATCTAGGGCTCCGGCGGAGCTGTTCTGCCGGGGTCACTTCCCTCCGGGAGGGGGAAATCATCACCATCATCATCACCAACGCTCCTCTCATCAGGAGAGGGCAATCTCCATCAACATCTTCACCAGCACCATCTCATCTCCAAACCCTAGTTCATCTCTTGTATCCAATTCTTGTCACCAAGTCCGGGATTGGTGCTAGTAGGTTGCTAGTAGTGTTGATTACTCCTTGTAGTTGATGCTAGTTGGTTTACTTGGTGGAAGATCATATGTTCAGATCCTTTATGCATATTATTACCCTCTGATTATGAACATGAATATGCTTTGTGAGTAATTACGTTTGTTCACGAGGACAAGGGAGAAGTCTTGCCATTAGTAGTCATGTGAATTTGGTATTAGATTCGATATTTTGATGAGATGTATGTTGTCTAGCCTCTAGTGGTGTTATGTGAGCGTCGACTACATAACACTTCACCATTATTTGGGCCTAGAGGAAGGCATTGGGAAGTATTAAGTAGATGATGGGTTGCTAGGTAGCGGAAGCTTAAACCCTAGTTTATGCGTTGCTTCGTAAGGGCTGTTTTGGATCCATATGTTTCATGCTATGGTTAGGTTTACCTTAATACTTTTGTTGTAGTTGCTGATGCTTGCAATACAGGTTAATCATAAGTGGGATGCTTGTTCAAGTAAGAACAGCACCCAAGCACTGGTCCACCCACATATCAAATTATCAAAGTACCAAACGTGAATCATATGAACGTGATGAAAACTAGCTTGACGATATTCCCATGTGTCCTCGGGAGCGCTTTTCCTATTATAAGAGTTTGTCCAGGCTTGTCATTTGCTACAAAAAGGATTGGGCCACCTTGCTGCACTTTATTTACTCTTGTTACTTATTGCTCGTTACAATTTATCTTATCACAAAACTATCTTTTACCACTTATTTCAGTACTTGCAGAGAATACCTTGCTAAAAACCGCTTATCATTTCCTTCTGCTCCTCGTTGGGTTCGACACTCTTACTTATCGAAAGGACTACGATAGATCCCCTATACTTGTGGGTCATCACACCCAGAGTAGTACACCTGAATACTCCCCATTTTCTATCCCCACACCAAAATAGACTTCTCCACGGCACCGGAGCCTTCATGCTCCTCCCCTTCTCCATCGGCGCACTCGTCCACCGCAGCGCATCTTCCTCATCGACGACCTCCTACGCCACACTGGAGCCGGTCTACTGTTGTTGTCATACACGGAGCCTCTTCCCCGGCACCGTCTTCCACGGTCTCGGATCTACTTCCCGGAAGCCGACGCCAAGCGCAGAAGCACCACCGTCGTGGACAATGAACTGACTCCCGTTGCCGCCCATGATGCACAGAGGCCGCCGCGACCATCGTTCTCCTCCTCAATTGGTAATGTGTGTATTGAATCACTTAGTAGTACATGTGCAGTTCCAATTTTGTTCATACCTACCCTTCAAATTTCCTGGTTGCTATTGTTCCCGTAAAAGTAATTGGTTATAGCCTCCATTGTCCAACAGAATATCAGCTTGTAATTGTGTGTCACTCCTGTATCGCGCTGTGCTTGGGTAGGTTCTTCATCTGCAACCAGTAATGTGGCAAATGATGGAAAGTTTTTTAGAACTAGCAAGATGCCCATGCGTTGCACAGAACATCAAGAGGCATTTGTATGAGTAGTTTATCTTCTAGGAGAAAAGGATGAACGAGGGAAGGCCTTATTTGCAAATCTGTAGAGGGGTGTGGGTATCTTTCTGCAAAATTGCCATTGTTTCCTTCCTATCCGTCGGATATAAATCGGACGGCCTATATTGCAGGATGGCAGGCACACCATCATCACCAACTCTGTTTTTTTAAGAAAAAAAGTAGAAAAAAAAGAGTAGAGAGTAGAGAAGTAGAGATAAATATTAAATATTAATAAATATAACATTCGAGAAGAGAGTAGAGATAAATATTAAATATAAAATAAATATAACAGTAGAGAAGAGAGTAGAGATAGCAGGGACGTCGGGAAAGGATCGCGCGCCCGCGGGAAAAAGCGGCCGGGCGCGCACTAGTTTTGGCGCGCGTCGTCCGACGCGCTTTATAAAATCCAATGCCCTCCCAACGCTCTGTGCCTTGCCACCGCTCTCTCCCCGCTCTGTGCCTCGCCACCGCTCTCTCCCCGCTCTGTGCCTCGCCACCGCTCTCTCCCCACTCTGCCCCTCGCCACCTCTCTCTCCCAGCTCTTTCTCGCCTCGCTGCCGCCGCGCCACCATGCCGCTGTGTCGCCGGGAAACTTGGGGATACCGCGGCATCCGCGCGCGCCCCTCCGGTGGCTTCTCCACCGAGATCCGGTTCCGCTAGGATGCGCCTCGGCCTCGGGAATTTCGACACCGCCAACAAGGCCGCTCGTGCGTACGACGCGGCGGCATGGCGCCTTTGGTGGCCTGGTAGAACATTGAACTTTCCCAACGTGCCGATGCGGAAGCTCACACCTCTGCCACGGCTTATCATCGACGAGGATCGTCGCGACAACCAGAGGCGGGAGCACCGTCTTGGCATCGCCGAGATGGACGAGAAGCCATGGTGCTATGGCGCCAACACTTCCCATAGGACATCATCAACGAGCGCGAGTTCTACGCCCAAAGGAGGGAGGAGAGGGGAAGAGGATGGCAGAGCGAGCTGCCTATCGCAAGGACAAGCGTATGCGAAAAGCGGACGCTCAATTCAACATGAGGCTAGGAGCAGCATCGCCCTGGGAATGCGACGACGATCGGTATCTTCACGCCTACATTGAGACGTTGGAGGAGGACATCACCGAGCAGGAGTCGGACGACGAGGAGTAGTTGAACTATCTATTTTTTTATGTATCTATGATATATCTATGCTGAGAACTATCTATGTCTCTACTCTCTAGTCTTTGCTCTCTATCTCTACTTCTCGATCTCAGCACTATAAACGCTTTTTTAAAGCGCCGCGCGTTGCGCTTCTATTGGAGATGCTCTAACATGGCGGGGCAGGTGCTTTAATGTTGCCCACAAGATGCGTGAGTATTACTAGTATATTTTTCTTGCCATGTTGAGATTTTAAACCACGAGTGCGAACATGCAGAGGAGCAATGAAGACCAAACACGGGATATTGTGTGTTGGGGAACGTGGTATTTCAAAAAAATTCCTACGATCACGTAAGATCTATCTAGGAGAAGCATAGCAACGAGCGGGGAGAGTGTGTCCACGTACCCTCGTAGACCGAAAGCGGAAGCGTTAAGTAACGCGGTTGATGTAGTCGAACGTCTTCGCAATCCGACCGATCAAGTACCGAACGCACGGCACCTCCGCGATCTGCACACGTTCAGCTCGGTGATGTCCCTCAAACTTCTAGATACAGCTGAGGTCGAGGGAGAGTTTCGTCAGCACGACGGCGTGTTGACGGTGATGATGAAGTTACCGACGCAGGGCTTCGCCTAAGCACTACGACAATATGACCGAGTTGGAAATATGTGGAGGGGGGCACCGCACACGGCTAAGAATCAACTTATGTGTCTATGGGGTGCCCCCCTCCCCCGTATATAAAGGAGGGGAGGAGGGGGCCAGCCGGCCTCATGGTGCGCCCCCAAGGGGGGGATTCCTACTCCTACTAGGAGTAGGTTTCCCCCCTTTCCTTGTCCAACTAGGAGGGGGAAGGAAGGGGAAGAGGAGAGGGGAGGAAGGAAAGGGGGGCCGGCCCCCCTCCCAATTCGGATTGGGCTTGGGGGGGCGCGCCCCTCCTCTTGGCCGCCTCCTCTCTCTTCCACTAAAGCCAATGTAGGCCCATTAAGCCCCCGGGGGGTTCCGGTAACCCCCCGGTACTCCGGTAAATGCCCGAACTCATCCGAAACCATTCCGGTGTCCAAATATAACCTTCCAATATATCAATCTTCATGTCTCGAACATTTTGAGACTCCTCGCCATGTCTCTGATCACATCCGGGACTCTGAACTACCTTCGGTACATCAAATCACATAAACTCATAATATCGATTGTCATCGAACATTAAGCGTGCGGACCCTATGGGTTCGAGAACTATGTAGACATGACCGAGACTCATCTCCGGTCAATAACCAATAGCGGAACATGGATGCTCATATTGGTTCCTACAGATTCTACGAAGATCTTTATCGGTCAAACTGCATAACAACATATGTTGTTCCCTTTGTCATCGGTATGTTACTAGCCCGAGATTCGATCGTCGGTATCATCATACCTAGTTCAATCTCTTTATCGGCAAGTCTCTTTACTCGTTCCGTAATGCATCATCCCGTAACTAACACATTAGTCACATTGCTTGCAAGGCTTATAGTGATGTGCATTACCGAGAGGGCCGAGAGATACCTCTCTGACCATCGGAGTGACAAATCCTAATCTTGATCTATGCCAACTCAACAAACACCATCGGAGACACATGTAGAGCATCTTTATAATCACCCAGTTATGTTGTGACATTTGATAGCACACTAAGTGTTCCTCTGGTATTCGGGAGTTGCACAATCTCATAGTCATAGGAACATGTATAAGTTATGAAGAAAGCAATAGAAATAAAGTAAACTATCATAGTGCTAAGCTAATGGAGGGGTCAAGTCAATCACATCATTCTCTAATGATGTGGTCCCGTTCATCAAATCACAAGTCATGTCTATGGCTAGGAAACTTAACCGTCTTTGATTAACGAGCTAGTGAAGTAGACGCAGACTAGTGACACTTTGTTTTGTCTATGTATTCACACATGTATTAAGTTTCCGGTTAATACAATTCTAGCATGAATAATATACATTTATCATGATATAAGGAAATTGATAACCCACAAGTATAGGGGATACATAGCAGTTTTCGAGGGTAGAGCATTCAACCCAAATTTATTGATTCGACACAAGGGGAGCCAAAGAATATTTTCAAGTATTAGCAGTTGAGTTGTCAATTCAACCACACCTGGATAACTTAATATCTCCAGCAAAGTATTTAGTAGCAAAGTAGTATGATAGTAACGGTAACAGTAGCAAAAGTAATATTTTTTGGTTTTGTAGTGATTGTAACAGTAGCAACGGTAAAGTAAATAAGCGGAGAAAGATATATGAAAAGCTCGTAGGCATTGGATCGGTGATGGAGAATTATGCGGATCGTTCATCATGTAACGATCATAACATAGGGTGACAGAGAACTAGCTCCAATTCATCAATGTAATGTAGGCATGTATTCGAATATAGTCATACATGCTTATGGAAAAGAACTTGCATGACCTATTTTGTCCTACCCTCCGTGGCAGCGGGTCCTATTGAAACTAAGGGATATTAAGGCCTCCTTTTAATAGAGTACGGACCAAAGCATTAACACATAGTGAATACATGAACTCCTCAAACTACGGTCATCACGGGAGTGGTCCTGATTATTGTCACTTGGGGTTGCTTAGGGTCATAACACATAGTAGGTGACTATAGACTTGCAAGATAGGATCAAGAACTCACATATATTCATGAAAACATAATAGGTTCAGATCTGAAATCATGGCACTTTCGGGCCCTAGTGACAAGCATTAAGCATAGCAAAGTCATAGCAACATCAATCTCGAACATAGTGGATACTAGGGATCAAACCCTAACAAAACTAACTCGATTACATGATAAATCTCATCCAACCCATCACCGTCCATCAAGCCTACGATGGAATTACTCACACACGGCGGTGAGCATCATGAAATTGGTGATGGAGGATGGTTGATGATGACGATGGCGACGGATTCCCCTCTCCGGAGCCCCGAACGGACTCCAGATCAGCCCTCCCAAGAGAGTTTAGGGCTTGGCGGCGGCTCCGTATCGTAAAACACGATGAATCCTTCTCTCTGATTTTTTCTCCCCGAACGTGAATATATGGAGTTGGAGTTGAGGTCGGTGGAGCACTAGGGGGCCCACGAGGCAGGGGGCGCGCCTCCCACCCTCATGGAGAGGGTGTGTGCCCCATGGCCTTGATTCTTTCGCCAGTATTTTTTATTATTTCCAAAAATAATCTCCGTGAAGTTTCAGGTCATTCCGAGAACTTTTGTTTCTGCACAAAGATAACACCATGGCAATTCTGCTGAAAACAGCGTCAGTCCGGGTTAGTTCCATTCAAATCATGCAAGTTAGAGTCCAAAACAAGGGCAATACTGTTTGGAAAAGTAGATACAACGGAGACGTATCAACTCCCCCAAGCTTAAACCTTTTGAAAGCACAAGTGCTCCCTAGGTGGTTTTGGTAATTAATGTCAACATATCTCTTGTTGGACTAACACTTTTACCTAGTATGTTTCAGACAAGTTCAACAATGAAGTGGCATGGACTAGAGGATGCGGAACCCCTTCAAGATGCTAAGGACAAAAGGATTGGCTCAAGCTTAAAGCTCAAGACTCTACATTTTCTATTTTAGTGATCCAAGATCACATTGAGTCTATAGGAAAAGCCAATACTATCAAGGAGGGATGAGGTGTTGCTTAATGAGGCTCTTGGTCAAAAAGCTTAATGATATGCTCCAAAGCCCTCAACTACTTTCTCACATCCTCATATGACCTAAACCAAAAGTCAAACTCGGCCTCACCGATTCTTTCAATCCGACGCCACCGAGTTCAGATGTCATAGCCACTGCCACAAACCCTAGGCAAATCGGTCTCACCGATAGGGATCTCAGTCTCATCGAGATGGGATTGTAATCTCTCTGTTTCCCTTCGTAACGTTTCAGTCCCACAGAGATAAGCTATCGGTCCCACCGAGGTTGCAATCTAAACTCTCTGTTTCCTTTTCGTGACATTTCGGTCTCACCGAAACGAGTGAATCGATCCCACCGAGTTTACCTGACCAACTCTCTAGTCAGCTTATTACCAAAATCGGTCTCACCGAGTTTGTGTAATCGGTCTCATCGAGATTACATTATGCCCTAACCCTAACCATATCGGTCCTACCGAGTTGCATGTCGGTCACACCGAAAATCCTAACGGTCACTAGATTTGCTGAATCGGTCCGACCGAGTTTATCAATTCGGTCCCACCGAGTTTGGCAAGTTGTGTGTAACGGTTAGATTTTGTGTGGAGGCATAAATACCCCTCCACCTCCTCTTCATTCATGGAGAGAGCCATCGAAACGAACCTACACTTCCAACCTACATTTTCTGAGAGAGAACCACCTACACTTGTGTTGAGTCCAAGATATTCTATTCCTACCATATGAATCTTGATCTCTAGCCTTCCCCAAGTTGCTTTCCACTCAAATCTTCTTTCCACCAAATCCAAATCCTGTGAGAGAGAGTTGAGTGTTGGGGAGACTATCATTTGAAGCACAAGAGCAAGGAGTTCATCATCAACACACCATTTGTTACTTCTTGGAGAGTGGTGTCTCTTAGATTGGCTAGGTGTCACTTGGGAGCCTCCGACAAGATTGTGGAGTTGAACCAAGGAGTTTGTAAGGGCAAGGAGATCGCCTACTTTGTGAAGATCTACCGCTAGTGAGGCAAGTCCTTCGTGGGCGATGGCCATGGTGGGATAGACAAGGTTGCTTCTTCATGGACCCTTCGTGGGTGGAGCCCTCCGTGGACTCGCGCAACCGTTACCCTTCGTGGGTTGAAGTCTCCATCAACGTGGATGTATGATAGCACCACCTATCGGAACCATGACAAAAACATCTGTGTCTCCAATTGCGTTTGAATCCTCCAAACCCTTCCATTTACATTCTTGCAAGTTGCATGCTTTACTTTCCGCTGCTCATATACTCTTTGCATGCTTGCTTGATATGTATTGTGTTTGTTAAAGTTGTGCCAAAACTCCACTTTAACATAAAGAATTTAAAAATTGCAACTTTTGGTACTTAGTGTCTAATCACCCCCCCCCTCTAGACACCTCTTCTCGATCCTTTCAATTGGTATCAGAGCTTTGGTCTCCATTGCTTTGGTTTAAACACCATTGGAGGAAGATGGATGAGTCTACTTTGGGGAGACTTAGACATAGAGTGCCTATTCTTGATGGAGAATATTTTCATGAGTGGAAAAGTGAAATGCTTGAGATTTTCAATGAATATCATTTGAACAAGTACATTACTAGCCCTTGTGCACCTCATATTGATCCCTTGCATCCCACACCCGAAGAGGATATTGACATGATTCACAATCTTAGAACTATCAATCTTATCATAAGAGGGTTGCCCAAAAATTTGATTGCTAGTTTGCCTACTCTTGATTGTGCCTATACTATATGGAGAGTTCTTGAGGAACAATTTCCAGATTATTCCTTGAAAAATTTAGACGAAATTCTCCATAAGTCTATTGCCTTGAGTAAGATGAATTCTAGTGATCCTAGCTTTTGTGATTGTTTATTTGAGCTTACCAATCTCATGCGTGCCATAGGAGATGTTGGGATCATTAGCAATATCATTTCCGAAGCTATTAGAATCCATAAAGACAATCATAGAATTACCCTCTCTAGGGATTGATCAATCACAAGATGATGTTGAACATGGATACTATGATGAGGATGATGATAGTGACTATGATCTTGATGATGCAATGAGACACTTTGGTCTTATGGCAAACCTTCGCGGCTACATGGCCGGAGGAAAGGAATGGGTTCTTCATAGTGGATGTACCGATCACATGACCGGAGATAAAGACATGTTCCGTGAGCTTGCTGAAAACGACGGCCCTCAAAAATATGTCACCTTTGGTGATAACTCAAAGGGTAAGGTGGTTGGCCTCGGTAAGGTGGCCATCTCACATGATAGCTCCATACAAAATGTCATGCTTTCGTTGAATCTCTTGGGTACAATTTACTTTCAGTTTCTAGACTTGCTGACTTCGGTTTCAATGTCCTATTCACTGAAGTAGATTGCCAAGTGTTTCGTAGAGACAATCGTAAAATGGTCTTTACCGGAATACGTAGAGGTGATCTTTACATTGTTGATTTCACTAAAAAGGCTCAACCTAGAACTTGCTTAATTGCTAAATCTTCTAAAGGTTGGTTATGGCATAGACGATTAGGTCATGTTGGTATGCGAAACCTTGACAAGCTTATTAAAGGTGATCATATCCTTGGAGTAAAAGATGTTATATTTGACAAGGATTAGACTTTGTAGTGCTTGTCAGGCAGGGAAACAAGTTGGAGGAAGTCATCGCGTGAAGAACATCATGACCACAAGAAGACCACTCGAGCTACTTCACATGGATCTCTTTGGTCCAAATGCCTACAAGAGTCTCGGTGGTAACTCATTTGGACTAGTCATAGTTGATGATTTTTCAAGATTTACGTGGGTGTTCTTTCTTGATGACAAATCGCAGGTCCAAAAGATCTTCATAAACTTTGCTAGGAAGGCCCAAAATCAACTTGACGTGAAGATCAAGAAGGTTCGAAGCGACAATGGAACGGAGTTCAAGAACGCAAATGTGGATACCTTTCTTGACAAAGAAGGAATTTCACATGAGTTCTCGGCTACGTACACACCTCAACAAAATGGAGTCGTTGAGAGGAAGAACCGGACTCTTATTGAGATGGCAAGAACGATGCTTGATGAGTACAAGACGCCAAAACACTTTTGGGCGGAAGCGGTTGAGACATCTTGTCATGCAACAAATCGCTTGTATCTTCACAAGCTACTCGGCAAGATGGCATCTGAGCTCCTCACGGTAACAAACCCCAAGTTGGATACTTTCGAGTATTTGGCTCAAAATTCTACATTCTTGATAAGCATCGTCGTTCTAAATTTGCTCCTAAATCTCATGAAGGTTTCCTACTTGGTTATGGCTCAAACTCTCACACTTACCGTGTCTACAATAATTTCACCCGAAAGGTTGAAGAGACGATAGATGTGAAATTTGATGAATCTAACGGCTCGTAAGTAGAGCAATTGCCAATTGATGTAGGAGACAAAGACCCTTCAGAAGTAATCCAAGACTTGTCTATTGGCAAGATTCGTCCAACGGAGGTGAAGGAGAGTACCTCGTACGTCCAAGTGGAAGCTTCTACCTCACGACAAGGTGAACCAAGAATTGATATGGAAGCATCCACAAGTGGGACACACCAAGACGAAGAAAATGAGGAAGCACACCAAGATGAACATCAACAACCTCCTTCTCCACCACGACAAGAGAATGACAACGTCAACAATGAAGAAGGCCAAGAAGAAGAACAAGATGAAGAAGATGTTCCACCCCGAGCCAAGCCAAAGCTCCCACGAGTTCGAGCAAGAATCGCCAAAGATCATCCCGTCGAGCAAATCTACAATGATATCCAAACCAGGAGAATCACTCGCTCTAAAACTTGTTTAGCTAACTTTTGTGAACATTACTCATTCATCTCTAGCATTGAACCTATGAAGGTTGAAGAAGCATTGGAAGATCCGGATTGGATAAACGCTATGCATGAAGAGCTACACAACTTTGAGAGAAATCAAGTGTGGACATTGGTTGAGAAGCCCGACAACAACCACAACATCATAGGTACCAAATGGGTGTTTCGCAACAAGCAAGATGAAGATGGTCAAGTCGTCCGCAACAAAGCACGCCTAGTCGCCGAAGGCTACACTCAAGTCGAAGGTATGGACTATGGTGTGACATATGCTCCCGTTGCTAGACTTGAGTCCATTCACATCTTACTTGCCTATGCTAATCATCATGATATCACCTTGTACCAAATGGACATTAAAAGTGCTTTTCTAAATGGTGAAATTGAGGATGAAGTTTATGTTAAGCAACGTCCCCGCTTTGTCAATCCTAAGAAACCTAATCATGTCTACAAACTTCACAAAGCTCTTTATGGTCTTAAACAAGCTACTAGAGCGTGGTATAAATGCTTGACCAAGTTCCTTATTGAAAAAGGCTTTGAAATTGGAAAAATAGATTCTACTCTTTTTACTAAAAGGGTTAATGGAGAACTATTTGTGTGCCAAATTTATGTTGATGATATTATATTTGGTTCAACTAACCCTCATTTTAGTGAAAAGTTTGGAAACCTAATGTCGGAGAAGTTTGAGATGTCGATGATGAGTGAACTCAAATTCTTTCTTGGTTTGCAAATCAAGCAAACTAAGGAAGGCACCTTTGTCTCTCAAACGAAGTACACCAAGGACTTATTCAAGAAGTTCAATATGCAAGAATGCAAAGGTATGACTACACCCATGCCTACTAGTGGACATCTTGATTTGACCAAAGATGGTGAACCGGTTGATCAAAAAGTTTACCGCTCTATGATTGGTTCATTGTTATATCTATGTGCTTCACGTCCCGATATTATGCTAAGTTTGTGCATGTGTGCACGATATCAAGCTGCACCTGAAGAATGTCATCTTAAGGCCGTGAAAAGGATAGTGAGATACTTAATCCATACACCAAATTTTGGCATTTGGTATCCAAAAAGGGCCTCCTTTGATCTTGTTGGCTACTCCTGTCGGCGTTCTGGGAACGGGGGTACCCAGACTTGCCTGCCTGCGGCCTGCGGCGTGGCTCAAGGGGTGGCCCAGCACGGCCCATCTTCATCAGCACAAGCTCAAGACCCTCGCGAGGGGCCAAGCCTCGCGGGGCGGACGACAGGAAGCTTTCTCGAGCCTGCAGCCTCGTCGGTGGCTCGCGAGGAGGCGGAGAGATCAAGGCGGGGTACCTCACGAGGTGCCCATGGCGCAAGCCATGATGACCAAGGGCGCCCGGTGAGCGCCGACCAGCAGTGTCCTCCTTTCCTCTTTGGTGCAAAGGGGGCAAGCGCAGGCGAGAGCATCAAGCAAAGGCATCCGTTTCGGTGCAACAAGACCAAGACCATTGCAACGACAGGAAAGAAGTCATCGTGGAGCCCAAGTCAGCGTCACCACCAGAGCCTTTGACAGGCGAGGACCAACTTTAGTCAGGATAAGTGTACTAGATGTTCCCCTTCAAAATGGCCAATTGTTGGCGCCCTTCCCGCTCAATATTTGGGAAGAGGCCCAAGGCCTCTGCCTATAAATAGGACTAGCCACCCATAGGGTAGAGGCAGGTTGAGCTCGACCCGGATCCAGCAGATAGGGCATAATCCAAAGAGAGAGAGAGAGAGAGAGCGACTGAACTCCCCCTAGCAGTTCATCACATCAGCCAAACAGGACCCTCATGAGGCTGTTCTTCCTTGTATTGTTCATCATCAGCCCAAGAGGCAATCCACCACACCACACACTTTGGAGTAGGATGTTACACCACAATGGTGGCCCGAACCGATATAAACCTTGTGTCTCTTGTGTTGTTACATTGGTAGTTTAGATCCTAGCGAGGCGGAAAGGTGCAGGTAGGTAGAGGGCGAGATCTCCGCACGCACCCCAGTGTTCGAACCTAGAGGGTCTGCCGGAACCCGAAATCCGACATTTGGCGCGCCAGGTAGGGGTGCGCCGGAATCCACCTTCTGCTACTTCACGTCCCGTCGCATCGTCATCATCATGTCCGTGACCGCGGGCAACCTCGATCCTGGCGGCTGGCCCACCCACGCAGAGCCGCTCGCCCTGGGCGACCCCATCCCCCAGGCAGCTCGCAGTCCACAGGACGCTGCAGGCCGCAGGCGACGCAGACAGGCAACGACAGCTCTCACGCCAGGCGGCGCGGTCGGCGGCGAGCCTCCAACCACGCCAGCCACGGTGCCGTACACCCGACGGGAGCAGGCAAACTCGAGGGCCGCGCTCACGGTGGCCCGAGAGCTACTGCAATGCAGGCTGTTGGAGGGCGGCCGCGACGTGCTGCTAGAGCGGGTGGCAGAGCTCCTGGGCTTCGCCACCTCGGGGCTCACCCCTTCTGCACCCAACTCCCACCTCAGGTCCAGGGTGGCCCGCGTGTAGGCTCCACGCCGCCGCCAAGCAGCTCCAAGCGGACTCCAAGGCCACCCCAACGCCAGCCAGGCCGTCAGCACCGGGCCAGCAGTGGCGCCGCCTCCGCCCCCGGCCAGCGAAGGAGGACTCGCCACGACCCACGGCCCCAGTGGGCCACCGTGCTACCCACCCCAGGTGGGTGCCTCAAGCAGAACTGCATGGTACATGGAGCACTACGGCGCAGCATTCGGGATGGCGGCCCCGGAAGAGTACATGCCCCACATGATGGATCAAGGGCACGTGCATGAGGACGAACAAGGCTCGCTTCTCGGCCAAAGCTGGGGGGACGAGGCACCAGAAGCTGAGCTCTTACAGGAGCCCCGGGAAGGCCCCGTCGGCCACGCTGGAAGCAACGATTATCGAATCTTGCTAATTCCTCGGGAGCAGGCATACGCTAACCATGGATCGCAGGAGGTACAGGTCACCACAGAGACGGCTGCCCCACTCCCGCAGCCTTCCTACCCCTCGGGAGGGCGCCGGGCTGCAGGAGAGGGCCGAGACCCGCATCACCACTGCGGCGTTGAGCAAGGCGTCCTCGGGAGGTAGGCCCTCTGCCGGGAGGTGCCTCGGGGCCTACCTGGCGGAAGGACCCGTGGTTGTCGGGGAACCATGGCGACCGCTCTACCCCATCGGGCGTCCTGGTTTCCGGTCGTCGTCGGTGGCACTAGAGTGTGGTGCAAGGTGGGGCCCTAAATGCAGCGATATGAAGCAAGGCGGTACACATGAAGAAGGCCCAGTGCTGTGAAGCTCGCCGCCCGGTGACACTCTCACGTAATAATGAGTGGGGCTGTACACGCCCCGGAGTCTCAGGGGTGCCGTCCTCAGGCCATGGGGCTCCCTCCCACGCCCAGTGGCAGCACTTAGCTCCGCGCTGGTGAGAAGACGTCCAAGACTAGACTAGGTGCCAGATGCGGCCATTTTTCTGCTTTCATTGCTTTTCCCCTTGGCTGTCGTTTTCCCCTGTTGGATTTAAGTTGGATTTGAGCTTGAGATTTGCGTGTGTTCGGGGAAGGGGTGTTTAGTCTCGTTCAAGCAATCTCTCGCGTTCTGGTTACCACTTTGCCTCAGCTGCCTCCCCTCGTGAGCCCCTCGCGAGCCGGGCCAGGACTAGCTTGCGTGCGGCCCGGACTGCCGTCGCCGCGCCTTCTCAGAGGTCTTCATTATAGGTTCAATGGGCTCGTTCAGGAGACCCTCGGGACACTACAGCCCTCCGCAGGCTATCTCAGGGCCCACGCGGGTCGAAGGTAAAACAAACCAGCCAGCTCGTCGCAAAGCCAACCACTTGGCGTGGGCGTACGGGTGATATCACATCTACTAATACGCTGAATGCAAGTTTTTACATGAGGGGCTCCCCCTCCCAAAATGCTCTTACAACCTTCAGGGCAAAGCCCGAACTCTATCTGCAGGTAAGAAAGCGGGGACAACACGCGATCGGTCGGATAAATCCCCAATGCATCCTCGGGGACACCTCCAGATAAATCGTTTGGCGTCGCTGGCCTCGCCATCGCTCTCCAGCGTTGCCGTCCCGGCGTCGGGGCGTTCACCACGTTGCCTTCATCGGCAGCCACGACCACGCCGTCGTTATCGAGCGAAGGCCACGGCGAGGGCATCCACGTTGTCTTCCACCCGGTCGCCCGAGTCGTCCCGGACGGCCTAAGTGCTGAAGGCGATGGCGGCGTCAAAATCGAAGTTCGGGTCCATGTTCTGAAGATGGCTGAATACACGAGAAAAGGCGCGCCCAAGCAGGGCGCGGCTCCTCTCCTCCACCAACCTGTTGGCTCTGACCGACAGCACCTCCAGCTACGTCACCACGTCGGTGAAAAACTGAAGGTTGCCAGCATAGTTAACCGCGTGAGGCTCGCCAACGGCCGCCTCGCAGATGTTACCCAAGGTCGTGTTAGCTCTCTCCCGGAGCATGGAGTGCATGGGGCCATGCTCATGCTCCAGGATTCGCCGCTGGTGTATCTCGTCCTTGTTCTGCCGCGCAACAGCCTCAGCCTCGTCCACCTGTTGACGGAGAAGAAGCGCCTCGGCACGGGAGGTAGTCAGCTCCTCCTGCGCCACGACAAGGGCGGCCCGGGAAGCGTCGGCCCGCCGCATCACTTCATCCAGCTTGACCCTTAGGGCGGCGGTCCTGCCTTCAGCCTCGACCCTGATCAACCCCAGCCTCTCTTCGAACTCGCGCTCAAGGTTCGAGCGGGCCGTCGCCACCCGGCGTCCGACCTCTTCCAGGACTCGGGCCTCCAGCGGCAGACGTCATCCTCCTCTGCGTCACCAAAGCGCTCCCTCGTCTCCAGACGCTCAAGATCGCGTCGCGTTCGGCAGCTTCCAAAGATCGCTGCCTCCTCACGCCTCTGGAGCTCTGCACAGTCGACGAAGCCACCTTCATCGACGCAAGGGCCGTCTCACGCAGCTCCTCCTGCTGCTCCAAGGAATGGCACCGGGCCTGGAGTTCCCGCGCCCACTCCTCCGCCGCCTCACGCCGCCGGTCAGCCTCTCGAGCCTCCTCGACGACACGGGAACGGGCCTCCCAAGAGGCCGCCAGCGACGCCTCGGCTTCCTCATTGTCGAGGTCACGCTGGTGGCGTGCAAGGGCAACAGCCGCCTTGACTTCGCCGCTCTTGACCAGCGCAGCCCTCGACCTCAAGGCGCGTGTCTTCGTTAGCGAGCTCTTCACCAAGCAGGCTCACCGCGTCAGCCGCCCTCCGGAGAAACCCTTGGCGAAGAGCGCGACGCTCCCGGGCGCGCTCGAGCACGTCTTCTGCGTTGTCATCCGCCCCAAGTAAGCACGGGGCCACGAATCAACACTCCCCCTGCAGGCGGGGCTGGCTGGCGCCCTCGCGATGGCGGGCACGCCTGCCCGAAGCCCGGCCTGGAGCCAGCCCATCCCCAAATGAAGAGCGCAGGGCTGACCTCAGCCAGTCGCCATCCACGACCAGAGGAAGCCCAAGGCAGGCTGGCTATGCCCCGAGAAGGCTCGCGAAGGAGGGTCGCGAGGTGCGCAGAGCCGCGATGCGCCACAGGATGGCTCACCTCTCCGACCGGCCTCACCACAAGGGCTCTGCTTGAGCTCGGAGCGCTCGAAGGCGGTGGAGAGAGCGAAGCCTGGGGGGATGGCTCCTCAGCCATCTTCGTGAGCTCGGCGGGTAGGGCCCTGCAGAGCAAGGATCAGCCAAAACAACGAGAAGCTCAGGAGCTAGGAAAGGGGAAGGCTTACTCATCAATGGCGAAATACTTCCTGCGCTTCAGCAGGCGGCAAGGGTAATCGTCACCAGAGGCCTCCCTTCTCTTCCGGAGAGCCTCGAAGTCCACGCGGAAGCGGCCCAGGAGTTGAGCACAGGGGTCACCCTGCGATGAGGAAGAAGCATCAAGGTGACCAATGTCAGGGGCGTCGTCCTGATGCATGCCGCCGGTCGCCTCACAAAGAAGGGTAGCTGGGGCCTCAGGGGCCTCAACCACGGGCGCCGCGGGCAGCAGCTCAACGCCTTGACCCCGCGTGATGACGGGCCTCGAGGAGCTGCCCCTCGGGAGTGATGCTGGCGTCGTCATCCCGGCGAGGCCCCTCGACCTCCAGTGACCCATGCCTCCTGCTCCACCACTCGAGGAAGGACCGCCGTGGGCGACTGGAAGGGCAGTCACCACCATTGGGTTCTCGCGAGGCCCCATGAGGCCTGCGGGGCGCAGCCCCCATTCGTCGAAGCTGGGCATCTGATTCACAAAGTCGCCCCTGTTCGAGCAAAAGTACAGCAAAGCCCCCCTTGTCGGATGCTGCCGGGGGTGGGGTCCCCAGTCAAGACCAAGAGCAGCACCTTCCTCAGCGCTTCAGGCGTCAGGTCCTCCTCCTGGAGCCTCATGCGATCCTCACGCCCGCCGAAGGCCCACATCCGGCGGGAGTGGCGCTGGAGAGGGGCAATGCGGCATAACAGGAACTCCTTCACCACCTTGGGCGTCGTCACCTCGAGCGCCCTCGGGGCAAGCGACGGCAGCCCAGACGAGGCAGCCGGGGGCTCGTGAGCGTCTCCTGGCCCCAGCCTGAATTGGGGACAGCGGGAGATGTTGGCTCCGAAAGCAGGGGGCTGGGTACCCCGACATCCATGTACAGCCACCGCTCGCGGAACTCCGACGCAGGCGGAGGAAGGCTGAAATCAATCCCTGAAGCCGTCGTTTCAGGTGCAGCAATGAAGCTCGCGCACCCCAAGCATTGGGTGGGGTCGACAAGGCGCAGAGAGAAGAAGTGACGCAGCAAGGCAACTGAAGGAGGGATGCCCATCATTGCCTCACAGACAAAGGCGAAAACGGCAAGAAGAGTGATGGATTTAGGACCCAAATGCATCATATGGATCTGGTAATGGGAAAGCACGGCGTTGAAGAAATTGGAAAAGGGGGGAACCAGTCCCGCCCACAGGGCGTCGGCGAAGTACCAGACCTCGGTGACTATTTTGTCAATGGAGAAGTGAGACGCAGGCTAGGCCGTCATCCTCCCGCACTCGTTGAAGATAGTGGCCAGAGCAGAGCTGACCTTGCTCAAGCCTTCTCGGTTGAGTATGATCGACCGATCGACGACAGGAGCCGCCGACGACGGTGAGCGAGGCGGAGGCCCAGGTTTCTTCCCCTTCCCCTTCTTCGTCGGAGCCATGGCGACGGAAGGGGGGAGGATTCGAGATTGGATTGGACGCAGAGGCTGGAGCTCGAGAGGAGGAAGAGCAGGGGACGGTCGAGCGGCGGAAAGGGGGACGACTGTGTGCAACCACAGGTCCACCTAGCTGGGCGCAAAATAAGGAGGCGTGGGGGAACAGGGCCGCCCATGTCCAATCAACCGCCACACGGTGCCCGAGGCCGCAGGCTGTTAGGCCCCGCGGCGCTTCACACTTGCCCCTTCGCTTCTCTGCTTAGCCAAGTCCGGGCGCGCCTTGGGCCCGGGGGCTACTGTCGGCGTTCTGGGAATGGGGGTACCCAGACTTGCTCGCCTGGCCCTGCAAAGCATGGCTCAAGGGGTGGCCCAGACGGCCCATCTTCATCGGCACAAGCTCAAGACCCTCGCGAGGCCAAGCCTCATGAGGTGGGCGACAGGAAGCTTCCTCGAGCACGGCCTCGTCAGTGGCTCGCGAGGAGGCGGAGAGATCAAGGCGGGGTACCTCACGAGGTGCCCATGACACAAGCCATGACGACCAAGGCGCCAGTGAGCGCCAGCCCATTGATGTCCTCCTTTCCACTTTGGTGCAAAGGGGGCAAGCGCGGCGAGCATCAAGCAAAGGCATCCGTTTGGTATAACAAGACCAAGACCGTCGCAACGGCAGGAAAGAAGTCATCGTGGAGCCCAAGCTGGCGTCACCACCAGAGCCTTTGACAGGCGAGGACCAACTTTAGTTAGGATAAGTGTACTAGATGTTCTGTTGGTAGTTTAGATCCTAGCGAGGCGGCGAGGTGCAGGTAGGTAGAGGGCGAGATCTTCGCGCGCACCCCAGTGTTCGAACCTAGAGGGTCTGCCGGAACCCGAAATCTGACAACTCCGACTCGGACTATGCCGGAGACAAGGTTGATAGAAAGTCCACTTCGGGTACTTGTCAATTTCTTGGTAGATCTCTTGTGTCTTGGTCCTCCAAGAAACAAAACTCGGTACCCTTATCCACCGCCGAAGCGGAATACATTGCCGCTGGTTCATGTTGTGCTCAATTACTTTGGATGACCCAAACTCTTAAAGATTATGGGATATATGTGAAACATGTTCCATTGCTATGTGACAATGAAAGTGCTATTAAGATTGCTCACAATCCCGTGCAACATTCTCGAACTAAACATATTGAAGTTCATCATCATTTCATTCGAGACCATGTTGCCAAAGGGGACATTAATCTTAAGCATGTTCGCACCGATAAGCAATTAGCGGATATATTTACCAAACCATTTGATGAGAAAGTGTTTTGCAGGTTAAGAGGTGAATTGAACATCATTGATGCTTCAAACTTGGAGTAGGAACTCCATTTGATACATGCAAGGCATGAGCCTATGACTAATCCTTGATATTTCTCTTATGTTGACTATCTTATGTCTTGGACATATTTGCACCTTGCATGTTATCTAACCCGTGTAGGTACTTGGATGAATCTACATCTATGAGATTGCAACTCACTCACATCTTGAGCAATTTCTACATCACCAAGTCTCTACACAATGGTGGATGAAGACAAGGAAGCACGCAACCATTCAAACATATCCTTTGACAAATTCTGTGTTGATTTTCATGATTGTCATTTTGGATACACAAGTGCTCTTCCTTGCAAAAACTAACCCATGTAGGCAGATGAACTTAAACTCCAAGTGGTGCTCCCAACTCTTGATGAGCTACATCAACCTTGAGCAACCCACACAAGTTCGACTACATGATCATGATCAACAACACCACCCAAGGTATGTTATTCCATCTTAGAGAAGCTTTACTCCAAGTCATGGGATAAAGCAACTCAACAAGATGTGAATACATCAAGAAGCTTAAAAGAAAAATGGTAACCCCATTTTGAGCTTAAACGATGAGTATGACCAAAGATCAAGTGATCTCACTTGACTCCTAAGTCAATATACTCTAACATAGGTGACTTTGTCACCGCCCAATTCAAGATGAAGTTCTCTTGTGTTCTTTTCTGTGATCTTGCATTTGTCTCATGCATATTTTTCCCCTTTCAAAAAAAACGTCATCTAGGTCTTCTAGTTTCTTATCTTTTATTTTCTGTTCTGCATTTTCTACATCCAATTCATTGCAAATCTATCAGTTAATTCCTTGCAAATCCTTGTGAGATCTTACTTTTCTAGTGAGCTTAGGTGACAAGTGTTTTCTCTGTGATGAACTTGGTCTCACCGGTCTGATGTTCTCGGTCCAACCGAATCCTCTCGGTACAACCGAATCATACAACTCGGTGTCACCGATTTCACTACAGGAAAGACATCTTGCCACTTGTTTCTGCATTCATTTTGATCCAACTCCACTCAATGAATCTTGTCCTCAACCAGCATCCCATTCAACTTGCTGCTTTGTTCTGTGACTCAAGGACCAAACCCATCATGACAAAAATCTAGAAGAACCCTTCTTGGAAATTGATGTCAAAGGGGGAGAGAGAGATCACATCAAAGCTTAATCATATCTATAGGGGGAGAGAATACTCAAGGGAAGAAAGAGTAATCATCAAGGACCCCAGATGCTTGGTGTTCAAGAGGAGAGAAGTCACATGTCTTCCAGAGGGGAGAGACATGTTCGTACTTGCTTGTTTGCATTAGCTCTGTTTATTTCCTTTGAGCTCTGTTTTTGCTCTAATTTTCTGTTCCCTATCTTATCCCTGTGTCCCATGCTAAATTCAGGGGGAGCAAGGCATCTAATGGAAGGAAATCCTTGAATTTATTGCACATCTTTACCTTTCGGGACATGTCTATATCCAATGTGGTACCTAGTACTCACTCTACATGTCATCCCAGTCTTGGTACTCTTGTGGTTTCTTTCGTTTGCTCACGGCGGTAGGTGTATCTGTGTTATCTAACCTTGTTTACGCAGGTTCATCCCATCCTAAGCCAACTCAAGACCACAAGGTAAGTATATGCATCACAGTCATGTGAATGAGAAATTCTTGCTGATGTACACACTGTTTGCAAGAAGGACTCATGAGCATGAAGGTACATTTCTCATATTCACATCATTTGCTCTGATGCATATAACCAAGATACATGTAACACATTGCTTACTCTTTCATGTTTATGCATTCACATGCTCCTATATTCCATATTCACATGATTGCATACATGTAGGGGGAGCCTATGCATGTTACATGTCTTTCCAAAGCTTTACTTAATATTCTCTATATCTTTATTTAAAGCTTTGATGTATGTTGTCATCAATTACCAAAAAGGGGGAGATTGAAAGCACAAGTGCTCCCTAGGTGGTTTTGGTAATTAATGTCAACATATCTCTTGTTGGACTAACACTTTTACCTAGTATGTTTCAGACAAGTTCAACAATGAAGTGGCATGGACTAGAGGATGTGGAACTCCTTCAAGATGCTAAGGACAAAAGGATTGGCTCAAGCTCAAAGCTCAAGACTCTACATTTTCTATTTTAGTGATCCAAGATCACATTGAGTCTATAGGAAAAGCCAATACTATCAAGGAGGGATGAGGTGTTGCTTAATGAGGCTCTTGCTCAAAATGCTTAGTGATATGCTCCAAAGCCCTCAACTCCTTTCTCACATCCTCATATGACCAAAACCAAAAGTCAAACTCGGCCCCACCGATTCTTTCTATCCGGCGCCACCGAGTTCAGATGTCATAGCCACTGCCACAAACCCTAGGCAAATCGATCTCACCGATAGGGATCTCGGTCTCACCGAGATGGGATTGTAATCTCTCTGTTTTCCTTCGTAATGTTTCGGTCCCACTGAGATTGCAATGTAAACTCTCTATTTCCTTTTCATGACATTTCGGTCTCACCGAAACGAGCGAATCGATCCCACCGAGTTTACCTGACCAACTCTCTGGTTAGCTTATTACCAAAATCGATCTCACCGAGTTTGTGTAATCGGTCTCACCGAGATTACGTTATGCCCTAACCATAACCATATCGGTCCTACCGAGTTGCATGAAGGTCCCACCAAAAATCCTAACTTGGTCACTAGATTTGCTTTGAATCGGTCCGACGGAGTTTATCAATTCGGTCCCACCGATTTTGGCAAGTTGTGTGTAACGGTTAGATTTTGTGTGGAGGCTATAAATACCCCTCCACCTCCTCTTCATTCATGGAGAGAGCCATCAGAACGAACCTACACCTCCAACCTACATTTTCTGAGAGAGAACCACCTACACTTGTGTTGAGGCCAAGATATTCCATTCCTACCATATGAATCTTGATCTCTAGCCTTCCCCAAGTTGCTTTCCACTCAAATCTTCTTTCCACCAAATCCAAATCCTGTGAGAGAGAGTTGAGTGTTGGGGAGACTATCATTTGAAGCACAAGAGCAAGGAGTTCATCATCAACACACCATTTGTTACTTCTTAGAGAGTGGTGTCTCCTAGATTGGCTAGGTGTCACTTGGGAGCCTCCGACAAGATTGTGGAGTTGAACCAAGGAGTTTGTAAGGGCAAGGAGATCGCCTACTTCGTGAAGATCTACCGCTAGTGAGGCAAGTCCTTCGTGGGCGATGGCCATGGTGGGATAGACAAGGTTGCTTCTTCGTGGACCCTTCATGGGTGGAGCCCTCCGTGGACTCGTGCAACAGTTACCCTTCGTGGGTTGAAGTCTCCATCAACGTGGATGTACGATAGCACCACCTATTGGAACCACGACAAAAATATCCGTGTCACCAATTGCGTTTGAATCCTCCAAACCCTTCCATTTACATTCTTGCAAGTTGCATGCTTTACTTTCCGCTGCTCATATACTGTTTGCATGCTTGCTTGATATGTATTGTGTTTGTTAAACTTGTGCCAAAACTCCACTTCAACATAAAGAATTTAAAAACTGCAACTTTTGGTACTTAGTGTCTAATCACCCCCCCCCCCTCTAGACACCTCTTCTCTATCCTTTCACCTTTGCTTGTCCTCAAGCAATTCAGTTGATAAATTGAAAGTGATAAAGAAAAACTTTTACAAACTCGGTTTGCTCTTGTTGTTGTAAATATGTAAAGCCAGCATTCAAGTTTTCAGTAATGATTATGAACTAACCATATTCACAATAACACTCAGGTCTCATGTTTACTCATATCAATGGCATAATCAACTAGGGAGCAATAATAATAAATCTCGGATGATAACACTTTCTCAAAACAATCATGATATGATATAACAAGATGGTATCTCGCTAGCCCTTTCTGAGACCGCAAAACATAAATGCAGAGCACCTTTAAAGATCAAGGACTGACTAGACATTGTAATTCATGGTAAAAGAGATCCAATCATAGTCATACCCAATATAAATTAATAGTAATGAATGCAAATGACAGCGGTGCTCTCCAGCTGGTGATTTTTAATAAGAGGGTGATGACTCAACATAAAAGTAAATAGATAGGCCCTTCGCAGAGGGAAGCAGGGATTTGTAGAGGTGCCAGAGCTTGGTTTTGAAATAGAGATAAATAATATTTTGAGCGGTATACTTTCGTTGTCAACATAACAACCAAGAGAAGGCGATATCTTCCATGCTACACACATTATAGGCGGTTCCCAAACAGAATGGTAAAGTTTATACTCCCCCTCCACCAACAAGCATCAATCCATGGCTTTCTCGAAACAACGAGTGCCTCCAACTAACAAGAGTCCCGGGGGAGTTTTGTTTGCAATTATTTTGATTTGATTTGCATAAAGCATGGGACTGGGCATCCCGGTGACCAACCATTTTCTCGTGAGTGAGGAGCAGAGTCCACTCCTCTTGAGAATAACCCGCCTAACATGGAAGATACAGACAGCCCTAGTTGATACATGAGCTATTCGAGCATACAAAACTGAATTTCATTTGAAGGTTTAGAGTTTGGCACATACAAATTTACTTGAAACGGCAGGTAGATACCTCATATAGGAAGGTATGGTGGACTCATATGGAATAACTTTGGGGTTTAAGGGATTGGATGCACAAGCAGTATTCCCGCTTAGTACAAATGAAGGCTAGCAAAAGACTGGGAAGCAACCAACTAGAGAGCGACAACAGTCATGAACATGCATTAAAATTAATGAACATTGAGTGCAAGCATGAGTAGGATATAATCCACCATGAACATAAATATCGTGAAGGCTATGTTGATTTGTTTCAACTACATGCGTGAACATGTGCCAAGTCAAGTCCCTCGAATCGTTCAAAGGAGGGTACCACCCTATTATACCACATCACAATCATTTTAATAGCATGTTGGCACGCAAGGTAAACCATTATAAACTCCTAGCTAATTTAGCATGGCATAAGTAACTATAATATCTAATTGTCATTGCAAACATGTTTATTCATAATAAGCTGAATCAGGAACGATGAACTAATCATATTTACAAAAACAAGAGAGGTCGAGTTCATACCAGCTTCTCTCATCTCAATCGATCCATCATATATCGTCATAATTGCCTTTCACTTGCACGACCGAGCGATGTGAATAATAATAATAACAGTGCACGTGCATTGGATCGAAATGGAATCATGCGAGCATTCAATAAACGAGGAGAAGACAAGGCAATATGGGCTCTTGGTTAAATCAACAACAATGCATATAAGGGCCACTTCAACATTTTCATTATGGTCTTCTCCTATCGACCCCCGAAGAACAAGAAAAGAAATAAAACTATTTACACGGGAAAGCTCCCAACAAGCAAAAGAAGAACTGGAAATCTTTTTGGGTTTTCTTTTTAGTTACTACTACTACAAGCAAAAAAGTAAACTAGCTAAACGCTACAACTATTTTTTTTGGTTTTCTTAAGGTTTTTCAAACACACAAGAAGAAAGCATAAAAAAGGAAAATAAACTAGCATGGATATTACAGTGAAAGATTATGAGCACCGACATCTAGCAATGAGGGTGTAAACATGAATGTAATGTCAGTGAGAAATACGTAATCCCCAAGCTTAGGCTTTTGGCCTAAGTTGGTCTATTGCCACGGCTGTCCTGGCGGATATCCAAAGTTGTAGTTGGGGTCGTACTGAGAAGAAGCCTCGGATTTCCACTGGTTGGCAATCACCTCCGGATCCCACTGGTAATCAGACTATCGCAGGGGATCAAATTGTGGTCCCGGCTCTGGCTCTATAGCTGCTGTAGGATTTAGGTAGGCGCGAATAGTCTTCGGCGGAACAAGGTACTTGCCTGCAGACAAATCAAACAAGGAAGGAGCAGGCAGAGTAATAGTCTCAGGGTGATTTTTACCAAACATTAATTTGTACTTAAGCGCCCTTTCCCTATTCTTAACAATAAAATCATGTGCTACCATACTCTTATAGTCTAGAAAAGCAGGAGGCAGCAATTTTTCTTCTTTCTCATAATGCCTAATAGGTATATTATAGTATGCAGCGAGGCGCGAGGCGAAGATGCCTCCCAAGATGGGGCCCTTAGTACGGTTAAGGTTTAACCGCTTTGCAACAATAGCGCCCATACTAAATGTTTCATCACGAAACAAGGCATAGCATAAAATAACAATATCAGGGGCACTCAGGTTTCCACAGTTTCCGCGACCAATTAAGCATCTACTAGCAAATATAGCAAAGTAACGTAGAACATGAAAGTGTATGCTAGTGATTCATGCGTCGGAAACCTTCCTCGTTTCCCCTACAGCAATTGTATCAATAAACCCCTCCACATCGTCACGATGTGGTTCCTCTATGATGCCCGGAAAGGGCAACTTGCAAACCTAACAAAATTCATGAAGGGTCATCTCCTTATACTCATTATATAAATAAAAATCCACCATAGGTGGTGACCTCCTAGAATGGAAATGAAAATTTTGCACAAAGATATTGGTGAGTAAGAGATATTGTTCGCGTTGGTCGCGGAGGAAGTCGGTGAGGCCTGCATTCTCAGCCAACTCATAAAAATCATCATAAATCTCGGCTGCTCACAAGAAATCATCACAAGGCCATTCACACGGTCGAACCTCCGCGGTGCGAGGCGGATTATATTTGGGCCTCTCTTCTTCTTCACTTTGCTTATCCTTCGATCTTTGGCTCGAAGAGCCCCTCAAAAATCTCTTCATCATTTTCTGAAAATTTCTGAAATTTTTAGTAACTTCAAATAAAAGTGAACTAAAATCAACAAAATTGATAGCAACTACTCCTACATGTGCCTAGAGACTATATCATGCATTAGAACTACTTGGAACCATATAAATTTGACATGCAAGCTCAAGAACATGGTCACCTAGGCAGCAAAAATTTGCAATGAATAAGGCACTAGAACAAAAACTAATTGGACCATTGGAGGAGTCACATACCAAGCAGCAATCCCCCAAAGCAGTTTTGTGAGAGGTGCTTTGAGCAAGGAGATCGAAAATCGCAGCAAAATGAGCTAGAACTCGTGCTTGAGCTGGTTGGTGATTTTTTTGGGAGGAAGAAGTGTGTGGGTGCAGGAATAAGTGGAGGGGAGCCACCATGGGCCCACGAGGCAGGTGGGCGCGCCCTGGACCCTCGTGGCCAGGTGCTTGCTCCCCCTGCTATGTTCTCAGTGCCAGATATTCTCAAATATTCCAGAAAAAATCATATTTCAATTTCGGGGCATTTGGAGAACTTTTATTTTTGGGGTATTTTTTTATTGCATGGATAAATCAGAAAAGAGATAGAAAATAATATTTTTACTTTATTTCAACTAAACAACAGAAAGTAAAAGGAGGTTACAGAAGGTTGTGCTTTCTAACTTCATCCATCTCATGCTCATCGAAAGGAATCCACTAACAAGGTTGATCAAGCCTTGTTAACAAACTCATTCCGAATAACTTGGAACCGGAGAAATTTCGAATAACACTATGTTACCTCAACGGGGATATGGACGTCCCCAATAATAAGAATATCATATTTCTTCTTGACAGTATGAAGAGGAAATTCAAAACATCCAAAAATAATCGATGGAATTTTTCCAATAGAACTGATACTCTGGACTTGAGGTTGTTTCCTCGGTAAGTGTACTGTATGCTCATTTCCATTAACATGAAAAGTGGCATTGCCTTTGTTGCAACCAATAACAGCCCCTGCAGTATTCAAAAAGAGTCTTCCAAGAATAATATACATACTATCGTCCTCGGGGATATCAAGAATAACAAAGTCCGTTAAAATAGTAATGTTTGCAACCACAACAGGCACATCCTCACAAATACTGACAGGTATAGCAGTTGATTTATTAGCCATTTGCAAAGATATTTCAGTATTTGTCAACTTATTCAAATCAAGTCTACGATATAAAGAGAGAGGCATAACACTAACACCGGCTCCAAGATCACATAAAGCAGTTTTAACATAGTTTCTTTTAATGGAGCATGGTATAGTTGGTACTCCTGGATCTCCTAACTTCTTTGGTATTCCACCCTTAAAAGTATAATTAGCAAGCATGGTGGGAATTTCAGCTTCCGGTATCTTTCTTTTATTAGTTACAATTTCTTTCATGTATTTAGCATAAGATTCATTTTGAGCATATCAGTTAAACGCATACGCAAAAAGATAGGTCTAATCATTTCAGCAAAGCGCTCAAAATCCGCACCATCCTTTTTCTTGGATGGTTTGGGAGGAAAAGGCATGGGTTTCTGAACCCATGGCTCTCTTTCCTTACCGTGCTTCCTAGCAACAAAGTCTCTCTTATCATAATGTTGATTCTTTGATTGTGGGTTATCAAGATCAACAGCAGGTTCAATTTCTACATCATTATCATTACTAGGTTGAGCATCAACATGAACATCATCATTAACATTATCACTAGGTTCATGTTCATTACCAGATTGTGTTTCAGCATCAGAAATAGAAATACCATTGGGATTCTCAGGTGTGTCAACAACAGGTTCACTAGAAGCATGCAAAGTCCTATCGTTTTTCTTTTTCTTCTTCTTAGAAGGACTAGGTGCATCTAAATTATTTAATTCAACTAAGGTTCAATTCTCTTAGGGTGGCCCTCAGGATACAAAGGTTCCTGAGTCATTTTACCCCCTCTAGTTGCAACTCTAACAGCAAAGTCATTATTCTTACTATTTGATTCATTGAGCAAATCATTCTGAGCTTTAAGTACTTGTTCTACTTGAGTGGTAACCATAGAAGCATGTTTACTAATGAGTTTAAGTTCACCTTTAACTCTAGACATATAATCACTCAAGTGTTCAATCATATAAGCATTGTATTTTAATTGTCTACCAAAATAAGCATTGAAATCTTCTTGCTTAACAAAACCATCAAACTCATCTAAGCATTGGCTAGCAAACTTAGTAGGAGGGATTTCAGCTTTATCATATCTATAGACAGAATTTACCTTTACAACCTGTGCCGGGTTATCAAGACCGTGTACTTCTTCAATAGGTGATGAATTAAGACCATATATTTCTTCAACAGGAGGTAAATTCTTAACATCTTCAGCTTTTATACCTTTTTCTTTCATAGATATCGTTGCCTCTTGCATATCTTCAGGACTGAGAAATAGAACACCCCTTTTCTTGAGTTGGCTTAGGAGTTGGTTCAGAAGTGTCCAATTATTTTCATTGGTCAACATATTATTCAATAGAATTTCAGCTTGATCGACAGTTCTTTCCCTGAAAACACAACCAGCACAACTATCCAGGTGGTCTCTAGAAGCATTGATTAGTCCATTATATAAGATATCAATTATTTCATTTTTCTTAAGAGGATGATCAGGCAAAGCATAAAGTAATTGGAGAAGCCTCCCCCAAGCTTGTGGGAGACTCTCTTCTTCAATTTGCACAAAATTATATATTTCCCTTAAAGTAGCTTGTTTCTTATGAGCAGGGAAATATTTAGCAGAGAAGTAATAAATCATATCCTGGGGACTACACGCACAACCAGGATCAAGAGAATTAAACCATATCTTAGCATCACCCTTTAATGAGAACGGAAATATTTTAAGGATGTAATAGTAGCGAGTTTTCTCATCATTAGGGAACAGGGTGGCTATATCATTTAATTTAGTAAGATGTGCCACAACAGTTTCAGATTCATAGCCATAAAAAGGATCAGATTCAACCAAAGTAATTATCTCAATTAAACGGAGAATTCATAATCCTTATCAGTAACAAAGATAGGTGTAGTAGCATAAGCAGGAACATATTTCATTCTAGCATTCAGAGATTTTTGTTTCAGCTTAGCTAATAATTTCTTAAGATCACTTCTATCATTGCAAGCAAGAAAGTCTCTAGAAGTTTCTTCATCCATAACGTAGCCCACAGTGAGCAACAGTAATTCATATCTAGGGGAGAATCTTCATCATCACTTTCATCAATATTATCGGTTTCAATAATTTCATTCTCTCTAGCCCTAGCAAGTTGTTCATCAAGAAATTCACCAAGTGGCACAGTAGTATCAAGCATAGAAGTAGTTTCATGATAAGTATCATGCATAGCGAAGTGGCATCATCAATAACATGCGACATATCGTAATTAATAGCGTAAGCAGGTTTAGGTGTCGCAAGCTTACTCAAAAGCAGAAGGTGAATCAAGTGCGAGCTAGATGGTAGTTCCTTACCTCCCCTCGTAGTTGAGGGATAAATTTTTGTTTTCGTCTTTCAAGTTCTTCATAGTGACCAGCAGATATAAATCCCAAGTGACTCAAAGAATAGAGCTATGCTCCCGACAGAACGGGCGCCGGAAAATAGTCTTGATAACCCACAAGTATAGGGGATCATAGCAGGTTTCGAGGGTAGAGTATTCAACCCGAATTTATTGATTCGACACAAGGGAGCCAAAGAATATTCTCAAGTATTAGCAGTTGAGTTGTCAATTCAACCACACCTGGATAACTTAATATCTGCAGCAAAGTAGTATGATAGTAACGGTAACAGTAGCAAAAGTATTTTTGGGTTTTGTAGTGATTGTAACAGTAGCAATGGTAAAGTAAATAAGCGGAGAACAATATATGAAAAGCTCGTAGGCATTGGATCGGTGATGGAGAATTATGCCGGATGCGATCATCATGTAACAGTCATAACATAGGGTGACACAGAACTAGCTCCAATTCATCAATGTAATGTAGGCATGTATTTCGAATATAGTCATACGTGCTTATGGAAAAGAACTTGCATGACATCTTTTGTCCTACCCTCCCGTGTGGCGGGGTCCTATTGGAAAATAAGGGATATTAAGGCCTCCTTTTAAGAGAGTACCGGACCAAAGCATTAACACATAGTGAATACATGAACTCCTCAAACTACGGTCATCACCGGAGTGGTCCCGATTATTGTCACTTGAGGTTGCGGATCATAACACATAGTAGGTGACTATATACTTGCAAGATAGGATCAAGAACTCACATATATTCATGAAAACATAATAGGTTCAGATCTGAAATCATGGCACTCGGGCCCTAGTGACAAGCATTAAGCATAGCAAAGTCATAGCAACATCAATCTCGTAACATAGTGGATACTAGGGATCAAACCCTAACAAAACTAACTCGATTACATGATAAATCTCATCCAACCCATCACCGTCCAACAAGCCTACGATGGAATTACTCACACATGGCGGTGAGCATCATGAAATTGGTGATTGAGGATGGTTAATGATGACGATGGCGACGGATTCCCCTCTCCGGAGCCCCGAACAGACTCCAGATCAGCCCTCCCGAGAGAGTTTAGGGCTTGGCGGCGGCTCCGTATCGTAAAACGCGATGAATCCTTCTCTCTGACTTTTTTCTCCCCGAACGTGAATATATGGAGTTGGAGTTGAGGTCGGTGGAGCACCAGGGGGCCCACGAGGCAGGGGGCGCCCTGAGGGGGCAGGCGCGCCTCCCAACCTCGTGGACAGGGTGTGGGCCCCCCGGCCTTGATTCTTTCGCCATTATTTTTTATTATTTCCAAAAAAATCTCTATGAAGTTTCAGGTCATTCCGAGAACTTTAGTTTCTGCACAAAGATAACACCATGGCAATTCTGCTGAAAACAGCATCAGTCCGGGTTAGTTCCATTCAAATCATGCAAGTTAGAGTCCAAAACAAGGGCAAAAGTGTTTGGAAAAGTAGATACGACAAAGACGTATCATAAATATAAATAACAACTTTATTATTGCCTCTAGGGCATATTTCCTTCAGTCTCCCACTTGCACTAGAGTCAATAATCTAGATTACATTGTAATGATTCTAACACCCATGGAGTCTTGGTGATGATCATGTTTTGCTCGTTAGAGAGGCTTAGTCAACGGGTCTGCAACATTCAGATATGTATGTATCTTGCAAATCTCTATGTCTCCCTCCTTGACTTGATCACAGATGGAATTGAAGCGTCTCTTGATGTGCTTGGTTCTCTTGTGAAATCTGGATTCGTTTGCCAAGGCAATTGCACCAGTATTGTCACAAAAGATTTTCATTGGACCCGATGCACTAGGTATGACACCTTGATCGGATATGAACTCCTTCTTCTAGACTCCTTCATTCGCTGCTTCCGAAGCAGCTATGTACTCCGCTTCACACGTAGATCCCGCCATGATGCTTTGCTTAGAACTACACCAACTGACAGCTCCACCGTTCAATATAAATACGTATCCGGTTTGTGACTTAGAGTCATCGGGATCTGTGTCAAAGCTTGCATCGACGTAACCATTTACGACGAGCTCTTTGTCACCTCCATAAACGAGAAACATATCCTCAGTCCTTTTCGTGTATTTCAGGATGTTATTGGTGATGTCCAGTGATCCACTCCTGGATTACTTTGGTACCTCCCTGTTAAACTAATAGCAAGGCACACATCAGGTCTGGTACACAGCATTGCATACATGATAGAACCTATTGCTGAAGCATAGGGATGACTTTCATTTTCTCTCTATCTTCTATAGTGGTCGGGCATTGAGTCTGACTCAACTTCACACCTTGTAACACAGGCAAGAACCCTTTCTTTGCTTAATCCATTTTGAACTTCTTCAAAACTTTGTCAAGGTATGTACTTTGTGAAAGTCCAATTAAGCGTCTTGATCTATCTCTATAGATCTTGATGCCCAATATATAAGCAGCTTCACCGAGGTCTTTCATTGAAAAATTCTTACTCAAGTGTCCTTTTATGCTATTAAGAAATTCAGTATCATTTCCGATCAACAATATGTCATCCACATATAATATCAGAAATGCTACAGAGCTCCCACTCACTTTCTTGTAAATACAGGCTTCTCCAAAAGTATGTATAAATCCATATGCTTTGATCACACTATCAAAGCATATATTTCAACTCCGAGAGGCTTGCACCAGTCCATAAATGGATCGCTAGAGCTTTCACACTTTGTTAGCACCTATTGGATCGACAAAACCTTCTGGTTGCATCATATACAACTCTTCTTTAAGATATCCATTAAGGAATGCAATTTTGACATCCATTTGCCAAATTTCATAATCATAAAATGCGGCTATTGCGAACATGATTCAGACGGACTTAAGCATCGCTACGGGTGAGAAGGTCTCATCGTAGTCAACTCCTTGAACTTGTCAAAAACCTTTCGCAACAAGTCGAGCTTCATAGACAGTAACATTACCGTCAGCGTCAGTCTTCTTCTTGAAGATCCATTTATTCTCTATGGCTTGCCGATCATCGGGCAAGTCAACCAAAGTCCATACTTTGTTCTCATACATGGATCCCATCTCAGATTTCATGGCCTCAAGCCATTTCGTGGAATCTGGGCTCATCATTGCTTCCTCATAGTTCGTAGGTTCGTCATGGTCAAGTAAAATGACCTCCAGAACAGGATTACCGTACCACTCTGGTGTGGATCTTACTCTAGTTGACCTACGAGGTTTGGTAGTAACTTGATCAGAAGTTTCATGGTCATTATCATTAGCCTCCTCACTTACTAGTGTAGGAATCACTGGAACTGATTTCAGTTATGAACTACTTTCCAATAAGGGAGTAGGTACAGTTACCTCATCAAGTTCTACTTTCCTCCCACTCACTTCTTTCAAGAGAAACTCCTTCTCTAGAAAGGATCCATTCTTAGCAACGAATATCTTGCCTTCGAATCTGTGATAGAAGGTGTACCCTTGATCTCCTTTAGGTTTCCTATGAAGACACATTTCTCCGATTTGGGTTCGAGCTTATCAGGTTGAAGCTTTTTCACATAAGCATCACAGCCCCAAACTTTAAGAAACGACAACTTGGGTTTCTTGCCAAACCACAGTTCATATGGTGTTGTCTCAACGGATTTAGATGGTGCCCTATTTAACGTGAATGCAGCCGTCTCTAAAGCATAACCCCAAAACGATAGCGGTAAATCAGTAAGAGACATCATAGATCGCACCATATCTAATAAAGTACGATTACAACGTTCAGACACACCATTACGTTGTGGTGTTGCGGGTGGCGTGAGTTGTGAAACTATTCCGCATTGTTTTAAATGAAGACCAAACTCGTAACTCAAATATTCTCCTCCACGATCAGATCGTAGAAACTTATTTTCTTATTACGATGATTTTCCACTTCACTCTGAAATTCTTTAAACTTTTCAAATGTTTCAGACTTATGCTTCATTAGGCAGATATACCCATATCTGCTCAAATCATCTGTGAAGGTTAGAAAATAACGATACCCGCCACGAGCATCAACACTCACCGGACCGCATACATCAGTATGTATTATTTCCAACAAGTCTGTTGCTCGCTCCATTGTTCTGGAGAACGGAGTCTTAGTCATCTTGCCCATTGGGCATGGTTCGCAAGCATCAAGTGATTCATAATCAAGTGATTCCAAAAGCCCATCAGCATGGAGTTTCTTCATGCGCTTTACACCAATATGTCCTAAATGGCAGTGCCACAAATAAGTTGCACTATCATTATTAAACTTATATACTTATATCTTTTGGCTTCAATACTATAAACATGTATATCACTACTATCAAGATTTAGTAAAAATAGACCACTCATCAAGGGTGCATGACCATAAAAGATATTATTCATATAAATAGAACAGCCATTATTCTCTGATTTAAATGAATAACCGTCTCGCATCAAACAAGATCCAGATATAATTTTCATGCTTAACGCTAGCACCAAATAACAATTATTCAGGTCTAAAACTAATCTTGAAGGTAGATGTAGAGGTAGTGTGCCGACGGCGATCACAACGACTTTGAAACCATTTCCCATGCGCATCGTCACCTCGTCCTTAGCCAATATCCGCTTAATCCGTAGCCCCTGTTTCGAGTTGCAAATATTAGCAACAGAACTAGTATCAAATACCCAAGCGATACTGCGAGGATTAGTAAGGTACACATTAATAACATGTATATCAAATATACCTTTCACTTTGCCATCCGTCTTCTCCGCCAAATACTTGGGGTAGTTCCGCTTCCAGTGACCAGTCCCTTGGCAGTAGAAGCACTCAGTCTCAGGCTTAGGTATAGACTTGGGCTTCTTCACTTGAGCAGCAACTTGCTTTCCGTTCTTCTTGAAGTTCCCCTTCTTCGCTTTACCCTTTTTCTTGAAAGTAGTGGTCTCGTGAACCATCAACACTTGATGCTCCTTCTTGATTTCTACCTCCGCGGCCTTTAGCATTGCGAAGAGCTCGGGAATTGTCTTATCCATCCCTTGCATATTATAGTTCATAACGAAGCTCTTGTAGCTTGGTGGCAGTGATTGAAGAACTCTGTCAATGACACTATCAACCGGAAGATTAACTCCCAGCTGAGTCAAGTGATTGTGGTACCCAGACATTCTGAGTATATGCTTACTGCAGACCTGTTCTCCTCCATTTTGCAGTTGTAGAACTTATTGGAGACTACATATCTCTCAGTCCGGGCATTTTCTTGAAATATTAACTTCAACTCCTGGAACATCTCATATGCTCCATGACGTTCAAAACGTCCTTGAATTCCCGGTTCTAAGTCGTAAAGCATGGCACACTGAACTATCGAGTAGTCGTCAGCTTTGCTCTGCCAGGTGTTCATAACATCTGGAGTTGCTCCTGCAGCGGGTTTGGCACCTAGCGGTGCTTCCAGGACGTAATTCTTATGTGCAGCAATGAGGATAATCCTCAAGTTATGGACCTAGTCCGTGTAGTTGCAACCATCATCTTTCAACTTAGCTTTCTCTAGGAACGCATTAAAATTCAACGGAACAACAGCACGGGCCATTTATCTACAACAACATAGACATGCGAAATACTATCAAGTACTAAGTCCATGATAAATTAAAGTTCAATTAATCATATTACTTAAGCACTCCCACTAAGATAGACATCCCTCTAATCATCTAAGCGATCACGTGATCCATATCAACTAAACCATGTCCGATCATCACGTGAGATGGAGTAGTTTTCAATGGTGAATATCACTATGTTGATCATATCTACTATATGATTCGCGCTCGACCTTTCGTTCTCAGTGTTCCAAGGCCATATCTGCATATCCTAGGCTCGTCAAGTTTAACCCGAGTATTCTGCTTATGCAAAACTGGCTTGCACCCGTTGTATGTGAACGTAGAGCTTATCACACCCGATCATCACGTGGTGTCTCGACACGACGAACTGTAGCAACGATGCATACTCAGGGAGAACACTTGTACCTTGAAATTTAGTGAGAGGTCATCTTATAATGCTACTGCCGTACTAAGCAAAATAAGATGCATAAAGGATAAACATCACATGCAATCAATATAAGTGATATGATATGGCCATCATCATCTTATGCCTTTGATCTCCATCTCCAAAGCACCATCATGATCACCATCGTCACCGGCTTGACACCTTGATCTCCATCGAAGCATCATTGTCGTCTTGCCAACTATTGCTTCTCTCGACTATCGCTACCGCTTAGTGATAAAGTAAAGCAATTACATGGCGATTGCATTTCATACAATAAAGCGACAACCATAAGGCTCCTGCCAGTTGCCGATAACTGTTACAAAACATGATCATCTCATACAACAATTTATATATCATCACGTCTTGACCACATCACATCATAGCAAGCCCTGCAAAAACAAGTTAGACGTCCTCTACTTTGTTGTTACAAGTTTTACGTGGCTGCTGCGGCTTAGCAAGAACCGTTCTTTCCTACGCATCAAAACCACAATGATTTTTCGTCAAGTTTGTTGTTTTAACCTTCAACAAGGACCGGGCATAGTCACACTGGTTCAACTAAAGTTGGAGAAACAGACACCCACTAGCCACACAGTAATGCGAAGCACGGCGGTAGAACCAGTCTCATGAATGCGGTCATGTAATGTCGATCTGGGCCGCTTCATCCAACAATACCGCAGAATCAAAGTATGACATCTTTGGTAAGCGATATGACTATTATCGCCCACAACTCTTTGTGTTCTACTCGTGCATATAACATCTACGCATAGACCTGGCTCGGATGCCACTATTGGGGAACGTAGTATTTCAAAACTTTTGCTACGATCACGTAAGGTCTATCTAGGAGAAGCATAGCAATGAGCGGGGAGAGTGTGTCCACGTACCCTCATAGACCGAAAGCGGAAGCGTTAAGTAACGCGGTTGATGTAGTCGAACGTCTTCGTGATCCAACCGATCAAGTCCGAATGCACGGCACCTCCACGATCTGCACACGTTCAGCTCGGTGATATCGCTCAAACTTCTAGATCCAGCTGAGGTCGAGGGAGAGTTTCGTCAGCACGACGGCGTGTTGACGGTGATGATGAATTTACCGACGCAGGGCTTCGCCTAAGCACTACGACAATATGACGGAGGTGGAAATATGTGGAGGGGGCACCGCACACGGCTAAGAATCAACTTGTGTGTCTATGGGGTGCCCCCCTCCCCCGTATATAGAGGGGAGGAAGGGGCCGGCCGGCCTCATGGTGCACCCCCAAGGGGGGGATTCCTACTCCTACTAGGAGTAGGTTTCCCCCCTTTCCTAGTCCAACTAGGAGGGGGAAGGAAGGGGAAGAGGAGAGGAAGGAAAGGGAGGCCGGGCCCCCTCCCAATTCGGATTGAGCTGGGGGGCGCTCCTCCTCTTGGCCGCCTCCTCTCCCTTCCACTAAAGCCCATGTAGGCCTATTAAGCCCCCGAGGGGTTCCGGTAACCCCCCGGTACTCCGGTAAATGCCCAAACTCATCCAAAACCATTCCAGTGTCCAAACATAACCTTCCAATATATCAATCTTCATGTCCCTACCATTTAGAGACTCCTCGTCATGTCCGTGATCACATCCGGGACTCCGAACTACTTTCGGTACATCAAAACACATAAACTCATAATACCGATCATCATCGAATGTTAAGCGTGCGGACCCTGCGGGTTCGAGAACTATGTAGACATGACCGAGACTCATCTTTGGTCAATGACCAATAGCGGAACCTGGATGCTCATATTGGTTCCTACATATTCTACGAAGATCTTTATCGGTCAAACTGCATAACAACATACGTTGTTCCCTTTGTCATCGGTGTGTTACTAGCCCGAGATTCGATCGTCAGTATCATCATACCTAGTTCAATCTCTTTATCGGCAAGTCTCTTTACCCGTTCCGTAATGCATCATCCCATAACTAACACATTAGTCACATTGCTTGCAAGGCTTATAGTGATGTGCATTACCGAGAGGCCCCAGAGATACCTCTCCGACAATCGGAGTGACAAATCCTACTCTCTATCTATTCCAACTCAACAAACACCATCGGAGACACCTGTAGAGCATCTTTATAATCACCCAGTTATGTTGTGACGTTTGATAGCACACTAAGTGTTCCTCCGGTATTCGGGAGTTGCATAATCTCATAGTCGTAGGAACATGTATAAGTTATGAAGAAAGCAATAGCAATAAACTAAACGATCATGGTGCTAAGCTAACGGATGGGTCAAGTCAATCACATCATTCTCTAATGATGTGATCCCGTTCATCAAATGACAACTCATGTCTATGGCTAGGAAACTTAACCATCCTTGATTAATGAGCTAGTCAAGTAGATGCATACTAGTGACACTCTGTTTTGTCTATGTATTCACACATGTACTAAGTTTCCGGTTAATACAATTCTAGCATGAATAATAAACATTTATCATGATATAAGGAAATATAAATAACAACTTTATTATTGCCTCTAGGGCATATTTACTTCGTTGGGGACATCTTCAAGGAGCGTGGCAAGTTAAAGAGGAGTTGCACCGAATCTGTAAAACGAGCTTTGGTAAGTAACACCCTTTCAATTACTTTCATTTAGCCTCATGTTCTTCGATGTGTATATGTTGTAGTTTCGGTTTCTCTTAGCCCCGTGTTCTTCATGTGTAATAAGAAGAGTCTTAATCGTCCTAGTGCTTTCGTTTTTAGCTTGATGTAGGAAGTGGGTGTTCTCACCTTGTAGTCTGTTATTATATTTTTCCTTTTGAATTCACTTCTCCGAGTCCTGTTTATCTGGCTTCTACTAAATGGATCTGGGTTGCTCTGAGTATTGATCTAAAAAGAAGTAACTTCATGTCGGGATGCAGTTCCTCGAGGAGGGAAGTATGGTCAACCTCGAGATCATGTTTCCAAAATGAGGCTGGATTACATGAAGGTGCAGTTCCTAATGATGCTGGATTAGACACAAGGTGCAAATTCCCAGATGATGCTGGATTACACACAAGCCAGGTGGAGTCGTCAACTGTTCGTGTGCTCGTGGCTCTAGTAAAGGCTGAAAGAAAGCATGCAGCAGCCCTTGAGAATGTGTCTGAGTTCCTGAAGAAGTGAAAAGAGCAATCAGATGCTCTCTCCACCCAAGCCAAAGAAGAGATAGAAGAAGCCAAAAAGAAGCTAGCAGAGGCAGAGCAAGCTAGGCGTCTCCTGCTATCTAAAACTATTGTCAATACAAAATTTCCTTCATAATAGCTAGGTTCAAATGTTTATCCAGTCAGCATGCCTATTGTGATGTCCGCGCATCTACTCATGTGGCACAAAATAATTTTTTTAGGGTCATGTAATAACAGCAATTACTTTCCAAACAATAACAAATGAAGCATTGGACATGGTATAGTTCACGCGCAAGCCCAACATTCCAAGTTCAACTTCCACATCAAACTCATGTTCACAAATATCTGCACATTCATAGATAATGTCCACAACCATGATTCACTTCAAAGTCAAAAAAAATGTGAGGAGAGTTATAAATAAAGAAAAACCTCTAGTTCCTGCTACCAGCGCGAGCACAACAAGTCAAGACCATGCATAATTAATTATATTTTGATCATTTTTGTGTTCTAAAATGCCGGCCGGCTCGCGGAAGGGCGTGTTGCCGGCACACGCGCGGATTCAATGGAGGCACGCGGGACAGTCTGAAGCCGGTTGCATGCGGCGAGGAGGCGTGTTCATCCGGGCCTGCAACGAGTGGGGCCGTCTTGGCCGGCGCGCCGGTTCAATGCCTGCGCTATGAGAGGTCACGTCCGTGTCAGAGAAATCACTCCCTCCAGTCCTTTTTTGTTTGGGTATTACAAAATCTCGTTTTCCATTCACATTTTACAAGTATTTCGTGGACAAACTATGACCCAAAATACGATGGGGACTAGTAAACTAGGACGGAGGTAGTAGTTTTTTTTTATCAAAGAAGAGTTTCCCCCTTCCGATTTTCATTACTGAAAACCAACATCTAAACCTTAGTATTTGCCCTAGAACTACCAGGTTCAACATCTCGCAACATAAACCCATACAACCATATGCCAAGGAGGTAGTAGTTATCAAATTCCATTTTCGCTCTATACCAATCATTCTAAAAACTACTTAAGTACTTATAATGCGCCCTTGAAAATCCGAACTCTTATCCCGCTAAAAAATGATATTTTAAACGTGGCTACTCGATCTGTGGCAACTGGCGAGCCACCGCCTCCAAGTCGTTCACCTGTGGTCCCGACCATCAACTCCACGGATCAAATTATCACGCGAGCTGACTATTCCTACAAAGGTGTGCTCCACCATGTACCCGGTACCCACGCATGCAGCAATCATGCACCTAGGGTTTTAGGGTTTATTTGTTAACGGTGCCTTTACGTAACTCTCATGTGTGCGAGACAGCGAGAGACCGACTGCGTGTATGCGCCTCTTCTCTTCGTATACGTACTCCATCGTTTGTCTGGTGTCCAAAAAATTATACAGTAGTAATAACTACTAGCAATGTGCCAATGTGTTGCCACACGATCAAAGTAGATGAGTACATATTCACCGATTTGATAGAAAAAAGAGCCTAATTTTGAAATACGTGTATCACTAAAAATATCTTTTGTTTCACTCAAAATATATTCCTTTGGCGGTTTTGATGAGATAAGGGAGGAATGTTGTTGGTTTCAAGATTCGAGAAGTGGTATATCCCTAATTTCTATTCTTACTAGCAAGATGCCCATGCGTTGCACGGAACATCAAGATCTTGTGGGAGAAAAGAATGAACGAGGGAAGGCCTTATCTGCAAATGTGGAGAGGAGTGCGGGTAAATTGCCATAGTTTCCTTCCTATCCGTTAGATATAGATCGGACGGCCTATATTGCAGGATGGCAGGCACACCATCATCACCGACTATGCTTTTATAAGAGTAGAGATAAAAAAATAGAGTTGGTGATGATGGTGTGCCTGCCATCCAGCAGTATAGGTCGTCCGATTTATATCTGACGGATAGGAAGGAAACTATGGAAATTTTGCAAATAGATATCCACACCCCTCTCCACATTTGCAAATAAGGCCTTCCCTCGTTCATCCTTTTCTCCCACAAGATAAACAACTCATACAAATGCATCTTGATGTTCCGTGCAACGCATGGGCATCTTGCTAGTTGTTGCAAAAAGCCCATGTGTGTGTGTGAGAGAGAGGGTGAGAGGAGGAGTACGGAGTGCATGTGTGACAAAGACACAAAGAGTGTGTGTGCGAGAGGTATCAGTTTAAAATGAGGCGACACAGAGCCCTCTTGGCTGTTCGGCGCCCGCCCTGCTGGCGACGAGGGGCGCGCCACGGTGGAGGAGCTGGTGGAGGAGCTGGTGGAGAGCTGGTGGAGAGGGTGAGAGGAGGAGTACGGAGTGCATGTGTGACAAAGCTAGCATTAAAACATAATGAGCAGCAGCAACATTCCCAGGAAAAGCATATAATTTTCTTTTGGTAAAATAAATCCCTTGTCGCTTTTATTTTCCAAATTCCTTGATGTTTACATTTTGCCTTCCATCATTTGTTTGCTTGCTGCAACTGATGGCATCAGAAGCAATATATGGGGATGACATTGTCAAATTTGGAATCAGAGGGGACCTCTGTTATTTCCAGTTATCTTATGTTGTTCACTATGAGAGAGGAGATTCAGGACCATGGTTCACCCGCTCTTTAATTCATTTCTTCCTGGATGGTGGAGATTGGGGCTTAATGCTTTGAATTTTTAAGTGCATATCTAAGTAAGTTACGAGGTGCCTGATGGTGTTGAAGTGTGCGCTAAGCTTTGTTCAGCTAATGAAAATCCAAATTATGGAGGATGTGATGATAGAGGTAGCGAAGAACACGGCAATAATATTTCCAATTATCTCATTAAAAACATTCAGGTCATTCATGCACTAAACTTCTCTTTTCTTCATGCTTGGCCACAATAATATTTGCCCATACTGACTTATAATTGCAAATGCTTTGTGCATGAATGAGCAGAAGCTGCATTGCATTCTATTGTGGGAGAACAAAAAGGAACTGGAGACAAAATTGGAAGACAATAGGTCTCTGATTTTTTTTTTGTACCAAATATTAGTAATTTGAGATGTGTAAATGTTATGTCTTGGTTTACACGTCAATTGCATGTTGATATATAGCAGCGTTGTTTATTTTATACATTTGATTTCTCTTTTCATTTCAAATTTTCTATCTTTGAGTCCACCGTCTTCCCAGTCGGTGAAAACCTCTGAGCTTTGATAATGTTACGTGCCAATTTTATTTTAGAATTATACTTCCTTTCATGTTTGATTTTCGATGCTTAATTAGCATCTCTGCTCATGATTTGGACCTAATCGCTCTGTTGTTTACCATCTCCTTCATATATACGCGCATCGCTCTCCTCTTTGTTTGTCCTTCCGCCTCAGTGCAACCACTACTATGCTCTGCTTGTAGGCTACCATGGAGGTAATCCTACCTCCATTAAGCCAAGGTGTTCTTTTCTTTTCCGGATGTGTTGCTGCCATGCTTACTACTCGTGTATGTTGTATGTTAGGAAGTGGTTGTTATGTGAGTACCAAATTTCTGGTTGTTCATCGATCGCTGGTCTTGTTCGTCTTTCTGCGCTCCTCGCCCATCATCGCCATCAAGGTATGGTTCATTGTGTATTTATGTGTATGCATGGGTGTTTGTGTGTTGTTCTTGGATTCCTACCTGTATCGGTTCATTCACACTCATCAGGTGTTTTTATGTCTCCTTCATATGATGACTTAGATTTTTGTTTCTTTTCTCAGAAATTGCACCGGAAATTGAATCAAATAGTAAAGCTATTGCCCAAATTGTCCTAATAAGAATTTAAACACTGAAACCTCCTAATATTCTGAAATTGTGCTTTCTCTTTCCTCTTCTCTTTTGAAAGTAATTAGCTGGACGTTTTATACCATGAATTCTGTAGTACAATCAGAGCTATCTTTATCACATTGTAATGACACAAGCTCATCAATTTAGCTGGATGAGCCTGTGTGATTTTGTATGTTGAAGAACTACTCCCCGCAGTTCCCAATCTCGCGATCGTCCTGCTCCAAATTAACCGCTATAATAAAGTAGTTAATAACATGCACTGAGTAAGAGCGATCTGTTTTGGTACTCTGTGAGCAATAATGCCTGATCCTCTATTGCAGTTGTTGGGATAGTAATGCCTGCAAGAACGGGATTTGATATCTACGGATTATCTCAATTATTCAAAGTGCTGGCGTCTTACTTATTTGGTAAGGTAATTGATATGTTTCCTCCCTTTGTTGTGCTAGGAATTCATTTAAATATTTTGTGGTATAGTTAAATGCTTAAACTGAGTGGAAGTTTTTGGTGGTATGATTCCTTTCAGAACACAAGGTCTGAACAAATGGAATGACAACCAATCTTATTACTGGGAACTTCGGAAGGATGGATTTTGTGGTGAAACGATGGACATGAGCACCCCTGTTATAACAGGAAGGCACATTCTATATGACTTCCTCATGAGCCATTCTTTTGATTTGTCTCTATTTGCTTGATAAGCATTCGATGTGCTTACGAGTTAGTAGCACATATTAAATTTAATTTTAATTCATGTGTCGTCACTGCGGTCGGCCGATGAAAATAAGTGGAAGATGTATTTTTGATGCCACCAAAATATGGTCCAGACTTGCCTCGGGAAAAGACCCATCTGTAACCATGTAGGAGGTGCCCAACAAAATTGTAGCAAAGGACGGCCTTTCCAGGTCCATCTGTTAACCTTTGATGTTTCGACATCGACTTCCTCAGCGAGTTGCTTGGGTGCTAAGCATCTCTTTGAATATCATTACAAACGTGTGGAATTTTTTAGACTGATGTTATAAGTTGACACAATCCACCTGGGTGCGCCTAGGCCCCCAGGCGTGCCCTGGTGGATTATGCCCCCCTCGAGGCACCCCCCAGGTGCTTCTCTGGCCCACTGGTTGTCTTCTGGTCCATAAAAAATCCACAAAAAGTTTCACGGTGTTTGGACTCCGTTTCATATTGATTTCCTGCGATGTAAAAAAACAAGCAAAAAATAGCAACTGGCACAGGGCACTTGGTCAATAGGTTAGTCCCGAAAATGATATAATGTTGCTATAAAATGAATGTAAAACATCCAAGAATGATATTATAACAGCATGAATACTTCATAAATTATAGATACGTTGGAGACGTATCACCCCGCAGCGGGGGGGGGGGGGGGAGCTGCCGACGTCTTGAAAGGGCCACTCCTCAAAGATGCCAGGCTCGCGAGGTTGACGCCGGGACGCCCTCTTGGCGATGTCGTTCACCTCCTTGTTCATGTCGCGCGGCACGTGCTGCAACTCCAAGCCTAAGAATCATTTCTCAATTTTGCGTACATCCTCAAGGTATGCCTCCATGTGCTCGTCCTTTGGCTTGTTTGCCTTGGTGGAGAAGTTGATGAGGAGCTGGGAGTCGCCCTTGATGGTGAGGCGCCTCACCCCCAGAGCCGCCGCAGCCTTGAGGCCGGCGATTAGGCCCTCGTATTATGTGATGTTGTTGGAGACCTTCTTGCCATGCTGGAAGCAGAGCTGCACGACGTAGTAGAGCTTGTCTTGGGTGGGCGAGACGAGCATGGCTCCAGCCCCCGTGCCTTGACACGCAAATGCTCCGTCGAAGTACATGACCCAACCATCCGGTGCTTTGCTTCCACGCGCGAGAGAACGGTCCTCACCCACTTCTCGGTCAGGGGCATCAGTCCATTCTGCCACAAAGTCAGCGAGGGCCGCACCTTTGATGATCCGGGTGGTGCTGAACTCCAACTGGAACGCCTGTAGTTCAATGTTCCATTGGGCGACCCTTCCTGCGGCATTAGGCTGCGGAGTACCCTCTCTAAGGGGTAAGCTGAGACAACCTTGATGGGTGGCCTTAGAAGTAGTGACGGAGTTTCTAGGAGGCAACGGGGAGTGCGAGCAAAGGCTTTTGTGGCATGGTATAGCGCGCCCGTGCATCACGCAGCACCGTGCTGACAAAGTACACCGGGTGCTCGACAAGGGTGGAGGCGTTGGCAGGGTCCCATGCCTCCTGAGGCTAGGGAACCTCAGGAGTTTTGTCATCTGACGGGCAACTGTGGCCTCAGGAGCCCATCCTTAGAAGTCCCACTGATCAGAGGGGTGGCTAAGGCTTCAGGAGCACCGTCCTGAGGCCGCGGCACCTCGGTCGGGTGCGGGGTGCTGCGTCGCGTGCCCTTAATCGGATGCTCCTCCCGGACCGCCACAAGCGCTGCGCTCGCAGAGTGAGGTGTGGCGTCCAGGTAGAGCACCAAGGGTTCAAGCGGGCACGGTGCTACCATCACCGGTGGGCTGGTGAGGTACCTCTTGAGGTCTTGGAAGGCCGCGTCAGCCTCCGGAGTCCACTCGAATGGGCCCTTCTTTTTCATCAGCTTGAAGAAGGGGAGGGCGCGCTCTCCTAGCTTGGAGATGAAATGCCCGAGCGAAGTTACGCAGCCTGCCAGCTTCTGCATCTCCTTGAGGGTTTGCGACGGACTCATCCTTTCTATGGCCTTGACCTTCTCCAGGTTGGCCTCGATCCCTCTGCGCGACACCAGGAATCCCAGCAGCTTGCCGGACGGGACGCCAAACACACATTTTTTCAGGTTGAGTTGCATGTTCACTTTGCGCAGACTGGCGAATGTCTCCTCCAGATATTCGATAAGGGTTTTTGCCTCCCGAGATTTCACCGCTATGTCATCGACATATCCTCGGCGTTCCTCCCAAGCTGCTGACCCAAGGCGATGTGCATCAGTCGCTGGAAGGTTGCTCCGGCATTGTGCAGCCCGAACGACATGCAGGTATAGCAGTACACCCCGCACGGGGTCAGGAAAGCCATCTTCTCAACATCCTGCACCGCCATCTTGATTTGGTGATAGCCCAAGAAGGCGTCCAGGAAGCACAGTAAATCACACTCGGCAGTGGAGTCGACGATCTAATCGATGTGTGGGAGAGGGAACGGGTCTTGAGGACAAGCTTTGTTGAGGTTGGTGAAATCGACGCACATGCGCTCCTTCTCGCCCTTCTTGGGGACGATAACCAGGTTCGCCAACCAATCTGGATGTCATACTTTCCGAATGACGCCAGCCTCTTGCAGCTTGCGGGTCTCCTAGATGATGAACGACTGCTTCTCCGGGGCTTGCACCGCGCCTTCTGTTTTACCGGGCGTGCACTGGGGCACACCATCAAGTGGTGCTCGTTTACCCCATGCGGAACCCCGACCAGGTCCGTCGCTTCCCATGCAAACACGTCCTTGTTCGCGCGGAGGAAGCTGACTAGCACCTCTTCCTGGTCTGGGGGGAGGCCGGCGCCTATGGTGAAGGTAGAGCCCGATCCCCAGCCTCCGTCGACCGACACCTGCTTCGTGTCGGCCCGGTCTTGAGAAAACAATTACTTCTTTGCTGGCGTAGCCACCGGGCCTTCTGGAGCCCCCTCCCCATTCGGCTGCGCGGCCGCTGCGACCTTGAAGGCGAGCTTGAGGGCCGGGAGCGCGTCCTTAGTATCCCCCAACACGGTGAGGACGCCGCTGCTTCCCGGCATCTTCATGAGGTTGTAGCCGGGATGAGTAGCCGCCATGAACTTGGCCAGGGCTGGATACCCGAGGATGGCATTGTACGGGAGGCCGACGTGGATGATGTCGAAGTCGATGAGCTCGGTGCGATAGTTATCATGAGTGCCAAAGGTGACAGGGAGATGGATCTGCCCTAGAGAGCAGGTGGAGCCATCGACGACCCTAGAGAAAGGCTTGGTGGTGAGGAGCCGATTGTAAGGCACATGAAGCAGGCCAAATGCTTCCACGGAGAGGACGTTGAGGCCAGCGCCGCCGTCGATGAGGGTCCTGGTGACTGCCATGTTGCTGATGGTGGGGGTGCAGAGCATAGGGAGCGCGCCGGCGCCAACTGTGTGATACGTCTCCGTCGTATCTATAATTTTTGATTGTTCCATGCCAATATTCTACAACTTCCATATACTTTTTGGCAACTTTTTATACTATTTTTGGGACTAACATATTGATCCAAAGTGCAGTTCACATGCATTGCATGTTTTTGATTTCGCAGAATATCCATATCAAACGGAGTCCAAACGGGATAAAAACGGACGGAGCTTATTTTTGGAATTTTTGGAAAATCTGGAAGAAAAATCAACGCGAACCAATGTCCAAGGTGGGCACGAGGTAGGGCCCCCCCCCCCTAGGGCGCGCCCCTGACCCTCGTGACCCACCTGTAAGGCAGTTGACGCTCTTCTTTTGCCGCAAGAAAGCTAATTTTCGGAAAAAAATCACGGCGAAGGTTTCAGGCCAATCAGAGTTACGGATCTCCATATATACACGAAACGGTGAAACAGAGCCAGAACAGAACGCAGAAACAGAGAGATAGATCCAATCTCGGAGGGGCTCTCGCCCCTCCCAAGCCATGGGAGCCCAGGACCAGAGGGGAAACCCTTCTCCCATCTAGGGAGGAGGTCAAGGAAGAAGAAGAAGAAGAAGAAGGGGGCCTCTCTCCCCCTTGCTTCTGGTGGCGCCGGAGCGCTGCCGGGGGCCATCAACACCACCGTCATCTTCACCAACATCTCCATCACCTCCCCCCCCCCTCTATCTACAGCGGTCCACTCTCCCGCAACCCGCTATACCCTCTACTTGAACATGGTGCTTTATGCTTCATATTATTTTCCGATGATGTGTTGCCATCCTATGATGTCTGAGTAGATTTTCATTGTCCTATCGGTGATTGATGGATTGCTATGATTGGTTTGAATTGCATGTTTTATTATTGGTGTTGTCCTATCGTGCCCTCTGTGTCGCGCAAGCGTGAGGGATTCCCGCTGTAGGGTTTGCAATATGTTTATGATTTGCTTATGGTGGGTGGCGTGAGTGTGAAGCCTGAGACCCGAGTAAGTAGGTTGTTTTATTATGGGATAAAGGGGACTTGATACTTTAATGCTATGGTTGCGTTTTACCTTAATGAATCTTTAGTAGTTGCGGATGCTTGCTAGAGTTCCAATAATAAGTGCATATGATCCAAGTAGAGAAAGTATGTTAGCTTATGCCTCTCCCTCATATAAAATTGCAATAATGATTACCGGTCTAGTTATCGATTGCCTAGGGACAAATAACTTTCTCGTGACAACAAACTTTACTAAAACTAATTTAGTTGTGTCTTCATCTAAACAGCCCCTAGCTTTTATTTACTCGCTCTTTACTTTCTTGCAAGCCTATCCAAAAACACCTACAAAGTACTTCTAGTTTCATACTTGTTCTAGGTAAAGCAAACGTCAAGCGTGCGTAGAGTTGTATCGGTGGTCGATAGAACTTTAGGGAATATTTGTTCTACCTTTAAGCTCCTCGTTGGGTTCGACACTCTTACTTATCGAAACAGGCTACAATTGATCCCCTATACTTGTGGGTTATCACTGTGTTCTCGGGGTGGTCCCTTGAGTCAAAGGTGAGGTCGGCCTTAGGCACCACCCAGCCCGGAGGGGCTCACCGCTGTATGTGGGCGGCGCCCGCCCAACGGAATAATTGGTTGACGTGGCGTTCTGAGGCCGGCGCCTGCGAGCCGCCAAGGAGGGTCGCGACAGCGTGGGGAGCTGGTGCTACGAAGCGCGCGACGAAAAGGCCGCGTAGCTCTTCCCAGGAGGCCACAGAAGACTCTGGCAAGCCTAGGAGTCAGGCACGTGGCATACCCGTAAGGGCCATGGGGAGCCAATTCGCCATGACCTTGTCGTCGCCGTTGGCTGCCCAGACAACCTCTGCATACGCCAGGAGAAACCCTGCCGAATCCGCCACGCTGTCGTATCGAGGCGGCAGGTCCGGCCTGAACTTTGGCTGCCATTGCACTTGCCGCAAGGCGGGGGTGAAAGCCCGGTGGCCCGCAGTGCCTCCGAACGCGCCCGGCAGCCCGGCCAGTGGAGCGACGCCCGCCATGAGAGCCGAATAGCAAAGGCGGGGTACAACAGACGGGGAGGTGAATCTTCGATGCACTCGAACTCTAGGGTGTGTGCGAAGAACTCGATCTCCCCAGCCTACCAACTCGTCACTCGCATGGCCTAGCTCGATGAACAGGAAATGAATGGGACACAACGGTTTACCCAGGTTTGGGCCACCTTGCGGTGTAATACCCTACTCCTGCTTTGGGGTGGATTGGCCTCGCAGTGGGCTGAGGATGAACTAGTACAGGGTAAGAACTACCTCAAGAGGTTTGTTCTTGTGTTGGTGTGAGCTGGTGAGGGTGTGGATGGTCCGATCCCCTTCTATGGTGGTGGCTAAGCTATATTTATAGTGGCCTTGGTCCTCTTCCCCTAAAATGAAGGCGGGAAGGGGTCCCATAACGGCCAAGTTTGAAGGGAGACAAATAGTACATCTTATCCTGACGAAAGGTGGTCTTCACCTGCAAAGCTTCTGGTCGTGACGCCGTGGTGAGCTCGACGATGACCTCCGTCCTACGTTTTGGTGGTCTTGGTCTTGTAGCACGGGAATGGAAACCTTTGGCTGATTCCTCGGGACTCCACGCCTGCGCTTGCCTCCTTAGCACCAAAGAGGAAACCTGCTGTACTACGCCCGCCTAGCCTTGGTCGTCATGGCTTGCGTCATCTGGACCTCATGAGATGGGATCTTGCATAGGAATCTCCACTCCTCAGGAGCCGGCCTAGGGAGACCGCTCCATCTGGAGGTCTTGGCGTTGTCCGCCACTTGAGGCTTGGCCCCCCGCGATGGTCTTGCTTTGTCGATGCTAGAGATGGGTTGTACTAGGCTGTCATTGGAGCCACGCCGTGGGCCATAGGCAGGCAAGTCTGGGTACCCTGGTTCCTAGAACACCGACAATTACCTAGAGTTGACACTCTTCCAAACCCACTTTCATCAATATAATCATCATAAATAGGAGGCATGAGATCATCATAATAAATTTGCTCATCAAAACTTGGGGGACTAAAAATATCATCTTCATCAAATATAGCATCCCCAAGCTTATGGCTTTGCAAATCGTTAGCAGCATGGACATTCAAATAGTTCATACCAACAATATTGCAGTCATGTTCATCATTCAAAGATTTTTTGTCGAACATTTTATAGAATTCTTCTTCTATCAATTGAGCACAATTTTCCTTTCCATCATTTTCATGAAAGACATTATAAAGATGAATAATATGATGCAACCTCAATTCCTTTTTTTGTAGTTTTTTTATAAACTAGTGATAAAACAGGAAACTAAAAAGATTCAATTGCAAGATCTAAAGATATACCTTCAAGCACTCACCTCCCCGGCAACGGCGCCAGAAAAGAGCTTGATATCTACTATGCAACTTTATTCTTGTAGACTCGTGTTGGGCCTCCAAGCGCAGTGTTTTGTAGGAAAGTAGCAATTTTCCCTCAAGTGGATGACCTATAGTTTATCAATCCGTGGGAGGCCTAGGATGAAGATGGTCTCTCTCAAACAACCCTGCAAACAAATAACAAAGAGTCTCTTGTGTCCCCAACACACCAAACACAATGGTAAATTGTATAGGTGCACTAGTTCGGCAAAGAGACGGTGATACAAGTGTAATATGGATAGTAGATATTGATTTTTGTAATAGTAACAATAAAAAACAACAAGGTAGCAAGTAACTGATACGCCTCCAACGTATCTATAATTTTTTATTGTTCCATGCTATTATATTATCTGCTTTGGATGTTTTATATGCATTAATATGCTACTTTATATTATTTTGGGACTAACTTATTAACCTCGAGCCCAGTGCCAGTTTTTGTTTTTTCCTTGTTTTTGAGTTTTACAGAAAAGGAATATCAAACAGAGTCCAAACGGAATAAAACTTTCACAATGATTTTTATTGGACCAGAAGACACCCACGTAACTTGGGGAGGGGCACCCTGAGGTCTTGTGGGCCCCTCATAGGTCCCCTAACCCTAAATCCAACAATGTAAATTCCCAAATATTCCCAAACGACCACAAGCATCCACCAAAATACTTTTCCGCCGCTGTAACCTTCTGTTCTCATGAGATCCCATCTTGGGGCCTTTTCCGGCACCCTACTAGAGGGGGGTTCGATCACGAAGGGCTTCTACATCAACTCTATTGCCCTTCTGATGAAGCGTGAGTACTTTACCACAGACCCACGGGTCCATAGCTAGTAGCTAGATGGCTTCTTCTCTCTCTTTGATCTTCAATACAATGTTCTCCTCGAAGTTCTTAGAGATCTATCCGATGTAATATTCTTTTGTGGTGTGTTTGTCGAGATCAGATTATCTATGAATATTATTTGAGTCTTCTCTGAATTATTATATGCATGATTTGATATCTTTGTATTTCTCTTTGAATTATCGGTTTGGTTTGCCAACTTGATTAGTTTTTCTTGCAATAGGAGTGGTGCTTAGTTTTGGGTTCAATCTTGCGGTGTCCTCACCCAGTGACAAAGTAGGGGTAGCGAAACACGTATTGTATTGTTGTCATCAAGGATAAAAATATGGGATTTTCATCATATTACTTGAGTTTATCCCTCTACATCATGTCATCTTACTTAAGGCATTACTCCGTTCTTATGAACTTAATATTCTAGATGCATGCTGGATAGCAGTCGGTGTGTGGAGTAATAGTAGTAGATGCAGGCAGGAGTCAGTGTACTTGACACGAACATGATGCCTATATTCATAATCATTGCCTTGGGTATCATCATAAATTTGCGCTTTTCTATCAATTGCTCGACAGTAATTTGTTCACCCACCGTATGTTTTCTTTCAAGAGAGAAGCCTCTAGTGAAACCTATGCCCCCCGGGTCTATTTTCCATCATATATTTTCAGATCTATAAACCAAAAAACCCAAAAATACCTTGCTGCAATTTATTTACTTTTATTTTGTTTAATGTTTTAATAATATTTTACATCTATCTCTATCAGATATCATCCTTGCAAGTGACCGTGAAGGGATTGACAACCCCTTTATCGCGTTGGGTGCAAGTGTTTGATTGTTTGTGCAGGTGCATAGATTGGAGACTTGCTTGTACCTCCTACTGGATTGATGCCTTGGTTCTCAAACTGAGGGAAATACTTATCTCTACTTTGTTGCATCACTCTTTCCTCTTCAAGGAAAAAACCAGCGCAAGCTCAAGTAGTAGCAGGAAGAATTTCTGGCGCTGTTGCCGGGGTGGTGCTACATCAAGCCTACCAAGTACCCACCATAAAGTCTCATCTTTTGCATTACATTATTTGCCATTTTCCTCTCGTTTTCCTCTCCCCCACTTGTAAAACGATTTCATAAAAACACAAAAAGATTTGCCTTTTTATTCGCCCTTCTTTTGTTCCTCTTTTCGTTTGCTTTTTGGTTGCTTGTGTGCTAGATCGCTTGCTTTGTCACGATGTCTCAAGAAAATACCAAGTTGTGTGACTTTTCCATTACTAATAATAATGATTTTATTAGTACTCCCATTGCTCCCGCCACTAGTGAGGAATCTTATGAAATTAATGCCGCTTTGCTAAATCTTGTTATGAAAGATCAATTTTCTGGCCTTCCTAGTGAAGATGCCGCATCCCATCTAAATACTTTCGTTGAGTTGTGTGATATGCAAAAGAAAAAATATGTGGATGAAGATATTGTTAAATTGAAGCTATTTCTTCTCTACAAGATCAAGCTAAAACTTGGTTTTATCTTTGCCTAAAAATAGTATTGATTCATGGAACAAGTGTAAAGATGCTTTTATTTCCAAGTATTTTCCTCCCGCTAAAATCATCTCCCTTAGGAATGATATAATGAATTTTAAGCAACTTGATCATGAACATGTTGCACAATCTTGGGAGAGGATGAAATTGATGATAAGAAATTGCCCTACTCATGGTTTAAGTTTATGGATGATCCTACAATTTTTTATGCCGGATTGAATTTTGCATCTAGAAATCTTTTAGATTCCGCCGCGGGAGGTACTTTTATGGAAATTACATTAGGAGAAGCTACTAAACTCCTGGATAATATTATGGCTAATTACTCTCAATGGCATACCAAAATATCTTCCACTAGTAAAAAAGTGCATGCGATTGAAGAAATTAATACTTTGAGTGGAAAGATGGATGAACTTATGAAATTGTTTGCTAGTAAGAGTGCTCCTATTGATCCTAATGATATGCCTTTGTCTACTTTGATTGAGAACAATAATGAATCTATGGATGTGAATTTTGTTGGTAGGAACAATTTTGGTAATAATGCTTATAGAGGTAATTTCAACCCTAGGCCGTTTCCTAGTAATTCCTCTAATAATTATGGTAATTCCTACAATAATTATTATGGAAATTATAATAAAATTCCCTCTGATCTTGAGAACAATATTAAAGATTTAATTAATTCCCAGAAAGTTTTCAATGCTATGGTTGAAGAAAAATTGCTCAAGATTGATGATTTGGCTAGGAACGTTGATAGAATTTCTCTTGAGATTGATTCTTTGAAAATTAGATCTATGCCACCCAAGCATGATATTAATGAATCTCTGAAAGCTATTAAAGTTTCTATTGATGAGCGTAAAGAAAGAACCGCGAGGATGCATGCTAAGCGAGATTGGTTTGTAAAAGCGTGTTCTTCTAGTTTTTGCGAGAATAATGATGAAGATCTTAAAGTGATTGGTGTGACTCCTATTGAATATTTGTTTTCTAATAAAAATCTTGATATATATGGGACTGGAGATGAGTAAACTTTAGCTAGAAGGCGTCCCAATGATTCAGAGTTTATAGATCTTAATGCAAAAATTGATACAAGTGGGACTGGAGAGGTCAAAACTTTAAGTAGCGATGAACCCACTCTTTTGGATTTCAAGGAATTTAATTATGATAATTGCTCTTTGATAGATTGTATTTCCTTGTTGCAATCCATGTTGAATTCTCCTCATGCTTATAATCAAAATAAAGCTTTTATTAAACATATCGTTGATGCTATGATGAAATCTTTTGAAGAAAAACTTGAGTTGGAAGTTTCAATCCCTAGAAAACTTTATGATGAGTGGGAACCTACTATTAAGACTGAAATTAAATATTATGAGTGTCATGCTTTGTGTGATTTGGGTGCTACTCCCTCCTTTCCGGTTTATAAGGCTTATCTCAAAATTTTAGTTTTTCCATTTTATAAGGCTCAATTTGGTTGTTCCCCATCACATGTTCAAATTTCAAGGTGCATTAAATCATTGCATGCAATTATTAAGAGAAGTTGACCAATGCATGTACTTTATGCATGCATGCATTGCAATTAATGCATTGGTAAACATAATTTTTTAAGGAAAACAAGAGCATTAATTAGGTGCTTTTGCAAACTACAAAAAGTATTCCACCACTCACCATCTACCTTGGTTGGTGAGATTTTTGAATTGAGCCTTATAAACCGGAAAGGAGGGAGTGGCGTTTCCACTATTCCAAAAACTTTATGTGATGTGCTAGGTTTCCGTGAATTTGATGATTGTTCTTTAAACTTGCATCTAGCGGATTCCACTATTAAGAAACTTATGGAAAGGATTAATGATGTTCTTATTGTTGCAAATAGGAATTATGTGCCCGTAGATTTCATTGTGCTTGATATAGATTGCAATTCTACATGTCCTATTATTCCTGGTAGACCTTTCCTTAGAACGATTGGTGCAATTATTGATATGAAAGAAGAAAACATTCTCGGTGGAACGATTGGTCCTGAAAAGGATAAGGCATTCAGGGAAGCAACCACTACTTTATGGGAGCCATTCTTAGTGTGATAGGAGACAAGTTGGTTGACGCATATCTCCATATGCGCATTGCCAAAAACTTGTGGGATGCACTTGAAGCTAAGTTGGGCGCTACCTGATGAGGACATCAATACCATTGGTACACCCACAGCCCCTGCTACTATACATACTGGACCAATTACTAGAGCTCGCACACGCCAATTGCATTACCAGGTACTTTCGTTTCTTGGTAACGATTCTAATGTTCATGAGAATATGATGCTGCCTAAATTAGATACGTTTATTTTGCTTATATGTAAAGGGCCTAGCATGGACAAGAGGGATGATCAATTGAGCAAGATCAAGCATGGAGATGATGGCATGTGCAAGGGAAACAAGACTGGAGTTTCAAGTGATGATTTCAGGACTTTAAAGCCACCATAATGACTGTATGAAGGCTTGGAAAAAATATACAAGATGTCACTTCCTAAATTTCGTCCAGAGGCTATTATAGGTGCTGCGTCGCCTTATTCTTGGGCCAGGCCCATGTAATTTCGAAATACTATAGTATAGGTTGTTTTTAGAGTCCGTATGTGTGGGGAAACAAGAGATAGGGTTGGTTTCAGACCCCTTCCCCAAGGGCCACGAAATTCCCCCTGTTCCTCCATATATACAACCATTAGGGCGTCGTTTAGAACTTTGGGTTTTGTTTAGATTAAAAGTTCGCCATAGCTGCAACTTCAGTACTTCATTTGTGTTCAATGACCAGACAAAGGCGTCACAGAACCCCACCTTGATTAAGAAAGCTTTCCTATTTTGTTTGCAATATCCAGATTGCAGTCTCAGTTTCTTGCTTGTTCTTTATTTTGCTCGGAGGAAACAGATCCTCGTGGTTAGGTTGATCGAACTCCGGCGTGGTCAATAACCCCTCGGAAGTTGGTTTAGCGATTGCTAAGGCGCGATGTCTCGCATGTTCGTAGTCGGATCGTCAAAGTCGACTCCCTTAGAAAACAATAGTGACCATCTCACCGAAACATCGGGACACCCGCCTCTATCAAGTGGTATCAGATTTCCAGGTTGCTCGGTGAGATTTTATAGTTTTTCGTAGTTTAGATCGAGTCTGTTCTTCATACCTACAGTCCACGAAAAAGCCAAAAAAAATTAGGGTTAGTCATCATATCCAAACCATCTGAGCCATTGCATAATCTTTTTTGTATTTGCTTTGTTGAATTTGCAGTTGCATCATCGTGTCTAGTGGCTGGTCTTAGCGTCTAGTCTTTTAGAGTTTCGAGTTCTGTTCACGGGTATTCACGTGCCGCCGCACCATCATCATCCGCTGCCATATACCACCACCACACCAGATTCATCATCAACTGCCATATACCACCACCACACCAGATTCATCATCCGCTGCCATATACCACCACCACACCAGACACATCGCCGCCGCCAAATACCACCATATATCCACCACAAATCCGAGTCCATATATACCACACCACCAATCCGAGTCCACATATACCACCGTTTGTCCATCATCAATCCGAGTCCACATATACCACCGCATGTCCATCACCAAGCCGAATTATTTTCATATTAGGTTTGTTTTTTAGATCCATCTAGTTTCCTTTGGTGTTTCCTTGCCTGAGTAGGTTTTGAGAAAAAGAGTGTGGAGACCCCCGGGCAGTTTTTGGGCCAAAATTTCGATGACCGAAAATATTTTTCCCTATCCTGTTTTTAGGTCCCAGGGAGCGATTTGAGACACTCGCCATCATAGTGATTTTTTATCACACTTTTTTGTTGTCGCTGCCCTGATTTCCAAAAAAAAATAGTCAAAAAATTTCATGCCTATCCTGTTATCTTGACTTGAGAAGAGTTTTGAGACACTCGCCATTATAGTGATTTTTCACAAAAAAAAGGAGCGCAAAAAAAAGAAAGCGTGAAAAAACAATTTTCCAGAGTGGGTGTTTCCCTTGTTTCTATGTCGCGCCGTGATTTTGTTAGTGTTCTAGGCTCGCGTCTCTAGTACAGTCTAGCCTAGGACTAGCACAGTACCGTGGTTGAGCGTTTATTCAACTTTGCGTCTCTTAATTGATTATTGCTGATCTTTTTTCTACCATATTATAAGCCATCCCAGCTCCACATACATCTATGTCGTCCGTTTGACTCTCCCTGGTAATCGCTCTATCCAAGCTTTGAGAGTTTTGACTACAACGGTTGCTGATCACCATCTGCTGCTGGGTAAGAACTGGTAAGAATTTGAGATTTGCATGACAGATTTGTGACACCCCACCACCGCCACTTTCTAGTAGTCTGTAGGATCATATTCTTGTATGTTTCTATTGCTGCTAACCATGGCAGGATCACAAACCGACGAGACAGACTGGGAGAACATGAAGAACAAAGAGTTACATGATAAGTTTCAGCAAATGATGAGTGGACAGGTGGAAGATGTGCTAAACAGATTTGAAGAGGCCATGGAGAAGATAGATGGCATTGAGAAGGGGTTCGAAACAAAGCTCGATAACAAGTTTAATGAATTGCTCGAACGTCTTTCACAACCACCGCCCCTGCACCCGTCGCACCTCTACAACAACAACAACAACATCGCCTTCCAAATCTAGTGGGACGAGCACAACGCCTTCCCCTTGAGCCTGGTCAAACTTCTGGTGCCGCTATACCTACTGTTGCTGGTTCTGTAGCTCCTCCTGCTACTACAGAGGTGGAGGACCATTACGAGGATGAGGTTGATCAAAATCAGAACTACGTGCAACCACCAGCACCACCAGCACCAGGTCGTCCTCATGCATACCATCACAATGGTAGGGCTGCACCACCACCTGAGGTACGAGATCATGACCATCTTCCTAAACTAAAATTGAATATTCCATCATTTGAGGGTAGATATGTTCCTGATATATATCTTACTTGGGAGTTAGAAACTGAACAATGTTTTACATGTTTACAATATCCTGAGGAGAGACGTGTTTCTACTGCTGTTTGTGCTTTCACTAGTTTTGCATGTGTTTGGTGGTCTGATCATTGTAGATTATATCCTATTCCAGCTACTTGGGCTGCTTTGAAAACTGCTATGCGTACTCGTTGGGTTCCACCATAATATCAACGTGAATTACTTCAAAAACTACAACGTTTAAGACAAGGAAAAAATTGTGTAGAAGAATATTATCAGGGATTACAAACTGGCATGATTAGATGTGGTATTGTTGAGGATAATTAAGCTATGCTTGCATGTTTTATGGGTGGATTAAATAAAGAGATTCAGACCATTCTAGAGTATAAGGAATATAACAATATCACTCGTTTATTCCATCTTGCTTGCAAAGCTAAACGTGAAGTGCAGGATCGACAGGCATTGGCGCGAACTAACTTTTCTGCAGGTCAATCTTCATCATGGACACCGCGTGCATCCTCTACTTCGACACGTTCTGCAACATCGGCACGTCCGTCAGCTGCCACCTCCAACCGTGATACAAGAAAGCAGGCATAACCACCACTATCTGCCAAGAGCACACCTTCTAGACATGCACAGAGCTCTTCTTCATACATGGCATCAACAGGGCAAACACATGATATTATTTGTCGTCATTGCAAGGGTGGAGGTCATTATGCGAGAGAATGCCCATCTAAGCGTGTGATGATTGTTACTGAGGATGGTGGGTATGAGTCCGCTAGTGACTATGATGAGGAGACTTTGGCTCTTATTACAAGTGAAGAACATGGTGGAGATGATTCTGATCATGAGACGCAATACATGGCTGCTGAAGATGCTGACAAGTATGAATGTTTAGTTGCTCAACATGTTTTGAGTGTGCAGGTTACACAAGCTGAGCAAAATCAGCGGCATAATTTGTTCCATACAAAGGGAGTTGTGAAGGAATGTTCTGTTCGTGTCATCATAGATGGAGGGAGCTGCAACAACTTGGCTAGCATGGAGATGGTGGAGAAGCTATCTCTCACCACAAGACCACATCCACATCCTTACTACATCCAATGGTTCAACAACAACGGCAAGGTTAAGGTAACATGTACTGTTCATGTGCATTTTAGTATCTCTACATATGCTGATTATGTTGATTGTGATGTGCTACCTATGCAAGCATGTTCCTTATTACTTGGTACACCATGGCAATTTGATAAAAAATCATACACCATGGTAGAAACAATCAAGATACTCTTGTTCACAAGGATAAAAATATTACTTTGCTTCCTATGAATCCTGATTCCATTTTGAAAGATGATATTAATAGAGCTAATAAAGCAAAACATGAGAAAAATAAGAGTGAAAATCAGATTGTGGCAAAAGAATTTGAGCAACAAATGAAACCTAATAATAAACCATCTAGTGTTGCTTCTGAAATTAAATTGAAAAGTGCATGTTTACTTGCCACAAAATCTGATATTGATGAGCTAGATTTTAGAAAATCCGTTTGCTATGCTTTTGTGTGCAAAGAGGCATTATTTTCATTTAAGGACGTGCCTTCCTCTTTGCCTCCTGCTGTCACTAACATTTTGCAGGAGTTCACTGACATCTTTCCACAAGACGTGCCACCAGGATTACCACCTAGTCGAGGGAGTGAGCATCAAATTGACTTAATTCCAGGTGCATCGCTACCCAACCGTGCACCATACCGTACCAATCCAGAGGAGACGAAGGAGATTATGCGTCAAGTCCAGGAGCTACTCGACAAAGGTTATATACGCGAATCCCTTAGTCCCTGTGCTGTTCCTATTATTCTAGTGCCGAAAAAGGATGGTACATCGTGTATGTGTGTTGATTGTAGAGGCATTAATAATATTACTATTCGTTATCGTCATCCTATTCCTAGGCTAGATGACATGCTTGATGAATTGAGTGGCTCTACAATATTCTCCAAAGTTGATTTGCATAGTGGATACCATCAAATTCGTATGAAATTAAGAGATGAATGGAAAACATCATTTAAAACTAAGTTTGGATTATATGAGTGGTTAGTCATGCCTTTTGGGTTAACTAATGCACCTAGTACTTTCACGAGATTAATGAACGAAGTTTTACGTGCTTTCATTGGATGATTTGTGGTAGTTTATTTTGATGATATACTGATTTATAACAGATCTTTGGAGGAACATTTGAAACATTTACATGCTATTTTTATTGCTCTACGTGATGCACATTTGCTTGGTAACCTTGGGAAGTGCACCTTTTGCACCGACCGAGTATCTTTTCTTGGCTATCTTGTCACTCCACAGGGAATTGAAGTTGATAAAGCCAAGATTGAAGCTATTGAGAGTTGGCCGCAGCCCAAAACGGTCACACAAGTGAGTTTTCTTGGCCTCGCTGGATTCTATAGGCGTTTTGTGAGAGATTTCAGCACCATTGCTGCACCTCTCAATGAGCTTACAAAGAAGGATGTGCCTTTTGTTTGGGGTATCGCACAGGAAGAAGCCTTCACGGCATTGAAAGATAAGTTGACACATGCTCCTTTACTCCAACTTCCTGATTTTAATAAGACGTTTGAGCTTGAATGTGATGCTAGTGGAATTGGATTAGGAGGTATGTTATTACAAGATGGCAAACCTGTTGCATACTTTTCTGGAAAATTGAGTGGGCCTAGTCTGAACTATTCTACTTATGATAAAGAATTATATGCTCTTGTTCGGACTTTAGAAACATGGCAATATTATTTATGGCCCAAAGAATTTGTTATACATTCTGATCATGAATCTTTGAAACATATTAAAAGTCAAGCCAAACTGAATCGTAGACATGCTAAATGGGTTGAATTCATTGAGACTTTCCCTTATGTCATTAAACACAAGAAGGGTAAAGAAAATGTTATTGCTGATGCATTGTCTCGTCATTATACTATGCTTTCACAACTTGACTTTAAAATATTTGGTTTGGAGACCATCAAAGATCAATATTTGCATGATCCTAAATTTAAAGATGCATTGAAGAATTGTAAAGAATGGAGAACATGGAACAAGTTCGTCGTTAACAATGGATTTATGTTTCGTGCTAATAAGCTATGCATTCCAGCTAGCTCTGTTCGTCTTTTGTTGTTGCAGGAGGCGCATGGAGGAGGATTAATGGGACACTTTGGTGTGAAGAAGACGGAGGATATACTTGCTACACATTTCTTTTGGCCAAAGATGAGACGGATATTGAGCGTTTTGTTGCTCGCTGCACTACATGTCAAAAAGCTAAATCACGACTCAATCCCCATGCACTGGTGCGCGTCGGTCCTAAACAAACGGTTTAAAACCCCTTTCCGCGACGGCATTTGGAACCGTCGCCAAGTGTGTGTGTGTGTGTGCGATAGGGTGTCCTTCCCACACGACCCACAAATCGTCGGGGATAGGCCCTCCCGGGACCAGTACAGGGGCCGTGTGCGATCGGGCGAGGCATCGAAACCCAATCATTTCCGTAGGTATGTACATCCCACATGGTGAATCCCAGAAATCATTTTTGTAGGTATGTACATACCACACGATGAATCCTAGAAATCATTTCCGTAGGTATGTACATCCCACACGGTGAATCCCAGAAAAACATTTCCGTTCGTATGTATATCACACACAGTCAATCCAAGGAATACATTTTCGTTCTTATGTACATCCCACATAGTCAATCCAGGGAAAACGTTTCCGTTCGGATGTACATCCCACACGGTTTTATGTATACGCTTGTGTGTGAAAGGTGTAACTATCACACACGCTCTGCCTTAGTTAACTGTTTGCTTTCATTAACTACATCAGACACGATTTGATGTAGAAAACTGTGTGGCATTGGGCTATCCATTGCAAGCGCTTTTACTACTAGAACCGTTTGCAAAGGTCCATGACCGTCTGTTCTATTTTTATTTTTGCCTGTAATTTATTATTCTAATTGGAAAATTTGAAATACGAAACGTGCAATTCAAATTCTCAGCACAATGGTTCAACAACGAATCCATAAATAAAATTGTCAGTACAATATGTTCAATAATTACAGGATTAGGCAGCAATTAACTATGATGAACCGCAGTATTTAAAGGCGATAAAGGTGAAGAGACAAGTGTAAATCATTTTGACTGCCGCAGTGTTGAAGAAGCGGAATGCACATAATCTGCCTTCCTGTATGCCATAGGCACAAACCACTTTTGTCCAACCCCTTGTGATGATCGCCCGCCCATCCTTCACCGCCTTCAGGAAGACTTCTAGAGCATTATCATGGTAGCATGAATTATATACTTTAACCTTAGTTGCCTCCACTCCGGTCATGTAGTTTGCAAGGTAATCATCGATAAATAGCTTCGAAACCAACGAAAAGAGAAAAATATCGAATCTTGAGGTCTAATAGAGTAACTTGTTGTGGGCAGGGGGAAAAGGCAACACATTACTTACCATCCTAAAGTTCGCTGTTGTCTTCGACAAAGTGTAAATAAAGAGCTTAATTCCAATAACCCATTTCTTTCGCCTAACAATCTTTCTTAGTTTCCTCACTCGACGCTAGTTCATGATTATCTCATTGCCCCATATGCAAAAGGGATCGAAGCGTAGATCAGTACCCCTCATATATGTACCTACAAGAAACCAGTAAATGTTTGAAGCTAAACTGAGATTGCACAAATGATCTAAAATACAACTACCTATGTTCCTAAGTACAAGTATTTTTTTTGAGATTTCAATATGAACTACATACGGATGTATATAGAATTATATATATAGTTTAGATTAGAATCTAGATTCACTCATTTTGCTCCTTATGTAGTCTATATTGGAATCTCTAAAAATACTTATATTTAGGAATAGATGGTGTATAAGACATGGGATGCAGCTAACCTCGACGGCAAACAACAACATCGCCCATTGTAGCCCTGTGTAAGTACATGGAAAGCCAATGTTAACTACAACAGGGTTAACATCCACAAAAAATAGCAAATGGTAATAAAACGGCAGCATCCATAGTGATATCTTCATTTCGAAAGAGTAGCACGGTAGAAAAGGGAAGGATTAAAAAATGGATACAATTGTTAATTGCAACAGGCTTAACAACATCCTAATTCATATTTTGTAAGTTTGCAGCCAGTGAAATACAACTCTTTAAAAATGGATACAACTGTTAATTGCAACAGGCTTAATGGGCATTGAAACCGATACTGATAAAAATGCAATTGGCAGATTTAAACATCACAGGGCAGGTGATGCCAGAGCAGATAATGGCCCAGTTGTCTATAAAAAGGTAGGGAAAATAGCTCAAACGTGTTAGGCATGTTTACTACAACATGCTTAATACATCGACAGTACAAAACATCGCCATTAATTGTAACTGGTATTGGTAAGATTGAACTGGTGGGTACATACTTGGTAAGTCCTGAGAGGTAGTTGTTGGGGCACTTCATCTTGGCCAGAGCTCACCCAAAGTCAGCGACGGCGGAGGCGAGCTGTTCCTCCGGGTCGAAGCGTGGATCAGTGCCACTGACATGTGTACCTACAGGCACCCAATAAATGGGTAGAAGTTAAACGGCAATTGCACAAATTATGTGAAATACTGTAAGACATGGGATGCAGCTCACCTCAACGGCAAACAAAAGCATCGGCCGTTATGACCCTGTGTAAGTACATGGACAAGCATGTTAAGTGCAACAAGGTTAGCATCCACTAAAAATAGCAAATGGGCAGCATCTCTAGTGATATCCTGAGTCATGTATTGTAAGTTTGTTGCTGGTATTGGTGAAATTGAGCTGGACACTGTAATATTTGAACATCACACAGTGTGTAGTATCGAAATAAACAAGGCACGCACATGCTTAATACATCAACTGTACAAATTATAGCCGTTGCAAGTGGTATTGGTAAGATTTAGCTGGTCAGATCTTACCTGTTAAGTCCTGGGGGGTAGTCGCTGGGGGACTTCATCTGGGCCAGAGCCTGCACCATGTCGGCGGCAGAGGCGGAGGCAAGGTGTTCCTCCGGGTCAACACACACAACGACCATCGCGACATGGACCACCATCAGCTCCTGGCGGGGGGGATTTGGAGGCATGAGTACGTTTCGCAGGCGCCATTTAAGCAATCAAGCCAGGGACGTGATAGAGATCGATGGGTTACCTGACTGGATCCGAGCAGAACGTAGATGTGGTTGAAGTTGTGGTTGCGGTGGCGGCGGTTTCAGATGCCGGTAGGGGGAGGCGCGAGGGAGGGGGGATACTGAGGGGAAGGGGATGTGGTTGGAGGAATAAATTCTAAAATCGCGCGCCTAATGAAAATTTCGGTGCGAAATTTGAAACTTGGGCGGGGGAAACACACAACGCAGACGAAGCGCGTAAAATACTCGTGTGCGAGAAAAAGGAAAGTTGGCAGATCCCGTCTCCAAAAAAATGTACACGTGTACTTGATTTTTTGATCGATAATGGTACGCTTGGTTTATTAGGAAATATCGCATGTAATCGACTTATGGGTCATTAACGCAAAAAATGCAGGCATTTAGCGGTATAGAAACCGTGTGTTTTGTGATCTTCTAATGATTAACACAAAAAACGCTGCGGCCACACATTCTAATCAACGCTCAAAGCCCTCAAAGGATGCTCTTACCGACATTGTAATGCGTTCATACTACAAACTTAAAGTACTACCGTAATTTTCTCTAATACTACAAACTTAAACTACTTCTCACATGCTGCCATCAGGGCATGCTGGCCAGATGCCGGCGTTCTCCTTCCCAGCCTTGTAGGCGGCAGCCCATCGTGCTTCGATCTCCGCCAAGCTCTCCTCACCATGGCGTGCGACCTCTTTTTTCTTGGGCGGCGGGACTCTCTTTTCTTAACTTCTTTCTGCCTTTTCCGCTCCTTCTGTGCGGCTTTGGCCACCTCTAGATCCACCACCCATTCGGTCATGGCAGCCTCAAAGTCCGCCCATGTAACTGTCTGGCCGCCGCCGGCGATGAACTCTGTGCAGCGAGATGCCATCGCTTCCTTACCATGTGCGTGGTCGCGGGCGGCGAGGAACACGACGCGGCGGGATGCCATCGCTTCCTTACCAATTACTGTGCGCCGCGGTGCCATGGATGACGCCTGGAGAGAGCTCTGGGACGGAGGGGCCGGGCAGCCGTACATTGCGGTGGTATTCAAGAGCTCAACCACAAACGATAACAGAAATTTGGCTTCCCTTACAATTTTGCTCGTTCATTATCGCACACGGTTCATCTTCGTCGCTTCTGGAAACAGTGTGCGCTGAGCCTATTGTGTGTTGCATTATGATTGGCCAGAACCCCGGCCACGCGGATCACGCGTGTGCATCGTTGGATGCGCCGCGATCGAACGGCAATCCACGCCCCTCATATCACACCCGTGCACCTGTAGCTGGATTGGATTTATATGCGCTAAATGCCTAGAAAATGCACATAATCCCCTAAATATGGTAAGGATGCCAAATTTGAACACGGTGATTTGCAGGGTGTATGTTCGTCGTAGAAAAAACTCAAAGGCAAAGAACAAAGAAAATTTGGATTCCCCTTCAATCTTGAGGATTTCCCTTCCAAAAGCATGGAACTTTCTCGGTGACGGTTCGATTTATGAAGGGCGTGCATGACAACATAAGCTAAACCTTCTCAAATTTTTACCAAGGCATGGTGAGGTCATACCATGGCACATGCCAGGCGTCATGTTTTTTAAGCATTTTTTTCATTTTTTATAGTTGAAAACCCAACAAACAGACATTTGTGGTTGACTATTGCCACACATTTCATCGAAATATCCGTCCATTCCTTGTAAAAGGCATGAGAATTTACTAAATGGAACGAGCATGGTTTTCTAGGCCGTTCTTGTGGACCCTTTCATGCATCAATTGTTTGAACTTGAATTATGCGCATTAATGCCTAGGAAATGCACATAATCCCCTAAATATGGCAAATGAACCCGGAAAAGTGCCAAATTTTAACACGGTGATTTGCAGGTTGTATGTTCATCGTAGAAAAAACTCGTGGATAAAGGACAAAGGTAATTTGGACCCCCCCTCCTTCAATCTTGGTGATTTCCCCCTTGAAACCATGAAACTTCCTCGGTGATGGTTCGATTTATGAAAGGCGTGCATCACGACATAAGGAAAACATTCTCCAATTTTTACCAGGGCATGGTGAGGCCATACCATGGCACCAAGCCAGGCGTCATGTTTTACAACCATGTGTTTCATTTTTTTGTATAGTTGTTAACTGAGTAAACGACGCGTTTATGGTTGACTATTGCCACACATTTCCTTGAAATATCTGCCCATTCCTTGTAAAAAGCATGAGAATGTGCTAAATAACACGAGCATGGTTTTCCAGACCGTTCTTGTGCACCTTTTCATGCACCGATTGTTCGAATTTGAATTATGTCCATTAATGCCTAGAAAATGCACATAATCCCCTAAATATGGTAAATGAGCCCGGAAAAATGCCAAATTTGAACACGGTGATTTGCAGGGTGTATGTTCATCGTAGAAAAAAACTCTAGGACAAAGAATGAATAAAATTTGGATTCCCCTTCAATCTTGAGGATTTCCTTTTCGAAAGCATGGAACTTCCTCGGTGATGGTTCGATTTATGAATGGCGTGCATGACAACATAAGACAAACCTTCTCAAATTTTTACCAAGGCATGGTGAGGTCATACCATGGCACCATGCCAGGCGTCATGTTTTTTAAGCATTTTTTCATTTTTTATAGTTGAAAACCCAACAAACAGACATTTGTGGTTGACTATTGCCACATATATCATCGAAATATCTGTCCATTCCTTGTAAAAGGCATGAGAATTTACTAAATGGCACAAGCATGGTTTTCTAGGCTGTTCTTGTGGACCCTTTCATGCATCAATTGTTTGAACTTGAATTATGCACATTAATGCCTAGGAAATGCACATAATCCCCTAAATATGGCAAATGAACCCGGAAAAGTGCCAAATTTGAACACGGTGATTTGCAGGTTGTATGCTCATCATAGAAAAAAACTCATGGACAAAGGACAAAGGGAATTTGGATCCCCCTTCAATCTTGGTGATTTCCCCCTTGAAACCATGAAAGTTCCTCGGATGATGGTTCATTTTATGAAAGGCGCGCATCACGACATAAGGAAAACATTCTCCAATTTTTACCAGGGGCATGGTGAGGCCATACCATGGCACCACACCAGGCGTCATGTTTCCAACCATGTGTTTCATTTTTTGTATAGCACGAGCATGGTTTTCCAGACCGTTCTTGTGCACCTTTTCATGCACCGATTGTTCGAATTTGAATTATGTGCATGATTAATGCCTAGAAAATGCACACAATCCTCTAAATATGGTAAGTGAGTTCGGAAAAATGTCAAATTTGAACATGTTTCATTTTGAGGTGGTATGTTGATCGTTGGAAAAAATGAAAGACAAACTAGGACGGAAATTTGGATTCCCCTTCAATCTTGGTGATTTCCCTCTCGAAAGCATTGAACTTGCTCAATGATGGTTCGATTTATGAAGGGCGTGAATGACGAAATAAATCAAACCTTCTCGACTTTAACCAGAGCACGGTGAGGCCATACCATGGCACCATGCCGGCCGTCATGTTTTTCAAGCACATATTTCATTGTTCTATAGTTGATAACCCAGTAAATGACGCGTTTGTGGTTGACTCCATTGAAATCTCTGCCCATTCCTTGTAAAAGGCTTGAGAAATTACTAAATACCACGAGTATGGCTTTTCAGGACCGTTCTTGTGCACCCTTTCATGCACCAATTGTTTGAATTTGAATTACGTGCATTAATGCCTACAAAATGCACATGATCCCCTAAATATTGTAAATGAACCAGGAGAAGTGTCAAATTTGAACACGGTGATTAGCAGGGTTTATGTTCATCGTAGAAAAAACTCATGGATGAAAGACAAAGGAAATTTGGATTCCCATTCAATCTCGGTGATTTACTATCGCACACGGTTCATCTCCGTTGCCTCTGCGAACCGTGTGTGTTCACTCACACATGCAAAAGGAAAATAAAACCCTCGCCCACTTCGTCCCCACTCACTCGCCGCGGACTCCTCCGCAACTCTGCACCCTAAGCTCGACGGCTGTTGGCGGCGGGCGTAGGTCGCGCTCCAAACGGCACCGGATTTCGCCTCCACCGCTTTCCGCCGCCTATCTGCACCGACATTCTAGACTCTGGTCGACTGGGGTTTTCTGCGGGATTGGGCCGGGGATTTTTCTCATGGAGAAGGTAATCAACTTAATTAGCAAAATATTCACTCATCTATTATCGCAGTCCGACCGTCACTATTAATCAACCGGCGGAACGTCGTGGATCATTTTTGTTCTAGCTGATTCGTGGGTGTTCATTCATGTGTGCACAGTGCGAGCACAAATCGGGCAACTGTGGTCGTGGCCAGTCGGAAACGAAGTTCTATCTCACCATTCCTGATGACTTCAGGGAGCGCTCCGTATGTTCAATCTCAACCTACCACGGCCGGCATGGCCTAAATTTGTGAACATACACTGTCTGTTGCTACATTATCTATATATTTGCATCAAATCTTTGTTACATTATCTATTTTTTATTCTATATTTTTGTACTTTACTTGCATCTATATATGGATATGTTCTATCAGTTACTCCCATATTTGCATCTTGCTCGGTTATTTCAATATATCTAATTTACAATCTTAATTTTTATTTCAAGCAGTACATCCCTTGCTTTGCAAGAACAGGAGTAGAGGAAAATCTTGGGCTTTACTTTGCTGATGACTCCCAGGATGTCATATTGACAACGCAACATGGGTTTACAATGATGGTTAGCGTAATACTTGATAAAGATGGTCACACCTATTTTAATGCGGACCTTTGGAGAAAAATGTCTAAGTGTTATGAACTGAAAGCTGGCAATAGAATTCTAGTGCGTGCACCACAGCCTGGTCTAATTAACATGGATGTTTACTTCCCCAACGTCATCAGCCAATCAAAGTCTGATCGAGGTTAGTGTCCTTTCAACTTTCTCCATGTTGTCATATTACTATTTAAGCAACCAATTGATCACTATTTAAGCAACCAATTGTGATATCATATTCTGACTCTGTTCCTAGGCAGTAAAAAATTTTGCTTACCAATTTATGCGCACTATATATTCTTCTGCCATGTTCTGAATAAATAATACCTTTCCACCTTTTAAGCAGGATATGTTGGATGCATAGTGAACGATCGTATGTCACTAAGCATACCAAATTTCGCTGGAAGGACTTGAAGCATGCCATAAACTTTGTTGATAATCTGACAGAGATAGCACAGCGTATGAACGCTGGATTTTGGATGGGATTAATTAGACCTATGGTGCACACACTGAACAAGACCAATTGTGTGCATAAAGCCCTGGTAAAAAGTCTTATTTTAATGTTGATGCTCATAAACTATATATATCTTCAACGATATGTTACAATTGTTTTTTATTCTACATGTCAACAGAAATTGCCCTGTGGCCGCTTCTGGATCGAGTTCCCGGCGTGGTCGAATTACACTTGTGCCTGCTAATAACGCCAAAGTGATTGCAAGATACTGCATTTCCCGCAAAAACGGAACCATTCAAATTAACAAGTTCTCGCTTCTCGTGTCAATGCATCCATATTGGAAAATTGGAGACACTGTTCTACTCCTGCTCTACCAAGGCACAGGAGGGCTCTTCCTTTTCATTGACGAGATGCTGAGTCACCGTGATCAAGTTGCTTCAAGTGGATAGTTGTGATTGTTGGCCCTCAGCCTCTTAAAATGTGCTAGTTGTTACTATATATGTTAAGTATATAGATATGGACCATATGGTTGTTGGCCCTTAGCCTCTTAAAATGTGATAGTTGTTACTATGTTAAGTATGTAGATATGGACCATATGGTTGTCAAAACCGTGTTACGAAGATCCTCTTTTGTCGAATATGTTACTCAAATTCTGTTACCCAAGTTCATAAATTTTCATGGAAAGTATTAGTATCGTACACAGTCCATTGAGTTTAAGCATGTGCCCGATGTCCAGAAGGCATTTGCATATTAACTGTCCATATTGCAAATTCCCACACATGTTCACATAAGGAAACGTATGTGTAACATACTAATCATCGCACACAGTACTCATGAAGCATTGTGTGCGATACTCCTAGCCACCGCAAGCAACTAGTTTGCATTTTTCAAAGTTTTTGTACACACAGAATCACACACGAAGTAACAGTATTGACCGTCTGTGTGTAATTTCTCATTGCAAACAGTTCATCCGAGTCGGCTATTTGCCACGTATCACACACATCTTGTTTACACGACTCGTTTGTGTTCTTTTGGCTCATCGCAAACAGTTCATCCATGTGAACTGTATGCTTTATATCACACACATCTTGGTAAGTTGAACCGTTTACATTGTGTTCCCTAATCAAAAACAGTTCGTCCGAGTTAACCGTATGTCGTAGTATCGCACACACATTGATATGGCTGCCTGTTTACATTGTTCTACCTCGCCATAAACAGTTCGAATGGATTAACTGTGTGTCCTGCATCACACACACATTGTTATGGCTGCCCGTTTCTGTTGTTCTGCCTCATCGCAGACAGTTTGAATGGATTAACCGAATGCCCTGCATTGCACACGTAACTAAAACCTGAACCGTGTTTGATGCATACATCATCACAAACGTTTTGCACCTTTTTGACGGGTTTTTTACACCACCGTTTGTGATTATTGCATCGCACACAGTTTTGGCAAAGGGTCTCTGATTGTAGTGTCACGTTAGCAGTCTCCTGTAGTAGTGATGGTTTATACATGCCTTTGCCTATACCTAGTGTTCCTTGGAAGGATATATCTATGGACTTTGTTTTAGGATTACCTCGAACAAAGAAGGGGGGATAGCATATTTGTTGTCGTGGATAGATTTTCAAAAATGGCACACTTCATACCATGTCATAAAAGCGATGATGTTGCTAATGTTGCTGATCTGTTCTTTCATGAAATTATTCGCTTGCATGGTGTGCCAAATACTATTGTTTCAGATCGTGATACTAAATTTCTTAGCCACTTTTGGAGATGTTTATGGGCTAAGTTGGGGACTAAACTGCTATTTAGTACTACTTGTCACCCTCAAACTGATGGACAAGCTGAAGTAGTCAATAGAACATTGTCTACTATGCTTAGGGCTGTTTTGAAGAATAATAAGAAAATGTGGGAAGAACGCTTGCCTCATATTGAATTTGCTTATAATCGTTCATTGCATTCTACTACTAAGATGTGCCCTTTTGAAATTGTGTATGGTTTCCTACCTCGTGCACCTATTGATTTGTTGCCTCTTGCATCTCCGAAGAAGGTTAATTTTGATGCCAAACAACGTGATGAATTGATTTAAAAAATGCATGAGTTAACTAAGGAAAACATTGAGCGTATGAATGCTAAATATAAACTTGCTGGAGATAAGGGTAGAAAACATGTTGTGTTTGGACCTGGAGATCTTGTTTGGTTACATTTGCGTAAGGATAGATTCCTCGATTTGCGCAAATCAAAGCTAATGCCACGTGTTGATGGTCCTTTTAAGGTGTTAGAGAAAATAAATGACAATGCATATAAACTTGAGCTGCCTGCAGATTTTGGGTTCAGTCCCACGTTTAACATTGCAGATTTGAAGCCTTATTTGGGTGATGAAGATGAGTTTCCGTCGAGGGCGACTTCATTTCAAGAAGGGGAGGATGATGAGGACATCAATACCATTGGTACACCCACAGCCCTGCTACTATACATATTGGACCAATTACTAGAGCTCGTGCACGCCAATTGAATTACCAGGTACTTTCGTTTCTTGGTAACGATTCCAATGTTCATGAGAATATGACGCTGCCTAAATTGGATACTTTTGTTTTGCTTACAAATGAAGGGCCTAGCATGGACAAGAGGGATGATCAATTGAGCAAGATCAAGCATGGAGATGATGGCATGCGCAAGGGAAACAAGACTGGAGTTTTAAGTGATGATTTCAGGACTTTGAAGCCACCATAATGACTGTATGAAGGCTTGGACGAAATATACAAGATGCCACTTCCTAAATTTTGTCCAGAGGCTATTATAGGTGTTGTGTCGCCTTATTCTTGGGCCAGGCCCATGTAATTTCGAAATACTATAGTATAGGCTGTTTTTAGAGTCCGTATGTGTGGGGAAACAAGAGATAGGGTTGGTTTCGGACCCCTTCCCCAAGGTCCACTGAATTCCCCCTTCATCCATATATATGACCATTAGGGCGTCGTTTAGACTTTGGGCTTTGTTTAGATAAAAGTTCGTCATAGCTGCAACTTCGCGTACTTCGTTTGTGTTCAACGACCAGACAAAGGCATCACAGAACCCCACCTTCAATAATAAAGCTTTCCTCTTATATTCGCAATATACAGATTGCAATCTCAGTTTCTTGCTTGTTCTTTGTTTTGATCGCAAGAAACAGACCCTTGTGGTCAGGTTGATCGAGCTCCGGCGTGGTCAATAACCCATCGGAAGTTGGTTTAGCGATTGCTAAGGCGCGACGTCTCGCACGTTCGTAGTCGGATCGTCAAAATCGACTCCCTTAGAAAACGATAGTCACCATCTCATCGAAACATTGGGACACCCCGCCTCTATCACTACCGCCACTGGAAGCAAACTATATGCCATGGAGAAGTTCCATGATTACATGATGGTTGATAACTGTCCTATATTGGATCGGGCTCATGAGATACGGTGCATCGTTAAGGAGCTGGAGCTCCTAAAGTGTGAGTTACCGGACAAGTTTGTCGCTGGTTGCATTATTGCAAAACTCCCTCCTGTATGGAGGAACTTTGCTAGTTCTCTCAAGCACCTGAGACGTGAATTCTCTGTTGAGGATGTCATCGGTCTTATAAGTGTTGAGCATAACTCGAGAGCAAATTACTCACACATGAAAGGGGAGGAGGGATCTTCTAGCGCCATGTGGTGCAGAAGAATTTCTACAAGTTCAAGGGAAAGAACAATGTTGAGCAAAATACTACCTTAGAGAAGAAGGGTAAGAAGAAAGATAAAAAGGGATATGGCTGCTTTACTTGTGGTTCAGAGGAACATTGGGCAAACAAGTGCCCAAACAAGTACAAGAAGATAGGGGAGGACTCCAAGCTTGTCAATGTGACTATGAGCAATATCGATGGGGCATCTGGGTATGGTAATCTATTTATCACACTTTTAGTTTATCAGTCCACTGATTGGTGGGTTGACATAGGTGCAAACATTCATTTATGTGCCGATATGTCTTTGCTCTCTTCTTACCAGGTCGCATGAGATTTCTCCGTCCTGATGGGGAATGGTTCGCATGCTTCTGTTCATGGTGTTGGCACGGTAGAACTGAAGTTTACTTCAAGAAAGATCGTGCAACTGAAGAACGTGCAACATGTCCCCGCCATCAAGAAGAATCTTGTTAGTGGCTCCCTTCTATGTAAAGAAGGGTTTAAGTTTAGTATTCGAGTCCAATAAAGTAGTCATATCTCGGTATGGACTATTTGTTGGAAAAGGATATGATTGCGGAGGTTTGTTCTGCCTTTCCCTAGCAGATTTCTGTAATAAAGTCGAGAACCAAATTCATTCTAGCATGAAAGAATACGAGGTTTGGCGTTCACGTCTTTGTCACATTAGTTTCAGTTGTATGGTGCCTAGCCAAGATGGATCTAATGCGAGTTTCACTATGGCCAAAGGCTCTAAGTGCCAAGCGTATGTGCAAGCTAAGCAACCTTGCAAGCCTCATAAGCATGTGAAGGGGAGACACTTGGTACCACTAGAGATCATTCATTCAGATCTCTGTTAGATGAATGGTGTGTTGACTAAAAGTGGAAAGATATATTTCATGACGTTGATTGATGATTCCACTAGATTCTGCTATGTGTATTTGTTAAATGCTAAGGATGAGGCTCTATAGTACTTTAAAATCTACAAGGCATAAGTTGAGAACTAGCTTAAGAAGAAAATAAAACGAGTTCGATCTGATCGTGTTGGACCGTACTTTTCTAACGAGTTCGATTTATTCTGTGTGAAACATGGTACTATTCATGAGAGTACGCGTCCCTATTCACCCCAGTCAAAACAGGGTTCCTGAATAGAAAACTGTGCTCTTAACAGATTTGGCTAACACCATGTTAGATACATCCAGTTTATCCAAGGCATGGCGGGGGAGGCTATATTGACATCATGCCATGTCCTGGATAAAGTTCCCGTGAAGGATAATGAAATCACTCCCTATGAGCAGCGGGAGAAGAAAAGAACCACACTCTCTTACTTGCGCACTTGGGGATGTTTGGAGAAAGTCAACGTGTCGATAACCAAAAAACATAAGTTGGGACCAAAGATTGTGGACTGCTTTTTTCTAGACTATACCAAGCATATCGTTGGCTATAGATTTCTAGTGGTGAAATTGATGTGCATGACATGAAGGTCAGTACGATCATGGAGTCTAAAGATGCTACACTCTATGAGGATATTTTCCCCATGGGAGATATGCAAATCACTTCCAGACAGGAATCTGATGAGACTCTTGAAGTTGGCATTCCGACGGAATATTATGAGCACAAATGTGATGAAAGTTCCACGGAGGATGACGAGGAAGCTCCTGTTAGGAGCAAGAGACAGAGGACTTAAAAGTCCTTTGGTGATGATTTCCTCGTGTACCTCGTGGATGACACTTCATTTCAGAGTTTACGCATCGCCAGATGCTGACTACCGGAAGGATGCGGTCTGTAGCGAGATGGATTCCATCTTGGCTAATGGGACATGGAAGATCACTAATCGTACTTATGGTTGGCAATCATTGGGATGTGAGTGGATGTTCAAAAGGAAGCTTAGGCATGTGGGTACTGTTGAGAAGTCCAAGGCTAGGCTTGTGGCCAAGGTTATACCCAGAAAGAAGAAGAAGATTTTTTCGATACTTACCTGCGGCTAGACTGGTAACCATTCGAGTGTTACTCTCGTTGGCTGCCTCACATGGTGTTCTTGTTCATCAGATGGACGTTAAGACATCTTTCCTTAACGGAGAGCTAGACGAGGAGATTTACATGCAACAACCAAATGGCTTTGTAGTAAATGCTCAGGAAAGGAAGGCGTGCAAGCTATTGAAATCTCTGTATGTCCTGAAACAAGCACCTAAGCAATGGCATGAGAAGTGCAATAGAACTTTGACATCTGTTGGCTTTGTTGTTAACGAAGCTGACAAATGTGTATACTATCACCATGGTGAGGGAAAGGGAGTTATACTATGTCTGTATGCCGATGACATGCTAATATTTGGGACCCAACTTAGAGTCATTGAGGAGGTCAAGACTTTTCTATCTCGTAACTTTGAAATGAAAGACCTAGGTGTGGCTGGTGTTATCTTCAGCTACTGGGATATACTGAGGGTGGAATTACACTTATGCAATCCCACTACGTTGAGAAGATTTTGAGTTGTTTTGCATATTCAGATTGCAAACCTTCTACAACACCATATGATCCTAACATGCGGATTCAAAAGTTTGAAGGCACGGTTGTTGATCAATTGAGATATTCTCAAGTGATTGGTTCACTCATGTACCTAGCTTGTGCTACTCAACCTGACATCTCACTTGCTGTGTGCAAACTGAGCCGGTTTGTTCCCAATCCAGGAGATGTGCACTGGCATGCTATTGATCGAGTCATGCGTTACTTGCAAGGTACTGTGAACTACGAAATTTACTACACTGGGTACCCAATGGTACTTGAGGGGTATAGTGATTCGAATTGGATATCCAATGCTGATGAGATGAAAGCCACAAGTGGTTATGTGTTCACACTTGATGTTGGTGTTGTTTCCTAGAAGTCTTGCAAGCAGACGATCTTAACAAGATCGACCATGGAAGAAGAACTCACATCATTCGACACATCATGCGTCGAAGCAGAATGGCTTCGAGAGCTTTTGATGGATTTGCCGGTGGTTTCTAAGCCAGTCCTGACTATCCTTATGAACTTTGACAATCAGAGAGTGATTGGCAAGGCAAAAAGTTCAAAGGATAACATGCAATCCACAAAGCACATAAGAAGAAGATTGAAATCTGTTCGGCATTCAAGAAACTCTGGAGTAATAGCATTGGATTATATCGAGATGGCTAAGAATCTAGCATATCCCTTTGCAAAAGGCTATCACGTATTGTGATAGAAAATGCATCGAGGGAGATGGGCATGAGACCCACGTAAGGTGCCATGGGGGTAACTCAATCTATGTGATTGGAGATCCCATGAATTAAGACCTGGGAAAACAATCCAGCGGTCAACTGATGAGAGTATCCTTACTAACCCATTCCGTTGAAGATGTTATACTCTCGTAATCTGTAAGGCAAGTTGAATTTTGTCTTAATGTGTTCCAAAGCTTGTGTAAGCAAGATGCTATCCTACATAGCATTCTTTGGAGGAGCACACCTATGTGAGTCCGGCTGCTGGTCATAATCTATGACATAGAGTAATCTCTGGGAAGCTCATGAACAAGTTAGGAGTAATGACTAATAAGCTTCACTAGTGGGGTTTCCTTTGGCAGCCACGTATCAGCTAACAATAGGCGAAACTTCTGCATGCTAAACTGACAATTCAAGACATAGTCCATTGCTCAGTTGTGAAGAAGTCTAATCGTGTTGCTCTAGGTGGAAGTTCAACTTAACAATCCCTACTAAAAATTCTGGTATATCAAAATATTGTTTGGAATAGATGAAAAAACTAATGTGCCTCGAGATTTGGTGGGGGTTTATTGGATTATAGATGGGCTTTGGCCCATATAAGACAATAATCCGTGGTTAATCTCTAAGTCCCGTTTAGGTGCATGGCAAGTGGTGGGAAGTTTATTACCATACTGCTAGTGGAGTGAGAGTGAGACCCCTTTATTACGGTTGCTCTATCATATGCCATTGGAAGCTTGAGAAGAGGAGATGTACACGCGCGCTCCTCCTCCACCGCCCACCTCGCCATGCCACGCCTCATCACGATGCACGTGTCGCGGGTTGCGGGAATGAGCCGAGCTGAGCTTAAACATATACGCTTTATTTTTGCCAGGCAGGAATGGTTAATTAATCATGGATTAATTAACGAGTCCTAACTGAAGTGCCACTGTCCAGGATGTTGGATCGTGGCCTGTTCGCGGACACGATCGTGAGCCTGAGCCCAGACCCATCTACCTGACGGCCTATATATTGAATGAGTTGGCCAGTATGGCCGACACACACTCACTCCCTCCTCGCGCAACTGTGGCCGCCATCTCCCGTTCCTCTCATTGTGCTGCTTCCGGTGACCCTATCCCGACGACCGCGTGCAGGGTTGGTTGGCAGAGCAGGTGCCTCGAAAACCCGTCCTTTGAGGTCTCGCCCAGGAGAAGAGCGGTTTTTTGGAGAGCGTATCTGCGCGACCGCTCCCGATCTGTCCCCATCTCCATCTGCTTCTGTTTCGACTACTTCCCCTGCACCGACTCCATGGCCGCCGCCGCCGCCAAGAAGAAGGCCGCAGACGACGCCAAGGCTACCTCCGCCGCCGCATTGGCCTGACCAACCAGAGGGTACGACTTGTTTATCCCCTATTTACCCGTTCATGTGCTAACCGCATTCTCTGTGTTCATATACGCTTCGTTTCTATGTACTGTATGTGCTCACATGCTTAGCTTTTGGTATGAGCTGCATACTATGATTGCCATGTTTGTTATCTACTTGTGATTAGATTAATCGAAAAAGTGCTAATATTTCCAACAATTGTCTAGAAAGGTTTGTTTCTTCCATTGAATATCCAAAGAGGAATTCAGGTTGTTAGGCAAAAAGAGATTTAAAATCGTGACAAATAGCATGATTCGCCCCTGCGTGGGCATAAAAGGCTAGATTCGGAGAGAGGGGAGGAGAGGGACGTATGTGCAAAAATATAAAGGAGCGGTGCCAATCAGCTCGCACGAGAATCCTAATCCACTTGAAAATCCGTCTTTTCTCTTGCGTTGAGAAGAAACCAAGAAGCGAAAATCGGCACCGTTCCCGTCGCCGCCTCGTCGCCTCCGTCGCCCGTCTTCCTTTTCCGCCGATTCGTGCCAAGGCGAGTCCGCGCCCACCACCACCACCACTCTCCTTCCCACTGGCTAGGGTTTTCGGTTTCTAGAACCTCACGCCCGCCCGCTCGCCCGCTCCATGCAAGCCCCGCCGCTCGCCGCGCTCGCCGGAGGCGCCTGGGCCTCCCATCGACCTGCCATATTAGCGGCGCCGGCGAGCCTCCGCCGTCCCAGGCGCGGCGCCCTCCGGCTGCCCGCGTGGAGGGCGGCCGGAGGCGGCCGGGCGCCGCGGCTCCCGGCCAAGGGCGCCGTGCTCGCCTCCGACACGGGGGCGGACGAGGAGGTCGCGGGGCCATCGCCCCTTCTCGACGTGCGCAGCGAGCAAGGTCTGCTGCTGCTCTCAAATGCATTTTTGACTCGCACATTTATTAAGTCTCGTAGAGGAGTGATCCCAGAAATCTCATCTCATCTCGTTCTTTTTCATTCATATGAAACCATCAGTTGCATGTGGTGTGCAGAGTTCGTTCTACGCGTCAGGAAGGAAGTGGAGAGAGGGAAGTTGCGTCCGGATGTTGCTGACAACTTTGAAAACCTGTACTACAATTACAAGAATGCGGTGAATATACTTCTTGTTTCCTGTCTGGTACAGTTAGATCCTTATTCACTTACTCATGACGTCTATTCTGTGATTGCTTTGGCGTCTTCAGGTTCTACAAAATGGGGATCCAAATGCGTATCAGATCATGCTTTCCAACATGATGGATTTATTTGACCGTGTTCTGCTGGACGAAGAGGTCCTATTTCTATGCCCGTTACCTTCCCAGTTCGCTCTCACATTTTCTCTTTGTTCCAGATGCACTTTTACACCAATCTTCATGTTCTTTTGCAGAATCCATTTACGTTTCAGCCTTATCACAAGGCCATCAGAGAACCGTTTGACTATTACACTTTCGGTCAGAACTACATTAGGCCACTGGTAGATTTTAGGTAATGAAGAATCTGATCTGAGCACATATAAGAGGTCCTGTTTGGTTCATATAGTGTCATACGAAGTTAGCTGTACTTCTCATGGACATCTTCTGTGTAAACAGGAATAGTGATACATTATGCCTCATCAGACTCATCTGTTACAATATGTTACTGCTTTCACAGGGTGCATATTAATTGTATTGCACATCTACTGTCACAGACCCTTACTTTTTTTGTTGTCATTCATGTCCCTTCACAGTCTATTGGACAAATACATATTTAATATTCATGAATTATGATGAAAATTCTGGATGCTGTACACATATTTCCATCATGCTGAGGAATTTATTTTGAAGATGATAATAAGTCTGTGCTTTATATTGTAATGCACAGTATCTGACCTGCAATCTCCAGTTCCTGGAAGATGTATCTGCCTATTCTATTGCAACAAGTATTTATTTTATTTTTAACTAACATTAGTCATAATATATTTTCCGTCAACAGAACAGTGGTATTTGTTAACATACTCTAGTTTATTTTAGTTACCATCATGTGGCAGGAGAGTTCCTACATTCATATGTATCCAAAATTGATCTTTGACCTATCAAACATGGTTTCCTTATGCTCAGGAACTCTTATGTCGGCAACATTTCTGTATTCAGTGATATGGAGAAGCAGCTTCGGCAGGTGAACTTGTCTAACCTTCGTCATATTTTCTCATGAAATGCCAATCACTAGCTTCTTGGGCGTCAAACCTTTTTAGTGTTCTAGTAAATGCAAACCATCATGATTTTTTAAGAATAAAAGCAGAAACACTATTATGAATCAGAAAATGGGTACCAGACTCCAAAGGTTAAAAATGGTCGAGAGAGATGTTGCTTACTTGGTGAAATAGAGCAATGTAATCAAGTTTCCATATAGATGGCAACATCAGCCGATCCTTAAATTCTAGTAGCAGAGAAAGCGTTTTAGTGCATCTTACCACATGGCACCCCCCAGCGCCATATATTTATGTATCTAACTTTTGTTACTCTTTCAATTCACAATGTTAAATATTATTTACTGAACATGCATAAGCAAAATATTTTCTGATTTTTTATGTCATTGCAGGGTCATAATGTTGTTTTGATGTCTAATCATCAGACAGAAGCGGATCCAGCAGTTATTGCCTTGTCACTTGAAAGAAGCAATCCGTGGATTAGCGAGAACATAGTAAGGGAACTCTCTGAACAAACTACCATTTTCTTGTGAATCATCATAAGCTAACTGCATTGGTATCAAAAAACCCATTTGCTATAGGTTTATGTTGCTGGGGATAGGGTTCTTACAGATCCTCTTTGCAAGCCATTTAGCATGGGAAGGTCAGTTTGTATAATAATACTAAATTGTTGTTTCTGCTTTCTTCTAATCCTGTTATCGAAAAGCATCAGCCACCTAAACATTTTCTCATAACAGAAACCTCCTTTGTGTGTACTCAAAAAAGCATATGAATGATTTTCCTGAGCTAATTGAGATGAAGAGGAGGGCAAACACTCGAAGTCTCAAGGAAATGGCTTTGCTTTTACGGTACTATTTCCTTACAATAGGTGGTTATTTTCATCCTATTTTCCCGTCAGCACCTAGCCTAATTGATGTGTATGTTTAACCACTACAAGTTAGTGACAGTGAACTCACTTTTAGTGTAAAACATGATATGAGTTTTGGTTTAAATCTAGTGCTGGTGCAGTGAAGATTGTTCAATTGCGCTCAAAGGCAAATAGAGTTAAGGAGATAACCACATGGGTACATAAGCAATATTGACTTCATGCTCACCATCATGGAACTGGCTTTGTTCTCTTTTAAGGGAAGACATGCTAGACTAGGATCACTTTTTTCATCACAGGATAATGCTTATCTTTTATGATAATATGTAGTGGGGGTTCACATATAATTTGGATAGCTCCGAGTGGCGGTAGAGACCGTCCTGACCCTTTGACTGGAGAATGGCACCCGGTATGTTCTCTTCCCTGCTAGTCTATATGGTTTGGCTGTCTTATCATGTTACAGAGGTTGCTGTGTATGATTATGCACATTTTTCTTTCAATCCAATGACATTATTATGACAAAGGAAATGGGAGGGTACTATGAAAGAACTGCAACAAAGAGATTAATTTTGTTTTAGTTTCCCTTACCTTGACCTGTCTGCTACTTACAAAAACAAGGGCAGGCGCCATTTGATGCATCTGCAGTGGATAATATGAGGAGGCTTCTGGAGCATTCTGGCGTTCCTGGGCACATATATCCATTATCATTGCTATGCTATGAAATTATGCCTCCACCACAGCAGGTATGGTTACTTGCCATATCTTGCCAGTTCAAATATTTTTACTCTTTTGAATTTTTGTTTCTATTTGAACAGATTGAGAAAGAGATTGGTGAGCAAAGGGTGATATCCTTCCATGGTGTAGGCTTGTCAGTAGCTGAAGAAATAAAGTATGGGGATGTTACTGCTGAATCTCGGAATGCTGATGAGGTTTGTATACTTTCATATTTCATTTCTGTATATCTATTGATATTCCTGCTGTAGTTTTTGTGAAGTGTTAGGCCTGTTATCGATAGGACCATTCTATATTGGTAGAACCATTCAATATTGGAAAAACTTTTGGCGCCTGCAAATAGCTGGCTACACTGATACATTTGGGCTAGTTTGTAAGCTGCACATTCTGTTTGCCTTTTTCTTGTTTGCTGAGGCAGGGCATCGTTGCGGAGCCTCTAAACAATGTTCAGGTAGAAGAGTAATGTTAGGTTAGCTTCTGTCGCTGCGATTGCCTTTGTACTGAGAACTACTGCTTACATCTAAACTCGGTAATGAGCCATTGTCAAAATTCATATACATAGTGTAGTCTCTATGGTGGAAGTGTCTGAATATGTACGCTATTCATCAGTGGCAGGCCCTTCCATTTGGAAGTCTTCTTAGAGTGAATAGGCACAAAGCCTTAAGTCATGAATGATTGGCCTGCTCTTGTTTTTGTTTGATGGGTGGGAATCAAGTTATTGTTGCATTATTGCATAATTAGGTATTTGTTTCCCTGGTTTTTCTTCTGATTCTACATCACCAACTCTATCAATCTCTCTTGGGACTGGTGGATGGATTTCCATGTTGCAATGCGAATGTTGGTAATCTTGTGAATTTTAACTCCCGCTAGCCATTCGTCTCTAGTCTGAAAATCTTGGTAAATAGAATCTGCAATCGGTGGCTTGTGCAACCCGTGTTGCATGTGTCTGCAAAGGTTTATGATATATCATGAGCATCTGCAAAAATAGGTTCATTGGCGACCTGTTCAGGACAAAAAAGAACTATGTGAATAGTAACATGGTACTATTCACTTTTTTTTGTGCACGTTATAAGTAGTCATATTTTTAGTGAAATTTATACATTTCTTTTCCATACAGGGCACGGGATATACCATAACCTTTATACATGATTATTTTTCTTTTCTTTTGAAAACTCAAAAGGGCTGCGTGCATTGTGGGTTCCTCATCCATATGGTGGATAAAGATCTGCATTCCTGAAAATATCGTCCTGAAAATTATTGCACAGAAAACTTAGCGTAGTGCTTACAATTTCTTTAAGTTACTTTCAGCTTTTGCTCACTTATATTTTTTGTTGGACCTTGTGTTTCTTTGTTTAATGCTTTTTCTTTGTTCCGGTGGGAAGAATGTTAAGTTGATTTATTAAATACAGGCAAGGGGGATATTCTCAGAGGCTCTGTACAATTCAGTTGTTGATCACTATAATGTCCTCAAGTCTGCTATCTTTAGAGACCGTGGAGCAGTTTCGTCAAACCCCGCCATCTCACTCTCGCAACCATGGCGATGAAACTAAGCTTTCTCAGGTTTGTTCTATACTGACCTGATCACCATTCGCTTCTCCCTCCATCCGGAATTACTTGTCGCTCAAACGGATGTATCTAGACTAGAGATGGCAATTTTACCCATGGATATCCGACCCAAATGGATAGGGTTTGGATATGATTTTGTGTCCATAGGCGGCGCCCAAACCCGACCCGATTGCTCGTGGGTAGGGCATGGATATAATCTTGTATCCGTAGGTATACCCAAACCTGACCGGATAGTATGACTTAATGGGGAAAATCTGCTATTCCTACCCCACAGTCACATGTCTCACCGCAATTTTACACTTTGTTATCTAAAACATGCAAAAGAAATTGCACAATCCCCATCGTAAATTTTATAGTTGACATTCAATCCCCTCCGCAACATATTCCAACATCCCTTTCTTTATTTTTATCTCCTTGTTAAATGACTTGTCATTCTCATCTGTTAGAAAAGTACTAAATGATCTTAGGTTGCTAGTGGACATCGATTTACCATAAGTTGGTGTTTACCACAAGTGAAGCCTAGCGTTGCCATGAGATGAAGATGGAAGAGCTTATGTTAACATTGTGTTATGTCTTATTTATATGCCTTGAGAGGACCCAATGGATATCCATCGGGTTTGGACATGGACACAATATTTCACCTGTGGATTTTTTCATGGGCGGGCAAAGACTGTCTTCATGGATATGGATATGGATTTAATATTGTTCAACCCGATCCAAACCCGACCCATTGCCATCCTCCCTAGATACATCCATTTCAGCGACAACTAATTCCGGACGGAGGTAGCATTTGTTTGTTGCATTAAACACACACATGCATTTATCCCAGTGCAGCATTTGCCAGTTTGGTAATTCTACATACGTGAGTTTGGGTTGGTGCAAAGTGCAATTGCACATGGACTTTTTGTGTACGTAGATTCCACTGCTTTATGTTTATGCTAGTCGATCAGCAAAGAAAGTGGAGCTCATAAATGCTGTAGCAGTTTTGCATATGCAGCTTGCATGAAAAATCAGAAGACCGTTGGTACCATGCAAGAAAATTGTGATTTCATATTTTTGTATGATGCATCTGATCTAGTAAGCGACCCCTGCAAAAGATAAATGATTGTAGTAATGTATTGAACATAATAGCCATAGGAGTAACCGTTTCCATTCCTCATGTACTGCCCCATGTGTTGTTCCATTCCAAAGATGGTGTCTTTAGCTTAGAAGAAGTTTATTTGATGGATTGCATTTGCACAACAAATAATTTGCGTCTCCTTTAATTTTCAGGCCTGGATTTTTCATTTCTTTTCGACAGAGCAGATGAACTGCTATAGTGCAATGTTGCGGGTTTTTGCTGGGAAGGCCTTAAACTTTGATGTCGTCACAGTTAGGATGAGGCTGCGACGGCGGTCCTGCAGATCCTGTAAGTTGTCGAAGTCGTGTGAAGGAAAAACGATGTGATATGCTGCTGCCTACACCGTGTTCATGTGGTGACAAGAAGTTTGCGGCTGTTGTCAGGTCTAATTCTAAATAGCACGGGGGAACCCAGCAGCAGATGATGCATGTGTTCATCTTTTGTGAACAGCTACTGCCGTATCAGATGTGGCTATCATCTGGGCCAGATTGGTCCAGCAAATACAGATTGGTCCCTGGATCCTGGCATTCGGCTCGATTGAAGTGTCGATTTTTTTTGGTGCTAAAAGTTAACTCGTCTTAATTTTTTGATTAGTTTTTGTGTAAATATTAATTCTTTTGCTCCAAAATTTGGAGACACATGACATGATATATACAGAGCCCAATATGTGTCGCCTTCCTATTTTTCTTGGCCCCTGTTGAACTTGTGGATGTAACCCGTGTTTTATCTGGAGGTGTCGGTCGCTCTCGTCTGAATTTATTTACTGAAGCATTTGGATTTGGACGGCGACAGTAGGAAGATATGAATAGATGTGGAAGAAAGATTATTTGTATGCGTGAGCGCGTTGAAATTTATAGGTCCAGAGCACGCGGTCGCAGGCAGGCAGGGCTCTGAAGACGCGGCAAGCCAACACAACTGGAGTCTGAATCCTCCTGATCCTGAAAGAAGGAAGATTGATTAGGCGAGCATGGTTGATTTTCTCTTGCAACAAAGCTCGATTTCCTTCCTCAGGGAATTCTGGCTGATCTTACAGTTGAGTTTGATGAATCACCTGATTACACGATTACCAGGATTATGAAGACTATCATATAGATAATGAAGGATAATCAAATGATGACCACACAATGATAATGATTGCTAGTGATAATAGGTTAACACCCCTAAAGAAAAAGGTTAATAGCGTACGTGACCTTGCCCGTCCAACTGGGTTTGCACCATTCCTTCCACCCACAGGAAGGCGAAAAGTAGAAGAGGGAAACAGCAATCTCAAAAAAAGAAAAAAAGTAGTAGAAGAGGGAAAAAGGAGAAGTGGGGACGGAAGGAGCTCCAAGGTGGAATCCAGTCCATTCCTGAGACCCGAAATCCATCCATCACGCCCTTGGCCTTGGCAGCCGCAGCAGACGACTCGCCTACTCTGCGCCTGCCTGAGCCGGGGAAGGAGGAGGAGGGGGAGGGAGCCGCCGACGGATTGGGAACAAGGTGAGCCCCGACCCCCGATCTCTGTCACCGCCGTCATCGCTCTCCGCTTCGGGCTGCTGATTTCTCCACCCTCCTCAGCCTGCCTACTCTTCTTCTTCTAGCGCTGCTACTAACACTGCTTCTGCCGCCGCCGCCGCCCCCAATCCCCATATCCAACTCAAAATTGTCCATCGTATGTATACTGCTCGTCTAAGCGCGATCAAACCACCACCGTCCCCCGATTTCCGTTTCTTTTCTTGCCAACTTGCGATGTGTTCCCTTTCCTTGTAAATCAATCGTACATACAAAAAAAAAACTAAATACATAAACAAAGAGTACTACCTGTCCTGTCAGTCAACTTGTGTAGCAATCCATCTACGCGATACTTTACCAGTTCAGTTCAATCTCCACGGCCAAGAAATGGCCCTGCAAGTTGCGTCGCCCCCCTTTTTTTTCTGGGCACCAAACAAGCAAGAAACCCTAGCTGTAGCATCACAAGGACCGGTTCTAGTTTCTGTCAGATATGCTCAAGAACGTAGGTAGGTTGTTCAGCTTCCGATAACCTCCCACCCGCAATCTACTAATGGCAGCTGTTCATGTTCTGGGCTGCTTGGATCCCCCTTCTTGGCTGATAGTGAATTGCAATTTTGGTGCCCGATTTCTTTCTTTGCTATGTTATCTTGTCCTCGTCTCCTAACGTTGCACTTTACTTGCCTGCAGAATCACGCCAGGTATCGACTGACTGCCGGATCACTGTAACAAGATGAGCGACAATCTCATGGACAAAGTTAACGCCCTGGGCGAGCGCCTCAAGATCAGCGGCGCGGAAGTCAGCCGCAAGATGTCCACCGGCGTCACTAGCATGAGTTTCAAGATGAAGGAGTTCTTCCAAGGCCAGAACATGGCCGACAAGATTGTTGACGAGGCCACCTTGGAGACCATGGACGGCCCTGATTGGGCTACCAATCTTGAGATATGCGATATGGCCAACACCGAGAGGGTCAACAGCGTCGAGCTCATCCGCGCCATCAAGAGGCGAATCATGCTCAAGAGCCCGAGGGTGCAGTATCTGGCTCTTGTCCTCCTCGAGACCATTGTCAAGAACTGTGAGAAGGCTTTCTCCGAGATTGCTGCGGAGCGGGTCCTTGATGAAATGGTGAAGCTTATTGATGACCCACAGACTATAGTCAACAACAGAAACAAGGCGCTCATGCTTATTGAAGCATGGGGAGAGTCAGGAGAGGAGCTCCGCTACCTTCCCGTGTATGAAGAAACGTACAAGGTACTTGTTGATGATCAACATACACGGGATGCTCTCTGGTTAAACTAGCTGATTTAACCGGAACACAGTGCTTTACTGCTGATCTGCCAAGAATCTGAGAAAGCTTATTTAGTTCCTTTTGAACTTTGGTTAATTGTGGATAACTAGATATTAAGTTACTTATGTTAATTGGAGGGATAATTAGGATGCATTTTCATAAACATTCCTTTAGTGCAGTTTACACTGTATCCACAGCACAATGCTGTGCCTGAAACTTGTATCATTGCTTCTGGCCAACTAGCGCTGTTAAACATGTGGATTTCAGTTAACATTTGGTTTTCGTTGCAGAGCTTAAGATCTAGGGGAATTCGCTTCCCTGGCCGCGATGATGAGAGCCTTGCGCCAATATTTACTCCTCCCCGTTCAGTACCTGCAGCTGAACCATATTCTGATGCAGCACAGGACGGGTATCAAGAAATTCCAGATGAAAGTTTTGCCCCAGTTCGTGCTGCCCCTTCTGTACAAGTCGACGAGGCTTTTGAGGTGGCTCGTAATAGCGTTGAACTTCTTTCCACAGTGCTATCATCATCTCCACAAAAAGAGGCTCTAGAGGTTAGTCTTTTCTTTTTCCGGTCAATTAGAAACTCCAGCTTAGGTGAGTAGTTCATGTTGTTCAGCATGGAATCTGTGATATAGGCAATGTGCAGTCTGTGATGTAGGCATCTCAAAAGGCAGGGTTGAAGTTTTGTTATCTTTATACATGACGACTATATGTTAAGGAAATTATATATTGGTTGCTAGCATTTGTTACATTTAATGGTCTTTCTAGTATACTGCTACGATGGCCCTGGCCAATCAACCTGTTATCTATCCCTTATTACCTCATCAGTCTCGGTGCAGAGCAGTATCTGAAAGTAAGTAGTTAACTGACAGTTTGTTAAGAACTTCATTCTATTTTTTTATCTGTTTATTTATTAAGATATCTAATTCAATACTCCCTCCATCCGGAATTACTTGTCACAGGAATGGATAAAAATGAATGTATCTAGAACTAAAATACGTCTAGATACATCCATTTCTCTGACAAGTATTTCTGGATGGAGGGAGTATTATACTAGTACGATGCTATCATCAACTCTGTGTCCTGATTGTCTACTGCACCTCACATACATGCAGGATGACTTAACTACCACCCTGGTCCAGCAATGCCAACAGTGTCAATACACGATCCAGAGAATCGTTGAGACTGCAGGTGACAACGAGGCTCAACTCTTCGAGGCACTGAGCATCCACGATGAACTCCAGAAAGTTCTGTCAAAGTACGAAGACCTCAAGGAGCCCATGGTCGCAGAGCCTGAGCCAGAACCAGCGATGATTCCAGTCACGGTGGAGCCTGAGGAATCCCCACGCGCTGTTGGCAAAGACACCCCCTCGAGGAAATCAGCTGGGTCCGGTGGTCGCTCTAGCGGCGGGGATGACTTGCTTCAGGATCTCGACGACATGATCTTTGGTAAGAAAGCCGGCACCTCCTCCCAGCAGGAAAGAACTCCCCAGAAGGAGCAGAAGGACGATTTCATCGGCTTATGATCAACGGGTATAGATATCTGTCCGGCTGAAACTTGTCATAAAGGTGTTGCGTGCTCAGTGCATTTCCAAACCATGATACAGGTTTGTGCTTGCGCGTCTATCTTCTCCTGTATCCCGGGGATTGCTGTACAGTGGTAGATGTCTAACGTCGCATTGAGTTTCATGTGACACTCCTTTTCTTTCTGTGATTGTTATGCCAGCCATATTATTGAAATGCTGGGGCTGCTCTCATGCATCGCATGGGTAAGTATATAAGTTTGTACAACGTTCCGTTGACACGAAGACGGGGTCTGCTCGTTCATCACGATTTTTAAAATCTACTGAAGTTATTTTGAAGACTGAAAGAATTTAGCGACGAACGAAAGGCAGAAATGTGCTTATCTTCATTCATGTTCAGAATCGACAGGTTATAACATGACGCAGTTGCTCGCTTACAGGCCAGGAATAGCTTTTTTTTTAGAGAGAAAGGAATAGCTGAGCCCTTGGCACGCACACTTACAACGCCAACGGACCGTCACGCTGACCATTGGCACTGGCCCATAGAGATTAGGTCGTCAGGGAACGACTAACTGGAGTGTACTTTTCACTCAAAAACAAAAAACCTTTCCCTAAAAAAGGAAAAAAAATGGAGGTACCCATTCGTGGGTGATCTCGAGCGGTCACTCGGAGCGCACCCTGCGACATGTGGTGGTGCGTTCAGCCGCCGCCATGTGTCACACGCTGAATACATCCATGGAGAAGTTCTTTTTTTGCGCATGTTTTAGGTACTCCCTCCGATTCTTTTTTGTTTGCGCATAGGTCTTGACCTGGATACCAAGGAGCCCCGAGCTGAGAGGGTGCTTGATACGCTTTTAAATTCCACGATTAAAAGAAGTGGACTAAAACTCATAAATTTCACCCACGCCGGATACAAATACTAAATAGACTAAAATGAGTCAATGAGCATTTATTATCCTCCAAACCCTCCAATCCCGAACTCGTATGTGTTAAAGGAGAGGAGTTAAATGAGGAGAGAGAGGACTAATCCATATTTTAGTAGGGTTCCCCTGACTAAAAAGTTTTAGTCTTAAGACTAGTTCTAGTCTCTCTTTAGTCAGGGGTAATTGGAACTTTAGCCTCTAAAAGAGACTAGTTTTAGTCAGACTAAAAATAGTTCATTGGATCCAAGCATGGCCTGAATCTCTTTTAGACTATTTTACCCATCTGCTGCAAAGAGAGAGCCGAAGCCTTTTCAATTGCTGCATGCACCAGATTGGCCGCTTGCTTCAGTCATTATTTCTCTCTCCCACGCAAGCAGGATGGGCCCTCTGCATGGCGTGTTGGATTGGTTGGTGTTTGCATGCGTACAGTAATACGGCTGCAGAAACGGCACTTAGGGTCTGTTTGGTTCCAATAAGTCACCTGACTTATAAGTCACCTAACTTATAAGTCAGGTGACTTAAAACCAGTGACTTACAAGTCACGCCTGTTTGATTGTCACCTGACACACCTTTTCACACCAATCAACATCATGCAAGTAGTGGGACCCACGCAAAAGGGGGTGACTTATAAGTTTTAAGTTGGGGTGGAGCAACTTATGACTTATAAGTGGGGTCTGTTTGGTAAAATAAGTCACTTTTTTCACTTTTCGACTTATAAGTTGGTGACTTATTTGGAACCAAACAGGCCCTTACTCAGGTAGAAGCGAGGGTATGGTCGGGAACTAAGGGAAGAAAAGAGCATTGCGCAGACTAATGCGGAAAAAATAAGAAAAAGTTATACACATACAAAATAGAAACGGAGGGAGTAATTTTTTTTCGTTTTTTCTCGAGTTTTTTGATTTTGCATGGTCTTTTTTAGGTTTTTGTCTTCTTTCCTCTTTTTTCTCATGTGAAGCACACCGTGTGAAAAACATAGACATGCTTCACGATGAAGCACACCAGAGTTGTGGTTTACGGAAAAGCACAACTGTGCTTTAGTGTGACAAATGTACTTTTTGGAAAGTGAAGTACGGTTGTACTTCTCAAAAGCGAACAACATAGTTCACGAAAAAGAACAACAGTGTTTGTCATGAAGCACGTATGTGCTTTTCGGAAAATGAAAAACACAATTGTACTTTTTGCTTCCCACAGTTGTGTTTTTCAAAAAATGAAAACCACAACTCTCCTCGTGAAGCACAATTGTAGTTGTGTTTCTCGCGGAAGTACAATTGTGTTTCTCGAAAAGTGAAAAGCACACTTTTGTTTTTTTAAGTATAGTTGTGCTTCAGGTAGCTGTGCTTCTTGCGGTCCCGAAAAATGAAAAACATAGTTGTGCTTTCACAAAAAGGAAAAAAAAGCACAGTTGTACTTTAGGTTTCTTTTTTCCCGGGTTTCCTTTTGTCGGTCTTCAATCCTTTTTTGTGGTTTTTAATTTTCCTGTTTTCATTTTCTCATTTCTGGTTTTTTTGAAAAAATAGTTTGTCCAAATCTATTAATATGGGATTTACTTTCGAAGATCTTGACGCAAGAAACGCAACAATGAATGGTTCATGATTTAGACGCACATTTAAGAGATAAAACATTTGGAAGAATGAATTAACAAAAAAAGTACAGAAATCCTAGATTGTGACAAGGTCACACTTGCATTGAGCCACTTGTCACCACAAGAGAAGGTGAGAGTGACCTTTGAAAGGGGTACCCTCTAACTAGTGATTTCGGGTCATCATAGTCGCCTACTAAGAGCATACAACCGGACCCCTCAAACCCTCCCTATACATTCGAGCCGATGACCCGGTCACATTTTTGCCACCCAACCAGACCCCTCAAACCGGCCCTATATGTCCAGGACCCGCCATACCCGGCCCATATGTGGGGAGGATATGGGGGACGCCCAAACATGTCCGCCACATTGGACTGGCAGTAGGGGCCCGCGCCAAAACCCATCATTTGAACGGGTGCCTTCTCCGGTTTTGGTGAAGACGCATTCATGTTGCCGCTCCGGTGCGCCGCCCGAGGGACAAATCCGACTATTTAAGCCAGATGGTGAGGCAACCCTAGCCAGCTATCCCCCTCCCCATTACCATCCCTCTCCCCCACACCACTGTTACCTCATCGTTCGTCATACGAAGAGAAATGATATTAACAAAATATTTCTCGGGGGTGGGGGGTGGGGGTGTGGAGGGGTGGGGGGGGGAGGAACAACCTCCCATGGCCCAGCACTCATGGAGAATACCATGGCCCGGGAAGGCGCCTCTCGGCTCCCTAAAAGGACCTACTCGCTGCTAGCTACAAAAAGAATACCCGAGGAACAAAAAGAAAAAAATAGGAACAAAAGCACCCCAAGGGCGCAACCCAGCCCATCGGCCTGTGAAGAAAAAGAGAGGTCTGCACCACCATGCGTGGGCCACTTCCAAGCCAGTCTACGAAAAAAATCTGGAGTTTTTCTCGAAAATTCCTTGGAGGCCTAAGCCCAAGCAAGAAGTCCTCTCCTAGTGTAGGGATTTCCCCTCTAATGGGCCACATCCCACCTCCTACCAATAAGGAGCACATGGGCTAAGGAATGGAAATGACCTAGTTCTACCCTCCCACCTCCTTACTTCAAGGGTAGCCTTAGTCATTTGTCAAGGACCACTAGGCTATATAAAGCCTCACATGGGCATGTAACCAACTCACTCTCACCTGAATACACTCAAAGTGGAGGGTCACTCTCCCCTTCCAGGCCCCTTCAGGGGGTAAACGAAGGCCGAGAGCTTGGTGTCCGAGGGACCTTGTAAGCAAGGTTGGAAAAAGTGGTAGGCGTAAGCGAGGCGGTTGGCCTTATCCAGTGCCTAGGCGGTAATATAATTTTTACTATCACGGTATATATGTGGTTATTATATGTGCATCAGTATTAATGTAGGCCATATAAATAAGTTAGCTGTTGGTTCTACCATTGGTGTAAGGGCATATTTCTCCCTAAGTGGTTTTGGTGATTGATGGCAGTGCATTTGTGGACTAATCATGTGCATTGAGCATTTCAGATATCTCATGTCTAGGCACAAGACGATTCGGTGCCCCTCGGAGCCTATCGAAGATGGCGGTTCTCTACGTTTCTTTTCGATGGATTGAGTCGTAGGAAAACCGTACTATTAAGAGGGGGTCTGCTTCAGAAAGGTTAGGGTGGAATCAACACGTACACATCTGTTCCTTTGCACCACCTTTCCTTCGCTTCGATGGAGCACCTTCCATTTATCCATGTCTCTGCGTTATGAAGGCTGCCAAACGCTAAAGCCTATGTGGCGTGCGGTAGTACCGCTCGCGCTAGCGGTAGTACCGCTTGAAAGTGCAACTATCCCTGGGTGGTTTTGGTAATTACTAACAACATATAGCTCATTGAACTAATGCTACTTCAAGATGACTATTTCAGGAAGTTCAATGATTGGCATGGCATGGATTAGAAATGTGGACCCCTCAAAATGCTAAGGACACACATTGGCTCAAGCTCAAGAGTCTACATTTTCATTTTAGTGATCCAAGATCACATTGAGTCCATAGGAAAAGCCAATACTATTAAAAGGGGATGAGGTGTTGCTTAATGGCTTTCTTGCTCAAAGTGCTTAGTGATATGCTCCAAAGCCCTCAACCACTTTCTCATATCCACATATGTCCCAAACCAAAAGTCAAACTCGGCCCCACCGAAATGCTCTATCCGGCGCCACCGAGTTCACTTGACATAGCCACTGCCAGAAACCCTAGTCACTTCGGTCTCACCGATAGGGATCTCGGTCTCACCGAGATGGGATTGCAAACTCTCTGTTTCCCTTCATAATGTTTCGGTCTAACCGAGATGAGCGATCGGTCCCATCGAGTTCGCAATGCAAACTCTCTGTTTCCCCTTCGTAACATTTCGGTCTCACCGAAATGAACGAATCGGTCCCATCGAGTTTGCCTGACCAACTCTCTGGTTAGCTTTTACCAAAGTCGGTCCCACCGAGTTTGTGTAATATGTCTCACCGAGATTACGTTATGCCCTAATCCTAATGAAATCGGTCCCACCGAGCTGACATGTCGGTCCCACCGAAAAGCCTAACGTTCACATTTTGAACTGAATCGGTCTGACCGAGTTTTCTGATTCGGTCCCACCAAGTTTGGTGAATTGTGTGTAACAGTTAGACTTTGTGTGGAGGCTATATATACCCCTCCACCCTTTCTTCATTTGTGAGGAGCATCAGAAGGTGCCTACACTTCCAACATACATTTTCTAAGAGAGAACCACCTACTCATGTGTTGAGACCAAGATATTCCATTCCAACCACAAGAATCTTGATCTCTAGCCTTCCCCAAGTTGCTTTCCACTTAAATCATCTTTCCACCAAATCCAGATCTGTGTGAGAGAGTTGAGTGTTGGGGAGACTATCATTTGAAGCACAAGAGCAAGGAGTTCATCATCAACACACCATATATTACCTTTTGGAGAGTGGTGTCTCCTAGATTGGTTAGGTGTCACTTGGGAGCCTCCGTCAAGATTGTGGAGTTGAACCAAGGAGTTTGTAAGGGCAAGGAGATCGCCATCGCTACCTCTTGAGCATCGCGTTGGTTTTCCCTTGAAGAGGAAAGGGTGATGCAACAAAGTAGCGTAAGTATTTCCCTCAGTTTTTGAGAACCAAGGTATCAATCCTAGGAGGCTACGCATGAGTCCCTCGCACCTACACAAAACAAAGAAATCCTCGCAACCAACGCGATAAGGGGTTGTCAATCCCTTCATGGTCACTTACGAGAGTGAGATCTGATAGATATGATAGGATAATATTTTTGGTATTTTTGATAAAGATGCAAAGTAAAACAAAAGCAAAGTAAAAAAGCAAAGGAAATAACTAAGTGTTGGAAGATTAATATGATGAAGATAGACCCGGGGGCCATAGGTTTCACTAGTGGCTTCTCTCAAGAGCATAAGTATTTTACGGTGGGTGAACGAATTACTGTTGAGCAATTGAGCATAGTTATGAGAATATCTAGGTATGATCATGTATATAGGCATCACATCCGAGACAAGTAGACCGACTCCTACCTGCATCTACTACTATTACTCCACTCATCGACTGCTATCCAAAGATGCATCTAGAGTATTAAGTTCATGAAAACAGAGTAACGCCTTAAGCAAGATGACATGATGTAGAGGGATAAATTCATGCAATATGATAAAAACCCCATCTTGTTATCCTCGATGGCAACAATACAATACGTGCCTTGCTGCCCTCATCACATCGGAAAGGACACCGCAAGATTGAACCCAAAGCTAAGCACTTCTCCCATTGCAATAAAGATCAATCTAGTAGGCCAAACCAAACTGATAATTCAAGAGACTTGCAAAGATAACCAATCATACAGAAAAGAATTCAGAGAAGATTCAAATATTGTTCATAGATAATCTTGATCATAAACCCACAATTCATCGGTCTCAACAAACACACCGCAAAAAGAAGATTACATCGAATAGATCTCCACGAGAGAGGGGAGAACATTGTATTGAGATCCAAAAGAGAAGAAGCCATCTAGCTACTAACTATGGACCCGAAGGTCTGAAGTAAACTACTCACACTTCATCGGAGAGGCTATGGAGTTGATGTAGAAGCCCTCCGTGACGGATGCCCCTCCGGCGGGGCTCCGGAACAGGCCCCAAGATGGGATCTCGTGGGTACAGAAGGTTGCGGCGGTGGAATTAGGTTTTCGGCTCCAGATCTCGATCGCTTGGGGCAATGAGGTATATATAGGAGGAAGGAGTACGTCGGTGGAGCAACAGGGGGCCTACGAGGGTGGAGGGCGCGCCCCTACCTCGTGGCCTCCTCTTTTGTTTCTTGATGTAGTGTCCAAGTATCCTGGATCATAATCTTCCTAAAAATTACGTTCCCGAAGGTTTCATTCCGTTTGGACTCCGTTTGATATTCCTTTTTTTGCGAAACTCTGAAATAGGCAAAAAACAACAATTCTGGGCTGGGCCTCCGGTTAATAGGTTAGTCCCAAAAATAATATAAAAGTGAATAATAAAGCCCAATAATGTCCAAAGCAGTAGATAATATAGCATGGAGCAATCAAAAATTATAGATACGTTGGAGATGTACCAAGCATCCCCAAGCTTAATTCCTGCTCGTCCTCGAGTAGGTAAATGATAATAAAGATAATTTTTGATGCGGAGTGCTACTTGGCATAATTTCAATGTAATTCTTCTTAATTGTGGTATGAATATTCAGATCCAAAAGATTCAAGATAAAAGTTCATATTGACATAAAAATAATAATACTTCAAGCATACTAACTAAGCAATTATGTCTTCTCAAAATAACATGGCCAAAGAAAGTTCATCCCTACAAAATCATATAGTTTAGTCATGCTCCATTTTCGTCACACAAGAATGCTTTCATCATGCACAACCCGATGACAAGCCAAGCAATTGTTTCATACTTTAGTAATCTCAAACCTATAAACTTTCACGCAATATATGAGCGCGAGCCATGGATATAGCACTATGGGTGGAATAGAATATGATGATGGGGGTTATGTGGAGAATACAAAAAAGGAGAGAGTCTCACATCAACGAGGCTAATCAATGAGCTATGGAGATGCCCATCGATTGATGTTAATGCAAGGAGAAGGGATTGCCATGCAACAGATGCACTAGAGCTATAAATGTATGAAAGCTCAACAAAAGAAACTAAGTGGGTGTGCATCCAACTTGCTTGCTCACGAAGACCTAGGGCACTTGAGGAGGCCCATTGTTGGTATATACAAGCCAAGTTCTATAATGAAAAATTCCCACTAGTATATGAAAGTGATAAAACAAGAGACTCTCTATCATGAAGATTATGGCGCTACTTTGAAGCACAAGTGTGGCAAAGGATAGTAGCATTGTCCCTTCTCTCTTTTTCTCATTTTTTGGGCCTTCTTTTTTATGGCCTTTCTCTTTTTTATTCCTCACTTGGGACAATGCTCTAGAAAATGATGATCATCACACTTCTATTTATTTACAACTCAATGATTACAACTCGATACTAGAACAAAGTATGACTCTATATGAATGCCTCCGGCGGTATACCGGGATATGCAATGAACCAAGAGTGACATGTATGAAAGAATTATGAACGGTGGCTTTGCCACAAATACTATGTCAACTACATGATCATGCTAGCAATATGACAATGATGAATGTGTCATGATAAACGGAATGGTGGAAAGTTGCATGGAAATATATCTCGGAATGGCTATGGAAATGCCATAATAGGTAGGTATGGTGGATGTTTTGAGGAAGATATAAGGAGGTTTATGTGTGAAAGAGCGTATCATATCACGGGTTTGGATGCACCGCCAAGTTTGCACCAACTATCAATGTGAGAAAGGGCAATGCACTGCATCAAGAGGCTAGCAATGATGGAAGGGTGAGAGTGCGATAATCCATGGACTTAACATTAGTCATAAAGAACTCACATACTTATTGCAAAAATCTACAAGTCATCAAAAACCAAGCACTACACGCATGCTCCTAGGGGGATAGATTGGTAGGAAAAGACCATCGCTCGTCCCCGACCGCCACTCATAAGGAGGACAATCAAAGAACACCTCATGTTTCAAATTTGTTACATAACGTTTACCATACGTGCATGCTACGGGAATTGCGAACTTCAACACAAGCATTTCTCAAATTCACAACTACTCAACTAGCACGACTTTGATATTATTACCTCCATATCTCAAAACAATCATCAAGCATCAAACTTCTCTTAGTATTCAACACACTCATAAGAAAGTTTTTACTATTCTTGAATACCTAGCATATTAGGATTATTTAAGCAAATTACCATGCTATTTAAGACTCTCAAAATAATCTGAGTCAAGCATGAGAGATCAATAGTTTCTATAAAACAAATCCACCACCGTGCTCTAAAAGATATAAGTGAAGTACTAGAGCAAAACTATATAACTCAAAAGATATAAGTGAAGCACAAAGAGTATTCTAATAATTTCCAAATCATGTATGGCTCTATCAAAAGGTGTGTACAGCAAGGATGATTGTGGTAAACTAAAAAGCAAAGAATCAAATCATACAAGACGCTCCAAGCAAAACACTCATGTGGTGAATAAAAATATAGCTCCAAGTAAAGTTGCCGATGGAAGTAGACGAAAGAGGGGTTGCCTTCCGGGGCATCCCCAAGCTTTGCATTTTTGGTGTCCTTAGATTATCTTGGGGGTGCCATGGGCATCCCCAAGCTTAGGCTCTTGCCACTCCTTGTTCCATAATCCATCAAAATCTTTCACCCAAAACTTGAAAACTTCACAACACAAAACTCAACAGAAATCTCGTGAGCTCCGTTAGCGAAAGAAAACAAAAGACCACTTCAAGGTACTGTAATGAACTCATTCTTTATTTATATTGGTGTTAAAACTACTGTATTACAACTTCTATATGGTTTATAAACTATTTTATTAGCCATAGATTCATCAAAATAAGCAAACAACACACGAAAAACAGAATCTGTCAAAAAAAAAACAGTCTGTAGTAATCTGTAACTAACGCAAACTTCTGAAAATCCAAAAAAATCAGCCAAAATAGGAAGACCTAGGAAATTTATTTATTGATCAGCAGCAATTGGAATCAGTATTTTATCACGTTCTGGTGATTTTTAACAATTGTTTTCGTGAACAGAAAGTTTCTGGAAATTTCTGCAAGATCAAATAACTATCATCCAAGAAGATCCTATAGGTTTAACTTTGGCACAAACACTAATTAAAACATAAAAAAACATCTAACCATAGGCTAGAACAAATATTTATTCCTAAACAGAAGCAAAAAGCAAAAAACTAAAATAAAATTGGGTTGCCTCCTAACAAGCGCTATCGTTTAACGCCCCTAACTAGGCATAAAAGCAAGGATAGATCTAGGTATTGCCATCTTTGGTAGGCAATCCATAAGTGGCTCTCATGATAGATTCATATGGTAATTTTATTTTCTTCCTAGGGAAGTGTTCCATGCCTTTCTTTAATGGAAATTGGAATCTAATATTCCCTTCCTTCATATCAATAATTGCACCAATCGTTCTAAGGAAAGGTCTACCAAGAATGATAGGACATGAAGGATTGCAATCTATATCAAGAACGATAAAATATATGGGCACATAATTCCTATTTGCAACATAAGAAAATCATTAATTCTTCCCATAGGTTTCTTAATAGTGGAATCCGCAAGCTTGCCGTCTGGGCATAACAAACGGCAAAGACGTCAATCCAGACGGCAAAGAGTTTGCCGTCAGGAAGTAGACGGCAAAGTCAGACGGCAAAGATTAATCGGCAAAGAATACTTTGCCGTCTGCTTTTTTTTTCCTGACGGCAAAGACTTTGCCGTCAGTCTATATTTTTGCCGTCAGTCTGCGGAAAGTAGACGGCAAAACATTGCACCAGACGGAACGGACGGTCTAACGGCCGGCGTCAAGTGTTTTGCCGTCTACCGGCCGTCCAAACAGACGGCAAAGTCTATTATCTTTGCCGTCAACTATCAGTTTTGGCAGACGGGAAAGAAGCATACTTTGCCGTCTGTCATCAGATTCTCAAAGGCAAAATAGCAGGACTTTGCCGTCTGGTGCTCATTTCGATCGGCAAAGACTTATATTTCGCCGTCGGTTAGGCTGGCCAGACGGCAAAATTATACCTCTTCTTGCCAACCTGCTTTGTTGGCAAGATGGCAAAATGCCAACGGAAGCAGATCGGTGACATGTGGCATCTTTGCCGTCATCACTTGACGGCAAAGCTCCTTTTTTTAAATCAGAAATTAAACAGTTTAATACACAAGATAGAACCATAACAGCAGAGAACCATAACAGACAAAGCATAGTTCCATAGCAAATATAAGCAACAATGAACAAATATAAGAATGAAGTTCCATAGCATATATATAGTCGCAGGACAAAGTTCCATAGCATATATATAGTCCCAGGACAAAGTTCCATAGCATATATATAGTCCCAGGACAAAGTTCCATAGCATATATATAGTCCCAGGACAAAGTTCCATAGCATATATATAGTCCCAAAACAAAGTTCCATAGCATATATATAGTCCCGGGACAAAGTTCCATAGCATATAGTCCCAAAACAAAGTTCCACAAAGATATAATACACAATGAACAAAGATGGCATCACTACGTAAGATTTGGCACTACAACAAACGCCTTCATGTCCATGTCGTAGTCCAAAGAGCATCCAGGTGGCAACCTACAAGATTGAATGGTGTGTGTCAAATAACGTGCTTGAAATCATCAATATGCCAAATAGACAAAAGAAAGTACTTGACACTACAAAATAAATAGTGATCCATATTCCATAGTGAGTTTCCAAAATAAAAAGCTTCTAGTACATATGGAGTTTCTTGAACACTTATCCAAGTTTGAACATGCTAATTTAACACTAGATCTTTACTTATAAGTCTGATCTTTAAATGGTTCAAACGGTCTCTACTTACAAGTTTCTAAATCATGGAGATCTTCAAATGGTCTCTAAATCATGAAAATAAGTAGCTACTTGTCTCTAAATCATGAATATCTTCAAGTGTTATCTAAATCATGAAAATAAATAGCTTCAAGAATGCATATATTTAATTAAGATCATGGTTGAAATTGTTCAAATGGATTATAGTTTGAAACGGTTCAAATGGTCTCTACTTGTCTCTACTTATAAGTTTGATCTTTAAATGGTTCAAACGGTCTCTATCTTACAAGTTTCTAAATCATGGAGATCTTCAAATGGTCTCTAAATCATGAAAATAAGTAGCTACTTGTCTCTAAATCATGAATATCTTCAAGTGTTCTCTAAATCATGAAAATAAATAGCTTCAAGAATGCATATATTTAATTAAGATCATGGTTGAAATTGTTCAAATGGATTATAGTTTGAAAGCGGTTCAAATGGTCTCTACTTGTCTCTACTTATAAGTTTGATCTTTAAATGGTTCAAACGGTCTCTATCTTACAAGTTTCTAAATCATGGAGATCTTCAAATGGTCTCTAAATCATGAAAATAAGTAGCTACTTGTCTCTAAATCATGAATATCTTCAAGTGTTCTCTAAATCATGAAAATAAATAGCTTCAAGAATGCATATATTTAATTAAGATCATGGTTGAAATTGTTCAAATGGATTATAGTTTGAAACGGTTCAAATGGTCTCTACTTGTCTCTACTTATAAGTTTGATCTTTAAATGGTTCAAACGGTCTCTACTTAGAAGTTTCTAAATCATGGAGATCTTCAAATGGTCTCTAAATCATGAAAATAAGTAGCTACTTGTCTCTAAATCATGAATATCTTCAAGTGTTCTCTAAATCATGAAAATAAATAGCTTCAAGAATGCATATATTTAATTAAGATCATGGTTGAAATTGTTCAAATGGATTATAGTTTGAAAGCGGTTCAAATGGTCTCTACTTGTCTCTACTTATAAGTTTGATCTTTAAATGGTTCAAACGGTCTCTATCTTACAAGTTTCTAAATCATGGAGATCTTCAAATGGTCTCTAAATCATGAAAATAAGTAGCTACTTGTCTCTAAATCATGAATATCTTCAAGTGTTCTCTAAATCATGAAAATAAATAGCTTCAAGAATGCATATATTTAATTAAGATCATGGTTGAAATTGTTCAAATGGATTATAGTTTGAAACGGTTCAAATGGTCTCTACTTGTCTCTACTTATAAGTTTGATCTTTAAATGGTTCAAACGGTCTCTATCTTACAAGTTTCTAAATCATGGAGATCTTCAAATGGTCTCTAAATCATGAAAATAAGTAGCTACTTGTCTCTAAATCATGAATATATTCAAGTGTTCTCTAAATCATGAAAATAAATAGCTTCAAGAATGCATATAGTTAATTAAGATCATGGTTGAAATTGTTCAAATGGATTATAGTTTGAAACGGTTCATATGGTATCTACTTGTCTCTACTTATAAGTTTGATCTTCAAGAATCAAGATAGCTACTTGTTTCTACGTTGACAAATTTGAGACCTACGTAAATGAGATATGTACGCACTAACCATACTCGATCTCAAACATTCGGAGAACCACCAAGGTTGTTGTCGCTTGGGCCTCGTGCATGTGAATATCCATCAGCATTAGATCCATGGCCTGATTGAGGCATCTGGATAGCGGGCATACCATTCTGGGTACAATAAGCCTGCAAATTATGTTTGAGTGAAGATTAAGTACTGGTAGTAGAAGATTATGATTGAGTGAAGATTATGTATGTGTTTGGCAATTAAGGAACTAACCGCAAACATTGCAAAGCATTGACTAGTTTGTGCCAACACCGCCTGCTGCACCGCTTGCTGCATCCTCTCATCAGCCGCCCTCTCCTCCGCCCTCTCCTCCGCCGCCACTCGCCTCTCCTCCTCCCTCTCCTCTGCCGCCACTCGCCTCTCCTCCGCCAGTCGGGCCTGCAAAATATGGCATGGCAATTGCATCTTCAATCCAACAGTAAGTAAGAAACAAACATATATAGAAGGACTTGTATAGAATACCTCCATCTCAACCATAGCTGGAGTCAAGCGTTTATATGTAGAAGATTTTGAGATACGTAACCGAGCTTTGTATTCAGGGAGAGAGCTACGGGAGGAGCTAGGGAACATGCCTCCTGCAATTGCTTCCCTGCCATGTTTCCTGCCTTTTCCAGAGATCATGACCAAAGCGTGGTCAAGAGGCTCTGTTGTCACATCATACTCGGGCCCTTTCAACTCTTTTGCCACCCCTTTAAATTTCTCCATCCGATCGTAGGCGGTCTTGCTGGAGTACGCGGACGCTGTGTCATTCTCATCGTAAGGCGTGGCTGTTCTGTACGGTGCCTTATGGGCCAAAGCATACGAGACGAAAAGGTTGGGCACTAGAGCATTATCGTGAGACGCCTGCAACCAAAGCAACATGATTAAGATTTCATCACAAGGATTGGCAACATGTATGACAAGAAAAAGCTTATGAAGAACTCCATAAGATATACCCAACGTTCACCGTACTCCATAACGTTCAAGTTGCCTTGATGATGTGGTGGATCCAGCATTCCGGCTCGCCGATTTCTATAATCTTTGTTTTTCGCCCTGTACTCTTTGGAACACCAATAGTCCACGATCCGCTCCCAACACTCCCCCTTATCGACGCACCATCTCGGAGTAACCTAATTGATCAACTGCATCTCATATATGTCAAAAAGAAATTGAGTGCCAGCCTGTTGAGGAAATAACAAGCATGAATATGCTTTACCTGCATGTACTTGTCCTTCTCAAGACGGAGTCTCCTACCAGCTTTCTTATCAAGACTCTTATAGCCTTGAGTTGCCATATATTTGCGGACGGCTAAAGGGCGCGCCTCATGCATCAGATTATGCACAAGCTTCGGGCAATGTTTGTTGACAACTGCTCGTGCCTCCTCCAACTTTCCATCCTCGCATCTATAGAAATCCTGCAAATATAGATTTGGTGCAGTAATTTTCAAACCTTCAAGTCTGAGGTTTCTTATAAAATCTAAATAAAGTAAAATCTGCTAGTTTATTTATAGTCAAAACAGGCAAATATAGAGACAGGTTTATTTATAGTCAAATCAGGTTTATATATATGCACCCAGGTTTATTTATAGAAACAGGTAAAATCTGCTAGTTTATTTATAGTCAAATCAGGTTTATATATATGCACCCAGGTTTATACAGTCAGGTTTATTCAATAACACAATAACACAATCAGGTTTGCTACTGCAGTGTGTGATTTTTATTCAATAACACAATCAGGTTTATATATATGCACCCAGGTTTATACAGTCAGGTTTATTCAATAACACAATAACACAATCAGGTTTGCTACTGCAGTGTGTGATTTTTATTCAATAACACAATCAGGTATATATATATGCACCCAGGTTTATACAGTCAGGTTTATTCAATAACACAATAACACAATCAGGTTTGCTACTGCAGTGTGTGATTTTTATTCAATAACACAATCAGGTTTATATATATGCACCCAGGTTTATACAGTCAGGTTTATTCGATAACACAATAACACAATCAGGTTTGCTACTGCAGTGTGTGATTTTTATTCAATAACACAATCAGGTTTATACAGTACGCACAATTAAGAAATACAGTACAGCAAAGTATCCACGTCACAGATTTTTATTCAAGTTAGATATTTGCAGGTTAATCAGCAGAGCTCAAAGAATGCCTGTGGTATACACACACATTTATAAATAAACTAGGCTGTCCGTCCGTCCATGGTGGGCGCCTCCTCGCCTTTGTGGCCACAGGAATATTAAATCTAAGTTTACTAGATAGTTTTGCTACTGCAATATTATAGTCTGCTAGCATTCTATTAAGAAAAATAAAGTAAAATCTAAATCTAAGTTTCCTAGATAGTTTTGCTACTGCAGTGTGTGAAGGAAACTTAATGATTACCCAAAGTTCGGCAAAGACCCGCTCGGCTTTGTTGTGAAACTCGATGTTGTTGGCTACACCAAGATCCTCATAGGCTTTGTAGTGGTCCCAGGTACATGCTGGCTCCGAACTTTGCCCTCCCTGCAAAGTAACCATGCCAGGGTAATGCTCCTTAATGAGGCTCCCAAGGGCGCCCGTTCACGTGTCGGTACTTTCCGTGCTAGCTCCAGCTTTCTTCCAACCGCTACATAATGAGAAGCCAAAGTTATTAGCAATTGTTGCATACATTGAAGGTAGAAAATGGGAAGCCAAAGTTAGTTACATTTCTCCACATGGAGCAATACATGGCCTCTGCTCCACAGAAACCCTCGTTCCGGAGACTTGAGGAACCACGTAGGTACACGTACCGACCCTCCTCAACTTGGATGAAACCAGCATGCTCCTCGTCAGAGGTCGAGGCCTCCTTGTCAGAGGTCGGGGCCTCCTCGTCAGAGGCCTCCGACGACAACCGCTCTTCCTCCACCCTCTTAGACACGGGGGAGTGAGACACCGGCTCGTCCTCCACCCTCTCAGACACGGGGGGTGAGACACCGGCTCGTCCTCCACCCTCTCACACACGGGGGAGTGAGACACCGGCTCGTCCTCCACCCTCTCAGACACGGGGGAGTGAGACACCGGCTCGTCCTCCACCCTCTTAGACACGGGGGCGTGAGACACTGGCCGAACCGGGTTTCTCTTAGCATTTGCTCCACGTGCACCTCTTCCCCGGCCTTTTCCTCTCCCTCGATGAGCCTGAGGATGAGAGGAAGGCGGAGGATCGGCGATAAAAGTGCTAAGCAAAGATCTCGCTATGGGGAGCCCGGGCTTTTTCCTTTGCGGGCCCACCATGCTTCACTCACCTGCTATGACAAAAAGTAAAGCAATTAGTACAATACAAGATTATAGTTTAAATAAATAAGCATAAGTTCAAACAATTGTCGCAATGAGAATTACCAATGCAATTGTAGTACAAATACATTATAGTTCAAACAAATAAGCATAAGTTCAAACAATTGTCGCAATGAGAATTACCAATGCAATTGTAGTACAAATACATTATAGTTCAAACAAATAAGCATAAGTTCAAAAAACATACGCAATGAGAATTACCAGGCAATTATAGTACAAAAACTACATTATACTTCAAATAGATAAGCATAAGTTCAAAAATATTACAAATTCAACATTACAACATGTTTGAGATCATCTGGGTCATGGTAAAGCAACTAGTACAAAATCAACATTACAGTTCAACACTACGACTAAAAATAGTCGGGGTCATCTGGATCACAATCCGTCTCTTCTTCAAGGTCAGTTCTAGCCTCATCATCGATTATCATACGTGTCGTCAAGGATGTTGTCCTCATGTTGACCGTCATCGTCACCTTCATTGGCAATTCCTAGACGTAACCGTTCAAGCATTGAGAGGTCTTCCACGTTCGTAACCTCTTCTTCTTCCTCTTCGACTTCTTCTTCTTCACTGTCAATGTGTACTTCCATGCGTGGATGGATGTTGAGACGGCCTCTAGGCCCAAGTTCTTCTTGGAAGAATTCTCCATCATATGTGTCAGAATTCGATGTGAGGTTGATAATCCTCTTCACTGGGGGAAGGATGTTTACGATGTGGCGGCACATCGTACACGACATCCCAACCCTTAAGGTACTTCTTTTGGCATGCATACTTGAGATAAAAAACTTGTGTCGCCTGTTGAGCCACAATATAGACATCTTCACATTCTAATTTGTTGTCTTGTCGAATTTCGACTTGCCCAATATCGTCCCTCCGCCTAACCTTCTCCGGATCAAACCAATGGCATTTGAAGACAACGACTTTGAGGATTTGCCCCAAAGTAATGCAGTTCATATATTTCATCAAGTCTTCCATAATACTCAACTCCATTGCAAATAGCCGACACTCCGTGTTCCTTGATTTTAGAACGTCCGGCGTTCCTCGTTCCCATGTGTGCGGAAGCGATACCCATTGATGTCGTATTTATCAAATGTACCGACCTTATAGTCAAACCCATTAGCAACTCGTTTCAACTCTTTGTCCAATATCGACGTACCCTACAAGTTTAAGAGAGAAGGATAGGTGTATTAGTGCATGCGTAATACCAACTTCAAGTGTTCCAAGAAGTATACCTTACCTTTTCTCCGAACCAAGAAATGAAACCATAATTGTCGTCTCCTTCACCAAAGAAGAAGCTCATACTCTTCAAGTGAATCACGTTCGACCCCTCCATTTGATAATTGGGCAATGAATTAACTGCCCAATGAGAAATGAGCGGAGTTAAGAGAGAAACATGTGAGTAAATGTTACATAATGTACCAACACTTACTCAATGTACGGCCGCACTTCTTGAAGGTTGGTGAGGATATACAACGTGGCGATTTCCACTCTTTTGGATCCAAATGCTTTGAACCGAAGCACCCACAGTCCGAGTTGCCCTTTGAAGAGGCTGAGCTTGGATTCATGTTTAGGGTCGCCAAGATTGTATCGAGACTTTGCATTATGCAAGCTTGGAATATTGGCCGCATAGCGTGATGTCGTGAAGTTTGTAATCTCCTCGCCAAGAATGCCTCGGCTATGGAGGCTTCAATTCTACATTTATTTCTACATTTAGCTCGAAGAGTCTTACGCATTCTCTCAAGTCCATAGCACCAACGATTACATGCAGGGCCATCCATTCTTGCCTCGGAAGGAGGTGTAAAATCATATGTTCCATCGGATTAAAGAAGCCCGGTGGAAAGATCTTCTCTAGCTTGCAGAGCAACTCGGGGGCCCGTTTTTCCATGTTATCTATCACGGTAGGAGATACTTCTTTAGCACAAAGAACACGGAAGAAATAGCTAAGCTCTGCCAATACTTCCCAATCATCCTCAGGGATATAGCCTCGAATCATCACCGACATTAACCGCTCAAGCCATATGTGCCAATCATGACTCTTCATCCCGTTGAGCTTCAATTTATCAAGATTCACTGCCCTCATAAGGTTATTTGCATACCCATCGAGGGAACAACAAAGTTTTGAACCACATGAGTATCTCCTTCTTTTGTTCCCTAGTAAGAACAAACCTCGCCTTTGGCGTCCTCCAGTTTTTCTTGCCCTCGGGTTGTCGTAAGTTTTGTTCGGGTCTATGACATAGCTTCATTACATCAAGTCTAGCCTTAGTATTATCCTTCGTCTTCTCAGCAATGTTGAACAATGTGCCAAAAATGGCCTCGGCGATATTCTTTTCAGTGTGCATTACATCAATATTATGTGGAAGCTCGAGCTGGTGGAAGTAGGGGAGATCCCATAAGCATGGCTTATGAGTCCACGCGTGTTCTTCGTTATATCCCAAGAAATACCCTGGACGTTTGGGATCAGGCTGGAGAGCATTTAGTTGATCACGAATTTGTTCACCCGTCATCTCAGGTGGTGCCGAATGTTCAATGACTTCACCTTTCATGAAGTTCTTCTTGTCTTTTCTGAATGGATGGTCAAGACGCAAATGTTGTCTATGAAAATCGAAGCAAGAATACTTGCGACCATGCTGCAACCAACGACACTTCATGCTTGCCTTGCACCTTGGGCATGGGAACCTCCCATGCACAGACCACCCCATGAAAAGTGAATACGCCGGTAAGTCATGAAATGAGTACTGGTACCAAACATGCATTGTGAAGTTCTTTTTGCTAGCAGCGTCGTATGTCCGTATCCCGTTCACCCAAGCTTCTTTCAACTCATCTACCAGTGGTTGCATGTACACACTTATATTCTTCCCTGGATACTTGGGTCCTGGAATTATCAAGGACAGGAACATGTGCTTGCGTTGCATTATGGCGCCGGGGGGGAGGTTGAGGGGAACAACAAACACGGGCCAACAACTATATGTCTTTGACACCATACCAAACGGATTGAACCCATCGAGTCCGATGGCAACTCGTGCATTCTTTGCCTCTTTGCTTTCTCATGATGTATGCGATCGAAACTCTTCCAAGCTTGGGCACAAGACGGATGTATCGCATCGGTCTCCCATGATCATCTTTGTTGTGTCTTATCCCATATTTGTGCCATGTCATCTGTTTGGCTGTATCTTCGTTCAAGTAAAGGCGTTGAATTCTTGGCAAGATTGGAAAATATCGAAGAACATTTGCGGGGACTTTGCTCTGCTTCTTCGTACCATCACTGAGGTCTCTCTCGACATACCTAGAGGCTTTGCACTTGGCGCAATACGTGTCATCGACATACTCTTTCGTAAATAAGACACATCCGTTTGGACAAGCACGTATCTGCTCATAGGGCATCTTAAGTGCACGAAGGATTTTCTTTGCTTCATACCAACTTGTAGCCAGTTTGTGAACTTCGGGGAGAGAGCGACCCCAAGATGTCACCATCGAATTAAAGCAATCTCTGCTCATGTTGAACTGGGTCTTTATAGACATTGCTTGTGCAATGGCATCCAGCTGACATTGGTTTGTGTGGTCGTGAAGAGGTTGTTGTGAGGAATTCAGCATTTCTAAGAATGCCCTCGCAGACTCCTCCGGTTCTTCCTCTGATCCCTCTTCACGTGCATCGTTGAAGTCAGCTATGATGTCAACTATCCCGGTACCATTGTTGTCGGTTCGCCGACGCACCACCTCCTCTCTGCTACGTTCAGGCTCGCCATGAAGGGTCCACCGGGTATACCCACGCTTAAACCCATGCTTCTGCAGGTGCACACACATCGTCTTCTTCGACTGTTCTGTGCCGTTGCGACACTTCAAGCAGGGGCACCAACTTTTTCTTTGGCCTCTAGCAAATGCTGCCTCCACAAATTCGTTGGTCTTCGTCACCCATTCAGTGGTCATGCCAGCCTGACTAGGGTGTCCAGTGTACATCCACTCACGATCATCCATACTGGTACTTGCACTAACAGTAGGGGCACCAAATTCATATTCATCAAGATATGTATAATGTAATTAAGACTAGATACACACCTAATTACCATTGTCATATTATTTACGCCATGATTTTAATTTTTTACCATACAAAGGAAAGCGTGCATCCATGGATTGAATCCTATCTCTAATAGGTAAAGATGGGTCCTAATCCCACCTGAGTACGTGTAGATTGGGTTCGTTTCCCGTGCTCTATTCCGGTCCTCGGCAAAAATTTGGCAGCACCTCCCCGCTGTTCTCCAGATACACGTCTCGACAACAAGCCGAGAGAATGTGCACCCGGAGAACAACGAGGTGGCGCTGACGAAATTTTGCCGAGGACCGAAGTAGAGCACGGGAAACGAAACCCAATCTACACGTACTCGGGCTGTCCATGGATAACGTGGACAATTCGAAAGGACGACGGTTATAAATATGCAAAGACATGCATATTTATAGATGCCACCCTTTCGAACGGGAGACGCCTAGGTTACGAGACTTGACATGAAAATAAAATCTAGTGGCATCGGCACGACGAACGGAACGAAGCAAATAGGGGAGGGGGAGGAGATGACAGTCAAGCTCACCCCGAGACCGTAGAGGCGGTAGTTGAACAACGATGGCAATGGCAACGGGACAAACAATGCTCCTCGAGGTGAAGAGAAAATCCCTGCACATGAAAAGCACCGGCACAACCAACATAAGCACTCGTGAAACAATCTGATAAAAACATTATCAACATCATCTCACAATTGACAACTATATATATATGTGTAGCAAGACTAGACTCTCTGGCTTGTCTTCTCCAATCTAAGCATGTTGCAAAAAACTGAGCATTTAATTTCCTACGAGCATTAATCAAAAGTTGAAATTTTGCCTTACAGAACAACCTTATACTAAAAAAATTAGGCAGAACAACCTTATACATACATCCATCTATGCATCCATCCTTACATAGATCTATAAATCCATCCACATACTGCAATACATACATCTATCCATCTAAAAGAATAGAAACAGAGATGGGGAGCGGTGCTCACCGTGGGGTGGGGCAGAGGGGGAGGTGGTGCCCGCCGGTGGTGACCAGCCAGCGGCGGATCTGTGAGGAGGGAACTGGCCAGTGCTGCCACAGCCCGTCTTGAGGAGGACGGCCCGGTGCAGGGGCAGGTGGGGCGCGAGGGAGGACGGTGGGGGCGCAGGAGGGAACCGGTGGCGGTGCTGCCCAGCAGCCGTCTGAGGAAGGGCAGCCGGTGGGGGCAGCTAGGCGAGGGAGGCCCGGTGGCGGTCGCGCCATTGGAGGAGGACGGGTGAAGCGCGATGGACAACGGTCCCGGCAATGGCGCTGGTGGAGGTGGAGGCAGGCGGCGGCGCAGTGGAGCCGGGGGCAGGCGATGGCGGCGGCGGTCTTTGCCGAGGGCGGGGATACCCTATAGCTAAGCCAGTAGAGACAGAGGGAAACGGGGATGATGCGGTTGGATGGGGGTTTTTTTCTCTTAATTTCCATTAGTTTGCCGTTAGTGGGACCAAAAGGAGACGGAAAAGAAAGGCTCGGTGCCAGTTTTTTTTCTATTAGTTCGCCGTCGATGGGGCCGGAAAGCGGGCAAAGCAACTGACTTTGCCGTCAGTGGATGACAAACACAGACGGCAAAACTGGGGCACCATTACCTACCGTCAAACTAGACACGTGTCCATCCTTTGTCGTCACTCAGTGAAACAACAGACGGCGAAGAGCCAGTTTGCCGTCTTGGTTTCTTTGCCGTCAACCTTTCGCTAGGTTTGCCGTCAGCCAGCGCGCTCACAGACGGCAAAGCGCAGATTTGCCGTTAGTCATACTTTGCCGTAAGCTCCTGACGGCAAAACTTTCTTTGCCGTCTACCCCGACGAAATGCTGACGGCAAAGCTGATCACTAACGGCAAACTAGCAGTTTCCTGTAGTGAAGGTGCAAGTTTAGAAAGCAATCATCAAAATCACGGAAATCTAGCAAATCGCACAAAGTTTTGGGAATAGTGAAAACACTAGCACCCAAATCACATAAAGCATAAAACTCATGATCCTTAATCTTCATTTTAATAGTTGGTTTCCACTCATCATAAAGTTTTCTAGGGATATAAACTTCCAACTCAAGCTTTTCTTCATAAGATTGCATTAAGGCATCAACGATATGTTTAGTAAATGCTTTATTTTGACTATAAGCATGAGGAGAATTTAGCACAGATTGCAACAAGGAAATACAATCAATCAAAGAGCAATTTTCATAATTAAATTCCTTGAAATCCAAAATAGTGGGTTTAGAAACATCTAGGGTTTTAATCTCTTTAATCCCACTTTTATCGATTTTAGCATCAAGATATAAAAACTCCGAATTTTTGGAACGCCTTCTAGGTAAAGGTGGATCATATTCAGTCCCATCATTATCAAGATTCATATTGCAAAACAAAGATTTAATAGGGGACACATCAATAACTTTTAGATCTTCATCTTTATTTTCATAGGAATTTGAAGAACACGCTTTTATAAAGCAATCTTTCTTAGCACGCATCCTAGCGGTTCTTTCTTTGCACTCATCAATTGAAATTATCATGGCTTTGAGAGACTCATTGATATCATGCTTAGGAGGAATAGATATAAGCTTTAAAGAATCAACATCAAGAGAAATTCTATCAACGTTCCTAGCAAATTCATCAACTTTAAGCAATTTCTCTTCAAGCAAAGCATTGAAATTCTTTTGCGAATTCATAAACTCTTTAACACTAGTCTCAAATTCAGAGGGCATCTTATTAAAATTTCGATAAGAATTGTTGTAGGAATTACCATAATTATTAGAGGAATTACTAGGATAAGGCCTAGGATTAAAGTTTCCTCTATACGCGTTGTTACCAAAATTATTCCTACCAACAAAATTCACATCCATAGATTCATTATTATTCTCGATCAAAGTAGACAAAGGCATATCATTAGGATCAGAATAAACACTCTTACTAGCAAATAATTTCATAAGTTCATCCATCTTTCCACTCAAAACATTGATTTCTTCTATCGCATGCACTTTTTTATTAGTAGATCTTTCGATTGTGCCATTGAGAATAATTAACCATAATATTATCTAGGAGTTTAGTAGCTTCTCCTAAAATGATTTACATAAAAGTGCCTCCCGTGGCCGAATCTAAAAGATTTCTAGAAGCAAAATTCAATCCGGCATAAAAGTTTTGTATAATCATCCACAAATTCAAACCATGAGTAGGGCAATTACGTATCATTAATTTCATCCTCTCCCAAGCTTGTGCAACATGTTCATGATCAAGTTGCTTAAAATTCATAATATCGTTTCTAAGAGAGATGATTTTAGCAGGAGGAAAATACTTAGAGATAAAAGCATCTTTGCACTTGTTCAAAGAATCAATACTATTTTTAGGCAAAGATGAAAACCAAGCCTTAGCACGATCTCGAAGAGAAAATGGAAATAGCTTCAATTTAACAATATCATTATCAACATCTTTCTTCTTTTACATATCACACAAATCAACGAAGCTATTTAGATGAGTAGCGACATCTTCACTAGGAAGGCGGCGAATTGATCTTTCATGACAAGATTCAACAAAGCAGCATTGATTTCACAAGATTCAGTATCGGTAAGAGGAGCAATCGGAGTGCTAAGGAAATCATTATTGTTGGTATTGGTAAAGTCACGCAATTTGGTATTATCTTGAGCCATCGTGACAAGCAAGCAATCCAACACACGAGCAAACAAAAAAAGCAAGTGAAAAAGAGGCAAAAGGAAAAGAGAGGGCGAATAAAACGGCAAGGGTGAAGTGAGGGAGAGGAAAACGAGAGGCAAATGGCAAATAATGTAATGCGGGAGATAAGGGTTTGTGATGGGTACTTGGTATGTTGACTTTTGCGTAGACCTCCCCGGCAACGACGCCAGAAATCCTTCTTGCTACCTCTTGAGCACTGCGTTGGTTTTCCCTTGAAGAGGAAAGGGTGATGCAGCAAAGTAGCGTAAGTATTTCCCTCAGTTTTTGAGAACCAAGGTATCAATCCAGTAGGAGGCTACGTGCGAGTCCCCCGCACATACACAAAACAAATAAAATCCTCGCAACCAACGCAATAAGGGGTTGTCAATCCCTTCACGGTCACTTACGAGAGTGAGATCTGATAGATATAATAGGATACTATTTTTGGTATTTTTGATAAAGATGCAAAGTAAAATAAAAGCAAAGTAAAAAAGCAAAGGAAATAACTAAGTGTTGGAAGATTAATATGATGAAGATAGACCCGGGGGCCATAGGTTTCACTAGTGGCTTCTCTCAAGAGCATAAGTATTTTACGGTGGGTGAGCAATTCTTGTTGAGCAATTGAAAGAATTGAGCATAGTTATGAGAATATCTAGGTATGATCATGTATATAGGCATCACATCCGAGACAAGTAGACCGACTCCTGCCCGCATCTACTAGTATTACTCCACTCATCGACCGCTATCCAGCATGCATCTAGAGTATTAAGTTCATGAAAACAGAGTAACACCTTAAGCAAGATGACATGACGTAGAGGGATAAATTCGTGCAATATGATAAAAACCCCATCTTGTTATCCTCGATGGCAACAATACAATACGTGCCTTCCTGCCCCTATTGTCACTGGGAAAGGACACCGCAAGATTGAACCCAAAGCTAAGCACTTCTCCCATTGCAAGAAAGATCAATCTAGTACGCCAAACCAAACTGATAATTCGAAGAGACTTGCAAAGATAACCAATCTTACATAAAAGAATTCAGAGAAGATTCAAATATTGTTCATAGATAATCTTGATCATAAACCCACAATTCATCGGTCTCAACAAACACACCGCAAAAAGAAGATTACATCGAATAGATCTCCACGAGAGAGGGGGAGAACATTGTATTGAGATCCAAAAAGAGAAGAAGCCATCTAGATACTAACTATGGACCCGAAGGTCTGAAGTAAACTACTCACACTTCATCGGAGAGGCTATGGTGTTGATGTAGAAGTCCTCCGTGAGGATGCCCCTCCGGTGGAGCTCCGGAACAGGCCCCAAGATGGGATCTCGTGGGTATATAAGGTTGCGGCGGTGGAATTAAGTTTTTGGCTCCATATCTGATCGTTTGGGGTACGTAGGTATATATAGGAGGAAGGAGTACATCGGTGGAGCAACAGGGGGCCCACGAGGGTGGAGAGCGCGCCCTGGGGGGGTGGGCGCGCCCCTCTACCTCGTGGCCTCCTCTTTTGTTTCTTGACATAGGGTCCAAGTCTCCCGGATCATAATCTTCCTAAAAATCACGTTCCCGAAGGTTTAATTCCGTTTGGACTCCGTTTGATATTCCTTTTTTTGCGGAACTCTGAAATAGGCAAAAAACAGCAATTCTGGGCTGGGCCTCTGGTTAATAGGTTAGTCCCAAAAATAATATAAAAGTGAATAATAAAGCCCAATAATGTCCAAAACAGTAGATAATATAGCATGGAGCAATCAAAAATTATAGATACGTTGGAGACGTATCACCTACTTCGTGAAGATCTACCCTACTGAGGCAAGTCCTACGTGGGCGATGGCCATGGTGGGATAGACAAGGTTGCTTCTTCGTTGACCCTTCGTGGGTGGAGCCCTCCGTGGACTCGCGCAACCGTTACCCTTCGTGGGTTGAAGTCTCCATCAACGTGGATGTACGATAGCACCACCTATCGGAACCACGGGAAAAAATCTCCGCGTCTACATTGCGTTTGCTCCCTCCAAACTCCTCCCTTTACCTTCATATGCAAGTGTTTTACATTCCACTGCTATACTGTTAGACTTGCATGTGTGGGTTGATTGCTTGAGTTGTTATAAAGTTGTTAAAATCCGCCAAGACTTAAAATTGGGAAAAGGCTAGATTTTTATTTGGTCAAGTAGTCTAATCACCCCCCTCTAGACATACTTTCGATCCTACAAGTGGTATCAGAGCTTTGGTATCCATTTGCCTTGATTTCCATAGCTTTTGGTGATCATAGCATTGGTTTCACAACCTAGGAGAGTATAGCGTCTAGCGAGGGAAATTACCACCATAGAGGTCCTTACTTTGATGGTACTAATTTTGCTAGTTGAAAGCATAATATGAAAATGCATATTCTTGGACATAACCCCGCCGTTTGGGCTATTGTGTGTATTGGCTTGCAAGGTGAATTCTTTGATGGGAGAGAACCAAACCGTGAAGCTACCGCGGAAGAGTTGAATATGCTGCAATACAATGCTCAAGCTTGCGATATCCTCTTCAACGGATTGTGCCCCGAAGAATTCAACAAAATCATCCGTCTTGAGAATGCAAAGGAAATTTGGGATACTTTGATTGATATGCACGAAGGTACCGACTCTGTCAAGGAATCCAAATTGGATGTGCTTCAAAGCCAACTTGACAAATTCAAAATGAAGGATGGTGAAGGTGTCGCTGAAATGTACTCTAGGCTTGCTCTCATCACAAATGAGATTGCCGGCTTAGGAAGTGAAGAGATGACCGATAGATTCATCATCAAGAAGATCCTAAGTGCCTTGGATGGAAAATATGATACCGTGTGCACATTGATCCAAATGATGCCCAATTACAAAGATCTCAAGCCAACGGAAGTCATTGGAAGAATTGTTGCTCATGAGATGTCACTCAAGGATAAGGAAGAGCTTTACAACAAGTCAAGTGGTGCTTATAAAGCCTCATGTGATGCTCCTACATCATCAAGTAAGAAAAAACCCTTCAATGAGAAATTTAGTCTAATGGTGAAGAACTTCAACAAGTTCTACAAGAGTAGAATCAAGGAAAGAAGTTCCAAGTCAAGGTCCTACAATGACAAAAGATCTTCGAGTCGTGAGCGTAATTGCTACAATTGTCGAAGACCCGGACACTACTCCAATGTGTGTACGTCCCCCTACAAAAGAAGAGAAGATTCACCCAAAAGGAGAAGTAGAAGAGAAGAATCGCCACCTAGAGGGAGGAGGAGTAGAGATGATCGTCATGAACGAAGAACCTCTCGGAGGAGCAAGGATTCAGAAAGGAAGGACAAGTCATCAATGAGCTACACAAAACAAAGACATCAAGCTCATGTTGGTGAATGGGTATCCGGCTCCGACTCCGACCATCACTTCGAAAGAAGCTATCACTCCGACTCCGAATATACTCAAGATGAAGGTGTTGCCGGTCTAGCACTTGTGTCAACCAACTCCTACGACATATTTGACTCACCAAATGAAGGAATTGGGAGATGCTTGCTACCTCTTGAGCATGCGTTGGTTTCCCTTGAAGAGGAAAGGGTGATGCAGCAAAATAGCGTAAGTATTTCCCTCAGTTTTTGAGAACCAAGGTATCAATCTAGTAGGGGATGCACACAAATCGCCTAGTACCTGCACAAACAAATAAGAACCTTGCAACCAACGCGATAAAGGGGTTGTTAATCCCTTCACGGCCACTTGCAAAAGTGAGATCTGATAAAGATAATAAGATAAATATTTTTGGTATTTTTGTTGTATAGATTGGAAAATAAAGATTGCAAAATAAACGGCGACAGAAATAGCAAGTTGATAGGAAAATAATATGATGTAAAGTAGACCCGGGGGCCATAGGTTTCACTAGTGGATTCTCTCAAGATAGCATGTATTACTGTGGGTGAACAAATTACTGCCGAGAAATTGATAGAAAAGCGCATAGTTATGATGATATCTAAGGCAATGATCATGAATATAGGCATCACGTTCGTGTCAAGTAGACCGAAACGATTCTGTCTCTACTACTATTACTCCACACATCGGCCGCTATCCAACATGCATCTAGAGTATTAAGTTCATAAGAACGGTGTAACACATTAGGCAAGATGACATGATGTAGAGGGATAAACTCAAGCAATATGATATAAAGCCCATCTTTTTATCCTTGATGGAAACAATACAATACCTGCCTTGCTGCCCTAACATCATCGGAAAGGACACCGCAAGATTGAACCCAAAGCTAAGCACTTCTCCCATTGCAAGAAAGATCAATCTAGTAGGCCAAACCAAACTGATAATTCGAAGAGACTTGCAAAGATATCAAATCATGCATATAAAAATTTAGAGAAGAATCAAATAATATTCATAGATAATCAAGTTCATAAACCCACAATTCATCGGATCTCGACAAACACACCGCAAAAAGTATTACATCGAATAGATCTTCAAGAGAATCGAGGAAAATTTTGTATTGAGATCCAAAGAGAGAGAAGAAGCCGTGTAGCTAATGACTATGGACCCGAAGGTTTGTGGTAAACTACTCACACATCATCGGAGATGCTATGGTGTTGATGTAGAAGCCCTCCGTGATCGAATCCCCCTCCCGCAGATCACCGAAAAAGGACCCAAGATGGGATCTCACAGGTACAAAAGGTTGCGGCGGTGGAAAAGGTGTCTCATGGCTCTCCTGGTTGTTTTCAGGGTATAAGAGTATATATAGGCGAAGGAAGTAGGTCGGTGGAGCTGTAAGGGGCCCACGAGGGTGGGGGGCGCGCCCACCCCCTGAGGCGCGCCCTCCTGCCTCGTGGCTTCCTCGCTGCTTCCTTGACGTCCACTCCAAGTCTCCTGGATTGCGTTTGTTCCAAAAAAGATCCTCGCGAAGGTTTCATTCCGTTTGATATTCCTTTTCCGCGAAACACTAAAATAGGCAAAAACCAGCAATTTGCACTGGGCTTCCGGTTAATAGGTTAGTCCCAAAAATAATATAAAAAGGTATATTAAAGCCCATTAAACATCCAAAACAGATAATATAATAGCATGGAACAATAAAAAATTATAGATACATTGGATACGTATCAAGCATCCCCAAGCTTAATTCCTGCTCGTCCTCGAGTAGGTAAATAATAAAAACAGAATTTTTGATGTGGAATGCTCCCTAACATAATTTTCAATGTAATTCTCTTTATTGTGGCATGAATGTTCAGATCCAAAAGATTCTATACAATGTTTTAATATTGACATAAAAATAGTAATACTTCAAGCATGCTAACCAAGCAATTATGTCTTATCAAAATAACATAGCCAAAGAAAGCTTATCCCTACAAAATCATATAGTTTGGCCATGCTTCATTTTCGTTACACAAAATGCTCCCATCATGCATAACCCCGATGACAAGCCGAGCAATTGGTTCATACTTTTTAACGCGCTTCAGCCTTTTCAACCCTTACACAATACATGAGCGCAAGCCATGGATATAGCACTATAGGTGGAATAGCATATGATGATGGGGGTTTTGTGAGAAGACAAAAAAGGAGAAAGTCTCACATTGACGCGGCTAATCAACGGGCTATGGAGATGCCCATCAACTGATGTCAATGCGATGAGTAGGGATTGCCATGCAACAGATGCACTAGAGCTATAAATATATGAAAGCTCAACAAAAGAAACTAAGTGGTTGTGCATCCAACTTGCTTGCTCACGAAGACCTAGGGCATTTTGAGGAAGCCCATCATTGGAATATACAAGCCAAGTTCTATAATGAAAAATTCCCACTAGTATATGAGAGTGACAAAATAAGAAACTGTCTATCATGAAGATCACGGTGCTATTTTAAAGCACAAGTGTGGAAAAAGAAGGGTAACATTGTCCCTTCTCTCTTTTTCTCTCATTTTTTTGTTTGGGCTTCTTTGGCCTCTTTTTTTATTTAGGCTTCTTTGGCCTCTTTTTTTATTTGGGCTCCTTTGGCCTCTTTTTTTATAGTCTCCATCATCCTTTCCTCACATGGGACAATTCTCTAATAATGATGATCATCACATTTTTATTTACTCATAACTCAATATTACAACTCGATACTAGAACAAAAATATGACTATGTGAATGCCTCCGGCAGTGTACCGGGATATGCGATGAATCAAGAGCGACATGTATGAAAGAATTATGAAAGTGGCGTTGCCACAAATACGATGTCGACTACATGATCATGCAAAGCAATATGACAATGATGGAGCGTGTCATAACAAACGGAACGGTGGAAAGTTGCATGGCAATATATCTCGGAATGGCTATGGAAATGCCATAATAGGTAGGTATGGTGGCTGTTTTGAGGAAGATATAAGGAGGCTTATGTGTGATAGAGCATATCGTCATGGGGTTTGGATGCACCTGTGAAGTTTGCACCAACTCTCGAGGTGATAAAGGGCAATGCACGATACCATAGAGGCTAGCAAATTGCGAAAAGGTAAGAGTGCGTATAATCCATGGACTCACATTAGTCATAAAGAACTCATATACTTATTCCAAAAGTTTATTAGCCCTCGAAGCAAAGTACTACTACGCATGCCCCTAGAGGGATAGATTTGTAGGAAAAGACCATCGCTCGTCCCCGACCGCCACTCATAAGGAAAGCAATCCAAGAACACCCCATGCTTCAAATTTGTCACACAACGTTTACCATACGTGCATGCTACGGGACTTCCAATCCTCAACACAAGTATTTCTCAATTCCACAATTACCCAACTAGCATGACTCTAACATTACCACCTTTATATCTCAAAACAACTATCAAGTATCATAGTATTCAATGCACTCTATATGAAAGTTTTTATCATACCCATCTTGGATGCCTATCATATTAGGACTAATTTTATAGCCAAAGCAAATTACCATGATGTTCTAAAAGACTCTCAAAATAATATAAGTGAAGCATGAGAGTTCAATAATTTCTATAAAATAAAACCACCGCTGTGCTCTAAAAAAATATAAGTGAAGCACTAGAGAAAAATTATCTAGCTCAAAAGATATAAGTGAAGCACATAGAGTATTCTAATAAATTCCGATTCATGAGTGTCTCTCCCAAAAGGTGTGTATAGAAAGGATGATTGTAGTAAACTAAAAAGCAAAGACTCAAATCATACAAGACGCTCCAAGCAAAACACATATCATGTGGTTAAAATATAGCCTCAAGTAAAGTTACCGATAGACGAAGACGAAAGAGGGGATGCCTTCCGGGGCATCCCCAAGCTTAAACTTTGGTTGTCCTTGAATTTTACCTTGGGGTGCCTTGGGCATCCCCAAGCTTAGGCTCTTGCCACTCCTTATTCCAAAATCCATCAAATTTTTACCCAAAAACTTGAAAACTTCATAACACAAAACTCAGCAAAAAATCTCATGAGCTCCGTTAGCAAAATAAAACAAACCACCACTTTAAGGTACTGTAATGAACTCAATCTTTATTTATATTGGTGTTAAACCTACTACATTCCAACTTCTCTATGGTTCATACCCCCCGATACTAGATATAGATTCATCAAAATAAGCAAACAACACACGAAAAACAGAATCTATCAAAAACAGAACAGTCTGTAGTAATCAGAATTGTTCTAAAACTTCTAGAACTCCAAAAATTCTGAAAAACTAGTATAACCTGGATAATTTGGATATTAATCTACTGCAAAAAGAATTGGTATTTTATAACGATATGGTTAATTTTAACAATTATATTCGTGAGTGCAAAGTTTCTGTCTTTTTCAGCAAGATCAAACAACTATCACCCAAGAAGATCCTATTGGTTCTACTTGGAACAAACACTAATTAAAACATAAAACCACATATAACCAGAGGCTAGATGAATTATTTATTACTAAACAGGAACAAAAAGCAAGGAACAAAAATAAAATTGGGTTGCGTCCCAACAAGCGCTATCGTTTAACGCCCTAGCTAGGCATAAAAACAAGAATAGATCTAGGTATTGTCATCTTTGGTATGCAATCCATAAGTGGCTCTCATAATATATTCATAAGGTAATTTAATTTTCTTCCTAGGAAAGTGTTCCGTGCCCTTCCTTAATGGAAATTGGAATATAATATTTCCTTCTTTCATATCAATAATTGCACCAATCGTTCTAAGGAAAGGTCTACCAAGAATAATAGGACATGTAGGATTGCAATCTATATCAAGAACAATGAAATCTACGGGCACATAATTACTATTTGCAACAATAAGAACATCATTAATCCTTCCCATAGGTTTCTTAATGGTGGAATCCGCAAGGTGCAAATTTAAAGAACAATCATCAAATTTACAAAAACCTAACACACCACAGAAAGTTTTTGGAATCGTGGAAACACTAGCACCCAAATCACACAAAGCATAGCATCCATGATCTTTGATCTTAATTATAATAGTAGGTTCCCACTCATCACAAAGTTTTCTAGGGATAGAAACTTATAATTCAAGTTTTTCTTCATAGGATTGCATTAAAGCATCAACGATATGTTTAGCAAAAGCTTTATTTTGACTATAGGCATGAGGAGAATTTAACACGGATTGCAACAAGGAAATACAATCTATCAAAGAACAATTGTCATAATTAAATTCCTTGAAATCCAAAATAGTGGGTTCATTGCTATGTAAAGTTTTGACCTCTTCAATCCCACTTTTACCAATTTTTGCATCAAGATCTAAAAACTCAGAATCATTGGGACGCCTTTTAACTAAATTTGACTCATCCCCAGTCCCATCATTATCAAGATTCATATTGGAAAAGAAAGATTTAATAGGAGACACATCAATCACTTTTAGATCTTCATCATTATTATCATGAAAACTAGAAGAACTCGCTTTCACAAAGCAATCTTTTTTAGCACGCATCCTAGCGGTTTTTATTTACACTCATCAATGGAAATTCTCATGGCTTTGAGAGACTCATTGATATCATGCTTAGGTGGGATAGATCTAAGTTTCAAAGAATCAACATCAAGATAAATTATGTCAACGTTCCTAGCCAACTCATCAATCTTAGGCAATTTTTCTTCAAGCAAAGCATTGAAATTCTTTTGTGAAATCATAAATTCTTTAACACTAGTCTCAAAATCAGAGGGCATCTTATTAAAATTTACATAAGAGTTGTTGTAGGAATTACCATAATTATTAGAGGAATTACTAGGGAACGGCCTAGAATTAAAGTTTCCTATATACGCGTTGTTACCAAAATTGTTCCTACCAACAAAATTCACATCCATAGATTCATTATTATTCTCAATCAAAGTGGAGAAAGGCGTATCATTAGGATCAGAAGAAACACTCTTATTAGCAAACAATTTCATGAGTTCATCCATCTTTCCACTCAAACATTAATCTCTTCAATCACATGAACCTTTTTTACTAGTGGATCTTTCAGTGTGCCATTGAGAATAATTAACCATAATATTATCTAGGAGTTTAGTAGCTTCTCCTAAAGTGATTTCCATAAAAGTGCCTCTCGCGGCTGAATCTAAAAGATTTCTAGAAGCAAAATTCAAACCGGCATAATTTTTTTGTATAATCATCCATAAATTCAAACCATGTGTAGGGCAATTACATATCATTAATTTCATCCTCTCCCAAGATTGTGCAACATGCTCATGATCAAGTTGTTTAAAATTCATAATATCGTTTCTAAGAGAGATGATCTTAGCGGGAGGAAAATACTTAGAGATAAAATCATCTTTGCACCTAGTCCATGAATCAATGCTATTTTTAGGCAAAGAAGAGAACAAAGTTTTAGCACGATCTCTAAGCGAAAACGGAAATAGCTTCAATTTAACAATATCATTATGCACATCTTTCTTTTTTTGCATATCGCACAAATCAACAAAGTTGTTTAGATGGGTAGCGACATCTTCACTAGGAAGGCCAGAAAATTGATCTTTCATGACAAGATTCAACAAAGCAACATTAATTTCACAAGATTCAGCATCGGTAATAGGAGCAATCAGAGTGCTAATAAAATCATTGTTGTTGGTATTGGAAAAGTCACACAATTTAGTATTGTCGTGAGCCATCGTGACAAACAATCAATCCAACACACAAGCAAACAAGAAGCAAGCGGAAAGAAGCGGATGGAAAAGGGGCGAATAAAACGGCAAGGGTGAAGTGGGGGAGAGGAAAATGAGAGGAAAATGGCAAATAATGTACTGCGAGGGATAAGAGTTTGTGATGGGTACTTGGTATATCTTGACTTGTGCGTAGATCTCCCCGGCAACGGCGCCAGAAATCCTTCTTGCTACCTCTTGAGCATGCGTTGGTTTTCCCTTGAAGAGGAAAGGGTGATGCAGCAAAGTAGCGTAAGTATTTTTCTCAGTTTTTGAGAACCAAGGTATCAATCCAGTAGGAGACTACACACAAATCGCATAGTACCTGCACAAACAAATAAGAACCTTGCAACCAATGCGATAAAGGGGTTGTCAATCCCTTCACGGCCACTTGCAAAAGTGAGATCTGATAAAGATAATAAGATAAATATTTTTGGTATTTTTGTTGTATAGATTGGAAAATAAAGATTGGAAAATAAACGGCGACAGAAATAGCAAGTTGATAGGAAAATAATATGATGTAAAGTAGATCCGGGGGCTGCTACCTCTTGAGCACTGCGTTGGTTTTCCCTTGAAGAGGAAAGGGTGATGCAGTAAAGTAGCGTAAGTATTTCCCTCAGTTTTGAGAACCAAGGTATCAATCCAGTAGGAGACCACGCTCGAGTCCCACGCACCTACACAAAAATAAGAACCTCGCAACCAACGCGATAAAGGGGTTGTCAATCCCTTCACGGTCACTTACGAGAGTGAGATCTGATAGATATGATAAGATAATATTTTTGGTATTTTTATGATAAAGAGAAATAAAGATGCAAAGTAAAATAAACGGTAATAAAAATAGCTAAGTATTGGAAGATTAATATGATAGAAAATAGACCCGGGGGCCATAGGTTTCACTAGTGGCTTCTCTCAAGAGCATAAGTATTACGGCGGGTAAACAAATTACTGTCGAGCAATTGATAGAATTGAGCATAGTTATGAGAATATCTAGGTATGATCGTGTATATAGGCATCACGTCCGCGACAAGTAGACCGAAACGATTCTGCATCTACTACTATTACTCCACACATCGACCGCTATCCAGCATGCATTTGGAGTATTAAGTTCATAAGAACAGAGTAACACTTTAAGTAAGATGACAAGATGTAGAGGGATAAACTCATGAAATATGATATAAACCCCATCTTTTTATCCTCGATGGCAACAATACAATACGTGCCTTGCTGCCCCTGCTATCACTGGGAAAGGGCACCGCAAGATTGAACCCAAAGCTAAGCACTTCTCCCATTGCAAGAAAGATCAATCTAGTAGGCTAAACCAAACTGATAATTCGAAGAGACTTGCAAATATAACCAATCATACATAAAAGAATCCAGAGAAGATTCAAATATTGTTCATAGATAATCTTGATCATAAACCCACAATTCATCGGATCTCAACAAACACACCGCAAAAGAAGATTATATCGAATAGATCTCCAAGAAGATCGAGGAGAACTTTGTATTGAGATCCAAAGAGAGAGAAGAAGCCATCTAGCTAATAACTATGGACCCGAAGGTCTGAGGTAAACTACTCACACATCATCGGAGAGGCTATGGTGTTGATGTAGAAGCCCTCCGTGATCAATGCCCCCTCCGTGAGGATCTTTGGAAAAGGCCCCAAGATGAGATCTCACGCATGCAGGAAGGTTGCGGCGGTGGAATTAGGTTTTCGTGGATGCCTCTCATGGTTTGGGGGTACGTAGGTATATATAGGAGGAAGAAGTAGGTCGGTGGAGCCACGAGGGGCCCACGAGGGTGGAGGGCGTGCCTGGTGGGGGTGTGCGCGCCCCCTACCTTGTGGCCTCCTCATCTGTTGCTTGACGTCCACTCCAAGTCCTCTGGATCACGTTTGTTCCAAAAATCACATTCCCGAAGGTTTCATTCTGTTTGGACTCCGTTTGATATTCTTTTTCTGCAAAACACTGAAATAGGCAAAAAAAACAATTTGAAATTTGGGCCTTCGGCTAATAGGTTAGTCCCAAAAATAATATAGAAGTGTATAAATAAGCCCATTAAACATCCAAAACAGAATATAATATAACATGGAACAATAAAAAATTATAGATACGTTGGAGACGTATGAAGCATCCCCAAGCTTAATTCCTGCTCGTCCTCGAGTAGGTAAATGATAAAAACAGAATATTTGATGTGGAATGCTACTTAGCATAATTTTCAATGTAACCCTCTTAATTGTGGTATGAATATTCAGATCCGAAAGATTCAAGATAAAAGTTTAAAATTGACATAAAAATAATAATACTTCAAGCACACTAACTAAGCAATTATGTCTTCTCAAAATAACATGGCCAAAGAAAGTTATCCCTACAAAATCATATAGTCTGGCTATGCTCTATCTTCATCACACAAAGTATTTAAATCAGGCACAACCCCGATGACAAGCCAAGCAATTGTTTCATACTTTTGATGTTCTCAAACTTTTTCAATCTTCACGCAATACATGAGCGTGAGCCATGGACATAGCACTATATGTGGAATAGAATGGTGGTTGTGGAGAAGACAAAAAGGAGAAGATAGTCTCACATCAACTAGGCGTATCAACGGGCTATGGAGATGCCCATAAATAGATATCAATGTGAGTGAGTAGGGATTGCCATGCAACGGATGCACTAGAGCTATAAGTGTATGAAAGCTCAACAAAATAAACTAAGTGGGTGTGCATCCAACCCGTTTGCTCACGAAGACCTAGGGCATTTTGAGGAAGCCCATCATTGGAATATACAAGCCAAGTTCTATAATGTAAAATTCCCACTAGTATATGAAAGTGACAACATAGGAGACTCTCTATCATGAAGATCATGGTGCTACTTTTGAAGCACAAGTGTGGTAAAAGGATAGTAACATTGTCCCTTCTCTCTTTTCTCTCATTTTTTATTTGGGCCTTTTCTCTTTTTTATGGCCTCTTTTTTTTCGTCTGGAGTCTCATCCCGACTTGTGGGGGAATCATAGTCTCCATCATCCTTTCCTCACTTGGGAAAATGCTCTAATAATGATGATCATCACACTTTTATTTACTTACAGCTCAAGAATTACAACTCGATCCTTAGAACAAAAATATGACTCTATGTGAATGCCTCCGGCGGAGTACCGGGATATGCAATGAATTAAGAGTGACATGTGTGAAGATAATGAACGGTGGCTTTGCCACAAATACGATGTCAACTACATGATCATGTAAAGCAATATGACAATGATGAAGCGTGTCATAGCAAACGGAACGGTGGTAAGTTGCATGGCAATATATCTCGGAATGGCTATGGAAATGCCATGATAGGTAGGTATGGTGTCTGTTTTGAGGAAGGTATATGGTGGGTGTATGATACCGGCGAAAAGTGCGCGGTATTAGAGAGGCTAGCAATGGTGGAAGGGTGAGAGTGCGTATAATCCATGGACTCAACATTAGCCATAAAGAACTCATATACTTGTTCCAAAAATCTACAAGTTATCAAAGCAAAGTATTACGCACATGCTCCTAGGGGGATAGATTGGTAGGAAAATACCATCGCTCGTCCCCGACCGCCACTCATAAGGAAGACAATCAATAAATAAATCATGCTCCGACTTCATCACATAACGGTTCACCATACGTGCATGCTACGGGAATCACAAACTTTAACACAAGTATTTCTCATATTCACAACTACTCAGCTAGCATGACTCTAATATCACTATCTTCTTATCTCAAAACAATTATCAAGCATCAAACTTCTCACAGTATTCAACACACTCATAAGAAAGTTTTTTTTACTAATCTTGGATGCCTATCACTTTAGGACTAATTTCTCAATTTAAGTAAATTACCATGCTGTTTTGTAGGACTCTCAAAATAATATAAGTGAAGCATGAGAGAACAATAGTTTCTATAAAACAAAACCATCACCATGCTCTAAAAGATATAAGTGAAGCACTAGAGCAAAAACTCTCAAAAGATATAAGTGAAGCACATAGAGTATTCTAAAAATTCCGAATCATGTGTGTCTCTCTAAAAAGGTGTGTACAGCAAGGATGATTATGGTAAACTAAAAATCAAAGACTCAAATCATGCAAGGCGCTCGAAGCAAAACACATATCATGTGGTGAATAAAAATATAGCTCCAAGTAAAGTTACCGACGGACGAATACGAAAGAGGGGATGGCTTCCAGGGCATCCCCAAGCTTTGGATTTTTGGTGTCCTTAGATTACCTTGGGGTGCCATGGGCATCCCCAAGCTTAGGCTCTTGCCACTCCTTGTTCCATAATCCATCAAATCTTTTACCCAAAACTTGAAAACTTCACAACACAAAACTTAACAGAAAATCTCGTGAGCTCCGTTAGCGAAAGAAAACAAAACACCACTTCAATGTACTGTATTGAACTCATTATTTATTTATATTGGTGTTAAAATTACTGTATTCCAACTTATCTATGGTTTTAAACTATTTTACTAGCCATAGATTCATCAAAATAAGCAAACAACACACGAAAAAACAGAATCTGTCAAAAAACAGAACAGTCTGTAGTAATCTGTAACTAACACAAACTTATGTAACTCAAAAATATCTACCAAAATAGGACGAACTAAAAAAATTGTTTAATGATCTTATGCAATTTGAATCAGTATTTTATCACGTTCTGGTGATTTTTAACAATTGTTTTCGTGAACAGAAAGTTTCTGGATTTTCAGCAAGATCATATAACTATCATCCAAGAAGATCCTATAGGTTTAACTTGGCACAAACACTAATTAAAACATAAAAAAATATAACCAGAGGCTATATCAAAGATTTATTCCTAAACAGGAGCAAAAAGCAAACAACTAAAATAAAATTGGGTTGCCTCCCAACAAGCGTTATCGTTTAACGCCCCTAGCTAGGCATTGAGATTTCGATGATGCTCACATAAAAGATAGTAATTGAAACACAAAGAGAGCATCATAAAACATGTGAAAATCACATCTAAGTCTAACATAATTCCTATGCATATGCATCTTATAGGCAAACAAATTATCAAGGCAAGCAAAAACTAGCATATGCAAGGAAGCGGAACGAAACAATAGCAATCTCAACATGACGAGAGGTAATTTAGTAACATAAAAATTTCTACAACCATATTCTCCTCTCTCATAATATTACATGTAGGATCATTAGCAAATTCAACAATATAGCTATCACAAAACATATGCTTAACACGATCCACATGTATGCAAAGTTGACACTCTTCCAAAATAGCGGGATTAACATTAGCTAAAGTCATGACCTCTCCAAACCCACTTTTATCAAAAACTTAATAAGATTGATCAAAATCCAAATATGTGGGATCTAAAGTTGACACTCTTCCAAACCCACTTTCAATACTATTGCAAACATTATTATCAATCTCATATTCAACATGGGGTTTAAATAAATTTTCAAGATCGTAAGAAGAATCACCCCAATAATGATCATTGCAACAAGTAGAGGACATAGCAAAACTAGCATCCCCAAGCTTAGGGTTTTGCATATTATTGGCATAATTTACATCAATAGAATTTATAATAAATTCATTGCAATCATGCTTTTTATTCAAAGATCTATCGTGAATCGCTTCATAAAGTACTTCATCACAATTTTCAGATTCACGAATTTCAAGCAAAACCTCATAAAGATAATCTAGTGCACCCAACTCACTAGCAATAGGTTCATCATAATTCGATCTCTTAAAGAGATTAGCAAGTGGACGAGGATCCATAAACTCTTATGGCGAAGATGCAAGCAAAAAGAAGGCACATGGTAACACAAGATTGAACGGAGGAAGGGCGAATAAAACAGCAAGGGTGAAGTGGGGGAGAGGAAAACGAGAGGCAAATGGAAAATAATGTAATGCGAGGGATAAGAGTTTGTGATGGGTACCTGGTATGTGACTTGTGCGTAGACTCCCCGGCAACGGCGCCAGAAATGGCTCGTTGCTGGGAGTCAAATCTTGACTTGACTTGGCGCGAATCTCCCCGGCAACGGCGCCAGAAATCCTTCTTGCTACCTCTTGAGCACTGCGTTGGTTTTCCCTTGAAGAGGAAAGGGTGATGCAGTAAAGTAGCGTAAGTATTTCCCTCAGTTTTGAGAACCAAGGTATCAATCCAGTAGGAGACCACGCTCGAGTCCCACGCACCTACACAAACAAATAAGAACCTCGCAACCAACGCGATAAAGGGGTTGTCAATCCCTTCACGGTCACTTACGAGAGTGAGATCTGAAAGATATGATAAGACAATATTTTTGGTATTTTTTATGATAAAGAGAAATAAAGATGCAAAGTAAAATAAACGGTAATAAAAATATCTAAGTATTGGAAGATTAATATGATAGAAAATAGACCCGGGGGCCATAGGTTTCACTAGTGGCTTCTCTCAAGAGCATAAGTATTATGGTGGGTAAACGAATTACTGTCGAGCAATTGATAGAATTGAGCATAGTTATGAGAATATCTAGGTACGATCATGTATATAGGCATCACGTCCGCGACAAGTAGACCGAAATGATTCTGCATCTACTACTATTACTCCGCACATCGACCGCTATCCAACATGCATTTGGAGTATTAAGTTCATAAGAACAGAGTAACACTTTAAGTAAGATGACATGATGTAGAGGGATAAACTCATGCAATATGATATAGACCCCATCTTTTTATCCTCGATGGCAACAATACAATACGTGCCTTGCTGCCCTAACATCCTTTGGAAAGGACACCGCAAGATTGAACCCAAAGCTAAGCACTTCTCCCATTGCAAGAAAGATCAATCTAGTAGGCCAAACCAAACTGATAATTCGAAGAGACTTGCAAAGATAACCAATCATACATAAAAGAATTCAGAGAAGATTCAAATATTGTTCATAGATAATCTTGATCATAAACCCACAATTCATCGAATCTCGACAAACACACCGCAAAAGAAGATTATATCGAATAGATCTCCAAGAAGATCGAGGAGAACTTTGTATTGAGATCCAAAGAGAGAGAAGAAGCCATCTAGATAATAACTATGGACCCGAAGGTCTGAGGTAAACTACTCACACATCATCGGAGAGGCTATGGTGTTGATGCGGAAGCCCTCCGTGATCAATGCCCCCTCCGGCAGGACACCGGAAAAGGCCCCAAGATTGGATCTCACGGGTACAGAAGGTTGCGGCGGTGGATTTAGGTTTTCGTGGATGCCTCTGATGGTTTGGGGGTACGTATGTATATATAGGAGGAAGAAGTAGGTCGGTGGAGCCACGAGGGGCCCACGAGGGTGGAGGGCGCCTGGTGGGGGTGGGCGCGCCCCCTACCTCTTGGCCTCCTTGTCTGTTTCTTGACGTCCACTCCAAGTCCTCTGGATCACGTTTGTTCCAAAAATCACGTTCCCGAAGGTTTCATTTCGTTTGGACTCTGTTTGATATTCTTTTTCTGCGAAACACTGAAATAGGCAAAAAAACAACAATTTGGCTGGGCCTCCGGTTAATAGGTTAGTCCCAAAAATAATATAAAAGTGTATAAATAAGCCCATTAAACATCCAAAACAGAATATAATATAGCATGGAACAATAAAAAATTATAGATACGTTGGAGACATATCACGGGCCATAGGTTTCACTAGTGGCTTCTCTCAAGATAGCATGTATTACAGTGGGTGAAGAAATTACTGCCGAGCAATTGATAGAAAAGCGCATAGTTATGATGATATCTAAGGCAATGATCACGAATATAGGCATCATGTCCGTGTCAAGTAGACCGAAACGATTCTGCATCTACTACTATTACTCCACACATCGACCGCTATCCAGCATGCATCTAGAGTATTAAGTTCATAAGAACCGAGTAACACATTAGACAAGATGACATGATGTAGAGGGATAAACTCAAGCAATATGATATAAACCCCATCTTTTTATCCTCGATGGCAACAATACAATACGTGCCTTGCTGCCCTAACATCCTTTGGGAAAGGACACCTCAAGATTGAACCCAAAGCTAAGCACTTCTCCCATTGCAAGAAAGATCAATCTAGTAGGCCAAACCAAACCGATAATTCGAAGAGACTTGCAAAGATATCAAATCATGCATATAAGAATTCAGAGAGGAATCAAATAATATTCATAGATAATCAAGTTCATAAACCCACAATTCATCGGATCTCGACAAACACACCGCAAAAAGTATTACATCGAATAGATCTCCAAGAGAATCGAGGAGAACTTTGTATTGAGATCCAAAGAGAGAGAAGAAGCCATCTAGCTAATAACTATGAACCCAAAGGTCTGTGGTAAACTACTCACACATCATCAGAGAGGCTATGGTGTTGATGTAGAAGCCCTCCGTGATTGAATCCCCCTCCGGCAGATCACCGAGAAAGGCCCCAAGATGGGATCTCACGGGTACAGAAGGTTGCGGTGGTGGAAAAGGTGTTTCGTGGCTCTCCTGGTTGTTTTCAGGGTATAAGAGTATATATAGGCAAAGGAAGTAGGTCGGTGGAGCTGCGAGGGGCCCATGAGGGTGGGGGGCGCGCCCTCCTGCCTCGTGGCTTCCTCGCTGCTTCCTTGACGTCCACTCCAAGTCTCCTGGATTGCGTTTGTTCCAAAAAAGATCCTCGCGAAGGTTTCATTCCGTTTGGATTCCATTTGATATTCCTTTTCCGCGAAACACTGAAATAGGAAAAAAAACAATTTGCACTGGGCTTTTGGTTAATAGGTTAATCCCAAAAATAATATAAAAAGGTATATTAAAGCCCATTAAACATCCAAAATAGATGATATAATAGCATGGAACAATAAAAAATTATAGATATGTTGGAGACGTATCAATGCTTTCATGGCTAAAGGCCCAAAGGTATCACACCTCGAGTATGTTGATTTCAATAGTGATGAAGATGATTTGCTAGGCGATGACGATTTACTTGTTAACAACTCTAGTAATGAAAACTTTGATGAATTTGCTGTTAATCATGCTAATCAAGATAAAATGAATGATGATAAGAAGGATATTGAGCGTCTAACTAAAGAACTAAACACTCTTAAGTTAGCTCATGAAACTACCTTGGAAGATCATCGAGAACTTTTAAAGACTCATGAGAAGTTACGCTTTGAAAAGCTCAACCTTGAGCAAGAGCATGGTTTGTTAAAAGCAATCAATGATGATCTACACAAGAAAAGTTCTTCTTACATTGCCAAGCGTTTACTCTTGTCTACTTACATGCCACAAGTTAAATCTAGCAACAAGAGTAAGAAAGATTCTTCTTCTAGTAGTAAAAATAGTCATGTTAAATCCAATATTGTTTATTCTAGTAGTTCTCTTGATTCCACTAATGATTCTCTTAGCCAAGTTACACTTGAGCAAGAAAATAGCTTATTGAAGGGAATTATAGAGAAAGGTGTTTACAAGAGCCTTGCCTGAAGTAAGCAATTTGAGGAAATTGTACGCAAGCAAGGAAGGCACCGGAAGAATCAAGGTGTTGGTTTTGAACGAAAGTTCAAAGTAAATGGAGTTGAGTGGGAAGAAGATCAATACCCCAAGATGAAGTTTGTTCCTCAACAAGAGAAGTATGATCCTACTTCTTTCCAAGGGACACAAGCTCAAGATGATCTTCCACCACAAGACCACAAGCAAAAAGGCAAGGACAAGCTTCAAGAGGAGATTGATGCATTTGAACAAGTTCCTAAGGCCTTGGTCAAGTGGGTTCCCAAGACTACATCAAGTTCTACTTCGTCAAGTACGACTACAACTCCAAGGATTCCCAGCAAGATGATGTGGATCCCGAAGAAGAATAAATAGAGAGTTCTTGAGGGTGACTCCGCCAACTTACTTCACTCATATCATTTTGGCAAGGACAAGTGCAAACAACTTCCACACCTTGCACTAGTTCAAGGAGTCACAAACCCTCTTGTTGGTAAGACAAGGGACAAGGTAACCGAATGCTTTCATGGACATCATCTATGTGTACATCACTCTATGTCTATGGATATCCTTGTTTGTTCCTTGTGGGACTAACCCATGTAGGTATTGAAAGTGCAACTCACTCCAATGGATTGCTCCAAATGATCTACATCAACATTGAGCATCCACATCTTCAACATCTACATGAAGTCATCATCGACAAAACCCAAGGTTAGTTCATCCCTCTTAGGGGGATATCACATCTAGGGGAGCTTTACTCTAATCAATTGAGCTAAAGCAACTCTAATGGTGTGAACACAACAATGCTTTATGTAAAAGTGGTAACCCCACTTGTGCTTAAACGATGAGTATGACCTATGATCAAATGTTTTCATTTGACTCCTAAGTCAATATACTCCTATATAGATGACCTAGTCATCGCCAATTGCTTGACAGATGCTAGAGTGTTTGTGCATGATTTGTCACATATTTCATTTGCCATTTTATTGTGTGAGCATGTTGATTGCATATTTTACTCATTCGAGGACATCCACTTGTTGTTTTGATTGATTGGCTCTTTCTCTTTTGCCAAGTGGATGGACAAGAATGCCTAAGAACTTCCTCTAGCTATCTATGCTTTTCTCATCTCAAACTCTATTCATGCTACATCACAAAGTTTGATAGTCAGATTCGAACCACTATGTGTGAGGAGCACTCGGAGTCCCCAATTCGTCATAGACTTAAACTTCCAAAACCTCTCTGTGCATTTCGGTATGACCGATCCACCCACTTCGGTCACACCGAGTTCACTGAGTTGATCTAGGTTTTCAATCTCGGTGCAACCGATTTGAACTTTTCGGTCACACCTAGTTGTAGTAACCGCTTGTGATTCTACATCTCGGTGCCACCAAGTTGTTCCGCTCGGTCACACCGACAGGGTCAGGATATATATACCCACAGGTGAGATTTTGGAAATTTCTTCAAAACTCTCAATCTCGGGCGTGTCCTGCTCTGCCGCCTCGGGTCTCCAGATCATCTCCTCGTCGCCAGTGACCTCCCGCCGCTGGTATCCATCGCCGTCAACGGGATTCTGCCCCGCTGTTGTCGCCGTAGCAAACTCCCGCCGAACTAGGGTATGAGTTCGATCCTTTATGCTAGTTCCTTACTCTGATTCCTAGCACATTGCTTTGCCATGATCATTACCACGTATGAAATCAATCTATCCAGAGAAAACTTCCTTTAGGTTAGGTTTGATTCGAAAACTTAGGGTTAGGTCTCCACCGAACTCATCTCGGACCGACCGAGCTGTAGAAATCGGTCTCACCGATTTGGCTTAGGCCATTGCACATGCGTTTTTCGGTCTGACCGAAAATTGCAAATCGGTGAGACCGAGTTCAACTCTGAGTGAAACCCTAGCAATCTCGGAGCCACCGAACTGTGACTCGGTCTGACCGAGTTCACTAGTTTAGACTCCAAAAGTTGCTTTGGTATCACCGAGTTTAACAAATCGGTAGCTCCGAAATGCTTTCTGTGGAGAACTAAAACTAGTTTTCGACTCATATGTTTTGCAAAAACTCTGCACTTTGTGATGCTCATCCACTCTACCTCATCTACATCTATTCACAGGGTCTGCTGACAGTTTGCTTGCCAGAAATTCTAACCAGAGTGATAGCCAGAATAAATCAGAAGAGCAAGTGCAAATGAGTGAGGGCACTAGTCCCTCAAGCAGCTATGATGAGGGCAGCAGGAGCACTCCAAGTAATTTGCCCAAGGCAGCCACTAGATCAAGGAAGAAGAAAACCTCAGATTCCGAGGATGAGGACTATGTGGCTACAGAGGAGGAAGCGAGCTCCAAGAAGAAAGTGTTGAAGAAGGAATATGGCACCGCTGCTGCAACAAAGCTTGGCTTGAACAAGAAGGCACCTGCCAGAAGGATTCCAATGTCCAAGCCTAGGAAAGTTCCTACAAAGGAAACTATGAAGTTCACCATTGAACAACATAGTGATGATGAGGCAGCCGGATGAAGGAAATATGCCCTAGAGGCAACAATAAAGTTATTATTTATTTCCTTATTTCATGATAAATGTTTATTATTCATGCTAGAACTGTATTAACCGGAAACATAATACATGTGTGAATACATAGACAAACATAGTGTCACTAGTATGCCTCTACTTGACTAGCTCGTTAATCAAAGATGGTTACGTTTCCTAACCATATACATGAGTTGACATTTGATTAACGGGATCACATCATTAGGAGAATGATGTGATTGACTTGACCCATTCCGTTAGCTTAGCACTTGATCGTTTAGTATGCTGCTATTGCTTTCTTCATGACTTATACATGTTCCTATGACTATGAGATTATGCAACTCCCTGCTTACGGAGGAACACTTTGTGTGCTACTAAACGTCTAACGTGAATCGGGTGATTATAAAGGTGCTCTACAGGTGTCTCCGAAGGTACTTGTTGAGTTGGCGTATTTCGAGATTTGGATTTGTCACTCCGATTGTCGGAGAGGTATCTCTGGTCCCTCTCGGTAATGCACATCACTATAAGCCTTGCAAGCAATGTGACTATGAGTTAGTTGCGGGATGATACCCACGATCGAATCTCGGGCAAGTAACATACCGATGACAAAGGGAACAACGTATGTTGTTATGCGGTTTGACCGATAAAGATCTTCGTAGAATATGTAGGAACCAATATGAGCATCCAGGTTCCGCTATTGGTTATTGACCGGAGACGTGTCTCGGTCATGTCTACATAGTTCTCGAACCCATAGGGTCCGCACGCTTAACGTTCGGTGACGATTTGTATTATGAGTTTATGTGATTTGATGTACCGAAGGTAGTTCAGATTCCCGGATGATATCGGGGTCATGACGAGGAGTCTCGAAATGGTCGAAACGTAAAGATTGATATATTGGACGACTATATTCGGACATCGGAAAGGTTCCGAGTGGTTCGGGTATTTTTCGGAGTACTGGGGAGTTAGAGAATACGGGGGAACAAGTATATGGGTCTTATTGGGCTTTAGGGGAGAGAAAGAGGTAGGCTGCGCGCCCCCCAATGACTAGTCCGAATTGGACTAAGGGGAGGGGCGGCGCCCCCTCCTTCCTTCTCTTCCCTCTTCCCCTTCCTTGTCTCCTACTCCTACTACTTGGAAGGGGAGGAATCCTACTCCCAGTGGGAGTAGAACTCCTCCAGGGCGCGCCATAGGGGCAGGCCCTCTCCCCCTCCTCCACTCCTTTATATACGTGGCCAGGGGGCACCTCATAGACACAAGAATTGATCTCTTGATCTCTTAGCCGTGTGCGGTGCCCCCCTCCACCATATTCCACCTCGATCATATCGTAGCGGTGCTTAGGTGAAGCCCTGCGTCGGTAGCAACATCATCACCGTCATCACACAGTCGTGCTGATGGAACTCTCCCGTGAAGCTCTGCTGGATCGGAGTTCGCGGGACGTCATCGAGCTGAACGTGTCCTGAACTCGGAGGTGCCGTACGTTCGGTACTTGGATCGGTCGGATCATGAAGACGTACAACTACATAAACCGCGTTGTGCTAACGCTTATGCTTTCGGTCTACGAGGGTACGTGGACAACACTCTCCCCTCTCGTTGCTATGCATCATCATGATCATGTGTGTGCGTAGGATTTTTTTTGAAATTACTACGTTCCCCAATAGTGGCATCCGAGTCAGGTTTTATGCGTAGATGTTATATGCATGAGTAGAACACAAGTGAGTTGTGGGCGATACAAGTCATCGCTTACCAAAGATGTCATACTTTGGTTCGGCGGTATTGTTGGATGAAGCGGCCCGGACCGACATTACGCGTACGCTTACGCGAGACTGGTTCTACCGACTTGCTTTGCACACAGGTGGCTGGCGGGTGTCAGTTTCTCCAACTTTAGTTGAACCGAGTGTGGCTACGCCCGTCGTTGTGGTTTTGATGCGTAGGTAAGAATGGTTCTTGCTCAGCCCGTAGCAGCCACGTAAAACTTGCAACAACAAAGTAGAGGACGTCTAACTTGTTTTTGCAGGGCATGTTGTGATGCGATATGGTCAAGACATGATGCTATATTTTATTGTATGAGATGATCATGTTTTGTAACCGAAGTTATCGGCAATCGGCAGGAGCCATATGGTTGTCGCTTTATTGTATGCAATGCAATCACCCTGTAATGCTTTACTTTATCACTAAGCGGTAGCGATAGTCGTAGAAGCAATAGTTGGCGAGACGACAACGATGCTATGATGGAGATCAAGGTGTCGCGCCGGTGACGATGGTGATCGTGACGGTGCTTCAAGATGGAGATCACAAGCACAAGATGATGATGGCCATATCATATCACTTATATTGATTGCGTGTGATGTTTATCTTTTATGCATCTTATTTTGCTTAGATCGACGGTAGCTTTATAAGATGATCTCTCACTAAATTTCAAGGTATAAGTGTTCTCCCTGAGTATGCACCGTTGCGAAAGTTCTTCGTGCTGAGACACCACGTGATAATCGGGTGTGATAAGTTCTACGTTCAAATACAACGGGTGCAAAACAGTTGCACACGCGGAATACTTAGGTTAAACTTGACGAGCCTAGCATATGCAGATATGGCCTCGGAACACTGAGACCGAAAGGTCGAGCGTGAATCATATAGTAGATATGATCAACATAGTGATGTTCACCATTGAAACTACTCCATCTCACGTGATGATCGGACATGGTTTAGTTGATATGGATCACGTGATCACTTAGAGGATTAGAGGGATGTCTATCTAAGTGGGAGTTCTTAAGTAATATGATTAATTGAACTTTAATTTATCATGAATTTAGTCCTGATGGTATTAGCATGTCTATGTTGTAGATCAATAGCTCGCGTTTAGCCCCCCTGTTTTATTTTTGATATGTTCCTAGAAAAAAAAGTTGATAGATGTTAGTAGAAAATATGCGGACTAGCTCTGTGATCTGAGGATTATCCTCATTGCTGCACAGAAGTATTATGTCCTTGATGCACCACTAGGTGACAGAACTATTGCAGGAGCAGATGCAGATGTTTTGAACGTTTTGACAAAAGCTCGGTATGATAACTACTTGATAGTTTAGTGCACCACGCTTTACGGCTTAGCACCGGGACTTCGAAATGTTTTGAACGCCACAAAGCATATAAGATGTTCCAAGAGTTGAAATTGGTATTTCATACTCATGCCCGTGTCGAGAGGTATGAGACCTCTGACATTACTTTGCCTACAAGATGGAGGAAAATAGCTCAACCAGTAAGCATGTGCTCAGATTGTTTGAGTACTACAATCACTTGATTCAAGTGGGAGTTAATCTTCCAGATAAGATAGTGACTGACAAAGTTCTCTAGTCACTATCACCAAGTTGCTAGAACTTCGTGATGAACTATAATATGCAAGGGATAACGGAAACGATTCCCAAGCTCTTCGTGATGCTGAAATCGACGAAGGTAGAAATCAAGAAAAACATCAAGTGTTGATGGTTAACAAGACCACTAGTTTCAAGAAAAGGGCAAAGGGAAGAAGGGGAACTTTAAGAAGAACGGCAAGCAAGTTGCTGCTCTAGTGAAGAAGCCCAAGTCTGGACCTAAGCCTGAGACTAAGTGCTTCTACTACAAAGGGACTAGTCACTGGAAGCGGAACTGCCCCAAGTATTTGGCGGATAAGAAAGATGGAAAAATGAACAAAGGTATATTTGATATACATGTTATTGATGTGCATTTTACTAGTGTTTATAGCGACCCCGTGGTAGTAACTCGAAACGGGAGTTGCAGAATGAACAGAAACTAGTTAAGAGTGAAGTGACGATGTGTGTTGGAAGCAGTTCCAAGATCGATATGATCATCATCGCACACTCCCTATACTTTCAGGATTAGTGTTAAACCTAAATAAATGTTATTTGGTGTTTGCGTTGAGCATGTATATGATTTGATCATGTTTATTGCAATAGGGTTATTCATTTAAATTAGAGAATAATTGTTGTTCTATTTACATGAATAAAACCTTCTATGGTCATACACCCAATGAAAATGGTTTGTTAGATCTCGATTGTAGTGATACACATATTCATAATATTGAAGCTAAAAGATGCAAAGTTAATAATGATAGTGCAACTTATTTGTGGCACTGCCGTTTAGGTCATATTGGTGTAAAGCGCATGAAGAAACTCCATGCTGATGGGCTTTTGGAATCATTTGATTATGAATCACTTGATGCTTGCGAACCATGCCTCATGGGCAAGATGACTAAGACTCCGTTCTCCGGAACAATGGAGCGAGCAACTGACTTATTGGAAATAATACATACTGATGTATGCGGTCCGACGAGTGTTGAGGCTCCTAGCGGGTATCGTTATTTTCTGACCTTCACAGATGATTTGAGCAGATATGGGTATATCTACTTGATGAAACATAAGTCTGAAACATTTGAAAAGTTCAAAGAATTTCAGAGTGAAGTGGAAAATCATCGTGACAAGAAAATAAAGTTTCTACGATCTGATCGCGGAGACAAATATTTGAGTTACAAGTTTGGTCTTGAACTAAAACAATGTGGAATAGTTTCACAAATTTGTACCACCTGGAACACCACAGCATAATGGTGTGTCCGAACGTCATAACAGTACTTTATTGGATATAGTGCAATCTATGATGTTTCTTACCGATTTACCACTATAGTTTTTGGGGTTATGCATTAGAGACAGCTGCATTCACGTTAAAGGGCACCATCTAAATCCGTTGAGACGACACCGTATGAACTGTGGTTTGGCAAAAAACCAAAGTTGTCATTTCTTAAAGTTTGGGGTTGCGATGCTTATAAGAAAAAGTTTCATCCTGATAAGCTCAAACCCAAATCGGAGAAATGTGTCTTCATAGGAGACCCAAATGAGACAGTTGGGTACACCTTCTATCACAGATCCAAAGGCAAGATATTCGTTGCTAAGAATGGATCCTTTCTAGAGAAGGAGTTTCTCTCGAAAGAAGTGACTGGGAGGAAAGTAGAACTTGATGAGGTAACTATACCTGCTCCCTTATTGGAAAGTAATTCATCGCAGAAATCTGTTCCTGTGACTACTACACCAACTAGTGAGCAAGCTAATGAGGATCATGTAACTTCAGATCAAGTTACTACCGAACCTTGTAGGTAAACCAGAGTGAGATCCGCACCAGAGTGGTATGGTAATCCTATTCTGGAGGTCATGTTACTTGACCATGATGAACCTACGAACTATGAGGAAGCGATGATGAACCCAGATTCCGCAAAATGGCTTGAGGCCATGAAATCTGAGATGGGATCCATGTATGAGAACAAAGTATGGACTTTGGTTGATTTGCCCGATGATCGGCAAGCCATAGAAAATAAATGGATCTTCAAGAGGAAGACGGACGCTGATAGTAGTGTTACTATCTACAAAGCTAGACTTGTTGAAAAAGGTTTTGACAAAGTTCAAGGGATTGAATACGATGAGACTTTCTCACCCGTAGCGATGCTTAAGTCTGTCCGAATCATGTTAGAAATTGCCGCATTTTATGATTATGAAATTTGGCAAATGGATGTCAAAACTGCATTCCTGAATGGATTTATGGAAGAAGAGTTGTATATGATGCAACCAGAAGGTTTTGTCGATCCAAAGGGAGCTAACAAAGTGTGCAAGCTCCAAATGATCCATTTATGGACTGGTGCAAGCCTCTCAGAGTTGGAATAAATGTTTTGATAGTGTGATCAAAACATATGGTTTTATACAGACTTTTGGAGAAGCCTGTATTTACAAGAAAGTGAGTGGGAGCTCTGTAGCATTTCTGATATTATATGTGGATGTCATATTGCTGATCGGAAATGATATAGAATTTCTGGATAGCATAAAGGGATATTTGAACAAGAGTTTTTCAATGAAGGACCTCGGTGAAGCTGCTTACATATTGAGCATCAAGATCTATAGAGATAGATCAAGACGCTTGATAAGTTTTTTCAATGAGTACATACCTTGACCAGTTTTTGAAGTAGTTCAAAATGGAACAGTCAAAGAATGAGTTCTTGCCTGTGTTGTAAGGTGTGAAGTTGAGTAAGACTCAAAGCCCGACCACGACAGAAGATAGAAAGAGAATGAAAGTCATTCCCTATGCCTCAGCCATAGGTTCTATAAGTATGCCATGCTGTGTACCAGATCTATTGTAAACCCTACACTGAGTTTGGCAAGGGAGTACAATAGTGATCTAGGAGTAGATCACTGGACATCGGTCAAAATTATTCTTAGTGGAATAAGGATATGTTTCTCGATTATGGAGGTGACAAAAGGTTCGTCGTAAAGAGTTACGTCGATGCAAGCTTTGACACCGATCTGGATGACTCTAAGTCTTGATCTAGATACATATTGAAAGTGGGAGCTATTAGCTAGAGTAGCTCCCTGCAGAGCATTGTAGACATAGAAATTTGCAAAATACTTGTGGATCTGAATGTGACAAACCCGTTGACTAAAATTATCTCACAAGCAAAACATGATCACACCTTAGTACTCTTTGGGTGTTAATCACATAGCAATGTGAACTAGATTACTGACTCTAGTAAACAATTTGGGTGTTGGTCACATGTCGATGTGAACTATGGGTGTTAACCACATAAAGATGTGAACTATTGATGTTAAATCACATGGCGATGTGAACTAGATTATTGACTCTAGTGCAAGTGGGAGACTGAAGGAAATATGCCCTAGAGGCCATAATAAAATTATTATTTATTTCCTTATTTCATGATAAATGTTTATTATTCATCCTAGAATTGTATTAACCGGAAACATAATACATGTGTGAATACATAGACAAACATAGTGTCACTAGTATGCCTCTACTTGACTAGCTCGTTAATCAAAGATGGTTACGTTTCCTAACCATAGACATGAGTTGACATTTGATTAACGGGATCACATCATTAGGAGAATGATGTGATTGACTTGACCCATTCCGTTAGCTTAGCACTTGATCATTTAGTATGTTGCTATTGCTTTCTTCATGACTTATACATGTTCCTATGACTATGAGATTATGCAACTCCCATTTACCGGAGGAACACTTTGTGTGCTACCAAACGTCACAACGTAATGGGTGATTATAAAGGTGCTCTATAGGTGTCTCCGAAGGTACTTGTTGAGTTGGCATATTTTGAGATTAGGATTTGTCACTCTGATTGTCGGAGAGGTATCTCTGGGCCCTCTCCGTAATGCACATCACTATAAGCCTTGCAAGCAATGTGACTAATGAGTTAGTTGTGGGATGATGCATTACGGAACGAGTAAAGAGACTTGCGATAGCAAGGATTGAACTAGGTATTGAGGTACCGACGATCAAATCTCGGGCAAGTAACATACCGATGACAAAGGGAACAACATATGTTGTTATGCGGTTTGACCGATAAAGATCTTCGTAGAATATCTGGGAGCCAATATGAGCATCCAGGTTCCGCTATTGATTATTGATCGGAGACGTGTCTTGGTCATGTCTACATAGTTCTCGAACCCGTAGGGTCCGTATGCTTGACGTTCGGTGACGATTTGTATTATGAGTTTATGTGATTTGATGTACCTAAGGTAGTTCGGAGTCCCAGATGAGATCGGGGACATGACGAGGAGTCTCGAAATGGTCGAGACGTAAAGATCGACATATTGGACGACTATATCCGGACATCGGAAAGGTTCCGAGTGGTTCGGGTATTTTTCGGAGTACCGGGGAGTTACGGGAATACGGGGGAAGAAGTATATGGGCCTTACTGAGCTTTAGGGGAGAGAAAGATGCAGGCCGCGCACCCCCCAATGACTAGTCCGAATTGGACTAAGGGGAGGGGCGGCGCCCCCCCTTCCTTCTCTTCCCTCTTCCCCTTCCTTGTCTCCTACTCCTACTACTTGGAAGGGGAGGAATCCTACTCCCGGTGGGACTAGGACTCCTCCAGGGCGCGCCATAGGGGCCGACCCTATCCCCCTCCTCCACTCCTTTATATACGGCCAGGGGACACCCCATAGACACAACAATTGATCACTTGATCTCTTACCCGTGTGCGGTGCCCCCCTCCACCATATTCCACCTTCATCATATCGTAGCGGTGCTTAGGCGAAGCCGTGCGTCGGTAGCAACAACATCACCGTCATCACACCGTCGTGCTGACAGAACTCTCCCGTGAAGCTCTGCTGGATCGGAGTTCGCGGGACGTCATCGAGCTGAACGTGTGCTGAACTAGGAGGTTCTGTACGTACGGTACTTGGATCGGTCGGATCGTGAAGACGTACGAATACATCAACCGCGTTGTGCTAACGCTTCCGCTTTCGGTCTACGAGGGTATGTGGACAACACTCTCCCCTCTCGTTGCTATGCATCACCATGATCCTGTGTGTGCGTAGGATTTTTTTTTGAAATTACTACGTTCCCCAACACTGGAGAAGGGCAGAAGAAGAGGAAGAAAGCAAGGACAACAACTGCAAAGGTGCTTGGATATCCCTCTATGAGAAAATCTAATGATGAAGAAGAAGAGGAAGAGGATGCTGCACCAGCACCCAAGTCCCAGAAGCTTATGGGAGATGCTATCAAGTCATGGCCTGCTCCATGAAAGCCCAAAACTGCTCCCAAAGCTACTGCTCAAGCTCAGAAGCCTTCTAAGCCCAAGAGAAGCACCGGGAACATCCAGCTGAAGAGAAGAACAAGGCTCCTATGCCTGAAGTTGAAGAAGAAGATGCTGAATCCCAAGTGTTGAGGAAACTGAAACCAAAGATTCCAGACCACAATGACACTTATCCAGTGGCAGAGGATATGAACATCAGGAAGGATGCATGACTGAGACTTTGGAGACAGTCTGATCCATATGTTGTGAGGAGGAAAACTGCTGTGGATTACAGGTTCCACAACAAGGAACAACAAGATTTCTATGAGACCATTCTGTTGGACAAGAAACCCATAGTCTGTGATATGAAGTGGGTTGATTGGGAATCCATTGATGAGAATGAAGACTATTTCCCAGGAGTGCATGAAAGCTTCAAAGCTTGTGGAGTTGACAAGTTTGTTGGGCAGAAGCTTACCAAATGGAATGATGAGCTCATTATGCAGTTCTACTCCACTGCTCATTTCTATCCAGATGGTAGAATAGTATGGATGTCTGAAGGTACTAGGTACCAGTCAACTGTTGATGAGTGGGCCATGTTGATCAATGCCCCAGAAGAGCATGAGGATGATTTGGATGTGTATGTCAAGAAGAAGAAATACCACAACTCTATGGCAAATATGTACAAGGAGATCCCAGATAAAGCTTTGGAGACACACAAGTTAGGATCTGTGCATTACTTGTTGTCTGGTCTACTACAATCAACACAATCTTGAGGCATACTCTATTACCCAAATCTGGAGATCACAAGATGATTAGAGGATATTCAATCAACTTGCTGCAGTTATTTGATTTGCCTCAGAAATTCAAGGTCATGAGTCTTATTGTTGAAACAATCAAGAGGACTGCTGGAGATCAGAAAAGATCTTTTGGGTATGCTCCACACATTCAGGTGCTCATCAACTCCAATATGGGCACATGCACTTACTTGTTGAACAAGGAGCATTTACCTTTGCACCCAGAATTTGAAGATAACACAATTGTGATGAATGAGGATGATCCTTCATCAGTGCAAGCACAAGAGAAGAGAGCAAAGGCCAAGGCAGAAAAAGCTGCAAAGATGCCAAGTGTTGAGGAGGCATCTCAAGTGTTCTTAAAGAGCAAACAATATCAGCTAGCTTATCTAATTCAAGCAACTTTGAGGATTGAGAAGGGCTTGGCCACCCTGACTCAAAATCAGGAAAGCTTGGAAAGGATCATTGAGACCAAGTTTTATGATCTTGATCTGAAAGTCACTAAGATAGAGACTGCAGTTGAGCAGCTCCAGGAGGAAGCAAAGGAGAAGAAAGGACAGGGTACTACAGATGCTTTTCAGTGAGTGCCAACAGGTCAGAGGTCAGCTGTAGTGCCAGTGCCAGATACAAGAGCTACTTCATCTGCACCAGCGGCAACAGCTTCAGTGCCACCTCCAGCAGCCACTCCACCAGCTCCAGCAACATCTACTGATGCCTTCGTCCTTGGAGTTATCTCTACACCACCTCCCGAAGACCAAGCCTGAGAGACGCGTAGCAATGCATTTTCAAACTTTTTGGTAACTTGTTGCTAAAGGGGGAGAAATGTATAGATCATAGGCTTCGAGAGAGAGAGTGTTTTGCTTTTTTGTCTCTCTTGCTATTTGGTTGAACTTTTGTGTGTGCTCGTTTGATACTTTATGTCTGTGTGTGAGATACTTGTATGGTCACGTGTTTGATCATATCATACCTTAATGCTTGCTTGGATGATGCTATCTTTTATATCCCTATATGATCACCCACTTTGCTTGATGATGAGTGCATGTTTTAATTCCTATCATTTTGAGCGTTCCACCAAGATGTATGTGACATGGAAGAGTAACCCATGATCCTAATCGATTGTGCATTTGCATTCAAAAGCAAATTTTAAATAATGCACAAATTTAGGGGGAGCTCTTTCTTATCACATACTTCTCAAAGCGACAATCTATTTCAATCTTATTATCATTGTCGAAGCTTTGATCTATATGTTGTCATAAATTACCAAAAAGGGAGAGATTGAAAGTGCAACTATCCCTAGGTGGTTTTGGTAATTACTAACAACATATAGCTCATTGAACTAATGCTACTTCAAGATGACTATTTCAGGAAGTTCAGTGATTGACATGGCATGGATTAGAAATGTGGACCCTTCAAAATGCTAAGGACACACATTGGCTCAAGCTCAAGACTCTACATTTTCATTTTAGTGATCCAAGATCACATTGAGTCCATAGGAAAAGCCAATACTATTAAAAGGGGATGAGGTGTTTCTTAAAGGCTTGCTTGCTCAAAGTGCTTAGTAATATGCTCCAAAGCCCTCAACCACTTTCTCATATCCACATATGTCCCAAACCAAAAGTCAAACTCGGCCCCACTGAAATGTTCTATCCGGCGCCACCGAGTTCACTTGACATAGCCACTGCTAAAAACCCTAGTCACTTCGGTCTCACCGATAGGGATCTCGGTCTCACCGATGGGATTGCAAACTCTTTGTTTCCCTTCATAACGTTTCGGTCTAACCGAGATGAACGATTGGTCCCACCGAGTTCGCAATGCAAACTCTCTGTTTCCCCTTCGTAACATTTCGGTCTCACCGAAATGAGCAAATCGGCCCCACCGAGTTTGCCTGACCAACTCTCTGGTTAGCTTATTACCAAAGTCGGTCCCATCGAGTTTGTGTAATCGGTCTCACCGAGATTACGTTATGCCCTTATCCTAATGAAATCGGTCCCACCGAGTTGACATGTCGGTCCCACCGAAAAGCCTAACATTCACATTTTGAACTGAATCGGTCTGATCGAGTTTTCTGATACGGTCCCACCAAGTTTGGTGAATTGTGTGTAACGGTTAGATTTTGTGTGGATGCTATATATACCCCTCCACCCTTCCTTCATTTGTGAGGAAATCCATCAGAACGTGCCTACACTTCCAGCGTACATTTTCTGAGAGAGAACCACCTACTCATGTGTTGAGACCAAGACATTCCATTCCAACCACAAGAATATTGATCTCTAGCCTTCCCCAAGTTGCTTTCCACTCAAATCATCTTTCCACCGAATCCAAATTTGTGTGAGAGAGAGTTGAGTGTTGGAGAGACTATCATTTGAAGCACAAGAGCAAGGAGTTCATCATCAACACACCATCTAATACCTTTTTTTGGTAGAAAGACTGTAAGGGAACCCCCTACAATATAATTGGTGCAACAAACCCAAATTGCAAGTACCATGCCTTGAACCTGGGTGGGTGGGAAGGCATCAACCCCTTCCCACCACTCGGCTATGCCTTAGTCTGCCATCTAATACCTTTTGGATAGTGGTGTCTCCTAGATTGGTTAGGTGTCACTTGGGAGCCTCCGTCAAGATTGTGGAGTTGAACCAAGGAGTTTGTAAGGGCAAGGAGATCGCCTACTTCATGAAGATCTACCCTAGTGAGGCAAGTCCTTCATGGGCGATGTCCATGGTGGGATAGACAAGGTTGCTTCTTCATGGACCCTTCGTGGGTGGAGCCCTCCGTGGACTCACGCAACCATTACCCTTCGTGGGTTGAAGTCTCCATCAACGTGAATGTACGATAGCACCACCTATCGGAACCATGGGAAAAAATCTTCGCGTCAACATTGCATTTGCTCCCTCCAAACTCCTCCCTTTACCTTCATATGCCAGTGTTTTACATTCCACTGCTATACTCTTAGACTTGCATGTGTAGGTTGATTGCTTGACTTGTTCTAAAGTTGTTAAAATCTACCAAGACTTAAAATTGGGAAAAGGCTAGATTTTTATTTGGTCAAGTAGTCTAATCACCCCCCTCCTTGACATACTTTCGATCCTACACCGCTCCCTCCAGCCCTGACGCTGAAGCATGCGGAAGTAGGCGCGGATGTAATTTTTTACTTCCGCCCCTATGCGGTAGTACCGCTCCCTGTGAGCGGTAGTACCATGCTGGATTTTTGCACAACTCCAACCTCCTCGGAAGTTGTTACAAAAGCAATTTATTTCTTCCGTGCTTTTCCAGCAAGTTAAGCCCTGCCTTACGGTAGTACCGTAGGGGCGTGCGGTATTACCGCTCCGGAGGTTCTACCGCTCATTGCCCTATGCAACAGGTCCTCACTTGGTCACTACCGTGCTAGCGGTAGTACCGCACCATGCAGCTGTGGTACCGCAACCTCTTGCAGTAGTACCGCGGCTCTGTGCGGTAGTACCACACCGCGCGGGCTGAGAGAGGGGATAACGGTTGGATCTTTTCCCCCACTATATAAATGGGGTCTTCTTCCCCAATAAGACCATCTCTCCCCTCCCCAAGCTCCATTGTTGCTCAAACCTCCATTTTCACCCGATCTCTCTCCCTAGCCAATGAAACTTGTTGATTTCCTAGGGATTGGTTGAGAAAGCCCCGATCTACACTTCCACCAAGAGAAAATTGATTCTCCCCACTAATCCATTGCGGATCTTGTTACTCTTCGGTGTTTGAGCACCCTAGACGGTTGAGGTCACCGTAGAGCCATATTCCATTTTGGTGAAGCTTCGTGGCGTCGTTGGGAGCCTCCAATTAAGTTGTGGAGATAGCCCCAACCTTGTTTGTAAAGGTTCGGTCACCGCCTTCAAGGGCACCAATAGTGGAATCACGACATCTCACATTGTGTGAGGGTGTGAGGAGAATACGGTGGCCCTAGTGGCTTATTGGAGAGCATTGTGCCTCCACACTGCTCCAACGGAGACATACTTACTCTCAAAGGGAAGGAACTTCGGTAACACATCCTCGTCTCCACCGGCTCCACTCTTGGTTATCTCTTACCTTTACTTGTGCAAGCTTTCGTTGTGTTGTTGTTGCATCATATAGGTTGCTCACCTAGTTGCACATCTAGACAACCTATTTTGATGCTAAGTTTAATTTGGTAAAAAAAGCTAAAATTGTTAGTTGCCTATTCACCCCCTCTCTAGTCAACCATATCTATCATTTTAATTGGTATCAGAGCCTCGTCTCTCTATTGAGGACTTTTCCGTCCGAAGAGTATGGTTGACACCATAGATGAGGTGGAGGAGCACTCCGGTGCGAGTCCCCCCTTGTCTGCGGCCGATGGGTATCCTCGGTCTCTCATGAGGAGTTCAATGCGACTTTGGACACATTGAAAACCTCCATGACGACCGAGGTTAAAGGCATGTTTAAGGAGTTTCTTGAAGGCCTTAAACTATCCACCGCACAGTTGGAAGTGGTTGACCCCGCTAACAAGGTGACAGATGCTAACTCCAATAAGGGGGAAGCTACTAGTGATCAAGTTCCTTTGCCTAGTGGTAGAAGTGGGAGTGGCATCTTTGCCCATGTTGAACCTCCCATTACCTATGGAGGATTGGTTCCCTCCACGCATATGAATCATGTTAGTCCTCCTCCCAAGCTTGTGAAAAATGAGGATTTTGCCTCTTGGGTGTATTGCTTTAAACATAATTTAAATCATAGTTCTACTAATATTTGGAGAATTATTGGGCAATGTTTCTACCCACACGACCCAAGCAACTTCACTCCTAGAGAAGCCACATATCATCAATTCAATGAGTCTTCTCTCTTCATTCTCCAAGAAGCCATTCCTCCCGAAGATATTGCGCATCACTGACCTTTCACTGTGGTCAAGGAAGCATGGGGGCATGTTGTTTCCATATACAAGGGGAGCGCAAGCATTCAACGCTCAAACTTTGAAGTGGTGCAAGATGAAGCCGATGAGTTTGCAATGATTGAAGATGAAGAACCTCGAGAGCTTTACCAAAGATTAACTACTCTCGCGGTCTCACTCCGAGATCATGGGAGCAAGGATACGGATGACAATTGGATCAATCGCAAGTTTCTCAAGGCCATGATGCCTTACCATAAGGCCATGTCCTCCATCATTCGTCAAAGGCCGGACTTTCACGCCTTGTCCTCAAGTGAAGTGTTGGATGAGTTTGTTGCAATGAGGATCTTGGAAAAGACCATCGACAATGCGGTGTTGCGTTCTCAACGATCAAAGAAGCCCAACCTTGCTTTGATGGCCAAGGCTAGTGTGGAAGAAGAGGATGAAGAGGAAGAAGAGGAGAGTTGCCTCGAAGACACCAAATATGCCTATCATGAGCACATGGCTCTTGCTTCACGGCAATTTTGGGGCAACAAGAAGAACACAAGGCCCAACTTCAACAAGAACAACTCAAGTGGCACTAAGGGCAAGCAACTTGTGAGGACGTGATATAATTGTGGCAATGTGAGTAACTTTGTAGTGGATTGCCCGTACGATAAGAGGGAAGACAATGGTGGCAAGCTTATTCGAAAAGACAAGGCCAAGTCCTTCCCCAACAAAAACAACTTCACCAAGAAGACTCCTCCGAAGGGGTTGGTGGCACAAGAATAGTACAATGAGGATGATGATGATGAAGATGGTGAGACGGTTTCCATGGCCTCCGTTGCCATTGCAACAACTCCGCGGGTGTCCCTCTTCGATTCACCCAACGAGAACATCACCGCTAAGTGCCTCATGGCTAAAGTCACCAACAAGGTAACCCCCAGCATCAAAACTACCATCACTACTAATCCTTCCTTGAAGGATTGCATTGATGAAAGTGAGGAGACGAAGGAGGAGGAAAATGAATTTGAGTCTTTTATGAGTAAGCTCAAGGGTAAACCCAAGAAGCACTTCGTTGCTCTCTTGGAACAACTTGGTGAAGCCAATGACATGATTGAGGTTCACGAAGAAACTATATCTAAGATGGAAGGGCATAGTCGTGACTATGCCAATGAGATATCGGATCTCTCTATTGTTCTTGTGGAAGAGCGTGGTCATCGTTTGTCTCTTGAGGAGTCACACAATGGTGATCATGCTAAATTAAAGAAACATCTTGATCATGCTCTTGTTGTCTCTCGTGTGCTCAATTCTGAGAAGGCCAAACTTGGGGTTGACCATCCTAGACTCAAGGAGGAGTTTGATCTACTTGACAAGGCTCACAAGGCCTTGAATAGTGCTAATGGTAGCCTCAAATATTCTCATGATCAACTCGAAGTGAAGCTAACCAAGGAGAAAGCCACACTTCCTCATATGGTTTTAATTGATAATGCAAATGCTACTAACCCGTGTTGTGAGCATGTGCATCTTGTGGAGGAGAATGCCAAGTTGAAGGAGCAACTTGAGAAAGGCCTTGTGTCTTGCATACAAGGTGAGAAGAACCTCAACGACCTTTTGAGCAATCAAAAGGAAGTTGTGGGCAAAGAGGGGATTGGGTTTGCACCCAAGTCCAAGAAGAAGAATGACAAGACCAAACAACCTCCTCCTCTCAAGGAAACATTTGTGAAGGAGGGAGAGGGTACTTATAAGGAGAAGAAGAAGAACAATGTGAAGGGTGGTGGTGTCAAGAAGGACAATGCCATTCCTTCCAACAAAACCGGCGACTTTAACCCTTCTTATGTGTTATGCCGTGCTAGTGATGGGCATGTTTATGCCAAATTTGTTGGTTATTATTATGAGTACATTGAATGGTCTATTTGGGTTCCTAAGACCCTTGTTACTAACATAAAAGTACCCATTACATAATGGGTACCTAAAACCAAGCATTGATCTCTTGTAGGTGTTTGCTTCCGGTGGGGGATCATGGTCGCTCGATAGTGGAGCCACAAATCATATGACCGTAAGCAAGGACTTGGTGGTGGACGTGCACAAGGTTTCATCTATGCCAACCAAGTTGAATGGGGTGATGCCTCATCTTCTAAGGTATTGGGTCTTGGCAAGGTTGTCATTTCTCATGATCTCACAATCGAGAAAGTCATGCTTGTTGAGTACCTTGCATACAACTTACTTTCCGTTCGTAAACTTGCACTCATGGGCTTTGCCACTTTCTTTGATATCGATACCGTGGCCCTCTTGTGGAGCCAGACTCTTAAAGTAGCCTTTGTTGGGCATGTCGAGAATGGTCTTTATGTGATTAACTTTTCGGAGCGCCCACTAAGACCGCGACATGCCTAATGGCTAAAGTTGACATGGGATGGCTTTGGCATCGCCGTTCAGCCCACGTCAATATGAGATCTTTGCAACGTCTTCTCAAGGGGGACCATGTTCGTGGACTAACAAATGTTAGTTTTTCCAAAGATCGTGCTTGCAGTGCTTGTATTGAAGGAAAGCTGCATGAGAAGGCTCACCCTCCCACGACTATCATCTACTCGAAGAGGCCCTTGGAGCTCCTTCACATGGATCTTTTTGGGCCTCCATCCTTTGATAGTCTTGGGTTAAGAAAGTATTTCTTGGTGATTGTGGATGATTATTCAAGATACACTTGGGTATATTTCTTCAAGAGGAAGAGTGAGACCAACAAACCGTCATCGACTTTGCAAATGAAGCTCAATGTCAACACAATGCAAAGATTTTGATGATAAGAAGTGACAACGGCACCGAGTTAAAGAACTACACCTTGGATGAGTTTCTTAGTGATGAGGGGCAAGCATCAATATTCCGCACCTTACACCCCTCAACAAAACGATGTAGCGGAGAGGAAGAACCGGACATTGATGGATGCGGCAAGAACCATGATGGCGGAGTTCAAGTCTCCATACAACTTTTGGGCCGAAGCCATCAACACCGCTTGTCATGCATCCAATCGGCTCTATCTCCACAAAGGCTTGAACATGACTCCATATGAGATACTCATCAGCAACAAGCCCAACCTCAAGTACTTCCGGGTGTTCGGTTGTAAGTGTTTCATTCTCAAGAAAGGTTTTCGTTTGTCTAAATTTGAGGCTAGAGATCATGAGGGCATATTTGTTGGTTATGCTACAAACTCTCATGCTTACCGTGTCCTCAACAAGTCCACATGACTCATTGAGGAGACGTGTAACGTGGAGTTTGATGAGAATAACGGATCCCAAGTGGAGCAAAGTGGTACTTGTGATGTAGGTGATGAAATTCCTCCCCAAGCCATAAGAAGAATGGGTGTTGGCTATATCCTACCCATTAAGGAACCACTTGTGGCCGAAGGAGAAGGACAATGTTCCACTCAAGTGGAACCATCACCGACCCAAGACCCACACACTTCCGAAGAACAAAGTGAAGGCCTCATCCAAATGAACAAAATCAACCTCAAGATGGTGGTGATCCACCAAGTGATGCCCAAGGTCAAGTTCTTGCCACCGAGCAAGTTCAAGATCAAGAACAAGCTCAAGACGACACTCATGATGATCAAGTTACCGCTCCTCAACTCTCTCTTGAGGAGTAATTGGAGCGTCGTGCCGCCAAGATTGCGTCCAAGCTCACTACCAAAGGTCATGTCATGAAGAATGTGCTTGGAAGCTTAAGAAAGGGGGTAATCACTCATAGACAATTAGCAAACTATTGTGAACATCATGCATTTGTTTCTTGTGTTGAACCCCAAAAGGTCTATGAGGCGCTCGAGGATCCGGATTGCCTTAATGCCATGCATGAAGAACTCAACAACTTCGAGCATAACAAGGTGTGGAGATTGGTGCCAAGGCCAAAGGAGAACCATAATGTCATTGGAACCAAATGGATATTCAAGAACAAGCAAGATGCTCACGGGATTATCATTCGCAACAAGGATCATTTGGTGGCACAAGGCTACTCCCAAGTCGAGGGTATCGACTATGGTGAAACCTTTTCTCCTGCTGCTCGCCTTGAATCTATTCGTTTTTTGATTGCTTATGCTTCTCATCATAACTTCAAGTTGCAACAAATGGATGTGAAGAGTGCTTTTCTTAATGGTCCTATTAATTAGTTGGTGTATGTCAAACAACCCCGGGGGTTTGAGGATCCTGAGTTCCCCAATCATGTGTACCAACTCGATAAGGCACTCTATGGCCTTAAACAAGCCCCACGTCCGTGGTATGAGCACCTTACAGAGTTGTTGCAAGATCGTGCGTTTGAAATTGGGAAAATCGACCCCACTCTTTTTACTAAGAAGGTAAAAGGGGAGTTGTTTGTATGCCAACTATATGTTGATGATATTATCTTTGGTTCTCCTAACAAAGCTTTCAATGAGGAGTTTGCCGCACTCATGACCTCGAAGTTCAAGATGTCCATGATGGGAGAGTTGAAGTTCTTTCTCGGGTTTGAAATCAAACAAAGAAGAGAAGGAACCTTCATCAACCAAGCCAAATACACTCAATACATGCTCAATAGATTCAAGCTAAGTGATGTCAAGCCGACTTCTACACCAATGCTTGTCAAATGCCAACTTGACATTGATCCCAATGGTAAAGCGGTTGATCAAAAGGTATATCGTTCTATGATTGGTTCCTTGCTTTACCTTTGTGCATCTAGACCGGATATCATGTTGAGTGTGGGAATTTGTGCACGCTTAGAAGCATCACCTAAGGAAAGCCACTATGTGGCGGTCAAGTGAATCTTTCAATAATTGTCTCATACCCCAAACTTTGGCTTACGGTACCCTAGAGGAGAAAACTTCAATCTCATGGGTTTTTTGGATTCGGATTGGGCGGGAAACAAAGTGGATAGGAAGTCAACTTCCGGAGGGTGCCAATTTCTTGGTTGCTCTTTGGTGAGTTGGTCTTCTAAGAAGAAAAGTTGCGCGTCTCTCTCCTCCACCGAAGCCGAGTATGTGGCTGCCGGTAGTTGTTGTGCTCAACTTCTATGGATGAGGCAAACTTTAAAGGATTACGGTGTCATTTGTGACAAAGTGCCTCTTTGGTGTGACAATTAAAGTGCCATAAAGATTTCTCTCAATCCGGTGCAACACTTCAAGACGAAGCATATTGAGATTCGATATCACTTCATCCGGGATCACATTAGGCAAGGGGAGATTGAGATTAACTATGTCAACACTCATGATAACCTTCCAGATATTTTCACGAAGCCTTTGGATGAAGCAAGATTTCGCGAGTTAAGGCATGAGCTAAATATCATCAATTTGAGCAATGTGGCTTGAACCTTTGCACACCCCACCATACTCATCTTCTTGTCTTGTTTAGGTGTAGGCATGGACATAGGGGGAGTGTTGTTCTCTCAATGAACTCTCCCTCTCCCCATTCTGCATAAATTGATCAACACTTTCACATTCGCCATTGTTGATGGTACTTGTGCTTCAAAGACGAGTTTTGGTCATGGGCCCAAGGATAATTCTTCGTGGTGCCATACCAATTGACTCAAACATAGGTGGCTTTGGCCACCTCCCTCTCTTCTTAAGAGGTGTTGGTTCGATGTTTGGTCCTCTCTCTCTCCGCGTTTATCCTTTGGACCTTGTTCGTGTTTAAGTTGCTTCTTTTGTGTTCTCTTTTGTGTGTCCGGTTGCTTGAAGTTTGTATTGCAAAGGCCTTTTATATTTTTGAAGAAACTTGCACTTTCTTGGGTTTACGGTACTACTGTGGCAGGCCACGGTACTACCGCTTGAGGTGGGTGGCTCCTATGCTTGCATAGCTGCGACCGTGGCACGGTACTACCGCTTCCATCGCGGAAACAATTTTTTACTGCCGCTGGTACAACAGTACTACCGCCCAGAGTGCGGTACTACCACCCGGGCGGTACTACCGCGATGATCTGTGGTACTACCGCGCTGTCGAGACCGCGTGGGGGTTAAGCGCGAGCAGGGGGAGTTCCAACTCCCCCATACCCATTCATCTCTTCTCTCCACATCGTCTCTCTCTCTCTCTCTCTTGTACCCAAGAACGGCGCCGGAGGACCTCTCCTCTCATTCCAACCGGTGGGATCATTCCCCACCTCGCCCTCTTGCCATGGACCCCGGTATCTCCCCTAGACCTTCTCTCTTTGTCTCTTTTTTTGCTTCTACGTTCTGGGGGATGTATGAGTAGTTATTGTGATTTTTGGCTAAATCTTTGCAAGAGGAGATTGTTGGAGAGTGCTAGTGCAGTAGACATGCTATTTGGTGTGATGCAACAATGTAGTTTTGATCAACGGTAGTACCGATTTACCTTCACGGATGTTCTCAGATCTGTCCCGTGCGGTACTACCGCCTGTTAAGTTAGATTCGCCCGTGCGGTACTACCGCTCATTTGAGCGGTACTACTGCCATGAAGTAAAATTTACTTTTGCTCTAAGCGCGGTACTACCGTGTCGACCCGGAGAGTACTACCGCGGTTAGAGCAGATGTAAAAATTTACTTCCGCATCCTATTACAGTACTACCGTTGACTTAAAAATTGCATTGTTTTGGCACACCCAATCTCATCTCTATTTTGTTTTGTTCATGTCCTTGGTCTTTGCAATAATCCTTCTCGCTCTTCTCGTGTGTTTGCATTGTGAGTCATAGGTGGTGGCTCCGGTTCTGGTGCTAGGCGCTTGAATCCCAGCCGTCATACGAGCTCAAAGCGCCTTCGCAACCAAGAAGCTCCTGAGGGGTCCAATGCCACACAACGCCACGTCAAGACCAGAACTACCAAGATCAAGGAGCCAGTTGTTAGCTTGGAAGAAATGCCTCAAGCAGAGTTTCTGATTCGAAGGAAGATCTACCCCTACATCAAGCCTAGGGAACTCTTCAGGGGAAATGACTTGTTTTGGACCAAGCAACAAAATCTCATATTCCTAGATGTGATCAAGGCCAAGCAGAACATCTACGTACCGGTTCAATGGATTGACATGGTCCATCCAAGGAAGAACCAGGCATATTTTGGTGAGCCTCTGGACTTGGTGGAGCAGTTTGGTATTGAGGGGATCATCACGTTCCACCTTGACTATGACCCGGAGATTGTGGCTCCGTTCTTTGCTTCTGTCCACTTCCACACGGATGAGAAGCGGACCATGACTTGGATGACAAATGGAAAGAGGATGACTGTTGAGTGGAAGGAGTTCATGGATATGTTGCACGTTCATGATGAGGCGCTAGATGTGCCCGTTGGTATCCGCCTGCATGCCAACCCAGAGTCTGCTTCCAAGAACAAGCTTCAACCCTCCCTTGTCGAGAAGACTCTACCCAATGGCAAGAAGTCTTATGTGCTGAACCCGTTTCTCGACATCATGCACTGGATCTTCCTCAACTCTCTTTTTCCTCGCATGGGCGAAAAGGACAAGGTGCATTCCTATCTTGTAGACATGATGCTTATCTGTGAGGATGCGCGTCTTCAACAACCTGGACCACTTGATGTTTCTCACATCATGTGGTGTGAGCTTCAGACTGCTGTGTTCCATCGCAAGGTTCCCATCTATGGACCTTATTTGCACCTCTTGATTTCGAAGACTTGGGAGAAGCTCTTTCCGGGTGAAGAGTTTCATGCTCCCAACTGGATTCGCCATGAGCCCATTAAGCTGCACTAGAAGAACAAGTGGGCTAACACCACTACCCGGGTTGAGGCAAAGGCGGAGGACAACTCTGAGGGGTATGCACCTCCCTCTGCTGAGCCATCTTGGGCTAAGAAGCTCAAGGCCAAGGTGAAGTCTTTGTTCTGCATACAGGCTAAGGGGCAGTGCCAGACTCACGTTGCTCAGAAGGAGAGTCGCCAGCGCAATAAGCGGATTTTGAGGAAGCTTGGCGAGCACGTCTCGAGCGGGTCGGAGAAGACATCACTCCTGCGGCTGCATGGATGACGAAGCAAGGCTATCAGTGGGCTGAGTCAGATGAGGAGTCCATTCCTACTGCTTCAGAGGAGGAGATTGTTGAGTGATCTCGTCAGTGGGAGCTACCACCCGTGTCTTAGGTGTCCTCTCTGCCTTTTTGTTGTATCGATGCCAAAGGGGGGAGAGTTTAGGATTTGTGAGTATTTGTCTCCTTGCTTTCGTTTCGTTGAACCTTCGTTGCTTTGGTTTGTTTTATCTGCGTGTGAGACCAGGAGACCTATTCTATCATATGGTGTGAAACATATGCCTTCAATCTTTTCCTTTTATTGTCTAGTATGATTAGTAGCTTGTGAGATTATTTTGTCTTGTGCCCTTTACATCATGCTCACTTACTATACCTTGCTTCCATGCTTAGTGTCACTTATATTGTTGCAAGGATTGCCTTGTTTATAAAATATAGGGGGAGTGTTGATCCTAGTGTGTGTGTTGTGCAGTCCAAAGCATATCTCTAGAATGCACACATCTAGGGGGAGCCTGTCTATATTTTATATATTTTGGGTTTGCTTATGATCATTTTATATCTTATGTGCAAATCCCGTATTGTCATCAATCCACCAAAAAGGGGGAGATTGTAAGGGCATATTTGTCCCTAAGTGGTTTTGGTGATTGATGAGAGTGCATTTGCGGACTAATCGTGTGCATTGAGAATTTCAGATATCTCATGTCTAGGCACAAGATGATTCGGTGCCCTCGGAGCCTATCAAAGACGGCGGTTCTCTACTTCTCATTTCGGTGGATTTGAGTCGTAGGCAAGCCGTACTATTAAGAGGGGGTCCACTTCAGAAAGGTTAGGGTGGAATCAACACGTACACATCTATTCCTTTGAACCACCTTTCCTTTGCTTTGATGGAGCACCTTCCGTTTATCCATGTCTCTGCGTTATGAAGGCTGCCAAATGCTAAAGCCTCTGTGGCGTGCGGTAGTACTGCTCAAGGGAGCAGTAGTACAGCAGGGGCGCGCGGTAGTACCGCGCCTGTCGTGGACTTAACACGGCAGATGCCCTAGCAAAAGGACTTAGGTGTGGAGCCATCGCAGCTAGGTTAGCTTGAAGGGGTTAAACAGGACAAAGGGCACAAAGAGTTTACCCAGGTTCGGCCCCTCTCAATGAGGCAAAAGCCTACTCCTGCTTTAGGTTGTATTGCTTGGGTTTCGATTACCAGGGAGAGAATACGCTTGACCTAATTCTTGATCAGTTGTTTCTTGACCTAACCTGCCACCGGGTCACCTCTTTATATATAGGTTGATGCCCGACGGCTTATAGAGTTCGTTCAGCTCACACAAACGTGACTGGCTCGGTTTCTACTAAGCTTGCCTTACAATACAAGTTAAACATATGGTGGCTTATCCCTTTGGGCCTTAAGTCACCTCTGGTTCTCGAGCCTTCAATAAGCCTGCTTCATGAACCGCCATCTTCATGTCTTCTCTGAGCCTCGTCGGGCTTCTTCATCTTTAAGCTGCCAATGGCGTGACCTGGCCCCTCCTAGGCGGGTCATATCCAATAGTCATATCCCCAACATTAGGCCCCAGGTTGATTTGAACTTGTTCACATCAATCTTCACTTCTTGACTTAGCTGAATCTTCAATCGTCAATTCTGCACTCATTCATTGTAACCCGCCATGACGTCACACCTCAGAATCGTGTTAACCCGCCATGACATCATTTCGCATTAACTTCGCACAAAACCCAGGACCCCTCAACAGATCTTTATCTTTAATGGACCTCCCGAAATCGAAGCGTCCACATAAACACATCATCATTTTTTACCCTCCTCAATTCCCGCGCATGCCATCTATCCACTTCCTTATAAATAGGGACAGGGGGTCCTTCTTTTCACTTTTACCCCTGCCTCTGCCTTTTCTTCTCCTTCCTCGCGACGACCGACACCTCTGGAGCTCCGCCACCCCCGTCGACTGCATCAACCTTGGCCACTGCATCAACCTAACCTCGACCAGAAAACGGGGGCGCCCCTCCGCTGTTCATCAGCATCTCCAGGTACTTACTTTGACTCATATTAGATCTGCACTAGGGTTTGCTCAGTTCATTGGAGTTCTTCACCGTTCTTCCTCTGGCTTCTTTAAATTGCATAGTTAGATCTAAATTCAACATCAAAGTTATGCGGTAGTAATTTTAGCACTCATTTTCAATAGCAGAAGACACCCCCTCTATAGAAGATCTCATCTGATCACACAAGCTCTTCTGCTGCCGCCATCTTAGATTTAGAATTTATTTTATTTTGTGAATTGTGGTAGATCCAAAATCATAGCACCAATCTGTGGAATCTGTTTGTCCATCACTTAGCAAAAAATCACTTACAGATCTGTTGTACTGAAAACGTGCGGGCGGCTCATATGATAAGTTGTAACCCACCATATAGCATTAGTCCCCTTGTTAAGCCGCCAGTATATGTTCACCATCTGTATAACCAGGCACTGTCTTCCGGTTTAACCATGTTAATCTTCATAGCACTTATTCTTCTGCCTTACGAACTGGCCTTGCATAACACACTTACTTTTTGATCGCTAGCCGGCTTAACAGCATAATATTAAACCGGCAATATCTTTCTTTTTAGGCTTCATTAACAAGATGACCAAATCTATCACCTGATGCAACTGGGTCGCCTCCTGGGTTACCGAGCAAACGCTGAATGAGCATGTTCAAGTGGGCATCCTAGCCGCAAAGAACGTGATCCATTAGAGAGTCCCAGGCCCAGAAACCACTCCTGACCCCAAAGAAGGCGAGGTCGTTGTCTTTACTGATCATATGCTTCGAGGGTTTACCCCACCCGGTCCAAAATTCTTTCGTGATGTGCTGCATTTCTTCAAGCTTCATCCTCAAGAAATCGGGCCCAATTCTATTTCAAACATCTGCAACTTCCAAGTCTTCTGTGAAGTGTATCTTCAACCGGAGCCCACTATTGAACTATTCAGAGAATTCTACTACCTGAACCGCCAGACTGAGTTCACGGGCGGGCCCAGCCTAGAAATAGGGGGTATTTCCATTCAGAGGCGGAAAGAGGCCACATTTCCTGCTGCTGCACCTCCCAGCCACCCCAAGGACTGGAACCAGACTTGGTTCTACTACAAAGACACCTCACCCGAAGGCGAAAATCCTTTGCCGGGTTATCACGAAAGCCGGCTTAGCAACAGACATCCTCTTCCAGAGTGGATCAACACAGAAGAGCATGCCAAATATATGCCCATATTTTCCAAGATTAGAGCCTTGATGGCCAATGGCTTGACTGAAGTCGACCTGGTTCGTTGCTGGGTCGCATGGAGGATCTTACCCTTAAGCTGCCGGTTCGGCTTAATGTGCGAGTATACCGGCAACGTCAAAGATCCGTCGCGTTACTCTTCAATCCGCCTTGAGGATAAACAGATCAACGACATGGCCAAGACTCTACTCAATGAGAGCTTAGCTGCCTGCAGCACAATGGGGCTAAACCCCTTCTGCACCCTCAACCAGCCGCCGGCTGTAAGTATTATTCGAGCCACTTTCACTAACCCATTGTTTACCAATCTGCCTTCTCATTACTTGAATCTCTGCAGGCTGACTCCCCCTTCTGGAGTAAGAAGCTTCAGGATAAACCGGCCAAGAAGACCCATAACAAGACCAAAGCGAACAAGAAACCTGCCAAGAAGAAGGCAGATGCAATTGATCCGTTTACTCTGGATGATGAGTCGGAGGTAGAACTTGACTCCCTTGGTTCTTTCTTTTTTCACCTTATTGACATTTATTACTATCAAGATGATGCAGAAGCCAGCCATGCAGACGGTGAAGAGGTAACTATCCTTTCCTCCGACTCAGAACCTTTGCCAAGACAGAAAGTTCATCAAGCGAGCCGGAAAGTAAGGTTTTCTCACCCTTTAACTTACTTGGATCCCAACTTTCTTTTCAAGAAGCAGCAACATGAAGTTCGCCGCACAACCCGGAACAGTGGTGGTGGGATTCTCTCCTCCGGCTTACCCAACAACCCGACTCCTCGCAAGCGCCGACCAGAGGTTTCACAGATTTCCGACTTAGATTTTCCCAGGGCGGGTCTTATTAGACAACCCCTTAATCCTTCTGACTCAAACTATCAGGAAACCTCTCATTCTTCATCTGGTGACTCTACTGGGACTCAAGTCCCTCTGTTCAAGACTGTACCTGGGTGAGATCAGTAAGCCTGCTTGTTTTAACACTTTACTCCATTGATATACTAATCCTGTTATGTCTTGTTTTCAGTGCTATAGCCAAGCCAAGCAAGAAGCTGAAGGTTAATAAACCGGCTGAAGTTCCCAAGGTTGTTGACCTGGAGAAGCAGACAATATCTGGGTCGTTGTATCAAACCTCTGAAGCAGCCATGGACGATCCACCGCCAGAGGAGCACCATGTCACCATGGACTCCATGAATGTTGACCCAGAGAATGCTAAGCCGCCCAGTCCTGCTCAGCCGGCTCAAGAGACTGAAGACGTAATAGTCACTGGGATGGCTTATACAACACCATGCAACCCCACCATCTTATCCAAGCACAGCGCCAAAGAAGAAATTTCAGCTGTTGATAACGGCAAGTGCAAACTGGATCTGGAGAGCTATGCTCAATTCAATGCCCATGAGATTCACGCAGGTTATCTGAACCGCCTTCACACCAGCCGTGACTTTGAAGCCGGCTTGGTTAACCTTATGAAGGAGCGTTTTGAGGTAAGCACTAACAAAAACTTCTCATATAAGTATATATTTGTCAGCCACCAAGTCTACTGAATATGAAAAACTTGAATATGTTGTAGACTTAAATATCTTGGTTGTTCTTGTAGACATGCCATAACAATTTGTAACTGCTGAAGCAAAATGAGTAGTCCCCAAGGGCCGGCTTAAACTGGAAAGTTAAGCCGGGACTTCAAATTGTACTGCTCAATTTCGCACATGTAGCTCCCAAGGGCCGGCTTAAATTGGAAAGTTAAGCCGGGACTTCAAATAGTAGTGTTCAATTACGCACATGTAGCCCCTAAGGGCCGGCTTAATCAGCATGGCCAAGCCAGGAGTTAGCACCATATTTATGAATAAAATCCAAAATATGTAACCCCCATGAACCGGCTATAGTCGTAGAAAGTTAGCCGTGTCATCGTAGAATTTTCTTCGAAAATAGCAATGGACATTAGCCCCCAAGTGCCAAGTGAAATACTTTTATTATGCTTGGGACTTCAAATAAGGTGATCATCATGGTCATATGTTGCCGCTGACTCGCCTTATCTTGCAGGCTGAATTAAGTATGAAAGAATATCAAGTGGCGGATCTGCGGCAAAACATCCAGTCCCAACAATCAGAAACTTCAAAGGCCAAGTCAGAGCTGAAAACCGCCTTAGAAAACATTGAAAAGCTGAAAAAGGATTTCAACGCAGAGAGAATCGGCTGGGACATTGAGAAGGCGGCTCTGTTAAAAAGAGCAGAGGATGCTGAGGCTGCTCTTAAGCCGGTAACTGATGAGTTATCCGGCTTAAAGCATCAAATCAATAGCATGACAGCCGCCATCTTTGGTAAGTAATTTTGTACCTCAATTTTTCATCATCAATGTTGAACAACCATTCAACCGGTTTATCAATATCTTTGGTAATGCAGGCTCCAGGATCTCTCACTTTGGCTCAGACATGCGCGTGAAGCTGAAAGCCGCCTACACTCTTGTGGAACAATTATACACCGGCGCGCAACGAGCTATAGCTGCTGTCTCTTATACCAAACAGCCACCTACTCTTATCAGAGAAACTCTGGGCAAGCTGTCAGTTGTACCTCAAAGGGCAGAAGAAATAAGACGGTCAGCCGCCAGGGCTGGCACCATCACTGCCCTGAGCCAGGCCAAAGCATGGCAGGCAGAGCTTGACCCGGAGGAGTTGGCTACTAGCTGCCCAAGCTTAAAAGAAGACGGGTCTCCCTTTATTGCAGAAGACTTCACCAAAATTGTAAGGGAGATGCGACCTTTCGCAAGCAACCTTGCTGAGGAATCTGAGCTCTCCAAGTATCAGGAGGCTTATACCGCTCAAAATGAAAAATTGAAAGCGCCGGTTTATCCAGTCATACGTGATTCCTCCAACACGTAAGCACACTTTTGCCCTTGACATTGATCCCTCCACGCTCATAGATGACGAGGCTATATTCAAAGCTATAACTGGCGTCAACTGGATATCACCTGATTTCTAGCCAGTGGAGGAAGAAGAAGAACCGGGGCGCTGGATAAATCGAAAGCTTCAACCCAGCAAGACCAAGGCAACTGAACCACAAGGTGTCGCTGATACTGCCTTCCGGTTCTTCATGAAAAAGAATGAATCATTTGGGCTTAGTAAGCTGTGTAATAGGGTAATAAAAACAGTGATCTGCCATGCCATTGTGCATGTTCATGTGCAAAACTTTTTTGAGTCGCTGATCTGATGCTAAGAATTTGCTGCTTATGCTCATAATTTTATCAATCACGCTGATCATGTTATCATAATCCCTGTACACAAGTAAATAGCAAGTGCCCTGGCGGTTCACACTAGGGCGGGTCATGACATCCCATATAAAATTTACTGGTGACTAAATAGTCCATAACCAGGGCGGGTTATCAAACCTTGCATACTCATAATAGGTAAATAACGTACCTGTGAGATTTGTTCATACTGCCGGCTTACAACACCAGATGCAGCAAGGGTGACAGCCCCAAAAAACTTAGAGCACAGAACTCCAAGTGCACAATCAAAGCATACCGGCGACTTATCGTCCAAAGCCAGGCCGAGTTATCTAAACCTCAGATACGCTCAAATATGAGCCATAGGGATTAAGGCTACATGGCCTGAATCATTTTAAACTGTCAATATGGTACAAAAATATGAACCCAAATAATATTTTAGAAAAAAACAACAAATTAGAAAAACAAGGCTTTCATAGGCTGCCGAACCTCAATACCAAGTGTTGTTCAAGGGTCGCACAGCCACTGAGTTGATCCTTTATGCAAACCTGTAAGCCGGGCCTCACATTACCAACTGCCATTTTAACTTTGACAAGTTCAGGGTCTTTATAAGATTGATCACAAGAGTAATGCAGGGTCATTCCAGGATTACCGGTCGAGTGATGTATATACAAAGGCAGGATAACCCGGAGTTTTGGTGAATACACCTGGCGTCCAAGTCGATCAAAAGGGTAAATATAGCTATGTTCATTGAACAGGAAGCCCCTGTCGGCGTTCTGGGAACGGGGGTCCCCAGACTTGCCTGCCTGCGGCCTGCGGCGTGGCTCGAAGGAGGCCCAGCACGGCCCATCTTCATCAAAGCAAGCTCAAGACCCTCGCGAGGGGCCAAGCCTCGCGGGGCGGACGACAAGGAGCTTCCTCGTGCACGGCCTCGTCGGTGGCTCATGAGGAGGCAGAGAGTTCAAGGCAGGGTACCTCGCGAGGTGCCCATGACGCATAAGCCATGACGACCAAGGGCGCCCGATCGGGCGCCAGCCCGCTGCGATGTCCTCCTTTCCTGTTTGGCGCAAAGGGAGCAAGCACAGGTGAGAGCATCAAGCAAAGGCATCCGTTTCGGTGCAACAAGACCAAGACCAGCCCAACGGCTGGAAGGGAGTCATCGTGGAGCCCAAGTAGGTGTCATCACCAGAGCCTTTGGCAGGCGAGGACCAACTTTAGTCAGGATAAGTGTACCCGCTGTTCCCCTTCAAAATGGCCAATTGTTGGCGCCCTTCCCGCTCAATATTTGGGAAGAGGCCCAGGGCCTTCGCCTATAAATAGGAGTAGCCACCCCCAGGGCATGGAGATCCGAATCCTCATCAAGAAACCGGTAGCTAGAGCGACTGAACACCACCTAGCAGTTCATCGCACCCGCCAAGAACAGACCCTCACGAGGCTGTTCTTCCTTGTATTGTTCCCCATCAGCCCAAGAGGCAATCCACCACACCACACCTTTGGAGTAGGGTATTACACCACAACGATGGCCCGAACGAGATAAATCTCGTGTCTCTTGTGCTGTTCCGTTTAGTAGTTTAGGTCCCAGTGATTCGCGAGATGCGAGGCGGTGGAGGTTTGGATCTCCGCGCACCCAGTGTTCGAACCTCAAGGGTCCGGAACCCGAATCCGACATTTAGCGCGCCCGGTAGGTGCGCCGAATCTGCTTTTCGTCACTTCATTCTTCCCCGACCACCGCGAATTATAAACCGACGCCTGCCGTCCCAAGACCGAGCACCGAGCCGCCTCGCCTCCCATGTCTCCCGTAAAGCTCCCGTCGGCGGCGCCTCGTCGTTCCCCATCACCTGCCGTCAACGCCGCCACCGGCCCGGGCGGGAACGAAAGCAGCAAGCATCGCCCCAGCACCCGTCCATGAGGCGGGACGGCCGCACCGCCACGCCGCTCACCCCGCTGGTTCTTCGTCACGCGCGCCCAGCGCCATGGATGATGCCGGGCTGCACTCATCGCGCAAACGAGCTCCTGCGCTACCGTCCCGTCGACGATGTCAATAAAGAATGGTTTCGACCGAAGTCGCTGAGCTCGTCCAAGGCTGCAGGAGGCGCCTCAAGACCGTCTGCCTTCGCACCGCACTACCGCCAAGCGAAGCGATGAAACTCCTGGGCGCCTCAGCCTCTCCTCCTCAAGAAGGCGCCTGCCCCTAAGCGCGCGCAGCCCCTGGCGGAACCCGCTCGCCCGGCGCGCTGCAAGAGCAGAGCTATCAAGAAGTTCCTCGCCCACGAAGCTGCCCTAGCGCTCCCGCTCCAAAGACGTCAGACCTGCGCTGCCCCCAGCCTTGGCGCAAGGAGGCCCGCAAGACCAAGCTCTGTCGTCCGAGGCCCCCAGCGGCCACGGCGGGCTACCGCGCCTTCACCTCCGAAGGCTGCAGAGGTCGCGCGGGCTCCGCCAAGTTCAAGCAGCACCGCCTCCTAGCTACGACGGCACAGCCGACCCTTACGGAGTTCCTCCAAATTTCACGAGCTGGGCATCGAGGCTGCCAACGGGATGAAAAGGTCATGGCGAACTGGTTTCCCATGGCGCCAAGGACGGAGCCCGCACTGCTCCTGAATCGGCCCTGTGCACGATCTCTTCTCGGGCCGAGATGCGCACTCCGCTTCATCGCCAACTTCTGTGGTACTCGCGACCGCCACCCGCCGTGGCGACATGCGCCAATCAACCCGATCCGTGGAAACTCGCAAAAAGTACATCCAGCGCTTCAACAACGCACGCCTCAAGATCCCCATGGTAACGGAGGAGGCCATCATCTCTGCCTTCTCCGACGGCGCGGCGCGACGTCAAGATGAAGGAGGAGTCTGGCGATCCATGAAGATTTGTGCACCTCCTGAGCTGTTCAACTTGGCGACCAAGTGCGCCAGGGCTGAGGAGGGGCGCCTCTCCCTCCTCGAGCTGCCTGCCGCGGATCCCGAAGAAAAGAAGTCCAAGGCCAAGGACGTGAAGCGCAAGGGGGCTGCCGTACTCGCGGCCGAACCAGACACCAAGCGAGGCAAGGATCAGCCCGAGTCCTCCAAGGGCAGTCGATCAAGCGTGTACCACGACCTCCACACCCACAACACCAATGAATGCCAAGAGCTCCGGGTCAGAGCGAAGGAAGGGTCGGCAGACGCCTGAGCGCAGCCGACCGGGCTACGGCCGAGGAGGAGGAAGGAATGCAGACGCTGGGAAGACCGCGGCCCGCGCCAAGGGTGGCGCGACCAACCTCGCGAGGACCGTTGGCAAGACCCGCCTCGCGAGGAGGCTGAGGGATCAGCCTTGCGAGGATCGCCTGCAGGGGAACGCAGGCTCTCCGCTGCCGCCGCAGCCAAGGAGAAATGAGGACCATCATCGGGGCCGAGGGGGCTGGGGCTTCCAGGAACCGCATGCGATCGCCTGCATCCTGGGCGGAGCTCAAGCCCCAGCCTCTCAACGCATCTTCAAGCAGTTCGCCCGCGAAGTGAATGCAGTCCTCCCCAAGCTCGAGGTCGCGCACCCTCTCAGGTGGTCGGCGTGCGCCATCACGTTCAGCTCAGCGGATCAGCTCAAGTGCGCGGCCACATCCGGAGTTCTCCCGATGCTTTGTTCCCCAATCATTAGCAATGTGCTGGTCACCAAGACCCTCGTCGACGGCGGGGCAGGACTCAACGTCCTGTCCCCTGTCCGTGGAAACATTCAACAATCTTCAAGTGCCTTACAGTCAGCTTCAGCCAACCAAGTCTTTCTCCGGAGTCACCGACGGCTCCACGGTCCCGATCGGGCAGGTCCGCCTTCCTGTCACCTTCGGGGCTCGCGACAACTACCACACCGAGCTCATCAACTTCGACGTCGCCCGCATTCGCCGCCAGATAACGCCATCCTCGGGTACCCGGCGCTGGCCAAATTCATGGTCAGAACCCACCACGGCTACAACGTCCTCAAGATGCCGTGAAGCGGCGGGTCATCACGGTGCCCTCGTGAAGAGAGAGACGCAGCAGTGCTCCCTGGAGCGAGCCTTTCAGGCCGCATCGCTAGAAGACCCAGACCACAGCAGCAGGAGGCCTCCCGAGGCCGCACCCAAGAAGAAGAAGACATCGACCGGACCGGCTCCTCAAGAGGCAGGCCCCTCAGGGCCCGCGCCCGACCAGGGGGAGCCTCCTTCCATCGCATAGGAAAATGCGCCCGGCGCCCTCCTCAGGCCGGGCTCGGGGGCTCTCCCCTGGAGGGCCGCCGACCTCGCCAAGGTCACGAGGGAGGCGCTTGGGCACCACGTGGAGGCGTGCTTCGAAGCACGTTTCCCGCAAGGAGGAGCAAGGCAAGGAGGGCCGAACCCTCAGGAGTTCATCAGCAAGGCCATTCTAGAGCTACAGGAGTCAAGGGTCATGAGGGGCAGCCGCCGCCTACCCGCTGTGGCCCCCCATCCAGGCGAGGATGGTGGGATGCGCGTCTGCATCGACATACCAGGGCTCAACCGAGCCACGTCTCAAGAGCGCCTCGGCCCCTCGCGAGTGGGACGCTACAGGGCCCGCCCCCACGTGCGCATGCCTCACGGCCTGCCAAACGCGGTTGCTGCGCACCAGCATCTCATGAGGGCCATCCTGGAGGCTCAAGAGGTCAGGCACGCCATAGCCCTGGCGGAGATGGAGATGGCCCCTGAGGAGCCGCCAGCGCCTCCGGATCCTCCCGAGGCCCCCGGGCCTGGGGGCTCGTGAGGATCGGCTCCCGCAGCTCACCGAGTCTGCTACACCAACACCCCTTCGTCCCCAACATCACCGGGTGACATCTTTAAGTTTTTTTTCCAGCTGGGAGCGCCTTCAGGGCCGCATTATTCCCAGGCCGCGTGGGTCCGTCCCTGCGGCATGTATCCCTTTTATTTCATGTCATTATCCTATCCTGTTGGGGGCGCCCCCCAAGCCGCTCGGGCCTGTCCCAGCGGCATGTATCCTTCTTACGTTTTCCTTAGGATTATGCTCTCGCTCCACCATGCTTGTTATTTGGTGCCTTTTCCTGGGTGACAGAATCTTGCACGTTAAAGGGGGGGTGCCTGAGCATCGCGACTCAGGGCTCCTACCGGCCCTCACCCTCTGGTCCTGTCCATGGCAGCGCGACACTGCTTGCCGGCTGACGGCCGAGACCAGCCTGAGAGCCGGGACCCGAGGACGTAGAGTTTCGTCATCTAACCCAGCCTGCGCCTTAAAGGGGGGGTGCCTGAGCATCGCGACTCAGGGCTCCTACCGGCTCTCCGCCCTCACCCTCTGGTCTTGTCCATGGCATCGCGACACGGCTTGCCAACACGGCTGAGACCAGCCCGAGAGCCGGGACCCGAGGACGTAGAGTTTCTGCATCTAACCCAGCTTGCGCATTAAAGGGGTGGTGCCTGAGCATCACGACTCAGGGCTCCTACCGGCTCTCCGGCCCTCACCCTCTGGTCTTGTCCATGGCATCGCGACCTAGCTTGCCAGCGACGGCTGAGACCAGCCCGAGAGCCGGGACCCGAGGACGAGTTTCATCATCTAACCCAGCTTAACGCGTTAAGCAGGGGGTGCCTGAGCATCGTGACTCGTGGCTCCTACCGGCTCTCCGGCCCTCACCCTCTAGTCTTGTCCATGGCATCGCGACTGGCTTGCCAACGGCTGAGACCAGCCCGAGAGCCGGGACCCGAAGACGTAGAGCACCGGCATCTAGCCAAATTTGCAGGAACACACTCGAAGATAAGGCCGAGAGCCAGGCGCAACCCGCCTTGAGGTAGGGCCCCGTGAGTCCCGCGCTGGCTCACGGGTGCCAGATACACCTCGTCCAGCCCTACCGTGCCAGCCACGTGTCGTGGTGAAGAGCACGCCTGGCTCCTCCCGAGGGGAGCCCCTCCCACGCACTGCTGGAAGCACCATGCTCCGCTACTGGCCGACGACACCGCCGAGGAGCGGCTATGCCCGTACGCATGCGGAAGCGGTATGCTCCGCGCTGGTGATAAACAACTGAGGGTGGCCTCCGGGTCGCATCAACCTCAGGGAGCCCAGAGCTCAGTGTCCGGCCTCATCGCAGCGCCTCCCCTCGGGAGCGCCGCGCGATGGGGCTGGCACGGGCTCTTGCCCGCAGGTTGCGCCCAGACGCCGCCACCAGCCAGGCCCCGGGCCTGGTTCGTCAGACGCCACTCCCCGAAAGCGGAGCCAAGGTACTAATGCCGTTTGAGCGTCAAGGGGACTCCTCGAGCATCGCGACTCAGAGCCTAACTGGTCACGTAGCCCTCACCCCTTAGTTCCGAAAGGCTAATGGCGGTTGAGGTATGCGCGGGCAGACTCTGCAGACGTAGAATGGTAGATCCGCCCGCTGCCTCACCTCCCTACTTGCTGTTCAGGCGCCAAGGGGACTCTGAGCATCGCGACTCAAGAGCCTAACTTGTCACGTAGCCCTCACTCCTTGGTCCCGGCCCCTGGTTTCCTGGTCGGGGCTAACGGCGGCCCCGAGGTATCTGTGATGCCGGGCTCTCGCCGGCGTGAGAACACAAGCAAGTAGGAAGCGCAAATTTCAAGGAATTCAAAAGCAAATATTACAGTCCACATCGTTATCGCAATACCAAATACAAGTTTAAACGCCTCCCCGAGGCATGATACATGTGCAGGAATTAAAAGCAGGACAGGAGCCACGACGGAGTCACTTGTCGGCGGTGGAGCAGCGCGGAGTGGGTTCGCCTCGTGGAGCAGTAGGGCCGGCAGCGCCTCACTTCGGCTTGGTGCTGAAGGCCCGGAACTTCCCCAACAGAGCCTCCGCGCGACCCTTCACAGCCTCGGGCAATGGCTGCATGCTCGCCGCTTGCTGGCTCCAAGCAGGCTGTCCAGTCGACACCGGATCGCGAAGGTAGATGTGGGTGAGGACCCGCTGCTGCTGCAGAAGACAAGACACGCGCCTCGGCCTCGGCCGTGGGGCCAAGTCCGAGGGTGAGATCTTCAAGAGCGCAAACTTGAAGGGAAGCAGCTTGGAGGGACCATCCTCGGCGCCGACCAGCGGACTCTCCAGGCCGCTGTCGTGAAAGCTGCCTTCAACAAAGAGCGAGCCTTCACCTCCATATCCGTGAAGGCCACGCGATCTTCCGTGAAGAACCAGCGTCTTGTCGTCCAAATCGACCTTCCTCGCCTCCAGCTCCCTGCTCCAACAAGGCCTAGGTGGTCGCGGCGCTTCTTGAGCCTGGCCTCCCGGTCCTTGACGGCCGCCTCGCGAGCCTTCATGCTTTCCTCCTGCTCCCGGCGGAGGCGGGCCTCCTCGGCAAGCTGGTTCTGCAGGCCATTCAGCTCGCTCTCCAGCGTCTCACATCGACCTTGGATGCTAGCTGCCTCTCCCAGGGCAGCATCGCGGGCAATCTTCGCCTCACGGACAGCCTACTTCTCCTCGTCGCAAGCCGTCGAGGCCCGGACCAGCGCCGCCCGAATCGAAGCATCGGAGAGAATCCAGCCAGAAGCCAGCTCCAAACGCCCGGCCATCGAGGCGAGTCGGCGCCCGAAGATCTGCAGCAGTGGTCCATCCGCAATGGCGCCGATCCGAACAGTATTCGGAGGAGCAGCGATCGGTGGAGTAGGAGGAGAAGACGGTTGTGTGACCACTGCTACCGAGGCGGAACCAGCGGCGCCAGCGACAAAGGAGGCGGCGCCAAGCAAGGGCACCTCAGAGTCGCCTGGGTCAGAATGAAGCTGTCGCCCAGCCAGGCTCAGCCCCAGCCTCGCGAGGACGCCCGGGCAGGAAAGGCCTGTGCGTCACGATCACCTTCTTCCTCGGGCAGAGGCACCGGCACGGATGGGGCCTCAGGAGCCCCCTTCAGCTTCTTCGCCGCGGGCGCCAGCCTGGCCGAAGGACATGGACATCAGATCTCGTCGACGGAGCAATAATCAAGACGGGAAGTAGGCACTTACAGGTCGTCGCTGGTGGACTCGAGCAGCCTCCGGCCGAACTTAAAGCCCGCAAGCCGGCTGCAAGGGTCGGCTTCAAGGGGCCCGGGAGCAGGAGGCGCGTCTGCGGATCGCCCTGGCCGGGCGGACCTGCTGGGACCAGCCCAGTCGGTCCTTCTTCGGGATGGGGGCAGGCTTCCGCCTCCCTGCTCATCGTCATCCTCGCTGTCGCCACTGGGAGGCGGAGAGTGCAGGACCACACCAAGGGGAGGAGCCCTTGACTCGCCTCAATCAACCCCTCTCCCGGCTCTCTTTCCTCCACCTCTTCACTGGAGTCGGCAGAGGACACGCCCACCAGTCCTCTCGAGCCTCCACGGCACGGGCCCATCCCCATTGAAGATGTGCATGGACCCCACTACCTGCTCCCAATCCTCGCTGAAGGAACAAGGGCGTGGGGGCGCCTTAGGTCTCGCCACATCGCCCCAACCAAGGATCGGAGGACCGCCAGATCCTCGCCGACCAGGACCACGGGCTTGAGTGAGGCCTCCACATCGGAAGCAAAATCGAAGCCAGCCGATTGATGCTCCAGAACTCCCTCGGCCGGGACAAGACCGTCAGCCTTTTGGCCGCCCGCCCGCCACGTTGGCCGGCTTCAGATCTGCATCCATCTTCTCCAAAGACCAGCTTCACGCTGGGATCCGAAGCTCCACTCGGGACTGCCGGAGCTCATGGGTGCTCCGTAAGGGCGAGTCACCGAGGGTGGATGCGCCCAGCATCCACCAAGACCCACTTGCTCCTCAAGCCCTCAATCCGCTTCCTGTGGTTTGAAATGGCGATGGCTCCGCCAGATGCGATGAAGCTCAGACACGCTGGAGGCGGAACCACGGGAGGTTCGGAGGGAGAAATAGTGGCGCAGAAGGCCACCGAGGGCTTCACCCCAACATGGGCCTCACAAGAGTAGGCTAAGATCGCTGTAAGAAGGATGGAGTTGGGATGGAGGTGCAGAGCTTGAATGTTGTAGTGACGGAGGACGGAGAAGAAGAACTCAGAAAAGGGAGGCACGAGACCAGCAATGATGGCGCTCACGAAGAACGGGTAGAAGGTACTCCCCGACCTCGTGGGCGGAAGAGCTACCTTGAACGCCTGCCGTTGCTGACGCCTCGCCTCCGCCATCCGGCGCACCAGTATGCAGGCTCGCTTCGACACATTTGGCGGGTCCAAGGCAGGAGAGTACCAAGCTCCGGCCGAGGCTTGAGAGGCGCCATGATCGCTAGGGGCACGCAGCGGAGTGGATCTCAAGATCTTGGAAGCAGAGAGGAGAGGCGCAAGAAAGGGATCTGAGCAGCAATCGGAGAAAGTAAAGGAGGCAAGGAAGATGCCACTGTTATCAACTCACGCTGATTGCAGAGGCGCGACGCTGCCCAATCAATCGCCACGCTGGCGCTTCAAGGCCGCAGGCTGTTAGGGCCCGCGACGCTTCGCACTTGCCCTTTCGCCTCTCTGCTCGGCCAAGTTCGGGCACGCCATGGGCCCCGGGGCTACTGTCGGCGTTCTGGGAACGGGGGTCCCCAGACTTGCCTGCCTGCGGCCTATGGCGTGGCTCGAAGGAGGCCCAGCACGGCCCATCTTCATCAACGCAAGCTCAAGACCCTCGCGAGGGGCCAAAGCCTCATGAGGCGGATGACAAGGAGCTTCCTCGTGCACGGCCTCACAGGCTGGCTCATGAGGAGGCGGAGAGTTCAAGGCAGGGTACCTCGCGAGGTGCCCATGACACAAGCCATGACGACCAAGGGCGCCAGTCGGGCGCCAGCCCGCGCAGTGTCCTCCTTTCCTGTTTGGCGCAAAGGGAGCAAGCGCATGCGAGGGCATCAAGCAAAGGCATCCGTTTCGGTGCAACAAGACCAAGACCAGCCCAACGGCTGGAAGGGAGTCATCGTGGAGCCCAAGTAGGCGCTATCACCAGAGCCTTTGGCGCGAGGACCAACTTTAGTCAGGATAAGTGTACCCGCTGTTCCCCTTCAAAATGGCCAATTGTTGGCGCCCTTCCCGCTCAATATTTGGGAAGAGGCCCATGGCCTTCGCTTATAAATAGGAGTAGCCACCCCCAGGGCAGGGAGATCCGAATCCTCATCAAGAAACCGGTAGCTAGAGCGACTGAACACCACCTAGCAGTTCATCGCACCCGCCAAGAACAGACCCTCACGAGGCTGTTCTTCCTTGTATTATTCCCCATCAGCCCAAGAGGCAATCCACCACACCACACACTGGAGTAGGGTATTACACCACAACGGTGGACCGAACCAGTATAAATCTCGTGTCTCTTGTGCTATTCCGTTTAGTAGTTTAGGTCCCAGCGATTCGGCAAGGTGCGAGACGGTGGAGGGTTGGATCTCCGCACGCACCCCAGTGTTCGAACCTCAAGGGTCTGCCGGAACCTGAAATTCGACAGCCCCCAAGTGACCTATAATAAGCCATCAAGGCAGGTTACCTATGTTTGAACTGTACATTGTAACAAATTCTCTTTGGTAACCTTTTAACTTGGGCAGAAAGCCCCCAAGTCATTTGCAACAAGGCATATAAGCTAGATCAAAGGGTAGTCATAGCTATGCTCAGTGAGCAGGAAGCCCCCAGGTTTTTTGTAACAAGGCGTGCAAGCCGGATCAAGAGGGTAGTCATAGCTATGCTCAATGAGCAGGAAGCCCCCAAGTGATCTTATGAATTGACAATAAAGACTAAGATACTCAGAAATGAAACGACAGAGGCCAGGAATTATCAGGTATGCCAGCTTTATTATAGTAATCATAATATATACATTGGTAGAAATATGTACAACACAAGAGCTGGTGGCTCATGTGTAATAAGGCCGAAGATGAGCAATGTTCCATGGACGGCGGGTCTTTTCCTCCGATGTGTGTGAGTCCTTGTGGTCTCGAATCAATGAGTTAGTATGACCCGTTGTTCATATTTTTGCTGACCACAAAAGGCCCTTCCCAAGGTGGGGATAACTTGTGCATATCTTTTTGATCCTGGATGAGCCGGAGCACCAAATCACCTTCCTGAAAGGTCCAGGTTTTAACCCGGCGTGTATGATAACGACACAGATCTTGCTGGCAAATCGCCGAATGAGCCGCCGCAAGGTCACGCTCCTCATCCAGAAGGTCAAGATCATCCTGACGTGCTTTCTCATTATCAACTTCAACATAAGCCGCCACACGGGGCGACTCGTGACAGATGTCACTGAGAAGAACCGACCGTGCTCCATAAACCATGAAAAAAGGTGTGTAACCCGTAGATCTGTTGGGGGTGGTATTGATACTCCATAGCACTGAAGGCAACTCCTCAACCGAACAACCTGGCTTCCTCTGCAAAGGGACCATAAGCTGGGGTTTTATGCCTCTCAAGATTTCTTGATTGGCTCTTTCAGCTTGGCCATTGGACTGGGGGTGAGCCACTGATGAAACATCAAGACGAATATGTCCTTGTTGACACAATTCTTTAATAGCACCCTTGGACAGATTAGTGCCATTATCAATTATAATACTGTGAGGGTAGCCAAAACGGAAAATCACCTTTTTGATTAATTAAACCTCCGTTGCCGCGTCACACTTACTGACCGGCTCTACCTCAACCCACTTCGTAAACTTGTCAACTGCCACCAAGAGGTGAGTCTTTTTGTCCTTGGATCTTTTAAATGGCCCAACCATATCGAGCCCCCAGACTGCAAATGACCAAGTAATTGGAATCATCCTTAATTCTTGAGCCGGCACATGGGCTCGTCTGGAAAATTTCTGACAGCCATCACATTTGCTAACCAGATCCTCTGCATCAGCATCAGCCGTCAGCCAATAGAACCCATGAAGAAAAACCTTAGCCACGACAGACTTAGACCCGGCATGATGGCCACAATCTCCTTCATGAATCTCCCGTAGAATCTCACGGCCCTCCTCAGGAGAAATGAAGGAAATATCCCCTAGAGGCAATAATAAAGTTATTATTTATTTCCTTATTTCATGATAAATGTTTATTATTCATGCTAGAATTGTATTAACCGGAAACATAATACATGTGTGAATACATAGACAAATATAGTGTCACTAGTATGCCTCTACTTGACTAGCTCGTGAATCAAAGATGGTTAAGTTTCCTAGCCATAGACATGATTTGTCATTTGATTAACGGGATCACATCATTAGGAGAATGATGTGATTGACTCGACCCATTCCGTTAGCTTAGCACTTGATCGTTTAGTATGTTGCTATTGCTTTCTTCATGACTTATACATGTTCCTATGACTATGAGATTATGCGACTCCCGTTTACCGGAGGAACACTTTGTGTGCTACCAAACGTCACAATGTAACTGGGTGATTATAAAGGAGCTCTACAGGTGTCTCCAAAGGTACTTGTTGGGTTGGCGTATTTCGAGATTAGGATTTGTCACTCCGATTGTCAGAGAGGTATCTCTGGGCCCACTCGGTAATGCACATCACTATAAGCCTTGCAAGCATTGTAACTAATGAGTTAGTTGCAGGATGATGTATTACGTAACGAGTAAAGAGACTTGCCGGTAACGAGATTGAACTAGGTATTGAGATACCGACGATCGAATCTCGCAAGTAACATACCGATGACAAAGGGAACAACGTATGTTGTTATGCGGTTTTGACCGATAAAGATCTTCGTGAGAATATGTGGGAGCCAATATGAGCATCCAGGTTCCGCTATTGGTTATTGACCGAGACGGTCTCGGTCATGTCTACATAGTTCTCGAACCCGTAGGGTCCGTGCACGCTTAAGGTTTCGGCGCGATGCTTATATTATGAGTTTATGAGTTTTGATGTAGCCAAGGAGTTCGAGTCCCGGATGAGATCGGGAACATGACGAGGAGTCTCGAAATGGTCGAGACGTAAAGATCGATATATTGGACGACTATATTCGGAGTTCGGAAATTTTCCGAGTGATTCGGGTATTTTTCGGAGTACCAGAGAGTTACCGGAATTCGCCGGGGAGTATATGGGCCTTATTGGGCTTTAGGGGAAAGAGAGTGTCGGAGTAATGGACCACGGGTAGGCAAACCCGAGCCCCTGGACCTTTCAAAACATCGGGGCAGACTGCGGCCCTCAAGACCCCAAGACGAAGAGCTGCCTTCTGAGAGTCGGCGACAGAGTCGCCGACCGCTTCTCCCACCGAGTCCCGAGACGGCCTCAAGACAAGCCGACTCCAAGCCAGCGACTTCGATGAAGCCGCCACGGAGTCGACCCGCAACTTCGCCCACCTCGACCGAGCGACTACGAAGCGGATGGGATAAAACCGCCTCGCCCGTCCCTGCCCGCTCATAAAGAGTGCATGGCCACATAGCGCCGCATCGACGGAGATCTCCGTCCGGCGCTGCATCATACACGCTGCCTCGACACAGCCCCTGCGGGCAGATTCCCGTACCCACGATGGCTCGTCTGCACGACCCGAAGACGGCGGGACTTGCCGGCGAAGTGCGTAAGACGGCGAGCGCTTAAAGACGGACCCGTTGGAGTCGGCCTCCGAGAGTCGGCCGCCCTCCCACGGGCTCCGTGCGCCATTAACCGCATAAGACAGGAATTACAACAGTTGATCGCCCGCCAGCGGCGGCATCATCAGCATGACCTCCGCCGACCAAGCTCAGCGTCATTAGAAGAGCGGCTACAGAACCCGCAGCCGGCAAGACTCACGCCCATGGCGGACAAGGGCCGACGGCCCCATGCTGGACCGTCGGGGCCCACTAGTCGGCAGGCCCAGTCGGCGGAGAAGACGGCAACTTGAGAGGATCGACGGCTGGGACCCGCGCCCAGCCGGATTACCATTGTACCCTCGGGGGGTAGGCCTATATAAACCCCCCGGGGCACCCATGCAAAGGGTTGGAACCTAGTAGTTTGACACACACACACATAGAGGGAAAAGAAGAGCTAGCCGTGCCCTTCTCCTTCCTCACCCCGAACAGCTCAAGGAGCAATCTTGTACTCACCTTGCCATAGTGATCACGCGGAGACCCCGCAGAGCAGCAGTAGGGGTGTTATGTCCTCGGAGAGCCCCAAGCTGGGTAAGATTCGCGGCGTGCATGTCTTCGCCTCATCCTGCTTCTGTGCACCGGCGATGTTCTACTCGCCTCCATGATAAGCCATCCTTTGGCATATGTCGCACCCAACCCCGACATTTGGCGCCCACCATGGGGCTAGGTGCACCGTCGTCCGGAGACCTGCTCTGGACGGGAACCCTCTTCCTCCCTGGCGAGCGCAGCCAGCCCGGCACGCCAGACGGAGTCTGCGCCGACGGGCTGCATGGCGCTGAGGTCGCCTGCGCGGCGAGCTGCCTTGCCGAACTTGTCGGCGAGGTTCGCCTCTCTGGCGAGCCTGCGTCTGACGCAGGCACGGACGGCCCCGAGAGCCTCCTCGCGGGCCTCCTCGAGCAGTTCCACGTCGCCGGCGAGCCCGCGGCCGACCTGGAGTCCGTAGGCTCCACCGACCCGATGCTGGTCGACTCCGACACTGCGTCGCTCGACGCGTTCCCCACCAACATGGTGGTATACGACGAGCCGCTCCCTCGCGCGGAGAGCGGCGGAAGCTGCAGCCACGGAGGAGCTGCGTCGCCGGTCACTGGCGAGCCTTCCGGCGAGGGAGCTTGTGACCCTCTCGACGCAGTTCTGCAAGACCTGACCGCCCCCATTCCGGAAGACGCCGATGCTGGGACGCTGGAAGCGCGCCGCCTCCAGCTCCTCGTGGGCGCACAAAAGCTGGCAAGCATGAGACGCTTGTCAGAAGCCTACCAGCGCGAGATGGATCGCGCCAGGCGGCTCGCCCGGCTCCGGACCGGGCCTAAGCCGCCTAAGGCGCGCGGTCCGCCGCGTAGCCATCGCCCGTCTGTTTGGGGCCAATCGCCCCGTGTACGCCACGCTTGAGGAGAACATCCGTGCCGCCAGCGCGGCGGCATTTAGCTGGATAACTTCGAGGGCGAGGAGCGCCGCCTGATGACGGAGCGAGTCCAGCAACTCCTCGACGCGGCTGCTGCGCAAGACGAAGCCGGCTGCTACACGGAGGCGCCGCGACGACAACACGACGACTTGCCTCCCCGCCGAGATCAAGGCGCGACGTCTCGGACGCCTACTGGCGGCGTCCGTGGAAGAAAAAACAAGGATCCGGCTGTCAGCCATAGCCGGACTCACATCTCCATTGAGCGTGACGAAGACGGCCGCCCGAGAGCAGTGGAGCAGCGGGACGACTATCTGCCTCCTCCTCCCCGCAGAGAAAGGCGAGTCTCCCCGCCACCCGTCGAACATCCGACTCTCGGCGACCGCCTTGGCCGCCGATAGGGGGTCAGAGAAAACGACGCCCGCCACCGGATCGAGCGACTCCACCGATCCTCAAGCGCTGAAGAAGAAGACGAAGTTGGGCCCCGCCTGCTTTGACCTCGCATCCGAGACGAGCCCTTCCCTGCAGGATTCACACTCCCGAGACACACCCCAAATACACCGGCCAGTGAAGCCGGAGGACTAACTAGTGGACTACTCCACGGCCGTCAAGATAGCTTAACGGCAACAAGCGCGTTGCCGTAAAGTATGTTCCTCATGCTCCAGGCACGGCCCCGGACATGGTTGAACAGTTTGAAGCCCCGCAACATCAACAGCTGGGTCGACTTCACCGAGGCCTTCGTCCGCAACTTCACGAGCACATACAAGCGACCCCCAAGCCTCGCCAAATTTTCCTTGTGCGTGCAAGGCCCCAACGAAGTCTACTCGTGACTACCTCACGCTACCTGGCCGAGCTCCGAACTCCTGCGAGGGAGTGCATGAGGTGCAGGCAATCGAGTACTTCACCACCAGGTGCAGAGAAGGCACCCTCCTCAAGCACAAGCTCCTTTGTGACGAGCCAGAGACCCTCGACGAGCTGCTGATCATAGCAGACAAGTACGCCACAGCCGACTCCTCCATGAAGTCGGAGATCGAAGTCGCGTAACTGCAAGGTGGCTCCTCGTGCTCCTGTAACTCCGGTGGCGACGCCTTGATCGGCAGCAGCAGAATGATCACAAGCGCAAGGCCCGCAGCCGGCTTCCAGCAGCCGGCAGGTGGCGATAGTCGAAGACCAGCAGCCGGAGGGGCAGCCTCCGCCAAGCGACAGAAAGGCGGCAAGTCCAACTGGTTGCCGGCCTTCTCTTCTGAAAGCGCACTGGATGGACCTCGCAAGTTCCATAGCGGCGCGAAGCCGTCGAATCACACCACCCGGAAGTGCCATCGCTCACCAGATCGCCAAGGAGACGACCTTGTCCCTCCTCCGCCATTTTGGCCGCCGCCTCCACCACCGCCCAAAGAGTCGGGTCGTCAAAGCCGGGCGCAAGACAAGACGAGTACCCGTAAGAGCATGGTGCCTATGTAGTGTTCACCAATGTGGTTAACGATCGCCGCAAAGAAAGCGGCAAAGCAACAGCAAGAAGTGAATGCAGTAGCATCAGATACTCCAGAATTCATGCACTGGTCCGAGAAACCTATCCGTTGGAGCCGGGCTGATCACCCGGAGGTGATGCCGAATCCGGGCTCCTACGCCCTGGTCTTAGGAGCCACCCTTGTCGCGGATAGGCGGGCCGCTCGCTTCTCGCGAGTGCTGATAGACGGAGGCAGCAACATCAACATCCTGTACAAGGATACAATGGAGAAGTTAGGAATCAAGCAAAGACAGCTTCAGCACAGTCGGACTGTGTTCCACGGAATTGTACCTGGCCTTTCCTGCTCACCGATTGGCAAGATTCTGATAGACGTCCTCTTTGGGGACAAAGATCACTTTCGCCGGGAGCCAGTTTGGTTCGAAGTGGTGGACCTCGAAAGCCCCTACCACGCTCTGCTTGGCCGATCTTCTCTGGCCAAGTTCATGGCGGTCCCCCACTACGCCTACCTCAAGATGAAAATGCCGAGTACCAAGGGGATTCTGACCGTAGCCGGCGACTACAGAAAGTCGTCCGCCTGTGCAGCTAAAAGCAGTCGGCTGGCCGAGTCCCTGGAGCTGAGAAGCGGCTCCTTGATCGGGTTGTGGCAATGGTCGGCAAGCAGCCAGAGATGTCGCCCGACCCCAAGGAGTCAGAAGCTGAGGGCTCGTTCAAGCCGGCCAAAGAAACCAAGAAGATACCCTTGGACCCGGAGCACCCGGAGAGATACGCTGTCGTAGGTGCTCGACTGCAAATAGGAAGGCGAGCTCGTCGATTTCCTCTGTGAGAATCGGGACATTTTCGCATGGTCCCCCAAAGACATGCCAGGTGTACCGACGGAATTCGCCGAGCACAAGTTACATGTCCGATCTGATGTGAAGCCGTCAGCAGCCCTTGCGCCCTTTACCGTCAAGAGAAAAGAAGAGTTGTTGGAGAAGAGATAGCCCGGCTCCTCGCAGCCGGTTTCATCATGGAAGTGTTCTTCCCAGAGTGGTTAGCGAACCCGGTCTTGGTACTAAAGAAGAACAAGCAGTGGCGGATGTGTATTGACTACACAAGCCTCAACAAAGCCTGCCCCAAGGACCCGTTCGCTTTGCCAAGAATTGATCAGGTGATAGACTCCACAGCCGGATGCGAGCTGTTGAGCTTCTTAGATGCATATTTAGGATATCACCAGATCAAGCTGAACCCGGCTGACAGACTGAAGACCGCCTTCATCACGCCGTTTGGAGCCTTCTGCTACCTGACCATGACGTTCGGCTTGAGGAATGCCGGCACCACATTTCAGCGTTGCATGCAGAAGTGCCTCCTCAAGCAGCTTATAAACGCCCACGTTTACGTGGGACGGCGTGGTGGTGAAGACGGAGAAGCGAGGAAAGCTGTTGGAAGATCTCAAGGAGACCTTTGAAAATCTGCTACCGATTCCGCATCAAGCTCAACCCACAGAAATGCGTCTTCGGAGTACCAGCCGGCCAGCTCCTTGGCTTCCTGGTCTCTGAACGCGGCATAGAGTGCAACCCCGTGAAGATCAAGGCGATCGAAAGGATGGAAGTACCCCGCCGACTGCTAGATGTGCAAAAATTTACCGGCTGCTTGGCGTCCATCAGCCAATTCATCAGTCGGCTGGGCGTGAAAGCTCTTCCTCTGTACCAGCTCATGAAGAAGACCACCTTCTTCGAATGGAACTCCAAGGCGGACGAAGCTTTTCTCCAGTTGAAGAAAATGCTGACTACTCCCCAAAGGTCTTTGGCGGTTCGACTCCAAAGGAGCCCATGCTCCTGTATATTGCCGCCACCAGCAGGGTAGTCAGCATAGTCATTGTAGTTGAACGCAAGGAGGAAGGCAAGGTGCTACCTGTCCAGAGACCAGTATATTACCTGAGCAAGGTACTGTCGACCTCCAAGCGTAACTACCCCCACTACCGTAAGATGTGTTACGGCGCACTTTGCCGCCAATAAGTTGAAGCCTTACTTTCAAAAGCATCCAATCACCGTGGTTTGCACGGCCCCACTAGCAGAGATTATCGAAGCCGAGATGCTTCCGTCGAGTGGCCAAATGGGCCATAGAGTTGGCCCCCTACACCATCTATTACCAGCTCCGCACCACCATCAAGTCACAAGCACTGGCCGACTTCCTCGTCGACTGGGCCGAGACCCAGTACCTGCCGCCAGCGCCCGACTCCACCAATTGGCGGATGCACTTCGATGGCTCCAAGATGCGCACCGGCTTGGGAGCCGGTGTGGTCCTCACTTCCCCCAAGGGAGACAAGCTCAAGTAAGCGCTGCAGATCCATTTCGCTGCCTCCAACAACGCCGACGAATCTGAGGCGCTCATTCACGGGCTCCGCTTGCCAAAAAGAGCTTGGCATTCGCGGATCCTGTGTTATGGCGACTCCGACTTGGAGGTCCAATACCATCCGCGATCGGGACGCCAAAGATGCAAACATGGCGAGCTACCGCTTCTGGTACAAGAATGAGTGGATATTTTGAGGGATGCGAGTTCCTCCACGTACAAGAAATGACAACGACCAAGCGGACACCCCGGCAAGAATCGGCTCCACCCGCCAGTAATACCATCCGGCGCCCTTCAACGCCTCCTCAAGCCATCTCTGTCAAGCCGTCACCAGAGTCGACTCCATTTTTGTGCCGGCTCCCAAGAAGTCGGATCCGACTCCAAAGCCTCGCCAGACGGCACCAGAATCCTTGTAGACGCTTCCCAAGAACGCGGTCGAAGCCGGCCCGGGACTTCGTAACCCGCCCGGGGATGCGGCGACCATTGCGAAGACTCCAGATTTGCTCGGCCGGGGACTCGCTTAGTCGGCCCGGGACTTCTTCAACCCAAAGAAGCTGCTGCGGACTCCAACCCGCCGCCTCCCAGCCCAGCCACCTCGTCCAAGTAGCAGATCTTGGCAGTCGAAGAAATAGCAGCACCCTCATGGGCCCAAACCCATCCTGAAGTTCTTAGTAAGCGGAGAGCTACCAACCGATGAGACCTTGGCTCGGCAAGTGCAACGCCGAGCAGCAGCCTACACTATAGTCAATAGAGAGCTGGTCGGTAGCGGCGTCACGGTGTCTACCGGTAGCTGCGTCGAGTCGAGCAAGGCCAAGCAATTCTCGAAGACATCCATCAGGCGAAAAGTGGCCATCATGCAGCCTCAAGAGCACTCGTCGCCAAAGCCTTCCGACACGGTTTCTTCCGCCGACCGCCCTAGAAGAGGCCAAGGAATTAGTTCAAAAATGCAAGGGGTGCTGGTGTTCCGCTCCAAGTCGCTTCAACCGCTTCTCAGACTCAAGACTATCCCCATCGCCTGGCCCTTTGCTGTTTGGGGCCTGGACATGGTGGGACCATTCAAAACGGCACGAGGCGGCCTAACTCACTTACTTTTCGCGGTCGACAAGTTCACCAAGTGGATAGAAGCAAAACCCGTCAAGAAGTTGAATGGTCCTACTGCAGTGACTTTCATCGCCGACATCACGACTTCACGGGCGTACCACATAGCATCATCACCGACAACGGCACAAATTTTGTCAAAGGCGCCCTGGCCCGTTTCTGCGCGACGCAAGGCATTCGACTGGACTTAGCGTTCGTTGCCCATCCGCAGTCAAACGGCCAGGTGGAGCGAGCGAACGGCCTCATCTCGGCATCAAGCCCCGACCGTCGAACCATTGGAGCGTTCGGCCGGCTGCTGGCTTGAGGAGTTGCCAGCCGTCCTCTGGAGTCTGCGCACGACTCCAAACAAGTCAAATGTCTTCACACCCTTCTTTCTCGTCTACGGTGCGGCCGCCATCCCAACGGATATAGAGTTTGACTTCGCGAGTCACCATGTACACCGAAGAGGAAGCGTAAGAAGCACGTCAAGACGGGCGTCGACCGGCCGGAAGAGGGCCGACTGTTGGCACTTCAGCCGATCCCAAAGATCTACCAGCAGATCCTGCACCGCTACTACAACAAGAAGGTCAAGCCAAGATCATTCCTAGAGGGCGACCTTGTGCTCCGGCCGATCCAAATAATAGCCGGCCAGCACAAGTCGCCGCCGCCTTTGGGAAGGCCCATTCATCATCGGCAAAGTGATGGGCAACGACTCCTACTACACGATCGGCCGTCGAAGCCCCGAGCACGCAAGAGGGACGACTCCGGCGAAGAGACGGAACGGCCATGGAATGCGAATCTCCTCCGAAGATTTTACAGTTGATGCAGTATGTACCACGCTACCCTTTGTGCTTAAAGTACCAAGACTCCGGGCCCCCCGAGACGAGCTCGGGGACTGCCCTCCTTTTCAATCTGTATGATAAGAATTATGCCTTTGAGTATGTTACTCTTTGTTATGCTATTTGGCACCGGGCTCGACTAGTCGGCCCGGGGACTCGCCGCCTTTGGGCTATGAAATGCTTCCTGCAGTCAGACAAGTAACGTGCGGTGCCTAAGCCGTCTCCTGTCAGAAGCCGCAGCTCGCAGAGCGACTATTATGTGGGCAGGAGTAAGGAAGAACGGGCGCCCACACGAAAAAATGGCTAAGGACCCAAAGCATAAACATAGTTTAAATCGGCTTCCAGCCCGTTTCGTAAAACCGACTCTTAAGTAATCGGCTTGCCGCTTTCTACCCAACTTGCTTAACGACTCTAAAAAATGGCCAAGTACTTGCCTTCTCAAAGTAGCCAAGCACTCGACCTAGACGGCTGTCCGCAGAGCGGTTGCCCGATGGGCAAGGCGGCATCTAAGGGAAGGCGGCAAAGGAAAAGGCCACAAGAGCAATAAGCAAGGAAAGATAAAATTAGAATAATATTTACACAAGCTTAGGCCCTTGGCCGGATCTTCTGAACCTGTGTTCGTAATACACCCCGAGGGTGGAATTGTGCGAATTAACAAGTTCTTTCAAAGACTAGCAAAACAGATAAAGTAAAGGCGAGGCAGCGGCCTAAGAAGCGGCAGATGGGGTTGGAAGGCCGGAGGCGGCGGCCGCGTCAGGCGCCAGGGCAGCAGGCTGGGTGGTCTCGGCTTGATCGTCTCTGGTGGCAGTCGGCCCAGACGGGCGCGGCTCGTTGCTGGAAGCGCGGTCGAGCTGAGGCTGGTCGCCCGCTCCGTCTTCTGGCGCTTCCATGTCGTCTCCTTCCTCCGCCTCGTCTTCCTCCTCGACGCTGGAGTCGATCACCTCCGCCGAGTCCTCGTCGTAGTCCGGGTTCATCCCGAACCACTCCGGCGGTGCCTTCCCACCGTCCTCAGCCCGCTCAGGGACGAAGACGCTAGTGTCCGTGTAGTCGGCAATCGCCGCCGCATGCTCGATGAGGGCGTCCTCCGCGGCCAGCAACTCCGCCTGCGCCTCTGAGCGGAACGCGGCCAGCCGGTCCAGATCCAGCCCTGGATACCACGCCTTGACGAACTCCAGGGCTCGGCGAGCTCCAGCCCGAGGCGCGGAACCCTTCCAGGCCTCAAGACGGCCAGCCGCGACCTCCAACCAGTCGGCGGTCCGGTTGGGAGTGCGCAGAACCGGCATGTCCGGCCACAGAGCAGCGATCGCCTGGGCGCCGACACGCTGAAGACGGCGCAACATCCGATGGGCCGGCCGCAGACGAGCCCCAATGCTCAGGAGCTGCTCGTCAAGGGTCCGGGGGGCGTTTGTTGCGATCTCAGCACCACTCGCCCTTCGCGCCTCACGATCAGCCTCGATGGCTTGATTGGCCGCTTGCGTGTGACCGGGGAAGAAGTCTGCCAAGAAGAAGAAGAAGCAAGTCAGAAAAACAGGAGTCGGCCTGACCCATAGTCAGCGACCCAAAAGAAGAAGTAAAAGCAAACTCACCATCGACGATGTCCTCGATTTCGTGGAAGCCGGAGGTCAGCAGCGCTTCCCTGTCGGTCCAGGAGGAGCGCTCGCTCTCAAATTCGGCTAGGAGAGCGGCCTCTTTCTTCTCCGCCTCGTCCTACGCCGCCTTGAGAAGCTCCCTCTGCTCCGCCAGTTGCGTAGCCAGCAGGTCGCGCTCTGCGGCGAGCTTGCCGCACTCCTCCTCCTTGGCGCGCAAAGCGGTGTTGGCCGTACCCAGCTGCCGCCGAAGAGTGGCGCTGGCCTCAAGAATAAAATAAGAAGGACGCCAAGTCGCTAGCTAGGAAAGGTCGCCATGAAGATCCGGCCCGATCAAGCGCAATGCTTGGCCTGAATCTCAAGGACTACAGCCAGCGGAAAGCGCCAAATACCGCCCAAGAAGAAAAATCACCTCGGTTCCTCGCCAAGTCGGCAGTCCGCTTGCTCAGCTCCTCAACGCTATGCGGTTGAAGGCAAGTGGCGCGGAGGTTGTGATACTCCTCGCATAAAGGTAAAAACTTGGAGGTGCATAAATAGAGTTCCGAGCCGCCGCTTTCGGCAGCGCCCGGAAACTCGAGGACTACACCAGTGGAGTGCCGGCGCCTCACGAGAAGAGCAAGAAAAGTACAAAGAAGAAACATACCCGCACGGGCGGATCGCGATGCCAGTGCGCTTTGAGAGGTTCTCGATGGCGTTGCCCTCAGCTCGCAGCCGCTGGACGCCCGAAGCGCCGTGTTCAGCGGGCCCGTGCCGCCTCCTTGCACTCCACCCAATGGGCGCGGACGCTTGTCGCCGGCATCAGGAATGGCCGAAGCCGGGCGGCGCCGGGTCTCCAAGGGGCGCGCGCCAAGTCGCTTTCAAGACGGCGTCGCTACGGGCGAGGCGACTTGAAGAAGCAGTCAGCGCCACGACCTCGCCGCTTGGTCGGCGGCAGTGGGTCCGCTGACCCTTGCCTCACAAGGCTTCCTCGGACCGCGGTGGAGGCGGCGGGGGTGGCGCGGCCGTGCCCGATAGGGAGGCCTCGCCGCCTTCCTTCTCTGAGATGGGGACCTCACCGCCGACTCCCTCAGACTGCCCCGTGAACTCTGGCGGTGGTGGCGCAGAGCTCAACGGGTTGACGAGCAGCGCCGACTGGAGGCGCGCGGCTTCCTCGGCTCGCCTCTTGGCTGCAGCGGCGGCCTCGACCTCCTCCAGTTTCTTCTGGGCGGAAGCCGCCGCCTTCTCAGCCTCCGCCTTCTCCAGACGGGCGGCCTCCTCCTCGTCGCGCTTCTCCTGCGCATTCCGCTCCATCGCCTCCCGGAGGGCGGCCGCAGGATCAACCCGTCGAGTATTAGTGGACGTCTCCGCCGACCCCATAACGGAGGCGGCGGCGACCCTCTCCAAGGTGAGGGGAGCCCTGATGAGAAAAAGACATGTAAAGACTTGGACAAGACGGACCAGAAGAAAACAAGACAAAATAAAAAGTACTTACGCGGAGACCAGCGGTGGCTTCTTCACTTCCTTGCGGAAGCGGTTAGCCTTCGCGACCGCCTCTTCGCGCTGGGTCGCGGCGGCCGTCCCCCTGAATTTCTTCGCCCGGCCGCCTGGCAGACTCGGCCCGGCCCGGCGCTTCTTACCGCCTCGACCACCCAAGGCGGCGGAGGAACTCGCGCTGGATGGCCGGCTTTCAAGGCGGCGGGGGACGATTTCCTTCTCGCCGTCGTCGTCGCCAGCCGGGCGAAGGTGGCGAAGGCCTGAAGTCGTCGGCCTCCTCCTCCTCCTCGGCCGGTCTCCATCGCCGCCACCCCAAGTCGGGTCGCCGGGCGTCGCTTCTCCGCCCGGTCGGGACGACCACGAGCCGGCCCCACGGTGCTGACCGAGGGCTGCATGAGGGGATTCTGAATCGGAAAGGACCAAGGAAAATTAGAGCCGGATTCGGCTAAAGAAGGAAACAGAGAAGCAAGAGATGACTTACCATAGGCGGGGGGTTGGCGCGCTAGTACGGCTCCTTGCCGAACTGCCATTCCTCCGTGAGGCCGCAGTTCGCCAGGAAGTTCACCGTGTCCACCACCTCCGCGTGGGGCATGTCTTTGGAGCACAGCCGGCTGGGGTCTCGGCGGCCGCTCATCTGACAGATCAGATGAGGTCGGCCTTGAAGAGGAAGGACTCGGCGCGCGCCACAAAGGCGGCCAGCAAGTCCGCCCTGGCCAGGCCCTCTCGATCGCGTCATCACGCTGGAGTCACATGACAATGGCGTTGCTCGCGGGAGTCGGTTCTGGGCCCGATGGGACCAGCTGAAGTCGCCCGCCAACTCGCCGGCCACGTAAGGCGGCAAGTTGACCCAGTCGCCCTCAGGGGCGACGTTTTTGACGTAGAAGTACGTGCGCTGCCACATCTTCACCGACTTGATGAGGGGGATGGCAGGGAAGGCGTTCTCGGGCACCGGCCTCCTCATGGCGATGACCGTGCCGCACAGAGTCGGCACGCGAGCGACGTGGGTTCCGAGCTTGGCTTGGAAGAATTCCCCCCACAGCTCGATGGTGGGGAGAACGCCAAGAAAGCCTTCACATAAGGATGCGAAGGCGGCCAGCAGCACCACCGTGTTGGGGGTGAGGTGGTGCGGCTGGAGCCCGTGGAACTCTGTGAACGCGGAAGAAGCCGCCGCCGGCATCCCTAGCCCGCGCATGAGGTGCGAGCGGAATATGACCCGCTCGCCCTCCTCCGGCGCCGGCGTTATTTCGCCCGCTGGCGCGGCGCGGGTCCGCACTAGGTGGCTGCCGGGGATGCGGCGCGTTTGGCGGAGAAACTCGATGATGTCGTCGTCGACGATGGAGCCGTCCCACACGCCGGAGCGCGCGGTGGGAGGCGCGACAGCGGAGGAGGAGCTCATCTCCGCGGCGCGGTGAGGTTCGGCGCGGCGGAGCAAGGAAGAAGACGAAGCAAGAAGCGAGAGGAAGCGGGGAAGAGTGGGTGCGCGTGCGTCGCCGCCCCCCTCCCCATGCCTACTTATAGGCGCCTAGGCTGAGAAGCCGAGGGGTGGGCGTGGGATTAACTGCGCCCACATCCCCACGCCCCCACGATTTAACCCACGACGTTACTGCGCGCAGTAACGGCGTGGGGAGCCCAATCGCCCGCACGGCCACAGCGGATCCGCCCGCGCGCCAAGGCGCGGTAGTGGCGGGCCCCGCCTGACGGGCCTGTTTTGTCACGCGCGTGGGCTGGCAGACTGGCCCTGCCGGGTGGCGTCACATGGCGGGCCCGAAACGAGCAGCTGCCTGGAAGCTTATCAGGCACACCGCCCGGATCCCGCCGCGACCTTCGAACCCTTTAAGGAGCAAGACGTCCTCCTGCAAGGCCGACTCCAGCTAGTCGGCTCAAGATAGAGACGGCAAGCCGAGCCCAGATTCTTCTACTAAAGGGATGAAATTGTTGAGGCTCCTCGACATGTTGCCCTCGGCGCCTCATCAGCTTCGGGGACTACTGTCGGAGTAATGGACCACGGGTAGGCAAACCCGAGCCCTTGGACCTTTCAAAACATCGTAAGGCATCGCGCCTCAAGACCCCAAGACGAAGAGCCGCTTGAGAGTCGGCGACAGAGTCGCCGACTGCCCCTCCCAGCCGAGTCCCGGAGACGGCCTCAAGACAAGCCGACTCCAAGCCAGCGACTTCCGATGAAGCCGGCTACGGGGAGTCGGCCCGCAACTCCGTCCACCTCCTGCCTGAGCGACTACGAGCGGGATGGGATAAAGCCGCCATGCCCGGCCCCCGCCCCGCCCATAAAGAGTGTGCATGGCCGCAGAGCGCCGTCTCGACGGAGATCTCCGTCCCGGCGTGGCATCAGGTTACACGCTGCCCTGACATCAGCCCCTGTGGGCGATTCCTATACCCACGATGGCTCGTCTGCACGACCGAAGACGGCGGGATTTACCGCTGTCGGGAGTGCAGAAGACGGCGAGAGCGCCCCAAAGACGGACCCGTTGGAGTCGGCCTTCGAGAGTCGTCCGGCCCCTCCCACGGGCTCCGTGCGCCATTAACCAGACAAGACAGGGAATGGCAATAGTGATCGCCCGCCAGGCGGCGACACTGTTGCCATGACCCCGCGACCAAGCTCGCGTCATTAGAAGAGCGGCTACACTAACCCGCAGCCGGCAAGACCCGCCTCACAAGTGACAAGGGCCGACGGCCCCATGCTGGATCACCGGTCAAGGGCCCACTAGTCGGCGGGCCCCAGAAGTCGGCGGAGAAGACGGCAACTTGAGAGACTGACGGTTGGGACCCGCGCCCAGCCGAATTACCATTGTACCCCCGGGAGGTAGGCCTATATAAACCCCCCAGGGCACCCATGCAAAGGGTTGGAACCTACTAGTTTGACACACACATAGAGGGAAAAGAAGAGCTAGCCATGCCCTTCTCCTTCCTCACCCCGAACAGCTCAAGGAGCAATCTTGTACTCACCTTGCCATAGTGATCATGCGGAGACCCCGCAGAGCAGCAGAAGGGGTGTTATCTCCTGAGAGCCTCAAGCTGGGTAAGATTCGCCGGCGTGCATGTCTTCGCCTCATCCCCTTTCCAGGCACCGGCGACGTTCTACTCGCCCCCACCATGATAAGCCATCCTTTGGCATATGTCGCACCCAACCCCCGACAGAGAGAGGAGAGGTTGGGCGCCCCCCAAGGCCTAGTCTGAATTGGACTAGGGGGAGGGGCTACGCCCCCTCCTTCCTTCTCTTCTCTTCCCCCTTTCCTTGACTCCTACTCCTACTACTTGGAAGGGGAATCCTACTCCCGGTGGGAGTAGGACTCCTCCTTGGTGCGCCCCTTCTAGGCCGGCCGCCTCCCTTGCTCCTTTATATACGGGGCAGGGGCACCCTGTAACACACAAGTTGATCTTCGTGATCGTTCCTTAGACGTGTGCGGTGCCCCCTCCACCATATTCCACCTCGGTCGTATCGTTGCGGTGCTTTTGCGAAGCCCTGCATCGGTAGAACATCATCATCGTCTGTCACAGCCCCGGAATTTGGTTGCAGATAGTGGCATTGCATCCATGCATCATGTTTAAATTCAGGAAACCTGAATTGAGGAAATTTGAAAGCCTCAAAATTTTAATTAAAAGAAGGGCAAATAACCCTGGAAAATGCATCCAATGTTTCCAAAATGCTCTTCAATGATGTTTAATATTTTCGGCAAGGGTTTTCGTCCAAACCAAAAATATGGAACATTTTTGAGGAATTATTTTGGCCATTTGGATTTAAATCAATAAATATTTGAGTTGGATTAAATTCTTCTATAGAAGAATTGGAAGTCCAACAATTCTGAAAAACCTGTGAGTGGCTTTGAGTTTATTGCATCAAGCCACATAAATATCTTCAGAAGCTACTAAATGATTTGGGCCGTGAATCAAATCAAAACAGAATTTAAATATTAGAAAACAGAAACAGAAATATGAAAAAGGAGAAAGGAACTAACCTGACCCAGCTTACCTGTACCTGGCAGCCCACCCGGCCCAAACCTACCTGGCGGCCTAGTTGGCAGGCCCAGCCCAGCCGCCTTCCCTCCCTGTCGTCTTCCTCGCGCCAGTGGGCAGCGCGCATGTCCGACGCACGTCGGCACACGCCCGGCCACCTCCTGCTTGCCGCCTCGCCCCGGCCCGGCTAGAGACGCCACGTGCCCCCTGAATCCCTCGGCCTCCCCTCGCTCACTCATCCCTCCCGTCTCTCTCTCCTGAACGCCCGAGCGCATCGTTACCACCGCCGTTTAGCATGGCCACCAAGCTCCCCAGGAGCCGTTCTCGTGCCCCCGTGCTCCGCCCCAACCCCAAGCACCTCTCCGCCAACCAACGCAAGGCCGGACGACCCGAGGACGACGCCGCGACCTTTCTTCCCCGTCCATGGCCGCCGGATGCTGCCGTCCGATTCGCCGTCTCCGCCGCCTCCCCGAGCCCACTGAGCTGCTCGACGACCTCACTGTGAGCTCCTGCCCCGTTACCGCCTCTCCCCACGGCCGTCTGCTTCCCCTAACCGCGCCAACCGCCGCAACCGTGAGCTCACCGCCGCCGCGATCGTCACTGCCGTAGCTAGCAACCTCGCCTGACCCAACCGAGCACGTAGTTGTGCTTAGCGTGCTCACAGGAGGCCATAGCACCGCTTGCCTCGCAATTCCGTACACCGTAGCCTCGACTCTGAGCTCCCCCGAGCTCCGCAGCGACCGCCGTCGCCGGCAGGGATTCCGGCCACCCCGCAGCCTTCCGCGGGCTCCCCTGGATGCGCGCAAGGATGGGCTTTCCTTTGGTTCCTTTAGCGCATCCAGCCGACGCCCGTAGTGCCGTCCCGAGCAACTCCGGCGAGGTCCCGCCGTCGCCGTGGTCGCTGGCGTCACTTGCTGACGTGGCCGGCTTAATTAGCCACTAATCACCGCCCCGTGCCACTGACACTGGGCCCCACACACTTAACTAGCCACTGTATAATTTCTTTTAGTTTAAATTAATCACGGTGGCCCCACGCGTCGGCATTGACCTCGCTGACGTGGCCGTTGACCGGGCTCCATTGCCGGTGTCACTAATCGACATCGGGTCATCGACCAAGGGTTCCACCGCCAGGTTTGACCTGGTCAGCCATAGCCGACCTCTTGACGTAATCTTTGTTGTCATGCCGACGCAACAAATCTATTTCTGGATTTAGTTTAGTTTTAAATAATCCTAAAGTTGCAGAAAATGCCCAAAACTTCTAAAAATCATATAAATTCAACCGTAACTCCAAATGAAATAAATTATATATGAAAAATGATCAGAAAAATCCAATCTATCCATCTGTACCTTTTTCATGCATGTTTGATCAAGTTAACTTCACTGTTTAGGATGAAACATGAATAGGGCAACTTTGATAATAGTTTTGGAGTTGGGATTTGGTATAGTTTTGAATTCCACTTCAATCAAAATGACTTGCTGTTGCATTAGCCCAAATCACAGCATATTGCCATGTCATGATCATGCATCATATTGCTGCATTGCATTGGTTGTGTTTCTTCCTTGTTTGTCGGTGCTTGTTCCCTCTCGGTAGGCGTATCCCGACGATGAGTTTGATGACACGGATGAAGAACTATATTATCTTCAGAAGTGCCAGGCAAGCAAAACCCCCTTGTTCATTCCGATACAATCCCACTCTCTCGCTCCTGCTCTTTTTATCGCATTAGGACAACAACGATTCATCTGTTACTTGTTGCGGTAGCTGAACCCCTTTATCCTCTGCATAACCTGTCATTGCCACAGTAAATAGATGAAACCCACTAGCATGAGTAGGAGTTGTTTGAGCCCTGATGTGCCTACTCATTCATGCTTGTTGTCATGCCTGCTATTGCTTAGAGTTGTGTCAGGTCTGATTCATCGGGGATGAATCGGAGGTGTATGAACATGTCCTACTGTTGAGAGCTAAGTGTGTGAACACGATTTGGTAAAGGTAGCAGTGAGAGGCCATGTAGGAGTACATGGTGGGTTGTCTCATTGCAGCCGATCTCAGGAACTGAGTTCTGTGTTTGTGATCCATGAATAGTTACTACCACGCATTGGAATGCTTAAGTGCCCCTCTCGACTTATTAATCAACTTGATCTCTGTCCAGGAGTTGCAACTAGTTTACGTGTTTGTAGGTAGTGTTAGTAGTCTACCAAGTGGCACCCGCAGTGTGGGCTTGGGATGCACTAGGCACCGTGGCGGGTATGCCAAGCGCTGCCCGTTTGGTGGGCTTGGAACCTCAACACATCGCTTATGCCGTGAGCGACACCCCGCCGGATCTCCTTGCGGATGGAACCCGAATAGGCGATAAACCTGGACTAGAGACTTGTGTGGTTAGTCGGTCGTGGCCGACTCCCTCGCCCGCTTCCGCTTGAAGGTTGCCGAGGTACATGACGTGTATGTATGCGATAAGTGGCGAGAGCGTGTGTGAAGAAGTACACCCCTGCAGGGTTATCATTATCTATTCGAATAGCCGGATTCCTCGGATATGGAAACTTGGACCCCTTGCATAGTTCATAGACAAGTGAAAGTGGATACTCTAAAATGCGCAAGATAAGCGTGAGTGCTATGGATGGCGTTCTCGTAGGGAGAGACGGGAGCGGATCCATAATGGTGTATTGATATGGTGGATATGTGGACTCGTAGCGCCACCTCAAAAGAGTTACTTGCGATGTAGTTTAGGATAGCCACCGAGTCAAAGCTGGCTTGCTGCAATCGTAACTCCACCACCCCTTTTGATAATGATGCATATGTAGTTAGTAATCGATGTAAGTCTTGCTGAGTACATTTGTACTCACGCTTGCTTATTTTATGTTTTGCGAGAGACGCGGGCCTCGCTAGTAGTTCCGCTTGGACTTTGACGCTTAGCTTGTTACCTCAGCTACGCATCTTGTGCCCTCGGCAGATCTCGGTAGATAGTCGTGCTTCTCAGCCTTTTTCATTTGTAGATGTCTCAGACTCGGACATGTTAAGCTTCTGCTTGTGCTTTGACTTGTATGTTTCGAAGTGTTGGGTCATGAGACCCATGTTTGTAATATCTCCCTCCTCGGAGCCTAATGAATAAATATTTGAGTCGTAGAGTTATGTTGTGATGCCATGTTGTATTTACACATATTGAGCATATTGTGTGCATGTTTGAAATGCTTGGTATGTGTGGGATCCGACAATCTAGTTGTTTATCCTTGGCAGCCTCTCATATGGGGAAATGTAGTCTAGTGCTTCCTGAGCGATAGTAGTCCGCTACATGCCTTTCACCGGAGTCCTGCTAGCCCAACACTACTGCTTTGGACACTTGATCGGCGGCATGTGTTTCACTTCGTTCCTATGTCTGTTCTTCGGGAAATGTCATGCGCTGATATTCGAGTCCTGCCTAGCTCGCTACAGCCGGGTTACCGGAGTCCTATTAGCCCAAAGGTTACAGCCCGGATTCATACAATGATGACCGACATGTTCGATGTGATTCATGTATGCCTGTCCCCAAGTGTTAGCGCCGCTTTGGGTTCACGACTAGTCATGTCGGCCCGGGTTCTCTGTCATATGGATGCTAGCGACACTATCATATACGTGAGCCAAAAGGCGCAAACGGTCCCTGGCCATGGTAAGGCGACACCTGTGGGAATATCGTGTGTGAGGCCGTAAAGTGATATGAGGTGTTACCGGCTAGATCGATGTGACTTGGAATCGGGTTCTCGACATCGCTACCACGCCGTCGCGGTCGACGAACTCATCCCCGACACCCTGCCGGATCGGAGTCCGGGATCGCCATCGAGCTGAGCGTGTCTTTGAACTCGAGGTGCCGTACGTTCGGTACTTGGATCGGTCGGATCGTGAAGACGTACGACTACATCAACCGAGTTGTCATAATGCTTCCGCTTTCGGTCTACGAGGGTACGTGGACTACACTCTCCCCTCTTGTTGCTATGCATAACCATGATCTTGCGTGTGCGTAGGATTTTTTTTGAAATTACTACGTTCCCCAACAGTGGCATCCGAGCCTGGTTTTATGCGTAGATGTCATATGCACGAGTAGAACACAAGAGAGTTGTGGGCGATATAAGACATACCGCTTACCGGCATGTCACACTTTGGTTCGGCGATATTGTTGGATGAAGCGCCCGGACCGACATTACGCCAGACGCTTTACGCGAGACCTGGTTCTACCGACGTGCTTTGCACACAGTGGCTGGCGGTGTCGGTTTCTCCAACTTTAGTTGAACCGAGTGTGGCTACGCCGGTCCTTGCGAAGGTTAAAACATCACCAACTTGACAAACTATCGCTGTGGTTTTGATGCATAGGTAAGAACGGTACTTGCTCACACCCGTAGCAGCCATTTAAAAACTTGCAACAACAAAGTAGAGGACGCCTAACTTGTTTTTGCAGGCATGTTGTGATGTGATATGGTCAAGACGTGATGCTATATATTATTGTATGAGATGATCATGTTTTGTAACCGAAGTTATCGGCAACTGGCAGGAGCCATATGGTTGTCGCTTTATTGTATGAAATGCAAACGCCCTGTAATTGCTTTACTTTATCACTAAACGGTAGCGATAGTCGTAGAAGCAATAGATGGCGTAACGACAATGATGCTACGATGGAGATCAAGGTATCGCGCCGGTGACGATGGTGATCACGACGGTGCTTCGGAGATGGAGATCACAAGCACAAGATGATGATGGCCATATCATATCACTTATATTGATTGCATGTGATGTTTATCCTTTATGCATCTTATCTTGCTTTGCTTGACGGTAGCATTTTAAGATGATCTCTCACTAAAAATTATCAAGAAGTGTTCTCCCTGAGTATGCACCATTGCGAAAGTTCTTCGTGCTGAGACACCACGTGATGAGAGGGTGTGATAGGCTCTACGTTCAAATACAACGGGTGCAAAACAGTTGCACACGCGGAATACTCAGGTTAAACTTGAAGAGCCTAGCATATAACAGATATGGCCTCGAAACACGGAGACCGAAAGGTCGAGCGTGAATCATATAGTAGATATGATCAACATAGAGATGTTCACCATTGAAAACTACTCCATCTCACGTGATGATCGGACATGGTTTAGTTGATTTGGATCACGTGATCACTTAGATGACTAGAGAGATGTCTGTCTAAGTGGGAGTTCTTAAGTAATATGATTAATTGAACTTAAATTTATCATGAACTTAGTCCCGTAGTATTTTACAAATTATGTTGTAGATCAATAGCTCGCGTTGTTGCTTTCATATGTTTATTTTGATATGTTCCTAGAGAAAAACTATGTTGAAAGATGTTAGTAGCAATGATGCGGACTTGGCCCGTGATCTGAGGTTTATCCTCATTGCTGCACAGAAGAATTATGTCCTTGATGCACCGCTAGATGACAGACCTGTTGCAGGAGCAGATGCAGACGTTATGAACGTTTGGCTAGCTCGATATTATGACTACTTGATAGTTTTGTGCACCATGCTTTATGTCTTAGAACCGGGACTACAAAAACGTTTTTTAAACGTCATGGAACATATAAGATGTTTCAAGAGATGAAATTGGTATTTCAGACTCATGCCCGTGTCAAGAGGTATGAGACCTCTGACAAATACTTCGCCTAAAAGATGGAGGAGAATTGCTCAACTAGTGAGCAAGTACTTAGATTGTATGAGTACTACAATCGCTTGAATCAAGTGGGAGTTAATCTTCCAGATAAGATAGTGATTGTCAGAGTTCTCTAGTCACCATCACCGAGTTGCTAGAACTTCGTGATGAACTATAATGCAAGGGATGACGAAAACGATTCCCGAGCTCTTCGATGATGAAATCGACGAAGGTAGAAATCAAGAAAAGAGCATCAAGTGTTGATGATTGACAAGACCACTAGTTTCAAGAAAAGGGCAAAGGGAAAGAAAGGGAACTTCAAGTAGTATGAAAAGCAAGTTGTCACTCCTGCGAAGAAGCCCAAAGCTGGACCAAAGCCTGAAACTAAGTGCATACACTTCAAAGGAAATGGTCACTGGAAGCAGAAATACCCTGAATATTTGGTGGATAAGAAGGATGGAAAAGTGAACAAGGGTATATTTGATATACAGGTTATTGATGTGTGCCTTACTAGTGTTTATAGTAGCCCCTGAGTATTTGATACTTGTTCGGTTGCTAAGATTAGTAATTCGAAACAGGAGTTATAGAATAAACAGAGACTAGTTGAAAGGGAAGTGACGATGAGTGTTGGAAGTAGTTCCAAGATTGATATGATCATCATCGCACACTCCCTATACCTTCGGATTAGTGTTAAACCTAAATAAATGTTATTTGGCGCTTATGCTGAACATGAATATGATTTGATCATGTTTATTGCGATACGGTTATTCATTTAAAGTCAAAGAATAATTGTTGTTCTGTTTACATGAATAAAACCTTCGATGGTCATACACCCATTGAAAATAGTTTGTTGGATCTCGATCGTAGTGATACACATATTCATAATATTGATGCCAAAAGATGCAAAGTTAATAATGATAGTGCAACTTATTTGTGGCACTGCCGTTCGGGTCATATCGGTGTAAAGCACGTGAAGAAACTCCATAAAGATGGATTTTCAGAATCACTTGGTTATGAATCATTTGATGCTTGCAAACCGTGCCTTTTGGGCAAGATGACTGAAACTCCGTTCTCCGGAAGAATGGAACGAGCTGACTTATTGGAAATAATACATACCGATGTATGCGATCCGATGAGTGTTTAGGCTCGTGGCATGTATCGTTATTTTCTGACCTTCATAGATGATTTGAGCAGATATGGGTATATCTACTTGATGAAACATAAGTCTGAAACATTTGAAAAGTTCAAAGAATTTCAGAGTGAAGTGGAAAATCATCGTAACAAGAAAAATAAAGTTTCTACGATCTGATCATGGAGACGAATATTTGAGTTACGAAGTTTGGTCTTCATTTGAACCAATGTGAAATAGTTTCGCAACTCACGCCACCGAACACCACAATGTAATGGTGTGTCCGAACGTCAGAATCGTACTTTACTAGATATGGTGCGATCTATGATGTCTCTTATCGGTTTACCACTATCATTTTGGGGTTATGCATTAGAGACAACCGCATTCACGCTTAATAGGGCACCATCTAAATCCGTTGAGATGACACCGTATGAACTATGGTTTAGCAAAGAAACCTAAGTCGCCGCTTTCTTAAAACTTGGAGTTGCGATGCTTATATGAAAAAGTTCCAACCAGATGAGCTCGAACCCAAATCGGAGAAATGTGTCTTCATAGGATACCCCAAAGAGACTATTGGGTACACCTTCTATCACAAATCTGAGGGCAAGATTTTTGTTGCTAAATTCGGATCCTTTCTAGAGAAGGAGTTTATCTCGAAAGAAGTGAGTGGGAGGAAGGTAGAACTTGATGAGGTAACTGTACCTGCTCCCTTATTGGAAACTAGTTCATCACAAGAACCGGTTCCTGTGACAACTACACCAATCAATGAGGAAGCTAATGATACTGATCATGAAACTTCAGATCAAGTTACTACCGAACTTCGTAGGTCTTCCAGAATAAGATCCGCAGCAGGTGGTACGGTAATCATGTTCTGGAAGTCATGTTACTAGACCATGATGAACCTACGAACTATGAGGAAGCGATGATGAGCCCAGATTCCGCGAAATGGCTTGAGGCCATGAAATCTGAGATAGGATCCATGTATGAGAACAAAGTATGGACTTTGATTGACTTGCTCGATGATCAGCAAGCCATGGTAAATAAATGGATCTTCAAGAGGAAGACGGACACTGATAGTAGTGTTACTATCTACAAAGCTCGACTTGTCACAAAAAGGTTTTCGACAAGTTCAAGGTGTTGACTACAATGAGTTTTTCTCAACTCTAGCGATGCTTAAGTCTGTCCGAATCATGTTAGCAATTGCCACATTTTATGAAATCTGGCAAATGGATGTCAAAACTACATTCTTTAATGGATTTATTAAACAAGAGTTGTATATGATGCAACTGTAAGGTTTTGTCAATCCTAAAGGAGCTAACAAAATGTGCAAGCTCCAATGATCCATCTATGGACTGGTGCAAGCATCTCAGAGTTGGAATACACGCTTTGATAAGTTCATCAAAGCATATAGTTTTATACAGACTTGCGGTGAAGCCTGTATTTACAATAAAGTGAGTGGGAGCACTACCGCCTTTCTAATAAATATATGTGAGTAACATATTGTTGATCGTAAATGATGTAGAATTTTTCTGAAAGCATAAAGGAGTATTTGAAAGGAGTTCTTTAAAAGAAAGACCTCAAGAAGCTACTTACATTTGAGCATCAAGATCTATTGAGATAGATCAAGACGCTTGATAAGTTTTTCAATAAGTACATACCTTGTCAAGATTTTGAAGTAGTTCAAAATGGAACAGTCAAAGAAAAGTTCTTGCCTGTGTTGCAAAGGTGTGAAATTGAGTAAGACTCAAATCCCGACCACGGCAGAAAATAGAAAAGAGAATGAAAGTCATTCCCTATGCCTCACCATAGGTTCTATAAAGTATGATATGCTATGTACTGCACCTATTGTATACCTTGCTCTGAATTTGGCAAGGAGTACAATAGTGATCTAGGAGTAGATCAATGGAGATTGGTCAAGAACATCCTTAGTGAGGACTAAGGAAATATTTCTCGATTATGGAGGTGATAAAAGAGCCCGTCAGAAGAGTTACATCGCTGCAAGCTTTTTACACCGATCCAGATGACTCTAAGTCTCAATCTGGATACATATTGAAAGTGGGAGCAATTAGCTAGAGTAGCTCCGCAAGAGCATTGTAGACATAGAATATTTGCAAAATACATACGGCTCAATGTGATGCAGACCCGTTGACTAAGCTTCTCTCACGAGCAAAACATGATCATACCTTAGTACCCTTTGGGTGTTAATCACATAGCGATGTGAACTAGATTATTGACTCTAGTAAACCCTTTGGGTGTTGGTCACATGACGATGTGAACTATGGGTGTTAATCACATACGTATGTGAATATTAGTGTTGAATCACATGATGATGAGAACTAGATTATTGACTCTAGTGCAAGTGGGAGACTGAAGGAAATATGCCCTAGAGGCAATAATAAAGTTATTATTTATTTCCTTATTTCATGATAAATGTTATTATTCCTGCTAGAATTGTATTAACCGGAAACATAATACATGTGTGAATACATAGACAAACATAGTGTCACTAGTATGCCTCTACTTGACTAACTCGTGAATCAAAGATGGTTAAGTTTCCTAGCCATAGACATGAGTTGTCATTTGATTAACGGGATCACATCATTAGGAGAATGATGTGATTGACTCGACCCATTCCGTTAGCTTAGCACTTGATCGCTTAGTATGTTGCTATTGCTTTCTTCATGACTTATACATGTTCCTATGACTATGAGATTATGCAACTCCTGCTATCGGAGGAACACTTTGTGTGTTACCAAACGTCACAACGTAACTGGGTGATTATAAAGGAGCTCTGCAGGTGTCTCCAAAGGTACTTGTTGGGTTGGCGTATTTCGAGATTAGGATTTGTCACTCCGATTGTCGAAGAGGTATCTCTGGGTCCACTCGGTAATGCACATCACTATAAGCCTTGCAAGCATTGTAACTAATGAGTTAGTTGCAGGATGATGTATTACGTAACGAGTAAAGAGACTTGCGATAACGAGATTGAACTAGGTATTGAGATACCGACGATCGAATCTCGGGCAAGTAACATACCGATGACAAAGGGAACAACGTATGTTGTTATGCGGTTTGACCGATAAAGATCTTCGTAGAATATGTGGGAGCCAATATGAGCATCCAGGTGCCGCTATTGATTATTGACCGGAGACGTGTCTCGGTCATGTCTACATAGTTCTCGAACCCGTAGGGTCCGCACGCTTAAGGTTTCGGCGATGCTTATATTATGAGTTTATGAGTTTTGATGTACCGAAGGAGTTCGGAGTCCCGGATGAGATCGGGGACATGAAGAGGAGTCTTGAAATGGTCGAGACGTAAAGATCGATATATTGGACGACTATATTCAGAGTTCGGAAAGGTTCCGAGTGATTCGGGTATTTTTCGGAGTACCGGAGAGTTACGGGAATTCCCGGGGAGTATATGGGCCTTATTGGGCTTTAGGGGAAAGAGAGAGGAGAGGTTACGCTTCCCAAGGCCTAGTCCGAATTGGACTAGGGGGAGGGGCTGCGCCCCCTCCTTCCTTCTCTTCTCTTCCCCCTTTCCTTGACTCCTACTCCTACTACTTGGAAGGGGGAATCCTACTCCCGGTGGGAGTAGGACTCCTCCTTGGTGCGCCCCCTTCTAGGCCGGCCGCCCCCTCCCTTGCTCCTTTATATACGGGGGCAGGGGGGCACCCCAGAACACACAAGTTGATCTTCGTGATCGTTCCTTAGCCGTGTGCGGTGCCTCCCTCCACCATATTCCACCTCGGTCGTATCGTTGCGGTGCTTAGGCGAAGCCCTGCGTCGGTAGAACATCATCATCGTCACCACGCCGTCATGCTGACGGAACTCATCCACGACACCCTGCTGGATCGGAGTCCGGGGATCGTCATCGAGCTGAACGTGTGCTGAACTCGGAGGTGCCGTACGTTCGGTACTTGGATCGGTCGGATCGTGAAGACGTACGACTACATCAACTGCGTTGTCATAACGCTTCCGCTTTCGGTCTACGAGGGTACGTGGACTACACTCTCCCCTCTCGTTGCTATGCATCACCATGATCTTGCGTGTGCGTAGGATTTTTTTTGAAATTACTACGTTCCCCAACAAGAAATACAACGCTGAAACACCCCCGTGACACTGCATCGGTGCAACTCACCATTGACAATACTCATCTACTTAGATCGCCGGGTTATCTGCCTGGCCAAAGTTTCATCTCCAGGTAACTCACCCCAGGTCATATAAGCCAAATATGGAACTGTCCAATCAGGAATAACATGAAGAGCCTCCACCAACTGTGCCTTCGGGTCAGGGATAGCAAGATCCTCCTCCATAGGCAATTTAACTGATGGGTTATTCAAAATATCAAGGAAAACCGACCAGCATAACCCCTTCTTCATCGAGATATTCCTAACTGCTGCTTGGAGTCTGTGGAAAGAAAGAAATAACAAGCATTTCAGAGTAGTCAACCCCAACATTGGATCTTGGCATACACGCTTCAAGGAAGATCTTGGACTGTTGCAACTTAGAGTCAAAGAAGCTCGTAGAGCTGCCCTGCTCTACTACTGTGCCATGCTTGGCTAGGTCACGCTTACTCTAGACCCACTTTTGGTAACCACAGTTTAGCAAAAACAGTAGTGATGTATTAGCTACCCACTCCTGGTGGTGATGCCAGGAGTGGATGTCTCATGTATGTGATGTGTATGTGTATGTAAACATCCCATTTATATAGATATATGAAAAACAGAGTAGGAGTTCTCTCCCACTGTCAATTCCCTAAAAAAATATCAAGGAAAACATTAGGTGGTACCGGCTTACGCTGGGACCCAGCCGGCTCAAAGCAGCAACCGCCTCATTTTTCCTGTGATCAACATGTTCCACTTGATAACCTTTGAAATGACCAGCAATAGCATCAATCTCTCAGCGATAAGCCGCCATGAGTGGGTCCTTGGAATCCCAAGTTCCTGAAACTTGCTGAGCCACCAAGTCTGAGTCACCAAAGCACCTTACCCGGCTTAGATTCATCTCTTTAGCCATCCGAAGACCATGTAGCAAGGCTTCATACTCAGCTACATTGTTAGTACAATGGAACACCAACCTTAAGACATAACAAAATTTATCACCTCGTGGGGAAGTCAAAATAACTCTAGCCCCCGAGCCTTCCAATTGCCTAGATCCATCAAAATGAATAGTCCAATATGTATTATCAGGCTTTTCCTCAGGCATCTGCAGCTCTGTCCAATCATTGATAAAATCCACAAGTGCTTGAGATTTGATAGTTGTCTGAGGCATATACTTCAAACCATGGGGTCCAAGCTCAATGTCCCACTTGGCCACTCGGCCTGTGGCTTCTCTGTTTTGAATAATATCCCCTAAAGGAGCAGAACTGGCTACAGTGATGGGATGACCAAGGAAATATTGCTTCAACTTACAACTGGCCATGAACACTCCATAAACTAGCTTCTGCCAATGTGGGTACCTCTGCTTAGATTCAATGAGCACCTCACTGACATAGTAAACCGGCCACTGAACCGGATATTCCTTGCCTGATTCCTTTCTTTCCACAACAACCACTGGTGCACGTCGGTCCTAAACAAACAGTTTTTAACCCCTTTCCACGATGGCATTTGGAACCTTCACCAAGTGAGTGTGAGCGATAGGGGGGGTCCTTCCCACACGACCTAGAAACCGTAGGGGATATGCCCTCCTGGCACACACGTTTGGCAAAATGAGGTCGTGTGCGACCAGCGTGCACTCAAATACGGAAATACGTACAGTAGAGCTAAAAAAATACAATTATACAGTGAAATTGTTTCCGGTCGCAAGTACATCCCACACAGTCAGTCCCTGCTAAACGTTTTCATTCGTATGCACATCCCACACAGTCGCTCCAAGGAAAACGTTTCCGTTCACAGGTACATCACACACAATTTTTCCTGTTAAATCGTTTGCGTTATTGAATGTATCATACAAGGTCCATAGAAGAAACTGTGTGGCAAAGGCTGTCCATCACACACAGTTTTTATGTGGTAAACGTTGCGCAAGGTGACCTAACACAAACAATTTTCAAGAGAAAGTCGTGTGTGATTGTTCATTGATCCAACAAGGTTTATTTCTAGAAACTGTGTGCGTTGCCTGAGGTCATCGCCCACGGTATTTTTTTTCAACAACCGTTTGCAAGAGAAAAACACAATTAGCAGGCTAATTCGCCATTAGCAGGCTAATTCGCCATTAGCAGGCTAATTATCCGATTATTCATAATCCATTTATTAATCTAATTGACATTTCATATTAAGCACACAATATATTTCATTTCCATATTAAGGAAGCAGAATTTCATAATTGAAATACATCAGAGTACAACATGATATAGCTTCAAAGACTCGGCTACCCCATTACACAATCAGCATTCAAAGAAGAAGTTCCACATGCAACATGTAGAACCTTTCGAAATTAGCATCATAGATGGTATATAGATAGATGCATCTCATCTGAAAAACTGCTAAAGCGGAAGGCGAATATTGAGCCTTCATTCATGTTGAAGGTCTTTGCAACTTTAGGCCAGTGCCTGTGGATGATTGACCGTCCATACTTCGTCCTCTTCAAGAACACTTCAATATTGAACATGGGGTGTTGTATGAAAACCTTCCTCGCCTCCTGACCATAGAGGTGGTTTGAGAGGTAATCATCAGTGAACTGCTTTGGAAAGTCATGAAAACAAGGATGTCCAAAAATATCTTCTATATATTGGAAATGGGGCAAAGGAATAAAAAAAAGGCAAGGTATAATAGTTAGTACCATCTTATAGTGAACTAATGTCTTCTTCATTATGCAGACAAAGATCTTGTTGTTTTTTGTCGCTAATTTCTTTATCCTAACAATCTTTCTGAGTTTCTTGATTTGATTGATATTCATGGACAACTCATATCCCCATATGCAAAAAGGGTCGAACAGTGGGTCAAAACCTCTGACAGTAGAACCTACATGTGCAAGACCAAATTGTTAAAAACCAAAATATTAGAATGGTTCCTACAATTGCACAATAATGTGCTATTAGACAACGGACCATGCATGTGCTAACCTCGATTATAAACCTCAGTGTTTCCCTTTGTTTCCCTGCAACACATATAAGGTAGTTAGTCATCAGGTTAAGTAAGAATTCACATGCTATCAGTAAAATATGTTGATGAAAAATAAGCACATTGCAGATTCATCAGATTAATTCAAGCCACACAGAAAACCATTTACCCAAACCAAGCATGATTAAGAACTAGGAAATATAGCACTTGTATATGTTTCTCATGTATTAAGTGCAGCCAAATTCGATTTATTCCTCACATGCACAACAATACAAAATTCTAGCCACGACAATTGGACATCGCATTGCAGAATTGAACCAAGCAGTTAACTAAACACCACAACAAATGAACCAAACATTAACTGAGCACCAGATTGCACAATATAACATACTCATAATAGAAGATCAGAGAGTTAACCAAATAGTTAACTACAGCCAATTGTAGCAATTGTATTTGTTTCTCATGTATTTACTACAGCCAAATTCAATTTATTCCTCACATGGTGTACAATAACAGAATGCACCCACAATTGTGTAAAGATAAATTCGATTTATTTCTCACATGGAAGACAATACAAAATTGCAACCTGAAGAATTGAACATCACATTCAGAATCGAACCAAACAGTTAATTGAAGACGACAACTAATTAACAAAACATTTAATAAATGAGCACCACACTGCACGACATATAGAACGATACACTAGAGCAACAAATTGCATGGTGAAATTAGATAGCACAATTCACTAGAATTTGTGAAGGAAAGGCAGGAGCAGCACACGCAACGGGTAAACCGAGCATGCTTAACTGGCGTAGCTATCAATTGGCAAGGTGCTCCTTCAAGATCTGGGGGTCGGCACGAATGGCAGCCATCGCGACCTCATCCGCGCGTGCGGGCGTGATTTGCTTCTCCGCTGCCAAATGCTCCTTGAGGTCCTGGCTATACTGCGTGCACCATGGCTTAGGCCGGTGCTTATTTGGTGGAGGGGTCGATGATTTGGGTGGAAGGTGTCATGCTCGCGCCGGCAGTCGGGGCATGTGGGATGTGGAAGGAGGAGGAGGATGGGGGTCGGGTGTGGATTACCTGCTTGGATAGAGGAGACCGAGCATCGTGAAGGAGGGTCGCCGGCGAGGAGGCGGCGGCGTTGCAAGCAAGGAGTGAAGGTTTCAACTTGGAAAGGAAGGCAGAAAGAGGGAAAATGTGGCTTTTGGTAAGGGGGAGGGGCGGGGAGGTAGAAATTTCTGCGGAAGCCGAAAATTTGGAATCGCTTCAGCCAAAAAACTGGCGCGCAAAGTGTCATCAGACACGGTCCCTTATTCAGAACATGTACGATATGTGGACATCACAAACGATTCAGATAGCTTAACCCGTGTGTGATGAGTTTGAACTTCAAAAGTTTTGGTTCGGATATCCATGGTTACAATGGTCATCCACGTCATTGCATAATTTTGGTACACAAAGGAGACTACAGCACACCCACACTTCTTAATCGAGCAAGTTAAGCAATTAAACAGAGCTAGCTGACCTAAACATTACTCTAACAAATTAAAGACAGACGCTCTTAATTAAACAAAACAAAGAGTACTACTACGGCTGGTGCTCGTCGATCTCCACCGCTGCCTCCATGTCCAGCTCGCGCCCGACAGTCTCCTGGGAAGGGGTCCATGGCATCCTTCGCACCATATTCGGCAAGCATCTCGCCATCCGTGTCCGCCATCTCTTTGGAAAAGGCCGCCACGAGCTGGGCATGGGCGGATGCGATCTGGGCTTGGACGGGCTCCGTCGTCGCAAGGTATGCGGCGGAGGAACGGACGGCTGCTCGAACGCTCTCGGCGATTGCCATCCCTTCGGCCGTGGGTTGCCGACCGTTGTCGGAGAAGCTTCGTTCGATTTGTGGAGTGACCGCAAGGAGCTGGGCGTGGGTGGCCTCGACATGGTCGTGGGCGGCCTCCATCAGGGCTAAGGCCTCCGCTGCAGAACGGACAGCTGCTGTGCCGCTCTCACCAGTTGCTATCCCCGAGGCAGATGTTGCTGCCGCCACCTGAGAAGCAACATCGGCTGTTTGGGATGCCTTTGCCACCCGGTCGCAAATTGCGGCCGCGCTCATGCACCTTGTTGGCACGCGCATGGTGGCTACGGCCGCGCTCTCGCTGGAGTGGGCCACCGAAGTTGCCCTCACGACGCGGGTCCATGTGCCCATCTTTCACCGGCGATGATTGAACAGTGAAATGATATTTGGGGAGCGAGCTAGTGTGCTTGAGACGCCGGATGTGGATCAGAGCCGATGCACCTTCTCGCGTAAGCCATAGGCGCATTTATACAATCGACGATGCTCCAAGATATTTTGTACTACATCTCACACGGTTGCTGATAATAAACTGTGTGCGATCTACTTGATTTTTCATCTTGATTTGAATTACATAATGGGGTCACAACGGCAATGGACGGTTTTTGAATTGTTAGACCTTTTATTTGGAGTGAACAAGCAACTATATGTGTGTCGTAAAAGAATTGGAATTATTCAGGGTTCGTTTGAACATTTTATACATTAAAATATTTTTCTAGCCATTTCAGGTGAACAATTCAAATTTGAACTACATGCACATGCTCCAGTGCATATAAATTGGTTGAAAAATCAAATCTGTGTCCTTGAGTGCATGCTTAGGTCCCATGCAAGAAATGGGAATGAATTTCAAACACCGGGGCACCGTTGATTCCCGGCAAAACATTGAGATGCCTGGTTTTTAAATTCTAGTAAATCCAAAACTCGTATGAAATTCATGAAACTAGGCATGCTATCATGGAGCGGCATCAACATGCCATGGTAAATTTTTTGTCCCATTTGGGGCAGGTTTGGGTATATGCTTCTCACAAACCGGAGCTTCTCACAACAATCATGATGGTTTTCGGTAGGGAACGCCCCACCTTTGGGGACGAAACGATATCCATTGCCTCTTATTGCTTTCAAATTTTTTTCTCGTGTCAACATAGAACAACAGGAGTGTTGTGTGAATTTTTGTGATTTTTTGGGGTTCGTTTGGACATTTTTATGCATTAACTGAGTTTTCAATGCATTTTATGTGCATAATTCAAATTTGAACTACGTGCACATGCTCCAGTGCATATAAATTGGTTGAAAAATCAAATATGTGTCCTTGGGTGCATGCTTAGGTCCCATGCAAGAAATGAGAATGAATTTCAAACACCGGGGCACCATTGATTGCCGGCAAAACATTGAGATGCCTGGTTTTTAAATTCTAGTAAATCCAAAACTCGTCTGAAATTCATGAAACTTGGCATGCTATCATGGAGCGTCATCAACATGTCGTGGTACAAATTTTCTCCCATTTGGGGCAGGTTTGGGTATATGCTTCTCACAAAACAGAGCTTCTCACAACAAGCATGATGGTTTTCGGTAAGAAAACGTCCCACCTTTGGGGACGAAACGATATCCATTGCCTCTTATTGCTTTCAAAAAGTTTTCTCGTGTCAACATAGAACAACCGGAGTGTTGTGTGAATTTTTGTAATTTTTCGGGGTTCGTTTGGACATTTTTTATGCATTAACTGAGTTTTCAATGCATTTTATGTGCATAATTCAAATTTGAACTACATGCACATGCTCCAGTGCATATAAATTGGTTGAAAAATCAAATATGTGTCCTTGGGTGCATGCTTAGGTCCCATGCAAGAATTGGGAATGAATTTCAAACACCGGGGCACCGTTGATTGCCGGCAAAACATTGAGATGCCTGGTTTTTAAATTCTAGTAAATCCAAAACTCGTATGAAATTCATGAAACTTGGCATGCTATCATGGAGCGGCATCAACATGCCGTGGTACAAATTTTCTCCCATTTGGGGCAGGTTTGGGTATATGCTTCTCACAAACCGAAGCTTCTCACAACAAGCATGATGGTTTTCGGTAGGGAAATGTCCCACCTTTGGGGACGAAACGATATCCATTGCCTCTTATTGCTTTAATTTTTTTCTTGTGTCAACGTAGAAAAACAGGAGTGTTGTGTGAATTTTTGTGATTTTTTGGGGTTCATTTGGACATTTTTATGCATTAACTGAGCAATGCATTTATGTGCATAATTCAAATTTGAACTACATGCACATGCTCCAGTGCATATAAATTGGTTGAAAAATCAAATATGTGTCCTTGGGTGCATGCTTAGGTCCCATGCAAGAAATGTGAATGAATTTCAAACACCAGGGCACTGTTGATTGCCGGCAAAACATTGAGATGCCTGGTTTTTAAATTCTAGTAAATCCAAAATTCTATTAACCATTCACGTGACGCCACGTGTCTTGGTTTTAATGGCTGTATGAGGTATCGTGCGGGTAGCTGCTTGACCTTGACTGAACGGGAGGTGTTCGAGCGTCGTCCGGTGCGCAGGCTGACCATGAGGCGTGCAAGCTGTCCTTGAGTGCGCAGGCTCACCGAGAAGCGTCTGGTCAGACTACAAGCAGCTCACTGGGAAGCGAGCCCTTTGACTTCCATGGCCACCCGCCTTGCTCGGATCCTCTCCATTAATGGCGCCCAAGCCGCAGTTTAATTTGCTTTTTAAATATAAAACACTCATCGCGAACGTTTTAGTTAGAACACCCGTATGCAAACCGACAGCTTCCCCATGAAGCCAAGAGAAAATGTGCCGAGCAGGATTTCTGCAGCTGTTGATCGCAAACGTTTTAGATAGAACACCCGTATGCAAAGTGAGAGCAGCGCAGGATTTGTACATCCCTTCAACGCAAATGGTTGTTTTGGATGACCCATGTGCAACCACATACAAACAAGTTGGTAAGATTTGTCAATCCTTGTAACACTGCGGTTTGTCAAAATATGAAGCTAAAAATCACTAACAGTATCTAATTTTTGCAACTAAAATTCAGTAATTAAGCATAGGTTTCATTCATAGATTAAGCAGTCATTCTTAATTTATACAAACAGTTCAACTCGACAGATGAACCGACCAAAATTTTCCCCAACTGTTGCCAACCACGTACTGAAATAGCTAGTTCAACTATATATACTAGCTAATTTTAAGTACGTTGTACAGTTCCACCACATCTATAGTCAGATGAACTGAACAAAATAGCCCCTAAATACTACTACTACTACTGCGGTGGAGATTTTGTACTACTTCCGGCTGCCTCTCCTCTGCCGAGCGCGCTCAATAAGAGGCGGAGGAGGAGCCTGCCGGTGAGCTGGGCAACCGCAATGCGGTGCCTGCCGGTAATGCAGCTTCAGCGACGCTCACCTCGAACGCCCTCTGCCGCTCCAAGCGACCCCTCTCGAAGCGGAGGTTCTCCTCGTAGATCTCCTGATTCCTAGCCTCTGAGGCGGCGTGTACCGCGGCCACTGCGGCGGTAAGGCTCTTTGCGTGCTCGATGAGGTGCTCTTCCTCCTGCCGCAGGAACTCGGTGTAGCGCGCAAGGTCGTTGTTGCACGTGCGGGCATCCACCTCCGCCTCCCACCTTCGGGCGGCGGTGGCAGAGCGGGTGATGACCCCGGCGATCGACGGTGGGCTGGCGGCCACGGCGACCGACGACGGGGTTGCGGCCATGAGCACCACCTCCCGCCTTCGGGCCGCGGTGGCGGAGCGGGTGATGGCCACAGTGGGCGGCAGTGGGGTGGCGGCCACGACGGCCATCTCCCGCCTTCGGGCAGCGGCGGTGGAGTGGGCGATGGCCCTGGCTTTCGATGGTGGTGTCGCGGCAACGGCGGCCGGCAATAGCTGCCGATGGTGGTGTGGCGGCAACACGACACAATAAGCACACCCACGAGGACACATACAGAGAGGACATCCAGCGGTTCCAATGGCGTTCCCCGTGGCTCCAATGGTGCTCCCTGCGGCCGACGACGACAACGACGGGCAGTTCACCACGCATCACGTAGTGGACACCCATATGAGGGGGAAGGCCATCTCGGTGGTGTACACGAATGATCCGGTCTGGTGGAGAGCTCCATCCAAACTATGGAACAATTCCTTGCCGAGGACAAGTACCGAGTGGTCGGCTTCGACCTGGAGTACACCATCGGTCGTGCCGGGCACGATCAGAAGGTTGTCGTCGCCCAGTTGTGCGTCCGACATGACGTCCTCGTCTACCACTTCCACCTTGCCACAAGGCCTTGCGAGCGTTTCTCCAGGTTTATCAACAGCTCCGACTACAGTTTCGCTACGGTGGACACCACCAACGGTCTAAAAGCGCTCAAGGTTTCGGACTTGAAATGCCCGAATATTGTCAACATCCAGCACCACGACAAGGTCTGGGGTAGCAATGAAAGCAAACTGAACTCCCTGGTTGACCTCGCCTCGGCCACCATCGACCCCTACTACGCGAAGATGAAGCAAGATAGCAATAAGGACAAGAATGCCTGGCACAGTGTATGGCATAAGAGACTGGATGAACAACATGCACTACAAAAAAATACACTTCCGTGATGATATGTGTTTGTCATAGTAGGTCGCGTTTTTTGTCATGCATGTACATCCATGATGATTTTATGACAGAATCAAGATAGTCATACCTGTGCTGTCGTAGAAGTGTTCCATGACATTACCAAAATTATCATCACGGAAGTGTCCACTTCCATGACGATTAATCGCGCGTCACAGAAGTGCTTTCGTCAAGGTGACCGACACGTGGCATCCACCGTAACGGAATGCCGTTAAGCTATCGGGTCGGGTTTTGGATCCGGTAACCCGTTAACAGCCCCGACCAATGGGAAATTTCCACGTGTAAAATTCTTATTGGCCGGACGAAACATGTGTTACCTCGTCGCTGGGTCGATAGGCGCCTATGATATGTCGACACGCGCCACGACCCACCACCCACCCATTTAGCTTACAAAGCCGGCCCGTTTGATTTGGTCAAAAGTTAACGGGCTGGCCCATGAAAAGCCTGTTAACGGTCTCTTCGCAAATAGCCCATTTTACAGCCCGTTAACTCACGGTCCGTTAGGCCCTAAAGCAAATCGGCCCAACAACGTCATGTGTGCCGTCGAATATAACACCAGCCCATTTCACTTTCGGCCCATGTATGGCCCACGACATCTTCGGCCCATATGAGGCCTTTCAGATCTTCGCCCTTTACAGCCCACGGTGACTCTAGCCCATAATGAACAGTAATTTTCTTTGTACCCGTTAACGGCCCATGATTTACATGGGCCGCTTCAACCGTGTTAGCTTTCGCCTATTGACGACCCATACGTTCTTGGGCTCCTTTTCGCCCTCGACATTTCCGTCCGTCACATCGGCCTGTTCCGCTAATGGGCCAAATTCGGCCCATGGCAATAGTCGGCCCGTTACTAGCATGTTCCCCAAATGTGCCAAATTCGGCCCATGGAAAGAGTCGGCCTGTTACTGGCATGTTACCCTAATGGGCCAAATTCGGCCCATGGCAAGAGTCGGCCCGTTTACGGCACATTAACCTGCTATACCGTTTCCAGCCCGTCCTATATTCTGGCCCGTTAACGACCCATTATGCCTGTGACCGAATTAAGCCTTTGCAGTCCTACGGCCTGTTAACGGCCCGTTACCGTGCTGGGCCAATACCAACTACGCCCGATTACATTAGTAGTACCAGAACAGAAGATATTAAGGAGGCAGCAAAACCAAACAAAATAGCTTTGGTCTATATACAGAACTTATTCTGGTGAACCCATGTAAAATATTAGTTGTATTTTATTTCAAAGTACATAATAAAACTAGGTTCCAAACATATGACCATGTACCATCGCTAATGTATTGTCTATTTCTTCACATTGTATTGAGGGCTAAGGATAAAGAGACGAAGTTTATAATACGGTAAGCATAGTATGACATCATTCATATCACAAAACAACCGAGAATGCATAAACGAGCAATTGTAACGTTGTGTGGGCAAGTCCAAAGACGGAACTAGATTATGGGTCAAGATCAAAGGAACATCACTCCTCTCTTTTAAACCTTGTAAGGTGCAATGATATGCTAAGACAATTGTGTATAAAATTGAAAAGAGTAATAGACATTGGCTGCAAACCATGCGCTCAAGGCACAAGTCGAGTAAGTAGTAGTTAAAAGGCATGAGGATTAAGGACTTACAACAGCGGCTTGATCGGTGTAGTCATGCCCTTCTTCTTCTTTGGTGTGACAAATTCTTGAAGATTTCCACAAGATTTGGTTCAGGTACTTTTTGGTCCTTATGGCTTTCCTCTGCATTTCGAACAAGTCAATATAGATCTGATAATATGGTACAGCGAAAAGAGTGAAACAGCAGCTAATTACAAGAGCCTCGCAGTGTGCAATATAGCTACGAGATCCCGTCGTCTGTTGGAATTTCACTTTCGTACGGTTGGCCTTGTTCTTTGAACAGTTCACCTACAAGAAGATAGATTTGTGTGACACATGCATAAATAGGACTTCAACATGTGATCTGATCACATATATATATATATATATATATATATATATATATATATAATGTACCTGATACTTCGGATCAGACCAGTGTTTAACAAGGCCCCTACAGTCTTCATCCGATATATTTTCCATCGAGATGTTTGGGAAAGTTCACCGTTAGCCTTGCCTTCAAAGTGAGTTTTCCTCAAGTTATACCGATCTTGTCAGAGCGGACTTGAAAACATGGGTGCAAGCTTGTCTGGTTGCATCATCTTGGCTATCCAACTTGAACCTAATCTGTTGAAAATTATGGGAGTCTCATTATCAGCAACATAGAAAGTATGGGACAAAGCAAGACGATATTACTAGTTTCCATACATAACCATACTTACAGATAAATGGTCGAGGAAGGTGTTGAACTGGGTTTCGTCTTTGTCATTCCTGTCTTCAATCCATGTTGGGAGGATACGTACATGACACCTAACGCCAACCACTACCTCGATACTAACTTGGTCGACTCAGAGCATCACGTGGCCTTTTTAAACCTGCCTCAAAACGGATCTCCATTCTTCCTCCTCTAGATATAGTTAACCTATCGAGCATTATCCCTGATGTTTGTTTCCTCTTGCGCCTAGGTGCTAGTCCAACAACGAACATAGGAAGTGTTAGTGTACATCAAACTGTGAGACTACATATAAAGAAGCATGGAGCTGTAACTTGACTCCAACAACTACCTTCTTGCTGTTGAAGTTCACAAGGTTCATCTGATATTGCCAACTCGTCTTGTGTCAGTTCTTGGGAAGTAGTGTCAGGTGGCAAGGGAGCTTGGGAACGTCTTTGCTAGCTCGATCGACGCCTTAGTATGTCGTGCAACCGTAGTACTTGTGGTAGGTGTTGCAAGAACTAGGGCTGTCTCTCGCTTGTTTGGTGGCAACTATTTGTTTCGCTTGGCTTTTTGCAGCTCGTGTAGCATGGGATGCCGTGTTTGTAGAATTTTCCATCGGACTTTGACCTTCTATTGCACCATCGATTACCGAGAATCTGCAGGATTCATCCGCTTCTCATTCTCTGCCATTTTGTGTTTCTTCCTCTTTCTACGCCATGTTAAGTCAAGCCGACAAGAAAAAGCGAATAACAATTTAGTTCTTCGTAACAAATTGATGCGTGATGCATTTAACCGAACTGAACTTTGATGTTAGACAACCACATGATAGGAGGATGTAATATGTATGAAAACAGGACGGAAGAGATAACCGTAACTATGATGTGTAAACTAAGAAGAAGACATTTCACCAAATTAGAAGCAATGCAATGGAAGGTAGACACCATATGAAAGATGCTACAAATATCGCTCGCCAAGTTAATGTTGTCTCATCATAAATGTCGTTTAAACAAATGTGAAGCAGTACAAGAAATAAATCATATGCAAGACGCAAACAACATCACACTACCATGTTGGAGGTCTCTCGTCATTAGTGCCATTGCATATTCACAGCATTGCATATTCACAGCTTATGATGTGTAAACTAAGGAGAAGGCATTTCAACAAATTAGAAGCAATGAAAGCTAGACACCATATGAAAGATGCAACGAATATCACTCTACCAAGTTAAAACTATCTCTTCATAAGTGCCATTTCAACAAATTAGTAGTACAAGCTAGAAAATAATGTGAGATGTAACCTATATCACACACTGAAGTCAAACGTGTCTTATTATAAGTGATTGTTGTAGGTTACACAACAGTAGTAATTTGATGTAAGAACATGGTGTGATAGACAGATATTGTATGTTCTAGAAACAGGAACACGTGTCTTATTCAAGTATAATGTGTAAAGTAATGGAATTCAACAAAATTAGAAGCAATACAAGCTAGACATCACACATAACATGCAACCACATATAACAGTGCCAAGTTAGAGGGAGCACCAGTGATGCTGCACTAGGGGAGACGTGCTCATCATAAACACAACTTTGTTGAGTGTCTATGCATGTGTTGTCTTGGAAATCATTTTGGGGGTGTGGAGGAGTAGAAAATGTAGAGGCCCTCCGTTCGGAAGGAGCACCTTTATCTGCTGCCTTGCTAACTTCCTTCCGCTTTATTGATTTTGAATTGTCAAGTAAAACCGACAAGAAAAAGCAATAAAATTCTCTCTTCAGGACTCATTCATGCATGATAATCGACAATCACTACTTGATGTAAGGCAAACACATGATACCGTGGATGGAATATGTACGAAAAACAGGGCGGCATGGCATGTTCACAACCTGTTTGTGTAAACTAAGCGAAACCATTCCAGCAAATAAGAAGCAATGCAAGTGTCGGCGTTACGGGACCGGGGTCCCTGCAGACTTGCTCGCCTGCTGGCGGGCGTGGCTCGAAGGAGGCCCAAAGACGGCCCATCTTCATCAACGCAGCTCAAGACCCTCGCGAGGGGCCAAGCCTCATGGGCGGACGACAAGGAGCTTCCTCAGCGCCGCCTCGTCAGTGCTGGCTCATGAGGAGGCGGAGAGTTCAAGGCAGGGTACCTCGCGAGGTGCCCATGACGCAAGCCATGACGACCAAGGGCGCCAGGCCGGGCGCCACCACAGCCGTCCTCCTTTCCTCTTTGGTGCAAAGGGAGCAAGCGCAGCGAGAGCATCAAGCAAAGGCATCCGCTTGGTGCAACAAGACCAAGACCAGCCCAACGGCCGGAAGGAGTCATCGTGGTGCCCAAGCAAAGGCCATCACTAGAGCCTTTGGCGGCGAGGACCAACTTTAGTCAGGATAAGTGTACCCGTTGTTCCCCTTCAAAATGGCTAATTTTTGGCGCCCTTCCCGCTCAATATTTGGGAAGAGGCCCAGGCCTTCGCCTATAAATAGGAGTAGCCACACTCAGAGCTAGGGGCATCTGAAAGAGAGGCATCTGGAAGAGGGAGAGAAGAGATCAAGATCCGGATCCTCATCAAGAAACCAGAAGCTAGAGCAACTGAAAACAACCTAGCAGTTCATCACACCCGCCAGAATGCAGACCCTCGCGAGGCTGTTCTTCCTTGTATTGTTCCTCATCAGCCCAAGAGGCAATCCACCACACCACACCTTTGGAGTAGGGTATTACACCACAATGGTGGCTCAACCAGTATAAATCTCGTGTCTCTTGTGCTGTTCCGTTTAGTAGTATAGGTCCCAGCGATTCGGCGAGGTGCGAGACGGTGGAGGGTTGTATCTCCGCACTCCCAGTGTTCGAACCTTAAGGGTCTGCTGAACCCGAATCCGACATTTGGCGCCGCTGTAGGGGTACGCCGGAATCTGCCTTTTGTCGCCTCATTCTTCCCGACCACCGCAACCATGTTCGACGCCCGTCCGGGCCTGCCGTGCAGCGCCGAGCCGCTTTCGCCTCCCATGTCGCCCAGAACAGCTCTGCCGGGCGGGCGCCTCGTTGTTCCTCGTCACTGCACCGTTAACGCCGCCATCGCCCGGCGGGGAACGAAAGCAGCAAGCATCGCCCCAAAGACCGTCCATGAGGCGGGACGGCCGTACCGCCATGCCTTCGCTCAACCCCGCTGGTTCTTCGTCACGCGCGCCCCGCGCGGCCATGGAGGCCCGGGCTGCACTCATCGCGGCAAACGAGCTCCTGCGCTACCGCCCTGCCGGCGACGTCTACGAAGAATGGCTCGACCGAGTCGCCGAGCTCGTCCGCGCTGCAGGAGGCGCCCCCGCACCGTCCGTCTCGCTGCACCGCACCCCGCCCCGCGCGGGCGATGAAGCTCCCGGGGCGCCTCAGCCGCCTCCTCCTCAAGAAGGCGCCCTGGCCCCAAGGCGCGCAGCCCCTGGGCGGAACCCGCTCCGCCAGGCGCCGGCGCGGCAAGAGCAGAGCTGTCAAGAAGTTCCTCGCCCACAAGAAGCTGCCCGGCGCTCCCGCTCCAAAGACGTCAAGACCCTCGCTTCTGCCCCCAACCAGCGCAGGGAGGCCCGCAAGACCAAGCTCTGTCGTCCCGAGGCCCCCGCTGCCACGGGCTGGCTGCCGCGCCTTCACCTCCGAAGCTGCGCAGCGTCAGCGTGGCCCGCCAAGTTCAAGCCAGACCTACCTCCTCGCTACGACGCAGACAATGACCCTACGGAGTTCCTCCACTCTTCACGAGCGGGCAACGAGGCTGCCAACGGGGATGAAAAGGTCATGGCGAACTGGTTTCCATGGCGCTCAAGGACGGAGCCCGCACTGGCTCCTGAATTCGGCCCCAGCACGATCTCTTCACAGGCCGAGATGCGCACTCCGCTTCATCGCCAACTTCCGTGGTACTCGCGACCAGCCACCCGCCGTGAGCGACATATGCGCCGAATCAAGCGGCAGCCGAAACCCCGCAAAAGTACATCCGCCGCTTCAACAACGCTACGCCTCAAGATCCCCTGTGGTAACGGAGGAGGCCATCATCTCTCGCCTTCTCCGACGGGCGTGCGCGACATCAAGATGAAGGAGGAGCTAGCGATGCATGAAGATCTGTGCACCTCCTTGAGCTGTTCAACTTGGCGACCAAGTGCGCGCCAGGCTGAGGAGGGCGCCTCCCTCCTCGAGCTGCCTGCCGGATCCCGAAGAAAAGAAGTCCAAGGACAAGGACGTAAAGCGCAGGGGCTGCCGCATCATGGCCGAACCGTACACCAAGCGGGCGTAGATCAGCCCGAGTCCTCCAAGGGCAGTCGGTACTACGTGTACCACGACCTCCACACCCACAACACCAATGAATGCCAAGAGCTCTGGGCCGTCCGCGAAGGAAGGGTCGGCAGACGCCCCGAGCGCAGCGACCGGGGCTATGGCCGAGGAGGAGGAAGGAATGCGGGGCCTGGGAAGACCCGCGGCCCGCGCCAAAGGGTGGCGCCACCAACCTCGCGAGACCGTTGGCAAGACCCGCCTCGCGAGGAGGCCGGAGGATCAGCCTCGCGAGGATCGCCCGCAGGGGAACGCAGGCCTCCCTCCGCTGCCGCCGCCGCCAAGGAGGAATGAGGACCGTCATCAGGACGAGGGGGCTGGGGGCTTCCAAGAACCGCGTGCGATCGCCTGCATCCTGGGCGGAGCTCAAGCCCCAGCCTCTCAGCGCATCTTCAAGCAGTTCGCCCGCGAAGTGAATGCAGTCCTCTCCAAGCTCGAGGCCACGCGCCCTCTCAGGTGGTCGGCGTGCGCCATCACGTTCAGCTCAGCGGATCAGCTCAAGTGCGCGGCCACAACCGGAGTTCTCCCGAAGCTTTGTTCCCCGATCATCAGAACGTCTTTGGTCACCAAGACCCTCATCGACGGTGGGGCAGGACTCAACGCGTCTGTCGTGGAAACATTCAACAATCTTCAAGTGCCTTACATACCAGCTTCAGCCAACCAAGCCTTTCTCCGAGTCACCGACGGCTCCACGGTCCCGATCGGGCAGGTCCGCCTTCCGCTCACCTTCGGACTCGCGACAACTACCGCACCGAGCTCATCGACTTCGACGTCGCCCACATTCGGCCGGCCAGATAACGCCATCCTCGGGTACCGGCTGGCCAAATTCATGGTCAGAACTCCACCATGGCTACAATGTCCTCAAGATACCAAGAAGCGGCGGGGTCATCACGGTGCCTGTGAAGAGAGAGACGCGAAGCAGTGCTCCCTGGAGCGAGCCTTTCAGGCCGCATCGCTAGAAGACCCAGACCACAGCAGCAGGAGGCCTCCCGAGGCTGCACCCAAGAAGAAGAAGACATCGACCGGCCCAGCTCCTCAAGAGGCAGGCCCCTCAGGGCTCGCACCGGGCCAGGGGAGCCTCCTTCCATCGCGTAGGAAAGCGCACCCGGCACCCTCCTCAGGCCGGGCTCGGGGGCTCTCCCCTGGAGGGCCGCCAACCTCGCCAAGGTCACGAGGGAGGCGCTTGGGCACCACGTGGAGGCGTGCTTCGAAGCACGTTTCCCGCAAGCAGGAGCAAGGAAAGGAGGTCCAAACCCTCGTGGAGTTCGTGCCAGGCCATTCAGGAGCTACGGAGTCAAGGGTCATGAGGGGCAGCCGCCCGCCGGCCACTGTGGCCCCCCATCCAAAGCGAGGATGGTGGGCTGCACGCCTGCATTGACATACCAGGGCTCAACCGAGCAGCGTCTCAAGCGCCTCTGGCCCTCGCGAGTGGGACGTTGCGAGGCCCGCCCCCATAGCTACGTCGCGCATGCCCCACGGCCTGCCAAACGCAGCTTGCTGCGCACCAAAGATCTCATGAGGGCTATCCTGGAGGCTCGAGAGGTCCGGCACGCCGCAGCCCTGGCGGAGATGGAGATGGCCCCCGAGGAGCCGCCAGCGCCTCTGGATCCTCCCGAGGCCCCCGGGCCTGGGGGGCTCGTGAGGATCGGCTCCCGCAGCCCACCGAGTCTGCTACACCAACACCCCTTCGTCCCCAACTTCACCAGGTGACATCTTTAAGTTTTGTTTCCGGCTGGGAGCGCCTTCAGGTCAGATATTCCCGTGCCGCGTGGGTCCGTCCTCGCGGCATGTATCCTTTTATTTATGTCATTAGCTTATCCTGTTGGGGGCGCCCCTCGGGCTGCATCATCCCCAGGCCGCTTGGGCCTGTCCCAGCGGCATGTATCCTTCTTACGTTTTCCTTAGGATTATGTTCTCGCTCCACCATGCTTGTTATTTGGTGCCTGTTCCTGGGTGACGGAATCTTGCACGTTAAAGGGGGGGTGCCTGAGCATCGCGACTCAAGGCTCCTACCGGCTCTCCGCCCTCACCCTCCTGGTTCGCCCATGGCATCACGACACAGCTTGCCAACCGACGGCTAAGACCAGCCCGAGAGCCGGACCCGAGGACGAGTTGTCAGATTCTAACCCAGCTTGCGTTAAAGGGGGTGCACGAGCATCGTGACTCGTGGCTCCTACGGCTCTCCGCCCTCACCCTCTGGTCTTGTCCATGGCATCGTGACTGGCTTGGCAGCCGACGGCCGAGACCAGCCCAGAGCCGGACCAAGACGTGAGAGCAGGCATCCGCCAAATTTGCGTGAACACACTCGAAGATAAGGCCCAGAGCCAGGCGCAACCCGCCTTGAGGTAGGGCCCGGTGAGCCCTGCGCTGGCTCACGGGTGCCCCAACACACCTCGCGAGGCCTCTCGCACCTCTCCAAAGCAACTAATGGCAGGACTAACGATCGCCACGGCAAGATCTTGTTCCTTTTGTGGTGAACCTGCATGGTCCCTCCAAGGAGCACGAAACGACCTCGCCACGCAGTCTCTCGCCGGCCAAGGCACGGACCTAGCGCCGCACCAGGAGGCATTGTCCTGACCCTCGAGATAAGTCACCCTCCGGACACACTAGTTATCGCAACACCATCCCCACACTCAATGCAACCCCGCGTTAGCAACGTCGCTCTCCTTTCTCACCGAATAATGGCTGCTTCAGCGCCAAGGGGGACCCCCTGAGCATCGCGACTTAGAGGCTCTTACCGGACCTCGGGCCGCTCACCTCCTGGCCTTGACCACGGCATCGCGACCTGGCATACCAGCGATGGCTGAAGCCGCCTTGGGACTGGGACCTGTCGGTGCAGAGCATCAGGCCCTCATGAGGACTGAAAGGAGGAAACTGAGCTAGAACGGAATGAGCATCTCGCACTACCTCACAATAAGGATCATATTGACAAACGAAGCTACCAACATCTTACAAGCCCCCGCGGGGTACATTCTTGGCTCCTCGCAGGAACAAAAGACGCGAATCCTAAGGAGTCCTACCTACAGGGACCTGTCGAATCCGGGTGGTTACCGAGGCATCATGGGGATCCAGTGCGCACGCGTCCAATCAACCGCCACGCGTCGCCCAAGGCCGCAGGCTGTTAGGGCCTGCGACGCTTCGCACTTGCCCTTTCGCCTCCCTGCTCGGCCAAGTTCGGGCGAACCATGGGCCCGGGGCTACCTGTCGTTTCCGGGAACGGGGTCCCGAGACTTGCTGCGTCTTGGCGTGGCTCGAAGGAGGCCCAAGACGGCCCATCTTCATCAACGCAAGCTCAAGACCCTCGCGAGGGGCCAGATTTCATGGGCGGACGACAAGGAGCTTCTCGAGCGCGGCCTCGTCGAGCCGGGCTCATGAGGAGGCGGAGAGTTCAAGGCAGGGTACCTCGCGAGGTGCCCATGACGCAAGCCATGACGACCAAGGGCGCCCGGTCGAGGCGTCGGCCAGCAGCGTCCTCCTTTCCTCTTTGGTGCAAAGGAGCATGTGCGGCGAGAGCATCAAGCAAAGGCATCCGCTTTCGTGCAACAAGACCAAGACCAGCCCAACGGCCGGAAGGGAGTCATCGTGGAGCCCAAGCAGCATCATCACCAGAGCCTTTGGCAGGCGAGGACCAACTTTAGTCGGGATAAGTGTACCATTGTTCCCCTTCAAAATAGCCAATTTTTGGCGCCCTTCCCGCTCAATATTTGGGAAGAGGCCCAGGGCCTTCGCCTATAAATAGGAGTAGCCACACTCAGAGCTAGGGGCATCTGAAAGAGAGGCATCTGGAAGAGGGAGAGAAGAGATCCAGATCCGGATCCTCATCAAGAAACCAGTAGCTAGAGCAACTAAACACCACCTAGCAATTCATCACACCCGCCAGGAACAGACCCTCGTGAGGCTGTTCTTCCTTGTATTGTTCCTCATCAGCCCAAGAGGCAATCCACCACACCACACACTGGAGTAGGGTATTACACCACAATGGTGGCCTGAACCAGTATAACTCTCGTGTCTCTTGTGCTATTCCGTTTAGTAGTTTAGGTCCCAGCGATTCGGCGAGGTGCGAGACGGTGGAGGGTTGGATCTCCGCGCGCACCCCAGTGTTCGAACCTTAAGGGTCTGCCGGAACCTGAAATCCGACAGCAAGCTAGACACCACATGAAAGATGCAACCAATATGACTCTGCCAAGTTAAAAGCGTCCCATCATAAATGGAATTTCAACAAATTAGAAGCAGCGCATGCTATAAATCATATGAAAGATGCAACTAATATCGCAGTACATATACTATAGGTGTCTCGTCATATTGATTGATGTGGGATACAAAAAAACAATAGTTTTATGTAAGGACATGCTTAATAGACAGATGTACTATGTACTAAATACAGGAAGGCATGTCACATTAACAGGTATAATGTACTATAAGCTAAGCTGACTAGCACATGCAGTTTAACCAGATTGGAAGAATTACAATCTAGACACCATATGCAACATGCAACCACATATCACGCTGCCAAGTTAGAGCAAGAACCTGCGATGCTAGTGTAGGGGAAATGCTGTAATCAACTATAGAGCTACGTTCACTATCTTCATCTAGCATTTCTGTTTCTTGAGAATCATGTCGGGAGGCTGACGCTGCATTCTTTAAATGAGTAGTCCCCTTGCCTGCCTGCCTCATCATAAGTGATTGATGAGGGATACACAAGAACATTAGTTTGATGTAAGAACATGGTTAATACACAGATGTACTAGTATGTACCAAAAACAGAAAGGCATGTCATATTCAAAGGTATAATGTCTAAGCTAAGCAAATGCAATTTAACCAAATTGGAAGCAATACAAGCTAGACATCCGGCTGGAGTGGTGAGCGTGATCATCTAGGACCTGAGAGCCTGGTGGGAGGCGGGCTGCTTCGCCACCATCGCAGCTTTTTAGTTGGCTTCAAGGTGATGCCTATCTTTCTTTGGGCTTGTCCTGGCTCGGCCAGGTGCCCGACCAACTATTTGTCTTCTGGTGCTCCCGGGATGGTGGTTCATGTAAAAAATATATTTCCTTATCTTGATAAAGACTGACTTCGGCCTTTCGAATACAAGCTAGACACCATATGCAACATGCAACCACATATGACACCGTGAAGTTAAAGCAAGCACCTGGGATGGTGGTTCACGGCGAGCGAGATCATCAACTCCAGAGCTACGTTCCCCGTCTCCATCTGCAGACACTACACCCTTTAAAGGCTTGAAACGTGTCTGGCCTAGCCGCGTACCACGCTGGAGCGACTTCTCTCTTCTCTTTTCTGCTTCTGTCAAGGTAGGGTCTTAAATACCCTTGCATAAAAACACAATAGTGAGAGTATGGGTGATGTGTGTGCGTAAGTAATTACCTTTGTAAAAGTAGCAGATAGCAGGTGGCTAAAAAATAAATGACATGAGACATATGATAGCTTTACAATATTGCATGGCAAACAAAATTAGGTTCTACTCTGTATGATTTTGTAATATATGAGCACAGAAAATGCAGGTACTCCTCTAGCACACCACCACATGTGGTCCTATCAAGATAACAGTCGACTAAAAATAAATAGGTCAGTCGATTTTTTTATGAACCATCCGATCTATAAGGAACGGGCAGATGGCCTCGCTTACCTCCCGCCATCACCTTGATTGTGATCTTTCTCGAACCGCCAGCGACCACCGGCCCAGACCGCTGCCTCCGCCGCCCCGCCCTCCCATCGACCTCACACCACCGCCGTGCTTGGCAGCGCCCCCAGGCCATCCCTTTAATCCCGTCCGACCTCCAGATCGGGCACCAGTAGCTCTAGGCCGCACACGCCCCTAAGATAAACACCAAGGCGCTGCTTCCCCGGCGTAATAGTCGTACTAGCGCCTATTACGCCGGGGAATGCTTCCGTTAATTGGGAATCAACTAGCCAGAAATTGAAATTCAGGGGGGCGCCGGACCTCTAGCTAAGGTGAAATAGTATATGAGGAGAAACCTTGTGCATCACGAGTTACTAGGAACATCTAGTATCAAGAAGAAGCGGTCAATTAGTGTCTTCTGTGGGATGAATACCGTGCAAGCAGAGACGTAAGATTTGCACGAATAGGGGAAGAGGAGTACCTTCTTCGGTTGCCGGTGTGGTCACCTCCACATGTCGCGCCGATCTTCTTCTTTTTACCGGGGAAACCGATGTTCTGGAGGGTGCAGGCTTGGACGAACCCATGGCCAAATTGTTGACTGTGTTGCCGTGGCCGTATGTCGGCGGAGGGGAAGCAGATCCGAGGCGGCGAAGGACGGCGTAGCAGGAACAGCTCCGGTGTGGTGGAGGGTGGCGAAGTTGGAGCGGCAGCGGTGAGGCGCAGGACGGCGTGGTTGAACTGGCTCGGGTACGGACGGCTCGGCCTCGGCTTCAACTACTAGCCGTGGAGGGCGTTGCGGTTGAGGTTGCGGTGGACGGACGTCGGGGTATCGGCTCCGGTGTAATGGAGGAGGGCGGCGGTTGATGGGTGGGATGGGGTGGCGGACGGAGGACGCTGGGGTTTCGTGGCTGGTGGAGAGGTAGTTTTGGCGCCCACGGAGTACGAATGGGGAACCGGACGGGTGGGGGGAACCATGTTTCGTTCTGGGACGCGCTTTTTTTTGGCTTTTTTGAACAAAAGATGGGACGCGCTTGTTTGAAATTTGGGGAAAGTACAAACTTTCCCCCCTCTTAATTTCGGACCCATCATGGGTCGGGGTAGGATGGTAATCCCGTGTGTCCCAAATAGTGGGCGGAGCGATTTCGGCCGCCGCATGTGTGCTTAGCGGCCATTGTGTATGAATGTTTTTCGGAGGCGATTGCGTGGTGTCTAGATGAAGCTACAAACCTACCCCGGTTTAGACCTTTGGACGTCGGGCGGTAGGTTTCACGGTCGGAGTTATTAGAAAAGTAATTCCCTTGTACTACCAAACATTGGTCTCACGCGGTTTTCGGCGAGTAGAGGCTCTTTGGCGCTTCGTTCAAATTTTGAAACACAAGCATTCACGTTTAGAGTACTCTTGAACTATGAGGATTGACCTAAATAGACAACGTTATATTTGACCTTGTATGTTTGAAAACCTCATTAAATTATCTGCTTCTTTTTGCAATTTTGACACTTGAAAATCCTATAACTACGATTATTTTGGAATGGAGGAGCTAAATTTGAATCTATTTTGTACACGACTACATATGCTATTATGTACAAAATCAGAGCAAAGATTGGTGCCCCCATAATTTAGGCATGGTTTACAAATGCCATGATATCAAATTCAAATAATTGAATGGACTTCATGTTGAATTCGATTTTTTTAAACCACCTTAAGTTGAATTCAAATGTATGCTAGTTCATATGTAGCTATTTATAATGTCCATTGTGTAACTTTCGTATGTATAATGTGCTTTACACACAAAACATGAACTATACTCACGTTTATATTCGATTGCTAAAGCGATACATTGTCTGGAGTTCAAAATACTAACTATGTGGATCAATTGTGTCGAATAATAACATAGACATGCTCAAATTCGACAGAATCTAGATGTCTGATGGATCAATGACTGCTCCTTACGCGAATTGCAAATATCATGATCCCATCCTAATATTTGGATACAATTTATATCTTTAATCAATGTGTAGAGCAGTCTTTTCACGTGTAGTTTCACTCTCCATCGGTGGTCTCTCACACATGCTCACACACTCTCTCCCGAGGTGTCTTTCTCGCACACATGCTCTAGATATAACCCTCCCTCCCTCTCATAACCATTTACAACTGTTTTCACTAACCTTTATCACAAGCACTCTTCCTCTCGCAAGCATACACACGCACAATCCTCATCGACCCTTTCTATATACATGGACCTGCCTACGTGTCTCATGTATGCACATTATCTTTACGCCTGTCTCTTACGCATTGTCTCACACCTCTCTTCCTAATCGATTTAGTATGATTCTAGCAGAGCATTCTGTAGGATGCCCCTTAAAGTTAGGTTGGATGAATAGTAATATCAGAGATAAAGGGGTTACCTTAGTACGAGAACCTAGGGTTACAAATCTTAGACGGCTTTGTCAGTGGACACAAAGTCCTTCACAATTCTGCTATCTTTGTCTTGTACGACTAGTCATCCATGGGTCTTACTAAATGTGTCATGGGCCGACCAATGTGGCGCGGGACGGAACCGAACGAAGGGCCTCACCTCGACCCACCGGACCTCACGCGGTGACACACCCTCTGCCCCCACGTCTCATTATCTTCTCACACCCACACATACCAACACAAACACCACACACACGTAAAATTTCTCCTGGTGCCTCTATTCCCTCCCCCTTGCATATACACACTCAAGGGAATGGAATCTCTTGTCGTGACGTCATATTCGTCTCTCTCTCTCTCTCTCTAGACCACTCTCATTTCTCGTGCTATCTCTCCCACGCCCCCCTGGCCCCTCTGTCCATGCCTCTCTCGAATACGTAATACACACACATACCTCTCTAGGCCCCGCCAAATGCATCAACTACACATTCGCACATGTTACATCACGTACCCCATTGATCTAAAAATCCCTCTCTTCACGTTTATTTCGCATACAACATTCCTTTTGAATAAAGTGCGGCCAAAAAATTGATATTTATTCCGCACTGTGAATTTGTATATTTTTATATTATATACAAAGTTAGTCATAATAAAGAGAAACGAAGAGCATCTCTCTCTCCATTGCATACACCCCCCTGTACGCCCCTTTCACGTATGCACACAAAACTATCTCCGGGTCCTCTAAAAGTAAGCCCCCAGAAAATTCACGTGTGTTTCATCTTTCTCTCGCGATATATGCAATGACGATCATTGTATTTGAAGCGAAAGCACGATACATACATTGGACTTCACAATTCACTCATTACGGTCACCGTTTACGTTTAGTGGTTATTATACAGTCACGGGCTCACCGTACAACTCCGTCTTTGCTCATGACATGATTAGTTGACCAGTTATACGCTCCACGTGGCACCTCTAGTGTTGCATCACATTATCTCGCTACCATCATGCCCACCTGTCGACTTGTATCTACTCTACATCTACACTCTTATAAAATACATAAAATACACTCTTATAAATAACAGAGTTGGTGATGATGGTGTGCCTTCCATCCTGCAATATAGGCCGTCCGATTTATATCTGACGGATAGGAAAGAAACTATGGCAATTTTGCAAAAAGGTACCCACACACCTCTCCACATTTGCAAATAAGGCCTTCCCTCGTTCATCCTTTTCTCTCACAAGATAAACAAGTCATACAAATGCATCTTGATGTTATGTGCAACGCACGGGCATCTTGCTAGTAAGAATGAAAACAAACGACAAAAAAAATTGATGGTGGTTCGAAGTCATGACCGCGGGCACAACGAACAAGATGGCCTTGTATTGGTATGCTGAGCCGTCTGTTTTAACACACAGGAGCTGGTGTGGTGATTATACACACACGCACGCATGCACACGAACTGCATCCATGCAACACTCACACAAACACATGCACCCACACACGCACGCAACACTCACACATACACACGCACGCATGCATGCACACACCAGTACACCACACGACCAACACACACTCTCACGCTCAAGTGCTCAACCTACACGTGCATGCGCACACATCAGGCCCTGACAGACACATACACAACCAGGTGATTCCCGCGCACGGGTTGGAGCCTTGTCGCGCCTGCATAAATTTTTGTTTATCTGACCTTTTCCCTATGCGAACTGAAGGTGGGACCCACAAGGAACATGGTCAATTTAACTAGTCAACATGGCGCCACGCAGACTATTTGGCCAGTCAACAGAGTGCAATCCGATGCTGAATTGTGAGCAAGTGACCTGATAATCACCACAAAACGTATATAGTGACCGTAATCAGTATAATTGAGATTTGTATAATTTTTGATTCTATAATTTTTTAGATCAATATAATTGATATTTTTATAGATAGCACACAAGAGCAAAACCAAGTGGTACAGTTAAGGGCATCCACAATGTGTAGCCAAATGTGAAAATAACTTTTGGCATCGTGGGAACCATTGTGGACGGTGTTGCCAAAGCCAAAAAGATGGAACTGAAGCTCCCTGATTGATTGCTTGAAGGAATAGAAAAATGCAACGTCTTCCTCTTTCTCCCATGCTTGGACGCATGTAGTACAGTATAGAGCACAGAGTCTACTCCCATGTCCCTTCTATCACAAATCACAAAGCAGTGAGGCGTCAAATCACAAAGCACGGACGAAGCAACCATCATTTCACTCTTCACGACTCGCTTCTCCATCGTCTTCTTCGAGAAACCATCTCACCGCACTAGTACTCCTAGTACTAGTACTAGTAAAGGACTTCCTGGATGCAAATAAGGCGGTTGTCTCGGCTTGTAGGCGGCACTTGCGAACGACTTACCGTGGTCTCCCTCAATGGTGTTCTCCGTCGAACGCACTTCGCCAAACCACAAAAAAGAAATCGTCGACGTCACTGCAATGGGGAAGGAAGTCAAATATAGTTACTACCTCCATTTTTTTGTACGCAAGGCCAATATTATCAAAATTACAATTTGCAAAGGGCCACTAACACTAATCGAGGCAAAATTGATGGGGTTAGCAACCAAGGACATTAATATCCCCTGCATGCATGCGGAAGTGAGAAGGTTGGTTTGCATGGCGCTGCATTAATCAAGCGATGAGGAGTGAGATGGTTAGCTCTTTGGTCTTTCGAGAAAAAATACGCATTAATTGACACGTGAAACGAGGATTTGTATCGATTAAATCCCGAAGGAAAACCCTGCCTTTCTTTTTAACACTAGTACTCCTAGTAATGCACGTACTTATCCTGTTTGGGTCTAGGCCTTGCATTGCCAAACTTTGCCACACATTTTTGCCAAGCTTACCTAAAGTTTTCAAAATGAGAAGGAGGTACACTTGCGCACGGCTGTCGCGGTCGCACCGCACCCTCACACGGTCGCTCCTGCACGCTACGGACGCACCGCACCCTCACACAGTCGCTCCTGCATGCTGCAAACCCAACCAAGGGAACGCACCCTCACTGACACGTGCTGTCGCATGTGAACAAACCAAACTCAGCCATCCTATCGCTAACACATAATTTTCGTTCATAGAGTATGTTTATCCAACCGCATGTTGGGGAGTATCCGTACGGCCCGTGCGGTGGTCTGTTCGGGAAGTAGAAGAGGTGAGGAAGAAGGAAAGAAGGGTTAGGAGACGTAGGATATTCATCCAACCGCCTGAAATGGTAGACTGACCCAAGTCAGGCGACTTGCATAAAAAATATAGGAGTATGTTTTTACACAGCAAAAGATCCATAAAAACAACAACATAAAGAAAAACTATCACTGCTCGCGGAAAGAGACAGCCTCGTCGTCTTTGGCTGCCGGCGCGAACCAGCCGTCGCTGCCGACATGTGTCTCCGCCCCGTGGTTGTCCTCGGCCTCCAGCTACTCGTTCAAAAGGAGCATGCGGGCGCTCTGCACGGACGAGAGCACAGCCCGGTTCAAGTAGAGGACGTTCGGTTCCGCCTGCAGGAGGGCCTCGATGGCAGCGGCATCCGCGCGCTCCGCGTCGAGTCGAGCCTCCGCCGCCCGGTTCAAGTCCAGGACGTCCGGTTCCGCCTGCAGGAGGGCGTCGATGAGAGTGGCATCCGCGCGCTCTGCGTCGAGTCGAGCCTCTGCCGCCCGATTCATGTCCAGGACGTCCGGTTACGCTGCGGCAGGAGGGCCTCGATGGCAGCGGCATCCGCGCTCCACCTCAAGTTGAGCCTCCGCCGCCCGGTTCACATCCACGACATCCGGTTCCACTGCGCAGAGAGCCTCGATGGCGGCAGCGCATGCGCGCTCCGTGTCGAGTTGAGCCTCTGCCTCCCGGTCCTCCTTTAGTATCGCCATGTTGAACCGCTGGTCCGCTTTGCACCATGGGGGACTCGGACGCCGGCACGAAGTCGACGTCCATCGTCTCATACCCATCGGGGGCCTTCTGCGCCGCGACCTTCGCAGTGAACATTGGATCGGCTTCCTCCTCCTCGTAGCTTGGCTCCAGAGAACTCGGGGATTGGCTTGCCGCAAAGGGAGCTTGGGAACAGAGGTCTATGGCACCGACCGCCGCCGCGATTTCTGCGTGGCGGTCCGACGTCAGCATCTTGTAGTAAGTGATCTTGCGGCGCACCATGGCTTTCCAGTGAACTAGGGGATGCTTGATGCGGGCTAGGGGATCGAAAGGTGGGGGAATGGGCTGGAGATTTGGTGTGGTTTTAGGGCAGTGGCTGGCGTAGGCCGAGCAGCGAAGGTTCTGGTGTGAATAGTGCTTCCGGTGACGACCGGTCAATCGGTTTTGACTGTACATCGCTCTTGTCGCGTTCGTGTTGCAGCCCGGCACGCTGGACCCTCCACGTCGCTCACCGAATGGAACGCGCTTCGTCTTGCGTTTTCGCTCGCTTGTGGGACCGCAGTTGAGAGCAAACCGACGTCCCTCCCCCTCCCCCGCCCGAGTCATTATTATACCACCACTCCCTCCGTTTTATGCGGAGTAAATAAAACAGAGGGAGTATACTACGAATGAGGATCCCCTGACGTGGCCGAACCCATTGAGTAACTGACATACGGGGCCTAGCAAGCATGGGGTCCGCCAGTAAGTGACCGGAAGGGAGGGTAAAGCAGGGATACCTACGTCAGAGGATCCACTTCCACTATACTACTTTGACCAAATGTTAGAGTAATAATATATGACATGCAACTTACACAAATGTTAGAGTAATAATATATGACATGCAACTTACACAAAGCATACAGGGTCTAATGTGTTTTTCGAGGCTAACTTTGACCAAATGTTAGAGTAATAATATATGGCATGCAACTTACACAAAGCATACGGTCAATTTCGTATGTGAAAGGAGTTTCCAATGATATAATTTTCACATGATACATCTCATGTACTATTAATCTTGTCAATATTCAAATTGGAAACCATCTCGAGTAGAAATCTAGGAGTACGTACGAATCTAACAATATTGATTGAGCGTTGTTGAATGTTCATACCTTTTTGATCATAGTAGAGATACTTTGACTACACATAAAACTTATATGTAAAGTAGAAAGGATAGGAGGGAGTATATTGTATGTTCAAAAACGAAACGAACATTGAATACCCTTTATATATGATTTGCGGATGCTATGATCACCAGTTCAAAATTTTGAATCCGCCTTAGGTATCACGTGCCCCCACTCGTTCCCTCTCGATTTCATCTCGGGGTTCGAAGATCTATTGAAAGAGGACTAGGGTGGGTACATGTAATGATACTCGGCGGAATGTTCAAATGAGGCATGCGGAGGATGGACTCGATTGGAGGCGACATGATCGATGGAGAAGAGGGTTGGAGAGGAATGAGAAATAAGCAAACGCCACATGATTACACTTGAACGGCTCAAATAAACAATAAGTTGTGTCGCTTGTCCTACATAGTGAAAGGCCTAATGCGCAACGCGGAGCACTGACGCTCGAATATGGCCGGGAAAACAAGGAAACCGACATGTGGGGCACACCCGTCGGGACGACGTAGCGCATACTAGTCCAATGGAGGAGCTGGCCCACGACCTCCTCGCCACCGACAACCGTTCATGTGGGTCGTTGGGGCCAACAACGGGGCGCAGCTCCAGCACCGCCTCTGGACACGGCGACCGCGGTGAGCGACACGTTCATCTCGCTAGACACGGTCGGTTTCCATGTGCCGAGGGTGGCGTTAGTGCTGTGGCACGACCAACGGTATGTTTGGTTTGTGCCCAAGGTTGCCCCATCAAAGCATTGGGTAGCCAAAATTTTGGTTGAGGTATTGATTGCCCATGATTTGGCCGACATTGGCAAGAAAAATGAACTAGAGTTGGCTAGAGTTCATTGGCATGCCAAAGAAATGGCAACCATCCAAACAAAGACCAATCTTTGGGTCATGACCAAAATTTTGGTTGAGGTATTGGTTGCCCATCATTTGGCCGACATTGGCAAGAAAAATGAACTAGAGTTGGCTAGAGTTCATTGGCATGCCAAAAAAATGGCAACCATCCAAACAAAGACCAATCTTTGGGTATGTCCAAAATTTTGGTAAGGTGCACTTTGGCCACAATCCAAACACACCCCAACACCGGCTCGTCGAGGATGCACGGGGTGCCGCGACGCGTCCGTGGACTGGTGTAGCGCGGCTAACTGCATCCTCTGGACCTGAGACCATGCCGGGTCGTCTTGCTTTTTCAATGACATGCGGGGATCACATTTGAGCAAAGGGCATCTCCAACGTTGCCACGACCGCAGCTGACTACCACAGCACACCAAAGCCCTCGTCCCTCGCGCCGTCGCCGGTGCATTCCCAGCCGACGCCCGGCTGCCGCATTCATGACGCCCATTCAGATGTAAATCGTTAAGAGGCTCGGTGCCCGAGGAACCAACGCCGGCGACTTAATGACACACTCGGACGCTTGGCCTCACCGGAATGCGCTACTTAAAGCGGCAACGCCCAGCTAACCTCCACACCATAGCGCATCGTCCTCCTACCTGGCACCACATCCGCCATGACCGCAAGTGCGAACGCCTGTGGGAGAGCTTGTCTTCGGGATGAAGCTCGAGGTCGCCGCCCTCACTCAAGTCGCCTCCATGACGAAATAAGCGGCGTGGCCGGACGCTGACGCGACCGCACAAGCGTGGTACCGCCGCGGCCGACGACGGAGCACCGTCGACCACGCGTCCTACTTGCCGCCGTCCAACGTCCGGCGCACCGCCGAGGTCGGGACTCCTCCGAGGATGAGTAGGGCATGGGAGGCGGCAGGGCATGGTGTGCCAACTGGCGGTCCGTATCCCGTGTTCTACCCTTCCTCGCCGGAGACCGCACCTTCACTTCACGGGTCTTGAACCCCGCCCCGTACATAGAGATCGCGAGATGGAGGACGTCGATCGCCGCCGTAGAATAGGTTTAGGGTCGGGTTTCTTTTATTTTTCTGTCCTATAAAAGTTCGAAATGTAATGAAAATCTGCCTTGTTTGCATTAATCTCGGCCGGTGTATATGAACTTTCACAATAATATACATATTATGGGAGTACTAGCAAGATGCTCGTGCGTTGCACAGAAGATCAAGATCTTGTGGGAGAAAAGGATGAACGAGGGAAAGCCTTATCTGCAAATGTGGAGAGGAGTGCGGGTAAATTCTCATAGTTTCCTTCCTATCCGTTAGATATAGATCGGACGGCCTATATTGCAGGATGACAGGCACACCATCATCACCAACTCTGCTTTTTATTGAACCGAGACAAATCTAAAAAACCCAACTAAGCCAACCTCCCAGCATATCGCGTGGGAAAAGACCCGGCCGCGCCGTTTTAGTCGGGATTACCGAATTACTAGTAGTAGTATAGATGGATCGCGCAAAGCAACATTTTTTTTGAGGGGGCCAAGTACCTACTAGTTTAAAAGGAAAAAAGGCGGTACACTCACAGCACTCCTGTCGCGGTCGCATTGCACCCCACACACGTTCGTCCTGCACACGGCTCACGCGAACGGAACGCAGCTCGGCTTGCCTCTTCCCTGTTACGTGGGACTGCACTTGGAGAAACCGCCCATGCGCCAAACCCCCCCCGCCCCCTGCGCGAAAATCCCCCCCCCCCCCCCACACACAAAAATTCCCCCCAAATCCGATTCAACTGCCCTTCGGCCAAATATTCCCCAAATCCCCCTCCCCCCCGTCCCCCCCTCCACTCCATTCGCTCCACCAAAGCTGCCCTCCCTGCCGTGCCGATACGTCAGCGCCGCGGTTCGTCGAGGGGACGCACGACAATCCTCTCGCTCCCAAAGTACGCTCTCGTAGACTGCCGTCCTCTAGCCGCGCCGCCACCTCTTGCTACGTTCTTGTGGAGGCGCACGACGGTCAGCGCCGCCACCGCTGGCGACGTTTGCGTGGAGACGCACGGCGGTCAGCTTCTCCCACGGTACGCGCATTCTAGATTGAGGCCCCGTTCATGTCGGTGTAGCGCTGAATGTTAGCTGATAGACGCTGTTAATCTCACTGTTTGCCGAAGTAGTTTACTGTCAATATGCTCTGCTTAAGAAGCTTCCTTGCCCTGTTCTACACTCAATCTGCTTAGCTGAGATGGCATGCCAAGGCCGATTAGTTGCTAAAATATCCTGCCATATATTTATTGTGACGTAGATTGCCATGGTCTAGTATCCAATATGTTAGGTGAAATAGCTCTACACCGTTTTATACTCTATCTTTGTTGCTGGGATGGCCTTCGATAGTTCGATGGATGTGTGCTCGGCCTCATTGACTGCTAAAACAGCCTGCCATAATTTAGCACTCAAATCTGTTTGCTGAATTAACTTTACATATATTTCGGTACTTAGATCTGCTCGTCCAAATATCTTGCCATAGCTTTAGACATCGACCTAGGTATTTTTTTCTGGACTTCATAAAAAAGCATATATGTTTTTCCTGTAATATCTAGTAGAAGAACTAATTTGTATGTCTATCAGATGGACATGACTTGGATAACTTCTGCTCAAAGATTCTCCACTGCATATGTCGAGGGGGTTGAAAACTTCATGAACTTTATCAAAGCTGAGTACGGTGGTCCGAAATCAGATGTGCTCTGCCCATGTAGCAGTTGTATGAATTCAATTACAAGACCCCAGTCAACTGTGCAAAATCATCTACACTTGTATGGGATGTCGGTCACATATACTAGGTGGGTTCATCATGGTGAAGCTGTGAACATCAATGTTATTGACTACGTGGAAGCGTAAGATCACCATCTTGATCTACCCGATGCTCGGGTGGAAGAGGAGGAGGAGGTGGTGGTGGCGGGGCCGATGAGTTTGACCAACATTGAAACAATGCTACGAAATGCTCATGCATTCCGTGAACTTTCACCTGAGAAGAAAAGCGATGGGCCCGCATGTTGGAACAATGCAACGTTCTTTGTCACCCCGAAATAAGTTGTCGGTATTCTCAGCTATGGTCACCTTTCTTCAGGTGAAGACATCTGAGCGGATGACCAACAAATCATTCGATGCGATGTTGGCTACTTTCCGCAAAGCTTTCCCAGATGCGTCTGAGCTGCCACACACCTACAGTAAAATGAAAAATTTCATTCGTGCAGTTGGAATTGGATATGATATGATCCATGTTTGTAAGAATAATTGTGTTTTGTTCCGGAAGGACTATGCCAACTTAAGTGAATGCCCGAAATGCAAATCATCAAGATGGAAAGATGGCGATGCTGCGAAGAGGATTCCTCATAATGTTCTGAGACATTTTCCAATTACACCAAGATTGCAGAGGTTGTTTCATGATCTTTGAAACAAGAGAGGATGTAATGTGGCATTCTAGGAACCAGGAGTGCAGAGATCGAGTAATGTAATGAGCCATCCATCTCATGGCGGAGTGGAAAAGCTTCAATGATAAACACAAAGAGTTTGCTGCTGACCCGAGAAACATTAGACTTGGCTTAGCTTCGGATGGATTTAACCCATTTGGCCACCAGGCGCCACATATAGCATGTGGCGATTGCTTGTTATCCCTTACAACATGCCTCCAAATGTCTGCAACAAAGAATCAAACTACATGATGGCCTTGCTAATCCCAGGTCCAAAAAGTCCTGGAAAGGATTTTGATTTGTTCATGGAGCCTCTTGTGGAGGAACTTCAACAGCTATGGAAGGGTGTTCTCACTCGAGACCTATATAGCAGCCCACCAGCTGATTTCTTTCTGCGTGCTTTTGTAATTTGGTGCATCCATGATTATCCGGCTTTGGGCACTATGTCAGGGCGAACGACACATGGTTACAATGCATGTGTTCTCTATGACAGGAATCCGCTGTCATACGCAATACTTAGCAAGATCTGTTACATTGGACACCGCCGTTTCCTTCCCAAGGACAAGCCACATCCTAGAAAATACCAAAGACATGTGTTCAATGCAAAGCATGAAAACCGTGATGCGCCAAAGAGGCTCACCGCCGATGAGTTACAAGTGGAATTAGAGAAGGTCAGTCATATTACACCAGGAAACCATCCTGGTAATGGTAGCGGGAAAAAGAAGCGTGGCACGGTAGAAGAGAGATTATTGTTTACCCGCAGGTCCACTTTGTGGGACTTGGAGTATTGGAAAGATTTGGATCTGCGGCATAATCTTGATGTGATGCACATCGAGAAAAATATATGTGACAACATTATTGGCACACTTCTTAACATTGAAGGCAAGACGAAAGATACCTTAAAATCTAGGATTTATTCGACACACCTGGGTATCAGAAAGGATTTGCAGGTGCAAGATGAAGGTAAACCACGGGATATGGCACCATTTTGTACGTCTTGGACAAGGTAAAAAGAAAAGAATTCTGCGAGGTCCACACGTGTGAGATTCCCACATGGATTTGCTTCCAACCACGAAAGGAGAGTCAATGCAGATGGAAACAAGGTACAAGGGTTGAAAACTCATGACTGCCACATCCTACTTCAAAGGGTTTTACCTGTTATCCTTAGAGGACTGGGCCGCCCTGACTTATACAGAGCAGTTGCAGAGTTGGGACAATTCTTCAAGGAACTCTGCTGTAGAAATATCAGGATAGATGCTTTGGAGCGTCTTAGAGACAATATACCGACTATCCTATGCGACCGTGAGAAGATATATCCTCCAACCTTCTTTGATGTGATGGTGCATTTGGCTGTTCATCTACCTGACGAGGCACTACTTAGAGGTCCAGTACAGTATAGCTGGATGTACCCTATTGAAAGGCGGCTAGGCACTTTCAAGGGCTATGTTAGGAACAGAGTTAGACCCGAGGGTTCCATTGCAGAGGCCTACATTGCTACCGAACCGTTGACATTCTGCTCAAAATACATTGAAACGGTGATCGACTTAGCAAAGAGGTGGGTGAAGACAATCCGGGCTCAATGTTTTGATTATTTCTGTTCGAGTTACGTGGAAGAGTCGACAAGAGGACAAACCTAAAGATTTGGACAAAATGGTTTGGTATGTGTTGAATAAGCATCTTGAGATACTACCTTATATCAAGTAAGTGCGATCTGCAGCTTATACATCGTAATCTACTAAACTTGCAGCACATTCTTATATATTTAGATGTTTGACGCGATCACTATGTTGTGCAGCATCTACAAAGAGGAGTTATTGCCGCAAAATCCAAGAAACATTGACAAACTGGTTATGGCAGGATTTGTGAATGTGTTCAAGAACCATGTAAGCTTTTGAAGTGCACTGTCAGTTTTTTTAATATATTGAGTACATAAGATGATCAGCCTGTCTATTTTCTAACCATAGGTTAAGAAGATGCGGGAGGATCGGCAGGCAGTTGATGATGCCCTTTACTCACTAGCAATGGGTCCTGATACTTGGGTAAGACATTATGAATCTTGAGTTGTTGGAGATGTGCGCTACAACACACTTGCACGAGACGAAGGCAGGAAGACACAAAGCAGTGCCATCATGAGCACGGATACGTATGACAAAGAGACAAGTGAAATGTATGCTAACATAATGAGACATTGTTCAGGTTGCAATATGTCCAGTTCGAGGATCATCGGTGTGTGGTTCTATTGTCTTTGTCGTTGGTATAACCTGTTTTCCAGATCGCAAAACCCAGAGCTGATGATTATTTCAAATCCATCAATGTCAAGGTGGCGTACTGCATCAACGAGCCTTTTATTTTGGCAAATCAAGCAACACATATATTTTTCTTGGAAGACACATTTGCACGTAGCAATGACTGGAGAGTATTGCAAAGGTTTGAGCAGAGGAATTCGTTTAATGAAGTTGCACAACAAGATGATGCTTACACTGCTCCTGATGTACAAGATAACACAAATGTTCCTAATATCTTTGAGAACCATCACGTCAATGACGCCGGCGAAAAGATTGCACAGCCGTCTTGTGGACATACAAGAGTTGATCAAGAAGAAGCCAACGTTCGAGGGCGTTGAGGACAAAGAAGAAGATGACACCATGGGGAATTACGATTCACCGATACACATGGCGAAGATGTTGACGCTTCTGCGGATGATGATTACATTGCTTTTGTCGTATTCGCCTGTCAGAAGACGTTTTTTTATCTACTATGTGAAATTGTGTTTGCTATGACAACTAAAACCTGATGAACATGCTGTTTAGTATTTTGCTGTGAGAACATTGTCGGTGTCAAAACCGGCGGATCTCGGGTAGGGGGTCCCGATCTGTGCGTCAAGGCTGATGGTAACAGGAACCAAGGGACACAGATGTTTACCCAGGTTCGGGCCCTCTCGATGGAGGTAAAACCCTACTTCCTGCTTGATTAATATTGATGATATGGGTAGTACAAGAGTAGATCTACCACGAGATCATAGAGGCTAAACCCTAAGAGTTAGCCTATGATGGTATGATTGTAATTGTGATCGGCCTTCTAAGGACCAACCTCTCCGGTTTATATAGACACCGGAGAGGGCTAGGGTTTACATGGAGTCGGTTACAAGGAAGGAAATATAATACCCGGATCGCCAAGCTTGCCTTCCACGCCAAGGAAAGTCCTATCCGGACACGGGCCGAAGTCTTGAGTCTTGTATCTTCACGCTTCAATAGTCCGGACGTTGTACACAGTTCGGCTGTCCGGATACCCCCTAATCCAGGACTCCCTCAGTAGCCCCTGAACCAGTCTTCAATGATGATGAGTCCGGCGCGCAGTCTTGTCTTCGGCATTGCAGGGCGGGCTCCTCCTCTGAATACTCCAAGGTAATTATCGAACACGCAGACCGTGTCCGGATCTGCAAGATGGTCTTCGTATGGTATAGATTTGATTTGCTGGCAATCTTCGTGCGTCGTGCCTTTGCATCGGGGCTTGGTCCAATGCGGACCGGCGTTTCTTACCCCGTGACGGCTCGCGTTACAAGACGGTTTTATTAGCCCGTCCTGTCGGGGTAGAGACCGTGTTCCACTTATTACGGGATTTTTCCATCAATATGGGTGCACGCAACCCCACGACGGCCGTTGGTATAACTCCGTGTGTGTTTAGATAAGACTCAAACGGACACACCAAGGACTCTTGATATTCATCCCCTTTATAAAAAGGGGTCGAGGTCTATGCCTCTTTTCCACCTTCCTCGCACCTTCTTATCCCTCGAGTTCTAACACCCGAAACCTAAGCTTCAACACCCCAGATCCACCGATATGTCCGGATCCGTCCCTCAAGGCCGATGGGTGGCCTCCTCGATCCAAGAGGACGACATTGCGAAGCTTAGGGAGGTCGGATACCTGACCGCCGACATCCAACACAAGCTTCCTGCATCCGGGCAGGTCATCCCCACTCCAAAGCCTAATGAGTGCGTCGTTTTTGTCCCGCACTTTCTCCGTGGCTTGGGCTTCACCCTCGATCCCTTTGTGAGGGGGCTCATGTTCTATTATCGGTTGGATTTTCACGATTTGGCTCCAGACGCTATCCTCCACATCTCGTCGTTTATTATAGTGTGCGAGGCCTTCCTCCACGTCACCCCACACTTCGGCTTATGGCTCAAGACCTTCAGTGTGAAGCCGAAGATGATCGAGGGGCGACACGTAGAGTGCGGAGGTGTCGTAATAAGCAGGAGCGCTGATGCCCCATAGCCAGAGGGTTATTTCCCAGAAGTATCCGATGTATGGCAACGGAGGTGGTTTTATGTCACGGCTCCCCGAGGCACAAAGTGGGTAGCTTCTCCCGAGTTCCGCTCGGGCCCCCTGTCACAACTAGCGTCTTGGACCGATGTAGGACTGAATTGGGGGCCCGCTGGTGATATACCAGTGCTGCAGAATCGCATCCGGGAGCTTCTTGAGAGGGACATTACCCTTGTCAGCATAATGCAAGTGATGTTAAACCGACGGATGATGTCGTGCCAACGCCGGCCTCTCCGGATGTGGGAGTTCAATCCGGAGGGTCCGCGACTGTCAAGCACTTCTTCGGCTTGAAGCTCGAAGAGATGTGCAAATTCTTCTTCGGACGGAAAGTAGTGTGTCCGGATACCATCGAGGATGCGGGCCTAAGCTGCAATCGCCTAGATACTCAAGTAAGTAGCCCTGATACCGGACACCCTGTTTTGTATTTGTCATGATTGTTTATTCTGAAAATCATCCGCGTCCAGGAATGGCTCAGCAAGGCGGAGAGAATCAGGTGTCCGGCGCCACTTCCCGAAGGCTCGCCTGGCCCCACCATGGCCAAGATGCTTGACCGGGTACTCAGCAGAATGCCCTTGGGAAAGACAAGGGGAAGAACGAAGAAACCGAACTCCACAGACTGCGCATCCAAACGGGAAGGGGGGGCTAAGGCCTCCTCCCCGCACGGGAAGAAGAGGGCTGCCTCCAAAGACTCGGAGACGAAGATGCCCATACCAGCGAAAAAAATATCACCAGGGGGCTCTGCCTCGACGGGCACCCTCACCGCACCATGCCCTCCAACGGGCCAGCCCTCCACCGAGCTGTAAGTTGATTTTTAATTCGAAGGTACTGCGTTCCTCCTAGATCAATAACCAGGACTCGTCTTTCGCAGTCCGGCTAGCAGCCCTTCTCAATGTAGTTCGCTCTTGAGGATCTTCCTCCGGAGATGATGGAGAGCGAGACCCCACCATCCTCCCCGGCTCATGAAGCGGGCGACACCGAGGTGTCGTCATGGAGGAGTCCGGATCTGCCGAAGCCAGGAGCCGATGTGTCAGCCCCCCTGAGTCCGGAGCGTTTGGCTCCCACGAGGGGCGATGGGAAGGGTCCGGCACAGTTTGATGTCCGGCGGACGTCTTGTGAGACCCTCTTGGAGCGAGCTGCGCTCTCGGAGGAGCACCGCTCATTAATGAGCGCGTGCTCAAGAAGATTTCGTCCGCTTCTAAGCGGTTTGAATGAAGCATTTACAAGTCTGCTCAGAGGCTTTGAGGTATGTAGTGAAGAATACACTGTATTTGGCTGTGAGGCACGCGTTAGGTGTGCTCCATATAGATAGTAGCCCCTGAGACTCTGGTTGCCCGCCCTAGGCGGCAAACGAGGGATCAAAAACTAATGATAGTGCTGTAAACGCTTGCAGGTACCCTTGAGTCCGGCCGCCGACCAGTCCGTGGAAGTTTCCGAACTGACCAGGCAGATTCGATCGATTGATGCCGATATCACGCTGGTGAACGAGCGGCTGGACGAATCACAAGGTATGTGCTCTGCCTTCCTTTGTATAAGAAAACATGGAGGCGGCATGATATTAATGTAATATGTTCAGACTACAGATGGTGCTGCTGCCGTGGAGGCCCTGAGGGCAGAACTTGTCCAAGCCAGGGAACAAGCTCGGGTTAGCAATGTGGCTGCCCTAAAGGCGGCCGAAGAATTGAGAGCCGAACAGGCTTCTCATCGCCGAAGCGAGGAAAAGATAGCCGAAATGGCTGTGGAGTTAAAAAATGCCGCTGACCGGTATGAGCTCCTTAAAAAGGAGCATAAGGAAAGTTTGGCCGAGCTAGACAAGGTGCATAATGCCACCAAGGAAATACGTACCGCGCTCAGGGGTGCGCGGGAGGAACTTCAACAGGCCGGTAAAATCGCGACTGGAGGCTCCTACTTGCTACGGATGAAGTTTTTCGATCCGAAGTACGCTCCCCTGGATGGGCGCTGGAGTCCTGCGGACGCGTATGCGGATTTGGCGAAGAGTACGGCTGACGCTGCCAAGTTCTTCAATGATCAGGATGATAAGGAAGTGGAGAAGCTTTTCTGGTCGCAATTCAATGCTCCCACTCGCCCGCTGCCCCTAAGTGACAAGATGGCTGCAGCAGCGGAGCTTCACAGGCTGTCCGGTCTTGCAATGCGGTTTGTGATAGACCATCTTTGGCCGAACGGGCCTAAGCCGGACAGTTACTTTGGCTTGGTGCAGCAATTCCTTGGGGTCGTGCCTCGGATCAACGCCAAGAGGAGGTCGGCGTGCATAGAGGGTGCACGGATGGCTCTTGCCCGCGTTAAAGCCTATTGGACGGATATGGAGGCCAATATTATAGCGACCCAAGATCCGGCGGGGGGCCAATATCTGGCCGAGCACTACTTGGCACAGGTCACAGAAGGTGCTCGCCTAATAGAGGCGCAGTGCTCGAAGAATGTCTTATTCGAGTGATGAATCGGATCATTGTAAAAACAATGTTATTTTGGTTAAAAGGCTTATATTTATACTTTTTGCCCGAAAGTATTATTGTGTCCCCTGCGTAGTTTACATATATATATATATATATATATATATATATATATATATATATATATATATATATATATATATATATATATATGATTGTGTAATCCGAAAGATAGCGATCGTTGGCTTTCAGCCCCACGCAGATAATGCGGGGGTGTTCGCGAAAAATATGCTTAATCACACTTGATCCAACGTCTTGGTCCATTAAGGAGGTGATCGCACGTCGAACTAGGCAACCGGACTATATAGCTGTAACACTTTCGCTTAGCCATGGGAGTCTAATGTTGGGGCTACTATGTAGCCCCTGGTACCTTCACGTGTATCCAAATACGGGCACGTGTGTACATGACCGGGAAACGGTCCTTCATTAATGCGGAGAGATCCTAAAGATTCTGATAAGTCTTCGAGTGGTTGAACAGTCTCTTGCTGCATCATGACAGTCATTTTTCGGCTTTCTCTACTGAGGTGCTCGTCCGGAATAACCAGGGCACAATCGCAGTAGTTCTCCTTTGGCCACCTTAGCCGCTTATAACGGAACGTAAGGCGGCAAACCCAGGAGCCGGGCAAACCCAACATTTGACCAAAGACATGATTCGGAGCTGATGCATATAAGGCCAAACTCGTGACGCCGAACACTCCCGAAGGTATTCGGACTTTATAACAGATGATGAGCTCCAGAATGCCCATTCATTATAAACCCTGCGTTTCCAGGTACATGCGTTAATCTGTCGTGGCGAAATGCCAAAAACGGCAGTATCCTCTGTGGGTATGGAACCCATGGGATGGTTAAACAACAAGAGGCAATAGAAAAGGTTTACACAGGGGCTTAATCTAAAAAGAAACTTGTTGAACGGGGCCCTGTTGCACGTCTGCGCCTTTGTCTCCATTATGCCGTATCCTGGAAGGGTATCGTGCGAACGTTGTCTGTGGAAAAAGGAAAACTCGTAGAAGAGTACAACGTAAGTATGCGATGGATAATAAAAGTGTAAGCCCTTGGCCTGCCAATAAGGTTGAGCCAAGTGTGGGGCTTTATTAGGTAGTTATAGCCCCTGGTATCCGCTATAGGATTACATATACGGTGCCCTGGTTCGATCTGGGCTACCGGACTCGTCTAACCGTGTCCCTGGTCTTAACGACCGGTCATATTTTTTGATGTTGGAGGTCGCTTATAGTCCGGCCGCGAGGGCCGTCGCGTGTTCCTCTGCGCGTGACGAGCGCTCTGTTATTCCGCTAACGGTGATGACGCCACGTGGTCCGGGCATCTTGAGTGTAAGGTAGCCATAGTGCGGCAATGCGTTGAAACGGGCGAAGGTCGTTCTTCCCAGCAATGCATGATAGTTGCTTTGGAAGGGTGTGATGATGAAGAGTAGCTCTTCGCTTCTGGAGTTGCCTGGAGAGCCAAATGTTACCTCCAGTACAACGGAGCTCCTGCTATGGCTTCAACGCCTGGTATCACCCCTTCAAAGGTGGTGTCACTTTGGTTAATTCTGGATGGGTCTATCCCCATCCTGCGGATAGTGTCCTCATATATTAAATTGAGACTGCTACCGCCGTCCATGAGGACGTGGGTGAGATGGTATCCGTCGATTATTGGGTCAAGCACCAAGGCCTCTGATCCTCCGCGCCGAATACTAGTTCAATCATCCAAGTGATCGAAGGTGATAGGATAGGGCATCCAGTGGTTTGGTGTGAGTACGATGGTCTCTATATCGAGCGCGTCTCTATGCGCGCGTTCGTGCCTCCCCATGGATGTGTGAGTCGCGTGGATCATGTTCACTATTTTAACCTCTGGCGGGACTTTTTTCTGTCCCTCCGTGTTCAGCTGGCGAGGTGTTTCCCTTCCCTTGTGTTCGGCATTTAATTTGCCGGCCTGCTTGAAGACCCAACACTCTCTGTGCGTGTGGTTTGCAGGTTTGTCAGGGGTGCCATGAATTTGGCATAGTCTGTCTAGGACTCTATTCAGACCGAACGGTCCCTCTTTGCTGCCTTTAGATGGCTTATTTTGCTGATTAGGTCGAGAGCCCCTGAATCCGGCATTAACCGTCGTGTTATCCGGGCTCTCTTCCTTGCTTTGGCGTTTCTTTTTATGACGCTGTGGCTTCCCGTTGCCATCCCTTATTTCGGATGTCTTTGGGGTCGCTGGTGCTTTTACGGGCTAGCCGACTATCTTCTCCAGCAAAAGCGGGTCATAAGGCTTGTTAGGGCTGCCATTGTCCTTGGCTTTTCTTGGCCGAGGTGTCTAGCGAGCCATTCATCCCGGATGCTGTGTTTGAATGCCGCTAAGGCTTCGGCATCCGGACAGTCAACAGTTTGATTCTTCTTAGTGAGGAATCTGTTCCAAAGCTTGCGGGCGGATTCTCCGGGCTATTGGACAATGTGACTTAAGTCCTCAGCATCCGGAGGCCGGACGTAGGTCCTCGAGTTCCTCCCAGCTCCCGATTGAATTTTCGGGGAGGCTTTTCAACCAGTGCCAAGCTGGTCCCTTCAGTTTGAGGGGGAGGTATTTTATAGCGTGGAGGTCGTCCCCACGAGCCATATGTCTATGCAGGATAAAATCCTCAATCCAGACACCTGGGTCTGTCGTTCCGTCGTATGCCTCTATGTTCACAGGTTTAAAGCACTGTGGAAATTCATGGTCCAGTACTTCTTCGGTGAAGCACAAGGGGTGAGCAGCCCCTCTGTATCTGGGCGTGCTGTGGCATGCCGTCGGCTGTTGTTGTGTCTAGTGTTTATTCCGGACTGGTATTCGATTGGCATAATCGTTTTGGTGACCATAGTCCCTCGCCGGGGTGCGTCCTTTGGATCCATAAATGGACCTGGTTGCGCCAGCTTTCTTATTCAGGTGTTCACGTGGATCGTGCGCGGCGTCGGTAGCCGCTTTGTTGCGGTTATGAAGTGGCACGACTTCGTCATGGAATTCTGGAAGTAGCTTGCGTTTTGGATATCTCTTTGTACGGTGATCATCGCCGTATCTTTCTTCATTGTCTAGCACTTTGTTCCATCTATGGTTGAGCATTTCCTGTGCGGCTTTAAGCCGTTGCTTCTGCTTCTTTAGACTTCTTGCGGTGGCCACAAGCTTTCTGTGGAGGTTATCTCGTTCCGCGTGTTCTTCCGGGATTGCATCATTGTCCGGACTGTTTTCCTGTGCTGGTTCGGTTTGATGACCTCGTCCGTCGGGATCATTGTCTTTGGGCGTCTGCTCCGAACTGTGTTCGGGGTGACCTGGTTCGTCCTGCTCCATCGCTGGGTCCGTATGGTCGTTATTGCCTTCGTAGTTGGTTGTAGTATCGATCCCTCTGGCGCTCTTGTTGCTATTTTTACTGTTGCTGGACATAGAACGGCGTCTGCGCCGTCGCTTTGGCTTTTGTCCGGGGGTTTTATCGTCCGGATTGTCGCTTTTGTCCTCTTTGGGCGTATCCACCATGTATACGTCGTGTGACGAGGGAGAAGTCCGGCGCCCCATAGATTCCGCATCTTCTCCTGCATCGTCGTCCATGCTGTCAATGTCTTCGGAGTCGAAGTCAGGCACGTCGGTCAAATCATCGATCGTGGCTATGAAGTGGGTGGTGGGTGGGCAACGAATTTCTTTGTCGCCTTCTTCCCACTCGAATCGGACATAGTTTGGCCCAGAATTTTCTGTCAAAGAGAGAATTTTTAACAAGTTCAGCATTTCGCCAAATGGCGAGTGCTGAAAGATATCCGCAACAGTGAACTCCATTACCGGAGCCCGACCCGGCTCGATTGGCTCGGGAGTGCGCGGACCAGAACCATCATCCGGATACGAATCCAGGGGTCTGTAATCACAGGCCACCACAGAGGTAAGGCCCGTGTTCGGCTCCAGCGCCGGCGAGTGCGCGACCTGCGGGGCGGGGTCCAGCCCTCCGTCCTCAGGCAACGCAGCCTGCTCCGGATTTAGGTCTGAGGCTACTGTGGGGGTGATACCCCGAACTTCGTCCGACAGCAGGTCTAAGCCATGCTCGCCGTGACTGTCCGGTACCGTGTTATTGACGGTGGTTGAAGAAGCCATCGAGCCCAGTAGCGACGACACAGAGGAACTCTCAATGAAAGCACCAATGTCAATGTCAAAATCGGCGGATCTCGGGTAGGGGGTCCCGATCTGTGCGTCAAGGCTGATGGTAACAGGAAGTAAGGGACACATATGTTTACCCAGGTTCGGGCCCTCTCGATGGAGGTAAAACCCTACTTCCTGCTTGATTAATATTGATGATATGGGTAGTACAAGAGTAGATCTACCACGAGATCGTAGAGGCTAAACCCTAAGAGCTAGCCTATGATGGTATGATTGTAATTGTGATCGGCCTTCTAAGGACCAACATCTCCGGTTTATATAGACATCGGAGAGGGCTAGGGTTTACATGGAGTCGGTTACAAGGAAGGAAATATAATATCCGGATCGCCAAGCTTGCCTTCCACGCCAAGGAAAGTCTTATCCGGACACGGGCCGAAGTCTTGAGTCTTGTATCTTCACGCTTCAATATTTCGGACGTTGTACGCAGTCCGGCTGTCCGGATACCCCCTAATCCAGGACTCCTTCAAACATCACTTGTTATGTATGCTGATTTGTGTTTGGTGATTGTATGACAACTAAAACATGATGACATTGTTGTTTACTTGTACTCATATTTGGCTGTGAAACTTGAATTTGATGACATAGTTTGTTGTTGGACTGCAATTAAACTCGACGTCTTTGAATGAGAACAAAGCTGACCCGGCAGGCCTCTCGCTATTTATTTATTTATATGAGCAAAGGGGATACCCCTGATTTCCGTTAATAGAAATCATTAGATGTTCACAACACTACGCCCAAATTGACATGTGTTTCATTCATTACTAGTTTCAGCAAAGTGCTCATGTCGTAGCCACTGAATACATCACGAGTGCTACATACACTGCAAATAAAGAGACAATCATCCTACAGAGCACATCGATTTTGCCCATTATCTTCACAACCTCTTTCATCACCTCATTGCTGTCAAGGCCGTTCAGCAGTTGTTGCTTGGCCATGATAAGAGGAACTGCATCTTTAACCTTCTGCTCTGCATCTTCCTCTTCTGCCGTTCGTTCAGTTACTTGTCCAACACCCCAACCTGTTGGTATTGGGATTCCTCGGCTAACCAAACAATCAGCGTAGTTGCATTCCCCCACATCAGCAACTTCTCAGAAATACAAATCACATGAATCTTCCCTTTTCTACACGACTCAAATTGGAAGATCATCAACCAAACTATTAAAAAAATCAGCAACTGAAAGCAGCAGAACAACACTTAAACATATTATTACCCCATGATTCGGGCATTTGTAGAAGACTCGGCCAGGGTTGCGGATTGTGGTTGAGGCGCGACGGATGACTCTGCGTGATTTGCAGCAGTGGCACCACACCAACGGCAGCGGGTTGCAATGAGCAATCGGCTGCGGTGCGCGTGCCGGCTGGGGTGTGATGAGACCCACAGGCGATGGTACGGGTGACGACTTGGCGCATATCTGGTTGTTGCCTGCTGAAGAGCAGGTGGATGAGCAGCCAGCGGACATGGTTGCTGCGGCCAGAGCTTCTGATGCTAGGCAGAGTAAGTAGAGAAGAGGAGAAGCGAACGTCGGATATGTTAGTTTCATTACTTGCAGAGTAGCATAGCACCATATATAGTCATAGTCTAGGTTTGGATTCGAACCAGCTACAGGAGCACGTCTTTCTTTTTTCTAAAACTCAGCAACGTCTCTTTACTGGTACACTAGCTTGTTCTGTACGCCTTCCCAAGTCTTTGATTTTCTTTCCCTTTTTTTGCGAGGAAGGAAGGAGGAAAAAATTGAGAGTTCCTCGGACTCGAACCCAAGACCTCTCGGTTGAAAACCAAGGGTGCTAGTCACTTATGTGGCGAACGTTCCCTGTGAGGAGGACGGCAGACGAACGTATTTTCCTCGCAGTTTTCTTCCTATATATAAAGAAGTATGCTACTTGGTGTCCGCTTAGTCAAAAAATGATTGTGCCAACCTTGACCGTTGGATTGACATTCAACGTCTGTTGCGTTTCTTCAGTCTCTTCTTCCTCGAGCCGCCAAAGCCAAACCAGCACCGGCGGGACCGCCTGCTCCCGCCTCCCACGGCTGGCGGTGATCTTCCCCGGCTCCTGTTCATTCCGTCCGAGGCCTCACCATCGTCCTCCGCCTTGGTTCCCTCGCTGCGGCGCCGCCCTCCGGTGTTGTCAACATGGTCAACAACCGAGAGGAATAAGGAGATGACTGTACATGGTGAGGATGACAGTAGGGACCCAGCAGCGCGCGCAATAATTTTGTTTTTTGGGACGGAGAATGGTATCAACTGGGTTGTGCGGGACCCGTGGCCCGTCTAGCCCAGGCTTTTATTTCATTTCTTTAGCACATGACCAGCCCAGTTTGTTTTTTTTCTTTCTGAAAAATGGATAGCCAGCTATTTTGTTTTTTGCAGAATAACCAACATAGGCCTACTTGCTTTTCTACGCCCTGCTGGACCGGAAATCTTTCAAGACGAGGAGGGATGCATTTTTCCTAGAAAATGGGCTATAAGTAATAATAAATGGGCTATAAGTAATAAGAAATGAGCTATAAGTAATAATAAATGGGCTGTAAAATGAAAAAAATACAGCAAACAGGCAATTAGTTCCAACATACTGCTTTTTTCTTCGGATTTTGATATTTTAAATTTCATTGTTTTTTGTCTTGGTAAAATTTCATTGAATTTAAATTAAGGTATATTTAGATTTAAAATTAATTTGAATCTGGCTAGAAATTTCGGGTTGTATGCTGTTTGGGACAGATTTGGAGGCTGACTTGTGGGTCTACTAGGTTGACGTGTACTTTGGCTTTGTCAACTTAGTCCACAAACGATTCTAGAGGAGTGACCGTTGGATGTTAATCCAACGGCCGTGCTGCTTCTTCAATATCTGATCTTCTTGCTCCAGCCGCCAAACCAGCTCCGGTGGGACTGCCTGCTCCCGCCTCCCGTGGCCGGCAATGCTGCTGCACAGGCCGCACCGCCCCACCCTACTTCATTGCTGGCCAGGCCATTCCTCTACTCACCCACACCTCCTGTTATTTTCCGGTGACGGCAGCCGGACCAGTAAACCCTCGTACTCCCCACCGCGTGGGCAACCATTGCCGAGTCTTCCCCGGCTCCGTGTCGTTCCCTTCCTAGGCCTCGCCATCGTCCACCGCCAGGGTGCTCTTGGCGCGGCCTAGAAAACATGGTCAACGACATCCATCGGTCGTGGTGGGTATGCAGCATAAAATAATGATTCATCCACACGGCGGTGGGACCCACCGGAAGGGCCTACGTATTTAAAAAAAAGCGTTCCCCTCGCTGACATGTCGGACCCACCAGCTATATCTTCGCACGTAAGGAAGTGCCTCCTTATTACGCACAAAAAAATGAATATCCACCCTGCTAGCTGGGACACACCATAGTGGGAGGATGACTTGTGGGCCAACTAAGTTGACGGGGATGGAGGGCTCAAGACTTCGGCTTGTGTCTGGATGGGACTTTCCTTGGCGTGGAAGGCAAGCTTGGCGATCCGGATATTATATTTCCTTCCTTGTAACCGACTCCATGTAAACCCTAGCCCTCTCCGGTGTCTATATAAACCGGAGTGGTTGGTCCTTAGAAGACCGATCACAATTACAATCATACCATCATAGGCTAGCTCTTAGGGTTTAGCCTCTACGATCTCGTGGTAGATCTACTCTTGTACTACCCATATCATCAATATTAATCAAGCAGGAAGTAGGGTTTTACCTCCATCGAGAGGGCCCGAACACAGGTAAACATCTGTGTCCCTTGCTTCCTGTTACCATCGGCCTTGGCCTGCAGATCGGGACTCCCTACCGAGATCCGCGGTTTGACACCGACATTGGTGCTTTCATTGAGAGTTTCTCTGTGTAGCCGTCGTTGTCGGGCTCGATGGCTCCTCAATCATCATCAACGACACCGTCCGGGGCGAGACTTTCCTCCCGGACAGATCTTCGTGTTCGCCGCCTTCGCATCGCGCCAACTCGCTTAGCCATCCTGGAAGCGAATCGGCAGCTCGCCCCTGGCCACCGTGTCAGGTTCGGAAACTGAACTACACGACGGACATCCGCGGAGACTTGATCTTCGATGGATTTGGGCCTATGCCGAGCACCGGACGATCCACGGACGAGCACGGCTTAGACCTGCCGTCGGACGAAGCTCGGGGCATCACCCCCGTACTATCCCTGGACCTAGATCCGGAGCAGGCTGCGCTGCCTAAGGACGGAGGGATGGACCCCGCCCCCCAGGTCGCGCACTCATCGGCGGTGGAGCCGAACACGGGCCTTACCTCTGCGGTGGCCTGTGACTCCGAACCCCCGGATTCGTATTCGGACGTTGGTTCCAGTCCGCACACTCCTGAGCCCGTCGGGGTAATGGAGTTCACCGCTGCGGATATCTTCCAGCACTCGCCCTTTGGTGACATGCTGGAATCATTAAAGTCTCTCTCTTTGTCAGGAGGCTCTTCGCCGAACTATGTTCGGCTCGAGTGGGAGGCAGCGGCGGCAGAAGGAATTCGTTGCCACCCACCACCCACTTCATTGCCACGGTCGATGACTTAACCGAGGTCTTGAACCCGACTCCGAAGACATCGACGGTATGGACGACGATGCATGAGAAGAACATGAACCACCGCTCACTGGGCGGTGGACAGCCACCTCTTCTTATGATATATATATGGTGGACACTCCGAAGGAAACAAATGGCAATGAGGCAACGGAGGATAAAACCTCAGGGAAAAAAGCAAATAATGGGCGTCGTCGGCGCCACTCCAAGCCCCGCCACACCAATACCGGCCCAGGAGACGAAAACAATCGGAATGGCGCCGAAGAAGAATACAACCCTGAACAGCCTGCCTTCAAGCAGGCCGAACAGGAGGTCGAGCAGGTCAGCCTAGAAGAACAGGCAACGGACGAATACCCGGAGGAGGACAGCTACATGCCCCCTTCCGAAGACGAGATTAGCCTTGGCGACGACGAGTTCGGCGTGCCTGAGGATCCTGTAGAGCAGGAGCGCTTCAAGCGTCGGCTTATAGCCACTACGAGGAGCCTGAAAAAGAAGCAGCTGCAACTCCAAGCTGATCAAGACCTGCTCACAGACAAATGGACTGAAGTCCAAGCAGCCGAGGAATATGGACTCGAGCACCACACAGCTGACCGGCCACCTCGTGGCTGGGATAAAATGGCAAATCAGTCCGCATACCAGCCAACACCCCCACGCCGACATACTACGGCCCGGGGCAACAAATCAGGACAACCAAGATCGATCTACGGATCGCGGTAGCGCCTCGATGCAGCGGCGAGGACCGTCACGCGGACACCTTCAACAAGTTCGGCCGGGCGAATACTGACCACCCGAGCAATTCGACCTGCATAGCCACATAGCCCGAAACGTAGGCGCCAAGACACCCCTACCGCCCGGCGAAGTAATGGATCATGAATTCCCAGAAGGGTTCAAACCTGTAAACATCGAATCATACGATGGCACAACGGACCCCGCAGTATGGATCGAAGATTTTCTTCTCCACATTCACATGGCCCGCGGAGACGATCTGCACGCCATCAAGTATCTTCCCCTTAAGCTCAAAGGACCAGCCCGGCACTGGCTAAACAGCCTGCCAGCAAACTCCATTGGCAGCTGGGAAAACCTGGAAGACGCATTCCTCGACAATTTCCAGGGCACATATGTGCGACCACCTGACGCTGACGACTTGAGCCACATTACTCAACAGCCCAGAGAGTCAGCCAGGAAATTCTGGACTCGGTTCCTAACTAAAAAGAACCAAATAGTCGACTGTCCGGACGCCTTAGCCCTGGCGGCTTTCAAGCATAATATCCGTGACGAGTGGCTCCCTCGACACCTCGGCCAGGAAAAACCCAAGTCCATGGCAGCTCTCACAACACTAAAGACCCGCTTTTGCGCGGGCGAGGACAGTTGGTTGGCCCGCAGCAGCACTACGCCACGGTCTGGCAATTCGGATGGCCGCGACAATAACGGCAAGTCGCGGCGTAACAGACATAAGCGATGGAACAACGGCGACAGCACTGAAGACACGGCAGTCAACGCCGGATTCAGTGGATCCAAGCCCGGTCAGCGGAAGAAGCCGTTCAAAAGAAATAATCAGGGACCGTCCAGTCTGGACCACATCTTTGGAGCACTCGTGCCAAATTCATGGCACCCCGGACAAGCCAGCCAACCACACCAATAGGGATTGTTGGGTATTCAAACAGGCCGGCAAGATAAACGCCGAAGACAAGGACAAGGGGTTGCACAGCGACGATGACGAGGAGCCCCGACATCCGAACACGGGGGGACAGAAGAAATTCCCCCCCCCCCCCAGGTGAAAATGGTCAACATGATCTACGCCACGCACATCCCCAAGCGGGAACAGAAGCAGGCACTAAGGGACATCTATGCGATGGAACCAGTCGCCCCCAAATTCAACCCATGGTCAGCTTGTCCGATCACCTTTGATCGTAGGGATCACCCTACTAGCATCCGTCACGGCGGCTCGGCCGCATTGGTCCTAGACCCAATCATTGTGGATTCCACCTCACGCGCGTCCTTATATGCGGTGGCGGCGGCTGAACACGCTTTACCGGGACACGGTCGCCAAAATGGGCATTGACCCTTCAAGGATCAAGCCCACTAAAACCACCTTTAAAGGTGTAATTCACTGGAGTAGAGGCCCGCTGTGCGGGCTCTATAACGTGGAAGTGGTCTTCGGATCTCCGGATAACTTCCAAAGCGAAGAGTTAATCTTCGATATCGTTCCCTTCCGCAGTGGTTACCATGCACTGCTCAGACGAACCACATTCGCCAGATTCAATGCGGTACCACACTACGCATATCTCAAGCTCAAGATGCCAGGACCACGCGGGGTCATAACGGTGAACGGAAATATGGACTGCTCCCTACGAACAGAAGAACATAATGCAGCCCTTGCGGCGGAAGTACAATGCGGCCTTCTCCGACAAACCAATCCGGCGACAACAACTTCGAGCACAGTCAAGCGAGTTCGGAGCACCGCAACAGGATCATCAGGCACGCCAAGAGCGCGACTAGCAATCCGGCCTCAGCTTAAGCCCCATCAAAGCAGCATTCGTGCCACGTGCACACAATTACGCACTTAAAATACCTTGGGCATAGGCGGAGGCGCATCAACGACTCGGTCAATAGTGTGGGTAACCGCCAAATACTTTCATACTCTTTCCCTCTTACCTTTCAGGACACCGCGTTGGCGCAGCATCCTCAAAAGAGCCGAATTGCCGGACTTATAGGGAAGAGACATCCAAGGAGGCAATAGACGTTGTGCACAGAAGAAAATACCCAGGTGGAATCTATTTACGTTCATTATACCTGCTTTATCTACCTGAACACATCATGCCCCTGGATAGGACATGTCAAATAGTCCTATTTTATCTCTGCTTAACGCACCCATTGTAAATGTATGCTTAAACGTATTTTTCGTCAATGGGAGATTATATATAGTGTCAGCTTATTATTCTTATTTGAGCATTTTTCTCTTATAAATTTTTATTTGATATTGCATCCGTACACCCTGGTGCGGCCAGTTTGCCAGGGGCTTCTTATGGCGCCCTGTAATATGGCCACTAAAGTCCGAACACTTTCAACAGTGCCGCACCCCAAACTTATAGCACTATATGCATCAGCTCCGAATCATGTCCCGGTTGGGATAGCCCGGCTCCCTTGTTTTGGTGCCTTACGTTCCGTTATATCGGCTAAGGTAGCGCAGGGAGAACTACTACGATTGTGTCACATTTCATCCGGACGAGCACCTCAGTAGAGAAAGCCGAAAACTGACCGGCATGATGTGGCGAGAGCTGGTCGCTGTTCGAGAGGTTTTAAAATCCTTTAAGATTTTCCGCTTTAGGCGGTAAATCGGCTTCGATAAAGCTAGGCGTGTATAGTGCCCCGATTCGGTCTTCCGGATTCTAGGGGCTTCGCCGAAATTTAAAATTGTAGACTTCTATGACTAAGTGAAAGTTATAAAGCTGCATAGTCCGACTGCCTTGTTATTGCGCGGACACCTCCTTAAGGGACCAAACATTTGGATAAAGAGTGTGCGGGTTTTCCACAAACACCCCAAAGTGCTAGTCACGTGGGGAGGAAGCCGACGACTGGCCTACTTTTAGGATTTCATAAACAGCCGCCTGAAGGTAATATTTTAAATAACAAAAGTGCTACATAAGCGCCAAGTAACCGTCTTTAATTACAAACATGATGTAGTGAATTCATTCCAAAATGGCATCCTTGGTACACTCGCCGGCTGACGAGACGAGCACCCTTCATCACGCCATCGTAGTACATTTCGGGATGGCGATGCGCCTTGCCCTCCGGTGGCCCGTCCTTGACCAGCTTCTCCGCATCCAGCTTGCCCCAATGCACCTTGACGCGGGAAAAAGATCGGCGGGCACCTTCGATGCAAACAGATCGCTTGATCACTTCAAACCGCAGGCAGGCATCCACCATCCGGCAGTCGGGCCAAAGTAGCTCTTTGGGCGAGGAGCTCACCAGGCCACATCGACTATGAAGTCCTTCATAGCCGGTTCGGCCATACTGTGGAGTTTGACCAAGTGCTTGATTGGTTGCTCGGAAGGCATCGGATGATCGGCCCCAAAGACATCTTGGGACGAGAACAGCTTCTTCGTTGAGCTCCCCTCCAGGCACGGTAGAACTCCACAGTCACGAGATGCTGCGTGGTAGATCTGCAAATGCCCCTGGAGAGCACCGTATTCGAGTAAGTAAAAGAAATGCCTCCTCCACATGTCTGCTTTGCATAAAAAATTTATTACCCGCTGCTATCTTTTTGGCCTCCTGGATCTCCTGTTGTGCTTTTTGGGCCTCGGCCTTGGCATCCTTCAAACTTACAAGGGCCTTCGCAAGCTCGGCCTCCTTCATCTTCAGATCATGCTCCACGGACTCGCACTTCTTGCCGAGGTCCTGGAGCTCTTGCTGTACCTCGCTCACTCTAGCACTTTGCTTTTCGCGCTCCTTGCATTCCAAGGCCGCTTTGTTTTTGGCCTCGGACAGCGCTTTCTTCAGGGACGCCACTTCGGCGGTGGCCCCTGTTACACAGTCACGACGTTTTGGCGTTAGACTGACAAGATTTTGCCTATCTTTAAATATATACGAACGAGGAGTAGCTTACCTTTAGTCTCCTCGAGTTGCCTCTTCGTGAGGCCGAGCTCTCCCTGCGCCTGCTCCAAGTCCTGCTTCAGTTCGGCAACCTCGGTAGTACGGGCAGCAGCAGCAAGCAGCACAACCTGCTTATTCACAAAAATACTTATTATTAGACTCCTGCGGATTATAATTGACCCTCCGTTTGGCTTTTCTTTCCGAACACCAACCAGAGTATCAGGGGCTACTACCTATCGGGTGGTAATTTCATACATTTTTATTACTTACCTCAAAGCCCGTCAGGAGGCTTGTGCAGGCTTCGGTTAATCCGCTTTTGGCGGAAAAAACCTTTTGAATCACCGCACTCATAAGAGTACGGTGCTCTTCTTCCATGGAAGCGCCTCGGAGCGCTTCCACCAGATTATATGGCGCCGTCGATACGACGGAAGTCTTCGGCACGTGCGGCTCGCCCTCCCTAACGAGGGGCTGCCCGCCTAAGTCCAGAACCGTCGGAGGTTCCGGAGCAGTGTTCGGTCGGGAGCCCGCCTTGTTGCGGATCTCGTCGGCGCGATCCGTGGGGATCTTGAACCCCGCATGTCCGACATTCGGAAGTCCGCCTTGGGCGTCTCCGATTACCACCTCCCCTGCTCAGGAGCCTTCGGGACAACACCTACATGTCGTCCGCGTGTTGAGGTAGTGGCCGTCGGAAGTGAATTTATCGCCCGAATCTCGGGGACCGGAGGAAGATACCTCGGGGTGAGCCCTGGCCGGACTGCATACATGTTCGGCACTATAAGTATAAAAACTATGAAGTGAAACCATGATAGAATGCGGACACTTATGATCGTGCCACGGGCTTCCCCCGGGGCAGCCACCCCTCCTCGCTGTAAGCGGCCATGGCGGAATAGTCCGGAAGGGTTAACTTCCCCTTCTTGGACGCCCCAGTCTCCCCCTCCGGGGCGGCTTTTCTCTTCTTCTCCCCCCTAGTGCGGGCAGATGGAATTTCTTCTTTATTCTCCCGCCTCCGTGGGAGGAATCTGTCTTGTCGTCATCGGACGACAGAGGTATAACGGCCTTGCACCGAGGGCCTTTTCCGGCCCCCTGGCCCGCCTCTCCGAGCCCCTCATCCTTTCCGGATGGGGCGTCTTCTTCTTCCTCCACCCCTTCGTGGGAGGAGTTTGCCTCGTCATCCTCTGACGAGGCCTCTGGTGCAGCCTTACGCCAGAGACCTTTTCGGGACCCTGGGGCCTTCTTCTCGGCCTTCTTCTCCGGCACCTTGTATGGCGCCGGGACCAGCATCTCCGTCAGGAGAGCATCCGCTAGGCCTTCCGGCAGCGGAGCCGGACAGTAGACCTGCTCCGCTGTCTCCACATAATCCCGAGGCAAATATACACAAATACCTAAGACTCCCCCATGCATGTATTGGGAAAAACTGAACCCGGTGGTAGTCCCAAAACTCACCGGACGAGGTGGCCTCACTGCATGAAGTCCGTTGTCCTCGGATGTGGGGGGTGGTACTTCAGAGGCCTTAAACAACTCCTTCCACGCGTCTTTGTGCTTCATGCCATAGAGCCTCTGGAGCGTCCGGTGTTCGGCCGGGACGAACTCCCAAAGATTGAATGCCCTCCTTTGGCACGGCAGAATCCGGTGAATGAGCATGACCTGGATCACCTTGACAAGCTTGATGTTCTTGTCCTTCATGCTCTTAATGCAGGTTTGGAGTCCGGTCAGCTCTGTAGGTTCGCCCCCAAGTCAGGCCCTTCCTTTCCCAAGAGGTGAGCCGCATGGGGGCTCCGGATCGGAACTCGGGGGCCGCTGCCCAGTTGGCGCCACGCGGCTCGGTGATGTAGAACCACCCTGTTTGCCATCCTTTTACGGTCTCCACAAAGGAGCCGTCCAGCCAGGTGACGTTAGGCATCTTGCCCACCATGGCCCCTCCGCATTCCGCTTGCGGCGCGTCACGATCTTGACTTCACGCAGAAGATTTGCAGCCACAGCCGAAGTGAGGTCGGATGCGGAGGAAGGCCTCACATACAACGATGAACGCCGAGATGTTGAGGGCGAAATTGAGGCTAGATCATGGAAATCTAGCCCGTAGTAGAACTATGAGCCAGCAGACGAAGGGGTGAAGTGGAAACCCCGATCCACGGACGAAGTGGGCGGCGAACATGACTCTTTCGTGGGGTTCCGGGTGGAATGACCTGCCCAGTCCGGTGCTTGATGCGCTATGTCTGCGGCCAAGTATCCGGCCGCCCGAAGATTTTCTATGTGCTCCTCCCTGACGGTGGAAGCCACACACTTTCCTCCTGCTCCGGACATGTCTAGTTGAGCGGAGGAGACTTGGGCTTGGGCGCTGGAGCTCGAGGGGGCAAGTGTGGGCAAAAGGAGGAAGAAGGCGTTGGTAAAAACGGGGAAATCTTATCCCTTTATAGAGGCGATGAAAGCGGTGCGCCTCCCCACTTGCCCGTTGGGAATCGCTTGCTTCCCAAGCGCCACGATTAATGATGTGGTGGGATTACCCATACCCGTATTGATGAGAATCCCGTGATAAGGGGGCATGATCTCTGCTTTGACAAGACGTGTCAAGGAAACCGCCTCGCAATATGCGCTGTGGCTGGTTGTGGAAAGACGGTTCGAATAATGACCTGACCGTAGTGACACGTCGTGTTGCCTAAAAAGTTGTCAGCAGATTGCATTTGTGAAACATCATTCTCTCTACGGTGGCATGTGAAGATCATCTTGTGGATCCGGACACGGTTTGAGTGTTCGATAATTACCATGGAGTATTCGGAGGAGGAACCCGCCCTGCAATGCCGAAGACAAGACTGCGCGCCGGACTCATCGTTATTGAAGCCTGGTTCAGGGGCTACTGAGGGAGTCCTGGATTAGGGGGTATCCGGACGCCGGGCTGTGTACAATGTCCGGACTATTGAAGCGTGAAGATACAAGACTCAAGACTTCGGCCCGTGTCCGGATAGGACTTTCCTTGGCGTGGAAGGCAAGCTTGGCGATCCGGATATTATATTTCCTTCCTTGTAACCGACTCCATGTAAACCCTAGCCCTCTCCTGTGTCTATATAAACCGGAGAGGTTGGTTCTTAGAAGGCCGATCACAATTACAATCATACCATCATAGGCTAACTCTTAGGGTTTAGCCTCTACGATCTCGTGGTATATCTACTCTTGTACTACCCATATCATCAATATTAATCAAGTAGGAAGTAGGGTTTTACCTCCATCGAGAGGGCCCGAACCTAGGTAAACATCTGTGTCCCTTGCTTCCTGTTACCATCGGCCTTGACGCACAGATCGGTACCCCCTACCCGAGATCCGCCGGTTTTGACACCGACATCCAGGGTGCAAGAAAGAAAATACGGCCACGTATGTGTACATACGTGCGGGGTCTCGAACGCCTACTCGCGCATACGTATGGCCAGGGCTCGTGTACATGGCTGGGTCAGAACAGAGAAACAACGTCGTCTTCGTGTTCATGGGGAGGCAACGAAATGCGTCGTCTTCATGGGGAGGCAACGGAATGCGTCGTGTTCATCGGGAGGCAACGGAACGCGTGGGAGCCAACCGGCTTGGACGGAACAGGCGATGGAAACGAGGCTGGCGTCTGCAGAACGGAGGAAAGCGGCCTTGTTCGACCGCCACGTTGAAGCGGGGTCCTGTTGATCGGGAGGGTGTGGCATAACGCAAAAGCGGAGAAGCGGACCTCCCACGGTCGAAACGGGGTCTGTTGACCGGAGGGTGTGGCGTGCCAAAAAAGGGCGAAACGGACCTCCTACGGTCTAAACAGGGGTCCTGATGATCGGGAGGTGTGGCATACCGCAAAAGCGGAAGAAACGGACTTGTGTTGGGCGCCATGATCCAAAGCAGGGTCCTGTTCGCCGGGAGGGTGTGGCGTGCCGCCAAAAGCAGAGACTCCACGGGATACTTGTTCATCTCCACCGTCGACCTCCTCCCGGCCTCCACGGGCTCTGATCGACCTCCTCCAGCCTCCACGGGCTCCTGTTCATCCAGCCTCCACCGCGCGCTACTACACCGACTAATGTTCAACCACCCCTCCACCGTCTACTGTTCATCCAGCCCTCCACACCACGGGGTCCTGTTCAACCACCCCTCCATGGCCACCCCTCCACAGTCTCATCGCTCATCCAGCCCTCCACACCCACGGGTCTGTTCATCCAGAGGCAACGCCACCGCTCCTGTTCATCCAAACCCCCCCGCAACGCTCAATCGCTCATCCCAGAGGCAAGATCGATCGACTTGATTAGCAAAGAGTAAAGGAATCGCTCGATCGAGTTTAGTTAACAGCCATCGATCGATCGCTCGGGTTTAGTAGAGCGTAGCCTGTAGTGCAATCGCCCGGGTTCAGTTAGAGCCCAACGCCTCGCTCGGGTTCAGTTAGAGCCAACGCCTCGCACGTGTACAAGAGAAACGCGCATCTCTCGGCCCCCTACCTCCCACCGTAACCTGCAACTCCCTGAAATTTTCCTCGCCCTCGCTTCTACCACGGTTTTTTCCGTCATGGACGGCCCAAAGAATGTCATGCAGCTGCGTCTCCGGCCCGCCCAGGACAAAAAGCCCATTTTCTGTCATGATTTTTTTTATAGAAGTAGGATCCCACCACATCTATGATGATACCGGGTTTTGTCACAATTATCGTCATAGAAGTGTCATATGTATGACAGAAAAAAAATTCGTTCGGCCCAAAATGTCACGGATGTGTCTTTTTTTGTAGTGATGTCAAGTACGCGGCCATGGACGCATACACAAGCTACGAGATGTACAGGCTGATCGTTGACATGAGGAACTGTCTTCTTCCTGACCCAGACGAGGGATCGAGCCACGTAGCAGTGGCGGGAGCGTCACAAGAAGTAGATGACTAGACGATCGTTTCTCCTACTTCAGAATGCATGCAATTGTTTATTGAGGTGTGTGTGAATGATCTGTATAGTCACTTATGTAATTGGATGTTTATTTCAGTTATATATATACATGTTATTCTAATGTAGACAGAGCAATTCATACGGCTTATTAGCAGCAATCGTCTGTGTTATTATTGGTCTTCGCACACATTTCAGGTTACAGACCTGTTTGCCGCGTATCACACACATCTTGTTCAGTTGAACCGTTTCCATTGTGGTGCCTAATCACACACAGTTCATCCCAGTGAACCGTATGCTCTATATCGCACACGCCTTCATCAGGCTGCCCGTTTCTTTTGTTCCGCCTCATCGCAAACAGTTCATTGGACTGAACCGTATGCCCTGGATCACACACGCAACTAAAATCTGAATCGTGTTTGATGGCTCCGCCATCGCAAATGTTTTGCACCTTTTTTGACGGTTCTTTTACACCATCATTTGCGATTATGGCATCCCACACAGTTTCGTCGAAGGGTCTCTGATCGTAGTGTCGCGTTTGGACCATCCTGCAGTAGTGAACTGCTACACTGACGGCTCTGCTGTTAGCAGCCACATATAAAAGCGGGGCTCCTTATCAATGGGGGCTGCAAGGATTGGCAGCTCAGCCAACTGCTTTTTAGCGCCTCAAAAGCCTGATTAGTAGCATCACTCCATAAAAAGTGATATGTTTTCTTCATCATCTTGTATAAAGGGATAGCCTTCTCTCCCAGGCGGCTTATAAACCGGCTCAAAGCCATAATACGACCCGCCAAATGCTGGACGTCATTGATACACACCGGCTTAGCCAAAGAAGTGATAGCCTTGATTTTCTCCGGGTTAGCTTCAATGCCTATCTTAGAAACCAAAAAGCCCAATAGCTTGCCGGCTGGTACACCGAAAACACACTTGCACGGGTTAAGCATCATTTTGTAGACCCAAAGGTTGTCAAAGGTTTCCTTCAAATCATCTAACAAGGTTTCCTTCTTCCCAGACTTCACAACGGTATCATCTACATAAGCATGAACATTATGTCCAATCTAGTTGTGAAGGCAATTCTGAACACAGCGCTAATAAGTCGCCTGGGCACTCTTGAGCCCAAAGGGCATAGACACATAGCAGAAGGCTCCAAAAGGAGTGATAAAGGTTGTCTTCTCCTGGTCCTTAACTGCCATCTTGATCTGATGATAACCAGAATAAGCATCTAGAAAACTCAAACACTCACAACCCGCCGTAGCATCAATGATCAGATCAATACGAGGGAGCGCAAAAGGATCAGCCGGACAGGCCTTGTTAAGGTCCGTGTAATCCACACACATACGCCAAGTGCCATCTTTGTTAAGTACTAGCACCGGGTTAGCCAACCACTCAGGATGAAAAACTTCAATAATAAACCCAGCCTCTAAGAGCCGGGCCACTTCTTCACCAATGGCCTTGCACCTCTCTTCATTAAAACGACGAAGGAATTTCTTGATCGGTTTAAACTTTGGATCAACATTGAGAGTGTGCTCAGCGAGTTCCCTCGGTACACCTGGCATGTCTGAAGGTTTCAATGCAAAGATGTCCCAGTTCTCACAGATGAACTCGATGAGCGCGCTTTCCTATTTTGGATCCATATTGGCACTAATGCTAAACTATTTGGATAAGTCGCCAGGAACAAAATCAACCTGCTTGGTGTCATCCGCCGACTTAAGCTTCAACAAAGGGTCATGCTCTGTCGTTGGCTTCTTCAAGGGGGTCATATCTTCCGGGTCAACATTATCTTTGTAGAACTTCAGCTCCTCTGTTGCACAAATAGACTCAGCGTAAGCAGCGTCGCCCTCTTCACACTCCAAAGCTATCTTCATGTTGCCATGTACTGTGATGGCACCCTTACGAGCTGGCATTTTGAGCCGTAGATAAACATAACAAGACCGTGCCATAAATTTAGCATGAGCCAGCCATCCAAACTGGGCATGATAAGGGCTCTTTCTTGACCACCTCAAAAGTCAATGTTTCAGCTCTGTAATCATGCTCATCGCCAAAAGCCACTTCCAAAGCTATCTTACCCACCGGATATGCCGACTTACCAGGCACCACCCCATGAAATACAGTAGAAGACGGCTTAAGGTCTTTGTCAATTAAATTCATACGGCGAAAAGTATCATAGTAAAGGATATTGATATTGCTACCTCCATCCATAAGCACTTTTGTAAACTTGTATCCTCCAACCTGAGGGGCAACCACCAAAGCCAATTGAACCGGATTGTCAACTCGGGGAGGGTGATCCTCACGGCTCCATACAATAGGCTGATCAGACCATCGCAAGTGTCGGGGGACTACCGGCTTAACCACGTGCACTACCCGCTTAAGAACCTTCTGGTCTCGCTTGCATAAGCTCATGGTAAACACAAGATATTGACCACTATTCAGCTGCTTTGGATTACTCTGATAAACAGACTACTGCTGCTGATTCCCTTGATTAGATTGCTGATTTAAGCCTCCTTGGTTGCTTTGGCCTTGAAAACCAGAGCTTGAGCCGCCACCTCCAAAGCCAGGCCCGTGAGAGTCGGATCATGACCCGCCATGCGGGCCATGATTGTTCTGCAAAAACCTGGAATTTCTATACTCCCTCATGATGAAGCAATCTTTCCTCAGATGACTGGCCGGCTTCTCTTGCGCACTATGTTTTGGGCAAGGCTGATTCATTATCGCCTCAAGATTGAACTTTGGCCCGCCAAACCAGGGCGTTGACAATTTTCCCTTACGACGCTGATTGTTACCCTACGTGTTGGTATTGGCCACAAAGTCTGAACCACCATAGATTTTCTTGCGCTTACAATTATTAACTTGACCCGCCGGATTGTGCTGCCGCCCCTTGGCATTGCCGTTCTTCTTCCCCTTGCCAGCCTTCTCCTCATCAGACTCAGGGTCCTTAGTACCATCAGAATAGGCGTATTTGACGAGAGCCACCATGAGCTCTCCCATATCATTGCAGTGGCGCTGAAGCCGCTCCATCTTCTGCTTGAGGGGAAGGAACCGCCAATTCTTTTCCAACATTAGGACGGCTGAACCAGCATTGATACTGTCCGATGAATGGATAACGGCTGAGATCCGACGCACCCAATTGGTTATTGATTCGCCCTCACCCTGGATACAAGAGTCTAAATCAAGAATCGACATAGGCTGCTGAGGGAGTCATGGATTAGGGGGTATCCGGACAGCCGGACTGTGTACAACATCCGGACTATTGAAGCCTGAAGATACAAGACTCAAGACTTGACGTATGCGGATGGGACTTTCCTTGGCGTGGAAGTCAAGCTTGGCGATCCGGATATTATATTTCCTTCCTTGTAACCGACTCCATGTAAACCCTAGCCCTCTCCGGTGTCTATATAAATCAGAGAGGTTGGTCCATGTAAACCCCACGGCAGATCTCGGGTAGGGGGTCCCGAACTGTGCGTCTAGGCGGATGGTAACAGGAGACAAGGGACACGATGTTTTTACCCAGGTTCGGGCCCTCTCGATGGAGGTAATACCCTACTCCTGCTTGATTAATATTGATGATATGGGTAGTACAAGAGTAGATCTACCACGAGATCAAGGAGGCTAAACCCTAGAAGCTAGCCTATGGTATGATTGTTGTTCGTCCTACGGAATAAAACCCTCCGGCTTATATAGACACCCGGATAGGTTAGGGTTACAGTAGTCGGTTACAATGGTAGGAGATCTACATATCCAGATCGCCAAGCTTGCCTTCCACGCCAAGCAAAGTCCCATCCGGACACGGGACGTAAGTCTTCAATCTTGTATCTTCATAGTCTTGGAGTTCCGGCCGTGATGATAGTTCGCTATCCGGACACCCCTAGTCCAGACTCCTCAAGAGCTCCCTGAACCAGGCTTCAATGACGACGAGTCCGGCGCGCATATTGTCTTCGGCATTGCAAGGCGGGTTCCTCCTCCGAATACTCCATAGAAGGTTTTGAACACAAGGATAGTGTACGGCTCTGCAAAACAAGTTCCACATACCACCATATAGAGAATAACTTTTGCACAGATCTGCTGACGTATTCCGCGGCGTGACATCACACCACGGTCAGGCCTTTATATGAATCGTTTTTTACCGTTCCACCTTAGCGCGTTTAGCGAGGCGGTTTCCTTGGCACGTCTTATCAAAGCATAGATCGTGCCCCCCTTATTCCGGGATTCTCATCAATACGGACGTGGGTAACCCATCCGCGCCATTGATTACGGCGCTTGGGAGATTAGCGAGTTTTACCAGGCTGGTGGGGGACGCATAGCTTCATCCGTCCATATAAGGGGATAGGGATCCACCTTTTCACCTACGCCTTCTTCCTCCTTTGCTCATCCATTTCCGTGCACTCGAGCTCCAGCGCCCAAGTTCGCACATCCCACCTCAACCTTCTCCAACCATGTCAGGAGCGGGAGGCAGGTGGATGGCCTCCTCCGTCACGGAGGGGCACATCACAAGATCGGGAGGCCGGATATTTGTCCCGACATCACAAGACAAAGCTGCCCGGCGCGGGCAGCTCACTCCAACCCCGTGCCCCATGAGAGGGTGGTGTTTCTCCCCACTTCCTCCGCGGACTAGGTTTTCCACTTCACCCATTTGTCCGGGGCTCATGTTCTACTACGGCCTGGACTTCCCGACCGCCCCGATTTTATCCTCAACATCTCGGCGTTTATATCGTCATGTGCGAGGCCTTCCTCTGCATCCAGCCCTACTTGACCTATGGCTGAAGATCTTAAATGTCATTCCTAAGGTAGTGGGCGTCCGTAAATCAGAGTTCTGAGGCGCCATGGTCGGCAAGATGGCCAAGGTCCTATGGCTCGAGGGCGCCTTTGTGGAGACAATAAAGGGGTGGCAATCGGGGTGGTTCTGCATCACCGAGCCACACGACCCCGAATGGGTGGCGGCCCCCGAATTCAGATCTGGCTTCCCCACACGGCTCTCTTCATGGAAAGAGACGGGCCTGACGTGGGGGATTCGGACGAGCTATCCGGACTCCAAACATGCGTCCAAACACGGTGGACAAGAATCTCGGGCTTGTCGACGTAATCCAGTGATGCTCATCCGCCGGATTCTCCCATGCCAACAACGGGTCTTTAATTTGTGGGAGTTCGATCCGCACAAAGACCGAATTTGAGTCGGCTCTTCGACACTACGCATTTAAGATGCACGGAAGGTGCTGTTCAAGGCGCTGAAGCTCAAAGATCCGCTAACATAGATCGCGGATACAGCTCGCGGCGTCAAGCCGGGCGAGGTAAGTTATTTTACCCTTTACGGACTCTTTTTTCATAGATTGACTCTATGTGGGATCTAAAACTCCCTAATCTTTGGACAGATCGGTTGAAGACGTCCCGACAGATTAATCGTCTCCTTTGCCGAAAGACCAGGCGGACGCCCGATTGGCGGGGCTGCTGGCTCCGGTACCCCATGTGGTGCCGGAGAAGAAGGCCAAGAAGGAGGCCACGGGAACTCGAAGGAGCTCCCGACGCCAGTCTGTCGGTCTGAAGCGTAATCTTCTCCGAGGACGAGGAGGAGGAAAGAAGCTTCTCCCCGGTGGAGGAGAGGAAAAGGAAGGCCGCCCCAACCGGGGAGGCCGGAGGGTCCAAGAAGGAAGAACCCTTCCTCCGGACTTCTCCACCAACGTCGGCGACGACGAGGAGGATTGGCCAACAAGGGCCAAGCCCTGGCGAGACCGTAAGTGTCCGGATACCCATGGCTTTTTATCATTGCATAGTGTTCTCTAATGCCGAACAATCATGCAGCCGCCCAAGGGCGAAGTTCGCCATTTAAATCGGCGGGTCCACAGAGTTAAATCGGAAATGGAGAGTACTTCACTTCCGACTGCCTCCTCACCTCACGATGCGGACGATGCCGTGGTGGGGCCCCAAGGGGGGCTTGGTCAAGAGGAGGTGGCGCAGGAGGCGCCACAAGGCAACCTCCCGGACTCCAGGCGCGTGGGGGGCAAGACCCCCAGGGGCTCTAAGCCCGACCCTTGTCCGGACTCCATGCCGGAACCTTCAGCGGTTCCGGAGTCCGGCAAGCGGTCCCTTCGTAAGAAGGGTAAGACGACGGTGTCCTCCGTCCAACCGGAGGCACCGGATAACTTACTGGAGGCACTTAACAGCGCCTCCATCGAGGAGGAGCACCGCGCTGTTATGAGTGCGGTGATCCGGACAGTTCAGTCCGCCAAGAGAGGGCTGACCGAAGCCTGTACCAGCCTTCTAACAGGCTTTGAGGTAAGTTTAGAATATGTAAAAAAGATAACCGCATAGACAGTAGCCCCTGATGCTTAGTTCGGTGTTCGGAAGGAAAATCCGTACTAAGGATCTAAAAAGATATATGCAGGAGTCTAACATAAGCATGTCAATATGGGAATGCAGTCAGCTGGCCGACCTCTGCCAGACCGATCATGGAGGTCAATGCATTGAAGCAGAGCCTCGAGCGGTCCGAGAACGAGCTCGGCCAAGCCAAGAAGCAGCTCGAGGACAAGGAAGGTAAGTAGTACCTTATTAAAGAAATACCTTATAGAAAGGTTTTGGTTGCAAAAAATAACAGGAATAACATGGGTACTGCAGGGGCCACGAACGAGGTGGCGACCACAAGGAAGCGGTGTCCGTGGTCGAAACAAAGCTCATGGAACGCACCGAGCGAGAGAAGGGAGGCGCAGCTGGCCAGATGCGACAAGAGCTCCAAGCTCTCTGGAAAAACATGAGAGTTTGGAGCGTGACTCGAAGACTCGAGAGTCCGAGCTCGCCTCGGCTCTTGAGAGTGCCAAAGCTGCTAAGGCCGAGGCCCAAAAAGCCCTTCAAGAAATTGAGTCGTTAAAGAAGATAGCGGCGGGTAAGGCATTCTTTATGCAAAGCAAGCATGTGAAAGTGAATTACCTATTACTTACCCGGATTCGGAGCTCTCTAGGAGCATTCGCAGATTTGCCCCGTAGTGTGTATGATGCTGCCGCATTCTACCGTGCCAAGGAGGGGAGCTCGACGGAAAAGGTGTTACGGTCTCGAGATCTTGAGGCCGGACATCCGGTGCCTGAGCGACCAAAAGCGGCTGGTCGAGCTCCACAAGGTCGCCGAACAGGCCATGAAGGGCCTTATAAGCGGCTGTGGCCATTGGAAGCCATGCACAGGAGCTACTTGACTTAGTGTAAAGAAATGGTGGACGCCTTCCACGGATTGAAGTCATCAAAGCGCTCCGTCTGCATTGAAGGTGTCCGTCGGGCCCTTGCCCGTGCTAAAGTGCACTGGGCAAGCTGGATGTGGAGAAGCTTGTGACGGACGGGCCACCGAAGGGCAAGGAGCATCGCCGCCCGAAATGTACTATGAGGGCCTCTCAAGGGTGCCCGCCGAATAGCGGATGAGTGCTCCAAAGATGTAATTTTTAATAGACTCGCATTTGTTATCCTGTCGCTGAAAACTTGTTCATATGCGCTAAGCAACGCTTGTTAATTTAAAATATTACCTTCAGGCGGCCGTTTATCAAATTTGAGAGATGGCAAGTCGTTGGCTTCAGCCCCCATGCCACGAAAGTGCTTTGGGGTGTTCGATAAACTTGAGCACTCTTGTTCCCATTCTTGGGTCCATCTAGGGAGGCGCTCAACACAACGAACAAGGCAACCGGACTTATAATGCTTGAACACTCTCACTTAGCCATAGAATTCTATAATTTTAAATTTCGCTAAGCCCCTAGTATTCGCAAGACCGAGTTCGGGCGCTATCCACGCCTTGGCCGCATAATTCGGTTCCTCGCTCTAAGCGGCATAAGTCTTTAGGGACCCGAAAAACCTCTCGAACAGCGACCGACTCTCGCCCTATCATGACGGTCGGGCTTTGGCTTTCTCCATCGAGGTGCTCGACCCAGCTCAACTGAGGCACAATCGCAGTGGTTCTCCGTGCTACCTTAGCCGATATAACGGGCGTAAGGTACCAAAACACGGAGCCGGGCAAACCTAACTATTGACCCAAGACATGATTCGAGCTGATTCATATAATGCTATAAGTTCGGGTGTCGCACCCGTGAAAGTGTTCGGACTTATCACACCATAATTTTGGGATACTTAAGCCCCTGGTGTATTGGCTGCACTAAAGTGTACGGTTGCAACATGTCATGAAATGAACATATGTATAGATAAAGGAAGTAGAGCAATAATAAGCAAAAGCTATGTATTGTTTATTCAAAAAGGTACTGCAATGAAAGCAGAACGATACAAATAGTGTGATAAGCAAGGGATGGGACTATCTAACATGTCCCCCTCCAGGGGTAAGCTACGGGATGGTATGTAAAACAGGTATAATGCTCGTAATAGAGACCACCTGAACACCCGACGTGGCTTCCTGCTTCCCTGGCTGTTGCATCATGAGTTCGGCGATTCTAGTGCCGGACAGGACTTCTGAAAGACAGAGTCCTGAAAGTAAGAAAAAGGAAGAAAAAAGAAAAAAGAAAAAGAATGACACAATCGGGAGCCCCTGGTGCGGTCGAGCCGCATTCTTGGCGTGCCATGGTCTTGCCCCTCCCCATATGCCCATGGTATCTCCAGAGCGTAATTATGTAAGTGTAATACTAGCTTCGCAATTTCGCGAGGGCTGGGGTTGGGGCCGGATTGCTACGCGTGCTTGAATCGTGCCAGGCGGTCTTGTTGTAGGTTACTCCGGGCGCGCTTGACAGTGTCCGGACGCTTAGTGGCCGGACTCGAGAATTGCTGTGAGAGGCTGCTTTGTACCTCCGCCATGAGGGCCGCCGTGTGCTCCTCCGTTCGGAGAGAGCGTTCGGTGTTTCCATTGACCGTGATTACTCCTCGAGGGCTGGCATCTTGAGCTTGAGGTATGCGTGGTGCGGCACCGCATTGAACTTTTGCAAATGCGGTTCGTCCGGCGATGCATGATAGCCGCTGCGGAATGGGACGATGTCGAAGATTAATTCTTCGCTTCAAAGTTATGCGGGATCCGAAGACCACTTCGAGTGTAACTGAGCCCGTATAACTAGCCTCTACACCGGTATGACGCCTTTAAAGGTCGTCTTTGTAGGTTTAATCCTTGAGGGTCTATGCCCATTTTGCACACTGTATCCTCGATAAAAGCGAGGTTCGGGCTCTTTGCCGCCGTCCATCGGGACTCTGGTTAGGTGAAATCCGTCAATAATTGGGTCAAGAACCAATGCGCGAAACCGCCGTGACGAATGCTAGTGGGGTGGGCCTTCGATCGAAGGTGATCGGGCAGAAGACCATGGGTTGAACTTTGGGGCGACCGCTCCATCGCATATACGTCCCTTAGTGCACGCTTCCGCTCCCTTTTGGGTATGTGGGTTGCGTATATCATGTTCACCGTCCGCACTTGTGTAGGAAAACCCTTCGCCCTCTATTGTTCGGGTAGGGGCTCTTCCTCGTCATCGCTATGCAGCCCCTTGTCATTGAGTCCGCACTTAACTTGCTCGCCTGCTTGAACACCCAACAGTCCTGTTGGTGTGATTGGCTGGTTTTTCGGGGGTGCCATGTATCTGGCATAAGCGATCAAGTATTCGGTCCAAGTTGGACGGGCCCTGGGTATTTCTTTTGAATGGCTTCTTCCGCTGACCGGGTTTAGAGCCTCTGAATCCGGCATTGACGGACGTATCTTCAGTATTATCACCGTTAATGCGGCGCTTGTTCTTGTTGCGACGCGACCTGCCATTGCTGTCTTTGGTATCCGAACTTTCAGGATGTTTGGCCAAGTTGTTGCTTCGAGCTAGCCAGCTGTCCTCTCCCGCACAAAAGTGGGTCATGAGTGTTGTGAGGGCTGCCATGGATTTTGGCTTTTCCTATCCTAGGTGCCGGGCAAGCCACTCGTTGCGGATGTTATGTTGGAAGGCTGCAAGGGCCTCTGCATCCGGACAGTCAACGATTTGATTTTTCTTTGTTAGGAACCGATTCTTCTGGCTGCTGAATTATGTGGCTAAGGTCATCGGCGTCTGGTGGTCGCACATATGTGCCCTGGAAGTTATCAAGGAATGCGGCTTCCAGGTCCTCCCAACAACCAATTGATTCTTGCAAGCTGTTGAGCCAATGTCGAGCTGGTCCTTTAAGCTTGAGTGGGAGGTATTTGATGGCATGTAGATCATCACCGCGGGCCATGTGGATATGGAGGAGATAGTCCTCGATCTAGACTGCGGGATCTGTGGTACCATCGTATGATTCGATGTTTACGGGTTTGAAGCCCTCGGGGATTTGATGATCCATTACTTCATCTGTGAAGCTTAGTGGGTGTCTTGGCGCCTCAGATTGGGCTATATCACGGCGTAGCTCATATGAGCTTTGTCTCATCGTGTTCGGCCCGGCCGGGTTGGTCAGATCCGCGCCGACGGTAATCATCCCGCGTCGTTGGCGCCCACGCGATCCGTAGATCGATCTTGTATGTTTTGCCTTATCCTCCAATATATCTCGCAAGTCCGGCGCATTTTCCCGTGCCTTGGTACTTTTTGAGCGGCGTTAGGGTGTGGCTTGAGCAGAGGGCCGAGAGGCTTCTCATGACCGCACGGGTGGCTATCGCCATGCCGTACTGGTGACTTGGGTGCGTCCTCCTCTGATCGAGGCAACAGCGGCCTGCGTTTGGGGTAGCTTTTGGAGGGGCGTTGAGTTCATACTCTTCGCCGCAAGGACTTTAGTCCATCCGCTAGCCAGCGTGTCTTGGTCAGCTCTAAGTTGTTGCTGCTTTTCTTGAGGCTGCTTGCCGTGGCTATAAGCCTGCGTTTGAAAGCAGCTCTGTTGGCGGGATCCTCGGGCCACGACAAATTCGTTGTCGTCGAGGCTTGCCTCATCTTCGGAGGGAGGCGCATAATTATCGCCCCGACCTCTCTTTCTGCCACTATCGTGCGGACTTGCTTCTCCCTCCTCCCGCTACCGAGTCCTGCTGGAGGGGTTGTCTTCATCTTGTCCGAGTGTTATTATCTCCGTGCGGAATCACCGCTTTTTCTTGTGGCGGGATTTAGAGCGGCGCCACCGACGCCGGGCGCTCGGTTGCTTTTTGGAGGGTCATCCTCTGTTGTTCCATCGCCGTTCCCATCTTTTGGGATATCCACCATGTATATGTCGATGACGAGGTGGCCTTCCAAAGGCCTGTAGGGCGCTGGTCTTGGTCGTCTCCGGCATCGTCGTCCATACCGTCGATGTCTTGAGTCGAAGTCGAGCATGTCGGTTAAATCATCGACGGTGGCTACAAAGTGGGTGGTGGGTGGGCGTTGAATTTCTTCGTCGTCCGTATCCCAACCTTCCTGTCCGTAGTCCGGCAGGGCTCTCCGGATAAAGAGAGAGACTTTAGTGAATTCAGGATGTCGCCAAAGGGCGAAAGTGCTGAAAGATGTCCGCGTATGAACTCCATGACGGCGCCCAATCGGATTCGATTGGCGGTATGGAGGGTTCGAGTCCCGGAGAGGAGTCCGGCACCTGAGTCGGGTCTTCGCAAGGACAGGATGGAGTTCGCTCAATCGCCCGTAGAGATTGTAGCCCCGAGGCGGTGTCCAACCACTTGTCCTCGATCGGGAATCCGGCTCCGGATCGAGGTCGGGCCAGACCGGTGCGGCCTCGAGCCTTTGTTAAGCAGAGCTAGATCATGCCCATCGAGACAAAGGCGCACGCTTGGCTGCGGCTCGAATCCGTCGAAGATAAAGTCTCCGCGGATATCGGCCGTATAGTTCAAACTTCAAATCTGACACGATGGCCGGGCGTAGCTTCGATCTGCTTCCAGATGGCTGCTTAATTCGCCAGCGAAGGCAAAGCCGCCGAATACGAAGATCTGTCCGGGAGAAAAGTCTCACCCTGGACCGCGTCGTTGTTGATGATCAAGGAGCCATCGGGCCTATCGGTGGCGACACGGAGGAACTCTCAATGAAAGCACCAATGTCGGTGTCAAAACCGGCGGATCTCGGGTAGGGGGTCCCGAACTATGCGTCTAGGCGGATGGTAACAGGAGACAAGGGACACGATGTTTTACCCGTGTTCGGGCCCTCTTGATGGAGGTAATACCCTACTCCCGCTTGATTAATATTGATGATATGGGTAGTACAAGAGTAGATCTACCACGAGATCAAGGAGGCTAAACCCTAGAAGCTAGCCTATGGTATGATTGTTGTTCGTCCTACGGACTAAAACCCTCCGACTTATATAGACACCTGATAAGTTAGGGTTACACAGTCGGTTACAATGGTAGGAGATCTACATATCCGTATCGCCAAGCTTGCCTTCCACGCCAAGGAAAGTCCCATCCGGACACAGGACGAAGTCTTCAATCTTGTATCTTCATAGTCTTGTAGTCCGGCCGTGATGATAGTTCGGCTATCCGGACACCCCCTAGTCCAGGACTCCCTCAGTGGTCGACAGTTGAGTGGCTCCTACAGGCCCATTTCATGGTTTACCTATTAGGATGTTCACTTGCGGATTGCCGCCCAAACTCAAACGGATTGTATGAGTTCCAAGTTGAGTAGCTTTCATGTGTAACCGTGAGTCATTATGGGTTTTGTGTTGACCAAGTAAGTTGTGGGAATTTGATCCGATAGACCAAAAAATGTAGTTATATGTAGGTTGGATTGGGTGCCTTTGAACATGGGGTATTAATTCTCAGAATTCATGTCTTGGTCCACCTAGCTACTCTATAGTAAATTTTAGTAGAAGAAGGGTGTGACTAGGTCTCACGGGTAAAATACTCAAATCTCTGCAGAGTGTACAAACTGATCATGATTAGTTGAGTCCTTTTTATGGATAACTTGAGCAACTTGGCCGAGAACTGTCATCTTGAATCATCACCATAAATTTCTTAACTAAAACTTGATGATTTCAACATGGGAATAGGACTACCTTCGGGGCTTACCTCTGTGTCCAAGACTACGACAGGTGATTTATTTACTGAAAAGTGTCTCATATGCTACGGATAACTGGGACCAGCTCATCACAGGTAACATTTCGCAAGGGAAAGGGAATTGTACACGGCAACAAAAGTTTCACTCGATAATGATCTTCATTGATATGTGGGAATTATTATGGGTGTCCATATCCCGCTAATAATTATTGGCCGAAAGGTGTTCGGACATGTCCACATATTCTGAAATCTATAGGATCACACGCTTAATGACTAGTGGTATGTAGTAGTACTATGAGATAATAAGATTGACAGAGGAGACAACCAAAAATGTTTTCGGATAGTCCTGAAAGTGTTCCGGAAGGCTCGGAGAGCATCCTGGAAGGTCCCAATATGTACCGAAAGCCAACGAGCTTCCGGAAAGGTTCTTGAATCTTCCAAAATATTTTAGAAGAGTCATAGTGAGATGTCCCCATTGCATTGGGAGGTGTTGACATATGAATGCATAACCCACCTTTTCCCATTAGCTTGAACTTCTGGGTGAACTAACTGGTGCATGCAGTTCTACATGGTATCGAAGCCAAGAGGTTTTGAGTTCAAGAGCTGGCTGGTGCAATTAAATTGCAACCTACTTTCCGTCCACGTTTAGGCCTAGGGGGGCCACACGTGAGGAGGGGGGGGGGGTTGACATATAAATGTGTAACCCATCTTTTCGCATAAGCTTGAACTTTTTAGTAAATTGTCTGGTGCATGCAGATCTACAGGAGGAGCCCAAGTCGAGTGGGGAGGGAGGGGGTCCTAGGAGGACTCCTCCTCCAGGTCAGTCGCCCCCTTCCTCTAGGAGGGTGCACCAAAGGAAGAGAAAAGCCTCTCTGATCGCCATCCTTACTAGTCATTCCCTCTCTCGCTCTCCGCCTAGATTCAATCTAGATCGTAAGCCGTGGTGCTATCTCCTATCGTATCTAGTTTTTCCTAGAGTTTCTTCATGTTGGTTCCACAGAGTGTTGTGATACTGCTAGATCGGTACGTGTGGGTGCTTCGAAGGTGTCATCTACTTCGACACTAGATCGACACTAGATCGGTGTATGTGTAGTCAAAAGTACTCCCTCTATTTACTTATACAAAGCCACTATCAAAAATACATTTTGCATCAATACAAGGCTACCAACAGTAATCGAGGCAAAAATTAATGATGTTTCCTCGTACTAGCAATTTTTTAATAAAAGGCCACCAACAATAGTACATGCATGTAGTCATAATGACACTCAACCACTTCCTTCCCATTCATCCGTTGCATGCTTGTGGTGTACTCCCGGTTAACTAAAGAAAAGTTGACTTGTAAAAGAGTCATTAAATTTTATCTTGATACCTGTAATATAAGTTTATGGCCTTGTATAAGGGAATAGAGGGAGTAACACTTACCTAGACCGAAAAGGAAAGAAGTCAATTATCATTACATCATGGCTTATGATGAGCCGACGCATTGAGATTCGAGAGAGATGGAAGACATGTCAACGTGGAAGCGAGGGATGGAGGGGGAGGGGACCTGGCCAGTTGGGGAAGGTTTGACAGTTGCTTTCAGTGGCGGGTAGCAAGTTCGATCAAGTTAATGGAAGTGGGGCACCAAGCAACCAACAAGATGATCCTTCCGGCCGGCCTTATCTCCAAAGAGTAATCTTGTCAAGCCCAAGCTAAGCTAGAGTTAGCTGCCCGGTCCGGTCCTAGCAGGAGTATTCGAGGGGCAATCAAAATGCAACCCGAAGCCCCCGTCGATCTGATAGATAAGATGTCCTCGCTCTTTCGCCAAGCAAGCGCACGCGCGGACGCTCGTACGTGTTCCGGGCCGGCCGATTAGTTCCTTGTGATCTTGTGATCTTGTCGCCGTGCATGCCGCTCGTCCCGGCCCCCTCCATGCTGTAAGGTCAACTTCACCGTGTGACCCATTTCTATCCTAAATCGTTCATTTGGTCTGTTTAAGATAAAACGAACAACTCAAACAATCCGACGCATGGGAGCATACAGATGTTTTATCCGGCCCGTGTCCGCTTTTTGCGCCGTTTCAGGAATAAAGTTGCTTCCGGTTTGGGGTAGCCAGATGACGGACGTCTTGGCGTCCTTTCGTCCGTATGCGCCTCGACCCTACATGTCACTCTCTCCTTTTCTCACACAGCCCTACGTGCACCCACGACCATGACTGGGGTGAAAATGGGGTAGCAGCGCTGCGTGTAGCGAGTTTGTGCGGCCTCTGTCCGGCATTTGTTCTCCTTACTTTTATCTCATACGGATAAAATCCAGACAAAATGAATATAGATTTAGGATCGTGCGGTGAAGTTGGCTTAAGATCAATACGGGCAGGGGTACTATCTGAGGTGGGTCGGGACGTACTACGTGGATACCGTTGCGCTCGAGCGCGTGAAATGAATGGAGGATCTTGACCTGTTGGTTTGGAGATGGAGCATGACCATGCGGGGCGGCGGGAATCGAAGGAGGAGGAGGAGGAGTCGGCTAGGTCAATGCATAGTATCCGGAAAAGAAGCTCCAAAGGTCAAATGCATCATTGATGCAAAGTGTGTGATGATGCCATGCGTGTTGATGTTGGTGGCCAGCAGCAGCGCATTTAAATCAGGGAAGCGCACCAGCTAGCGCCTAGCGGCTGGTCCATTGCCGGCCGGCCGGCCAGCTGCGCCGCTACATTACCAGTACAAGTACGTCGTGCGCCAGCTGCCTAGCTCATTTCGTTCTCGCAATAACAGCCGTCCCTCGGTCCGTTCCGTAACCGCTGCCGGGCCTATCTCGAGGATTGCCACGGCACGACAGCAGGGCACGTGCATGCATGCATCCAGAAGCAACCGGCACCATCCATCCATCCATCCATTCAAGAATTGCTTGCATGCATTCTCGACAGTCCGGAAACGCTAGTCTTGTTTTTTTGGTATAAATTGATTGGCACTCGTATTACTACTTCTGTCTTGATGAATAAATCATTCGCGTAGTTCTAATCAACGATTTAACTATCTAAATATGTATTATATATGACAAAAAATATATATTTAAAAACTATATCCGTGTAGAAATCTAGTGATATACTTTTCATGACATATAACACATATTTAATTATGACCTAGAAATACGCTAATAACTTATTCACTTAGACGGAGGAGTAACAAAGACACCCGCCGTGCAAGGAACTGCCCCTGTATGCACCATGTCAGCAGCTATCGATCTAGGATGGCTTGCCGTACAGTGCACCATTCACGTACATCGACGTGTGCAAGTCCACTTGATCCAACACCAGCGCTACAACACCAAACCAGGACTGCAGATACCCACATGCTCCAACAAGGACCAGATTGTTAGCACGCCTGACGCACCGGACCCTCTGAGCAGCGACTACACCAGCAACGATGCTGCCCAGCGGCCCACAAGACCAAGGCGGCCCAACCCACGTGTCTCTGGGCCGGAGTGGACCAGCTGAGGCCCTGCCTAGCTACTTAAGGACGATGCGGATGAGAATAGGCTATCCAGTGGATCAACGAACCGGCGGCGGCTACCTACCCACCTTCTCTCCGAACCCTAGTTCTTCGTGTTCATCCCCATTCGAGCGCCGCTCCCTTGTACTCGATCTGTAATAAGCCACTACCTCAGAGAGCAATAGATCGATCTTGTACTGCTACCTTATCATCTGGTATCAGAGACGCCAACCACCACCTCTCCCCGCTCCGCCCTGGCGCATCTCACCGAGACGCGCGGCCTCCGCCAAGCTCGCGACGCCATGGATCCCGGTGTGTCCGCCTTCCTCAGCCGCTTCGAGACTAAGATTGAAGCCGCCATCAACGGCCTCACCAAGGCGCAGCAAAACACGGCGACGAAAATCGTTGATCTAATAAGCTGGCGCCCCGATCTCGAAGCGCCAGATTATGGATCTCGGCCGACGCCAGGTCAAGACTTCCAAGCAGCTACCGCCGCAAGATCACAAGGAGCAGGAGGACCATTACTGCAGCTCACGGGCGACCACATCGGCACCTCGGCGGCGCAATGGCAACCAAAGAAGGGCCCGATGGCCACGACGCATTTCTTCTTCAACGGCACCCGGTGGCGTCCCTCGTGACGCCGCCCACCCCAAGCAAAAGGTCAGCCCAAGCACCGATTTCACTGCACTTCGTCCCGTTTACCCATGCTAGTCAGATGCTCACAGGGCTGGGTCAAGCACACCCGTCTATCGTTTTTCCTCAATTTTTCGGCGAAAATCCCAATTTATGGAAAACCTTGTGTGAGCAATACTTTAGCATGTTTGGGATCACCCCCTCTTTTTGGGTCCCCATGGCCGCTCTCAATTTCTCGGGGCCAGCGGCCATATGGCTTCAAATTATTCAGAACGACCGAACGAGTTCGATTGGGACTCGTTCACCGCCTGTGCCACGCATTTCGGCCGTGATCGGCACCAAATGCTTATCCGACAGCTTTTACACTATCCACTGCACCACTTGTGTTGCAGATTACATAGAGAAATTCGAACTTATCATCAATCATTTAAGTTCCTATTCGGATACTATGCATCCTTACTATTTCTTGACCCGTCTTGTCGAGGGACCGAGGACTGATATACGAGCGGTGGTGATGGTGCAACGCCTCCCGATCTGGACACGACATGTGCTCTCGCCTGCCGGGGAGGAAGTGGCCGACGGCCTTGGCTGCTCCAAGATTTAATTCCCGGAGTTGCTGCAGCGCACAGGAGTGCCGCTGCCGTTACCTGCACCTACGACGCGTCACCCGCCAGCCACGGTCACCACCGATCGCCGTGGCACTGACGCAGCTCGAGCTGAAACATCCAAACTCAAGACGCTGCGAGAATATCGGCGCGCCCGGGGACTCTGCTTCAAGTGCGGCGAGAAGTGGGGGCACAATCATGTGTGCCCCACCTCGGTGCAATTACACGTCGTCGAGGAGTTGCTGGACGTGTTCGGCATCGACAACTTCTCCAACACTCAACTCCCAGAGCCTGGGGAGACAAGTGATACTGTTATGGCACTATCTCTGTTTGCAGTGACTGGAGGTGTTTCGGCCAAGGCATTCCAACTACGCGCTTGGATTCATGGACGTGAAGTGCTGATGCTTGTGGATTCCGGCAGCTCCAATTCCTTCGTCAATGCTCAACTGGCGAAGTCTCTCTCCAGTGTTCAGAGTCTGCCAAAGCCGGGGCGTGTTCGTGTGGCCGACGGAGGAGAGTTAATCTGCACTGCCATTGTGCCAAGCTGTGCCTGGTACTCGCAAGGACACGAATTTTTCACAGATCTGAAAGTGCTCACGCTCGGAAATTATGATGCAATTTTGGGGATGGACTGGCTAGAAGAGCACAGTCCTATGGTTGTCGACTGGCGTGCTCGGTTCATTGAGATACCCACACCAGCAGGACCCCTCCGCCTCACGGACCAAGATGCTTCATCCACTCGCTGCGAATCCATCAATTTCGTGCAGCTGCAAGGGCTTTGTAATCAAGGTTCAGTTTCTCACATCATACACTTGTGTGTGGTTGCTCCTGATGCTGAAACCACCACTCCTATCCCTGACTGCATTCAGAAAGTAATTGAAGAATTTCTGGATGTTTTCGCTGAATCCATCGGCCTTCTTCCCAGGCGTGCCTGCGACCACAGAATTCCTCTGATTCCAAGCGCACAACCAGTGAATGTGCGTCCATACAGACACAAACCCGAACTCAAATCTAAGATCGAGAAACAAGTAGAAGAATTGCTCAGATCAGGCATCATTCAAAGGAGCACCAGCCCTTTTTCTTCGCCGGTGATTTTGGTCAAGAAAAAAGATGGAACCTGGAGGTTATGCATCGACTACAGGCACCTCAACGCTCTCACAGTCGTAGCCAAGCACCCCGTGCCCATCATAGAAGAACTCTTGGACGAGCTCCACGGAGCAGCCTGGTTTTCCAAGCTCGACCTTCGAGCCGGGTGTCATCAAATTTGACTGGCTCCAGGGGAAGAATACAAGAAAATGTTTCAAACACACCAAGGGCACTTTGAATTCAAAGTGGTGTCATTCGGGTTGGCGGGAGCGCCAGCCACCTTCATCGAGGCAGTCACAACTACACTCCAACCAGTCAACCGAGTCTGCGTGATTTCCTTCTTTGACGATATTCTGGTGTTCAGTGCTACTCTGCAAGCACACGTGGCCCACTTGTGCCAAGTCCTCACACTGCTCTGGCGAGACAGTTGGTACGTCAAACTCAGCAAAATGCGCTTTCGGGCAACAACAAGTCTCTTACCTCGGGCACACAATCAGCGCCCAGGGTGTCTCCACAGATCCGTCTAAGATCACTGCAGTAGCCAATTGGTCCACACCGACATATGTCAAGGAGGTACGAAGTTTTCTGGGGCTCGCGGTCTACTATCGCCGCTTCGTTCGGAATTTTGGAGTGATTGCAAGGCCTTTATTCAATCTGCTTAAGAATGGCACTCCCTTCCTCTGGACTTCCACCACTGACACAGCCTTTCAAGTGCTCAAAGACCAGCTGGTGTCAGCTCCGGTGCTCGCCCTGCCCAACTTTCAGCAGCCGTTCACTGTGGAAACGGTTGCAAGTGACCGTGGCATTGGTGCCATCCTGCAACAGCAGCCCGCGCTGCCAAGGATTATCCACTTACAAAAAGGAGTACCTCGCGATCATTGTGGTTGTGGACCAATGGCGTCCATACCTGCAGCATGCGGAGTTTGTCATTCTCACAGACCAGAAAAGTTTGGTCCATTTGGAAGAGCAGCGGTTAACCACACCCTGGCAACAAAAGGCATTTACCAAGCTTCTGGGCCTTCGTTACCGCATTCGTTATAAAAAAGGGGCTGAAAATGCTGGCGCAGACGCACTATCTAGAGCGAACCGAACCGACATCTTGGCCAACGTCACTTCTTGCTGTCCAGCCTGGCTCGAAGATGTGACCACCAGCTACATCAACAACCCCCAAGCGTCACGGTTGCTGGAGCAATTGGCACTCCGGGGCGATCCCAAGAAGCGCTTTTCCTTGCATCAAGGGATCATTCGCTTTCGCGGCAGAATCTGGCTCGGAGGAAGCACACAAATCCAGCAAAGGATCATCTCAGCTTTTCACGACAGCGCCGTGGGAGGACACTCCGGATTCCCTGTCACTTACAGGAGCGTTCGCCGACTGTTTGCGTGTCAAAAGATGAAAGCACACATTATGCAATATGTGCGATGCTGTCAGGTATGTCAGCAAGCCAAACCAGCCCGCGCTGCTTCACCAGGATTACTCTTGCCCCTGCCAATTCCAAAGCAGCCATGGGATATGATATCCATGGACTTCGTCGATGGCCTTCCCCATTCCAGTAAGTTCAACTGCTTGCTAGTTATTGTGGACAAGCGCACGAAGTTTGCATACTTCCTTCCCTTGGCGCACCCATACATAGCAGCATCGGTAGCTCAGCTCTACTTGCATCAAATTTACAAAATCATGGACTCCCCGGCGTGATCATGTCCGACAGGGACCCAATTTTCACCATTCATTTCTGGCAAGAACTGTTTCGAGGAGCAGGAACAGAGCTTCATCTCAGCACAACAAACCATCCATAGACAGATGGCCAAACTGAGCGCGTCAACCAATGTGTCGGAACCTTTCTGCGCTGCTTCACTCAGGCCTGCCCGCGGCGATGGAGCTTCTGGATTCCTTTAGCACAGTTCTGGTACAACAACATCCATCACTCGGAAATCGGGATGACATCGTTCAAAGCTATGTTTGGTTATGAACCTCGCTAGTGGGGGATCACTGCTGACACCACTTGTTCGGTCCCAGCCCTTCAATCTTGGCTGGACGAACGCGCCACGGTGCAAGAACTGCTGCAACAACACCTCAACAAAGCACATCAACTGATGAAAGCGCAAGCCGACAAGAAGCGGTCATTCCGAACTTTCCAAGTGGGCGATCGGGTTTTCCTCAAGTTGCAACCTTACGTTCAATCATCAATCGCCCCACGAGCTAACCACAAGCTCGCTTACAAGTACTATGGACCATTCCCAGTGATCGCCAAGATCAACGACGTGGCGTACAAGATGCAACTCCCAGATCAAGCAACAGTGCACCCAATGTTTCATGTTTCTCTTCTTCGATAAGCTCTGCTCCCAGGTAATGAGGTCGAATCTCAACTTCCGCATTCCACTGACGAGTTAGTTGTTCCTGTGGCTATACTACAAACCCGATGGCACAAAGGGAGAGACGGCATGCGTGAACAAGTCAAGGTGCAATGGTCCAATTCGTCGCACCTGGGAACCACTTGGGAAGACAAGAGCAGTCTCCAGGCCCGATTTCCTCATGCATAGGCTTGGGGGCAAGCCTCAACACAAGGAGGAGGGGATGTCAGCATGCCGGACGCACCGGGCCCTCTGGGCAGCGACTACACCAGCAACGACGCTGCCCAGCGGCCCACAAGACCAAGGTGTCCCAACCCACGTGTCTCTGGGCCGGAGTGGACCAGCTGAGGCCCTGCCTAGCTACTTAAGGATGATGCGAAAGAGAACAGGCTATCCAGTGGATCAACGAACCGGCGGCGGCTACCTACCCACTTTCTCTCCGAACCCTAGTTCTTCGTGTTCATCCCCATTCGAGCGCCGCCCCCTTGTACTCGATCCGTAATAAGCCACTACCTCACAGAGCAATAGATCGATCTTGTACTGCTACCTTATCACAGGTCCACTTGTGGCCGTTCAGCTCGCGACTGGATGACGTCCGTGCCTGCGTAAGTGGCCGCACCAGAAGACAACGTTGGGGGTCTACTCCCCCTTTCCGGTTTATGGGGCTTAAATTTGAAATCTCATCAATCAACACAGATGATAAATGAAGAAATGTATCTCGTAGTTTACAAAATTACTCAAACTTTAATCTGCATTAATTACAATATATGCACGGATTTCCACTAAATGAGTAGGAGTGGTTACATGCATTGGTTGGTTTCTTTTAATCCTTATATGCATCAATTTAATGTACCTTGAAATGTGAACATGTGGTGGAAAGAAATGAAAATAAGACTTATAATATGGTAAAATCAAGAAAATAAGATGAGCCCAATAAACCTGAAAGGATGAAGTATTCCACAGCCAAGTGAATTATGTTTGGCAAGGATAAGGGTAATCGCCGTGTGAGCACATCAACATGCTCCAGTCCTACAGCCGCCCCTAACTCCCCCATGGCCACCATCTCCTATATTTACCCCCAAAAAGGATTCCGCATCGCTTTATTATAAATAAAGCTACTTCCGAACAAAATGAAAAGACAGAAGATACAAGATGCTAAAAAACAACTAAGGGCATCTCCACCACCGACCCGCAAACTTCCCGCAATGGTCCGGACAACGAAAGCCATCCAACGTGGTCCTGTAACGGTCTGCGGCACGGTCCGGATGTGATATCTCCCGCAAACCGGAGACAAAAGTGGGGGAGGTTTGCAGGAGTCCGGGCCGATCCCAAGCCTGCTTCTGACCGCCCTAGCCTACCAAAAACCCCTCCCCCCTCCCGCGCATTTTTGGCTAGTGTCGCTCTAGAGCGTCAGCGTCCACATTCACGCACGGCCAGATCGGACGCGACCGCTCATTGGCGCCTCGCCGCTTCGCGGTGCAGGCGACCGCCGCGCATTCAAACGACACAACGGTCGCATGTCCGCCCTTCTGCCGCCCACATTGATGGCACCCGGTTGCCGAGGCGTCTCCTCTGGCGCCACCCGCCCGTCCCTCTGCCGCCCACCGGTGCTATATAAACCGGTGCCCGGCCATAGCCACAGTCATCCCTCCCCAGACCACTCCCCGCCATGGATCCCTCCACCACCAAAGCTCTCTGGGATAGGCTGACGTCAGAGACGAAGAAGGCCATGGCCACCATTGCTGCCGACTGGCAGGCCGGCAGACAGCCGGAGGACGTGCAAATGGAGGACACCTCCTCCGACGAGCCAGCGCCACCCTCCTCTTCCTTCGCAGCACCCTCCTCCTCTGCTCCACCCTCGCCGATGCATTGCACCACGACCATCGGCGAGGCCCGTGCCCATTATATGGACATGGTGCGGGAGGAGCGGTTCCGGGTGGCGCAGGCCGCCGCCAACTACAACCACAACCTCGTCCAGGAGCATCTGCATGCGGAGGAGTAGGTCGCCGTCGGCAGGGCAGTCACGCCGGACGCGGACCTTGGGGAGTAAGAGGCACTGCTAAAGTCCTACCGCTTCGCCCGCGAGATCCGCCTCGCCCGTTGGCGGTACAGGCAACGGGAGGCGGAGGTGGCGGCCGCCGGCAAGGAGTGCGACAACGAGGTAGGCGAGGCGTTTTGCGACGCCCGGATAATTAGGCTACAGTAATCCCGCGTAAATGATGACACGTCACCTCGGTTACTGCCGATAATCTCGCGTTAGTTCGAAGCGGATTCAAATTCAAAGTTTGAATTAAAGTTAAAATGATTAAAGTTTTCAAAAGTCAGAACTAAAATGTTCGATGTGTTGAAAATATTCCCTATCTATTTGTCATATAGAAACCATGTTTTTATATAAGGCCTATATATTTAAAATGAGCAAAAACAGAAAAGGAATAAAAATAAAAGAGAAAGAAAAAACAGAAAAAAAACAAATGAGGGAGACCTCGCCAATCGGGCCAAACGGCCCAGCCAGCCAGCCCACCGTCGTGCCGCCCACCCGGTGCCTCAGATAACCCCCACCCCACTAACCCTAGAGCCCACTACCCCCACTTCCCCCCGAAATATCTCCCCCCTCTCTCCCCCGATTGGATCGGGATCGAGAGGAGGAGACCGCCCCAGACGCCGCCCGTCGCCTGCCTCGCCGCGCCTCCGTCCTCCTCCCCGGCGTCACCTCACCGATGCTGCCCCGCCTCCTCAACGCATCACCGGCATCGCCCAGCCCGTCGCTCACCGCCGTCCTCCACCTCCTCCCCGTTCCTGGACCGGGAAGTTCCCCCGACGCCGTGCGCCGCACCATCGCCGCCCGGAGCTTCGCTCCTCGTCGGACCTCCCCGACCGCCTCCCCACCGGACTGCCTCCTCCACGTCGTCGTCGTCCCCGTCTTCCTCCTCACGCCCCGCTGCCCCGTTCCCTACCGCCCCAAGTGAGCCTCCGCCTCGCTCCTCCCTTCCTATCTCTATTGCCGGCACCGGCCACCCCACTCGTTGCACCGTTGCCGTGGTCCTGCACCACCACGTGCGCACCACCCCGCGTGTCGCGCCTGGTCGGCACTACCGGGCGCCTCAGGTCGCCTCACGTTGGCGAGCCCGCCTCGGCCTCAGCTTGCTCACCACCGCTGCTCACCGGCGCTGCTCTCGCCTGCTGCCCTTGCTCGCCCGGGCGCTGCATTCGACCTCAAGAGCGGGCTGCTGTTAAGCGTGCACCCGTCTTGATGCAAGACACGCCTGCGCCCGCCACCGTTAGGCCCCCTGGGGCCTATGACAGATGGGCCCCACGCCCAAAACGTTTATATAAAAAAAGAATTAAAAAATATAATTAATAAATAATTAATAATAAAATTAATTAATTAATTAACTTAATTAATCTGGTTTAGTTAAACTAATTAAATGTGATTAACCTAAAATATATAATTAACCTAACTAATATGTTAGTTAGGGTGATGTGTCTATGACAGACGGGACCCGTGTGTCAGTTTGACCCAGTCAACCCCCTGTTGACTGCTAACGTCATGCCCAGCAAACACTATTCTGGATAATGTTAGTTTAAATTAATTAAATAAATTCTAAAATGATTTAAAACTATAGAAAATCATATAAAATAAACCGTAACTCGGATGAAAATACTTTGTACATGAAAGTTGCTCAGAACGACGAGACGAATCCGGATACGGAGCCCGTTCGTCCTCCATGCATCCCTAACCTATCGAACCTGCAACTTTTCACCTCCGGTTCATCTGTCTGAAAATACGAAACACCGGGAATATTTTCCCGGTTGTTTCCCCCTTTCGCCGGTATCACCTATCCCTGCGTTAGGTCACCCCTAGCATAACGTATTGCCGCGTCTTGCTTTGTGTTACATTTGATTGCTCGGTTATTTATTGTGTTCCTCCCTCGTTACTTCTTTCCGTAGACTCGAGACCGCTGCCGAAGTTCATGTGTTCGACTACATCAAGACGCGACCCTCCTACTTGCCGTAACAACCAGGCAAGCCCCCCTTGATCACCATATATCGCCTATTCTTCTCTATACCGCTTGCATTAGAGTAGTGTAGCATGTTACCGCTTTCGCTAATCCTATACTTTGCTGCATAGCCGTCCTTTCTACTACATTGTTGTTAGCTTTACCTGCTATCCTACCGCTTAGTATAGGATGCTAGTGTTCCATCGGTGGCCCTACATTCTTGTCCGTCTGCCATGCTATACTCTTTGGCTGTGATCACTTGAGGAGGTGATCACGGGCATATACTATATACTTTACACTATTACATTACCAGATAATCTTTGTTAGGAGATGGGGGTGAAAGGACGTGGCTCCATCCCGGTAGAGGTGGGCCTGGGTTCCCGATGGCCCCCATCGTTACTTTGTGGCGGAGCGACAGGCAGGTTGTGGCCATCTAGGAGAGAGGTGGGCCTGGCCTCGTCGGCGTCATGGATACTTAACACGCTTAACGAGATCTTGGTATTTGATCCGAGTCCGCCATTTGGTCTATACGCACTAACCAACTACGCTGAACAGTTATGGGCACTCAACGCCGTGGTATCGGCCGGCACTTCGTGACGTCGGGCCGATCGAGCGGCGCGGATTGGACCGAACGCCTGCTAGGCTAGGTCTGCTTCCGGCCGCCCTCACAACGCAAGTGTGTGCTATGGGTGATGGGCCCGGACCCTCGCTTAGGTTTAGACCGGCGTCTTGACCTCTCTATTGTGCCTAGGTGGGGCTGCGACGTGTTGATCTTCAGCGGCCGGGCATGACCCGAAAAGTGAGTCCACCAAATGGGATCAAGCGTGTTGGGTTATGTGGTGCACCCTGCAGGAAGTTAATCTATTCGAATAGTCGTGATCTTGATGAGGGCGACTTGGAGTTGTACCTTGACCTTATGACAACTAGAACTGGATACTTAATAATACACACCCTTCCAAGTGCGGATACAACCCGGTGGTCGCTCTCTAACGAGGCAATGAGGAGGGATCGCGGGTAGGATTATGCTATGCGATGCTACTTGGAGGACTTCAGCCTACTCTCTTCTACATGCTGCAAGACGGAGGCTGCCGAGCGTAGTCTTCAACAGGATTAGTTATCCCCTCTTATTCGGCATTCTGCGATTCGGTCCACTGATATGGCCCTTTACACAAATACCCATGCATATGTAGTGTAGCTTCTTGCTTGCGAGTACTTTGGATGAGTACTCACGGTTGCCTTGTTCCCCCTTTTCCCCCTTTCTTTACCCGTTTGCTGCAACCAGATGATGGAGCCCAGGAGCCAGATGCCACCGTAGACGACGACTCCTACTACCCCGGAGGTGCCTACTACTACGTGCCGGCCGCTGACGACGACCAGGAGTAGTTTATGAGGATCCCAGGCAGGAGGCATGCGCCTCTTTCGATCTGTATCCCAGTTTGTGCTAGCCATCTTATGGCAACTTGTTTAACTTATGTCCTGCATTTCGAGATATTGTTGCTTCCGCTGACTTGTCTAGGATCGAGCACTTGTATTCGAGCCCTCGAGGCCCCTGGCTTGTATTATGATGCTTGTATGACTTATTTTATTTTAGAGTTGTGTTGTGATATCTTCCCGTGAGTCCCTGATCTTGATCGTATTACGCTTATGCGTGTATGATTAGTGTCTGATTGAATCAGGGCGTCACAAGTTGGTATCGAGCCATTGCTGTAGGAATCCCCCTTCCAACTCCTTCGCCGAAGTCGAGTCTAGACTTTACAAAACTTTTACTGAAATGGCTGTGCGGCCCATGGGCCCACGTGGCCATTGGGTGGTATTAGGATCTTTTATTCCTCATATATGCTCTGGGACTGTGATCTCTCTTCTATTCGGGTTAAATGAATTTTACTAAATCTAACATTAGGATCTCGTTATGACTTTCACCCGGAGAGCGTCATATTACTGATGATCGTCTGCTACACGTGAAGACCCTGAAGATACTCTCCGCTATTAACCCTAGAATTTGTGTTCATCGCGTTTGCAATTCCGTTCCACCGTCAACCCTTATGGATAACTACTTGCAGTTGTTATTCTTACATTCATCCCAGTTGGTCTTGTTATTACAAGATACCCCGAAACACTCGTCGTTGTTTCGATAATCCTTTGAGCTTCTTGCCTTGCTTTGTTCTTTGTCACCTGAATACCCAAACGGTTAATTCCTCGTACTTTCCGAGTATCCCCTCATCCCTAGCCGTTCATGTGTTTCACAATAGACTTGAAAATACCATTCGATCTTCCGAAAATCTTGAGCATCCTATTGCTCTTGAAATTCTTGATTGCTTGCATTATGGTTAATCCCATAAGTCTAGTAATCTTGTTGACATCCATTGTCATTGACATTTGAGTCCGTTGATTCGATTTGTTGCGAATGCTCGCAATCCTCAAACAGATCCTAGAATTCATCCTTCCGGCTCAGACGTTGTTTTAATCATGAGCTGGTTCTCGCCAATTAAATTGTCGTCGATTGTGCTCCTAAGTATTGAACTTATCCATCCTTGATCAGAGCGTATGCTTTAGATCCTTCGCTTTGTAAATCATAATTCCGTAGCAATTGTGCTCTAAGTTATTCAGTTGTTTCTATAATCCAATGTCTTTGCCTTGCTTCTTCCTCTGGTTCTGTGCCGATACTCACCCCAGATCCTTGTTGGATTTTATCCGACAATGTCCTTCATATTCAATAACCTTGAGCCTTTCGTAGGATATATACCGCCTTTGGTAAATTGTATCCTCTGCTTTGTCAACCATACTCTGCTATCGAGCTTGTGTTATTTACTCCTGAAGTTTATGGTACATGTTCTAAGAAGCCCCGATGGGTGAACGTATGCCTTCCTTGATCTGTGTGAACCCGAAAGCTTTCACGGGTCATACTCCTCTAGTAATTCACGAGGTAGGTTTTGACACTGAAATCATTTCTATCTAGAGCAGTGAATGAAAGTTATGCATTGAAGAAGTGGGAGTCGACCTTGAACTTTGTGTTCATGCCCATGGACACGATGTAGATCCTATCATTAAAAGCTTCTCTCAAATTAATTATTCCCTTGGTATAATTTCATCTTATATCTGGGATCTGGCCTTTTGCAATTGTGGTTCCAACCATATTGTTCTTCTTTGATCCCATTCTCAAACAAGTTGAAGTACTTGTCTTCTGCAGGACAATACACCTGTCCAACCTCTATTCTGCTCTACCTTCGAGTATACCCTCTGGTACCTCTAGAATATCACGGAACTACATAATTTCTTATGAGTTCTTCATCAACTATTATTCTCGCCGATTCCAATCCACCTCGGGTTTTGAATTATTAGTCACTCAAGAACACCGATAAGTGTATCGATTCCGCACTCCGATTCAATACTCTAAGTAACTTTCGTTGCTTATGAGTTTAATAATCCTTCAAGTTATTCCTAGCCTAATTGGCTATAACTTTATCATGCTAAATTTTAATCGTGCTACTTGGTCCTTCTTCCTGGAGCACAATTTTTGATGGTGAGCTAAGCTTACGTCGATTTTCCTCAACATATCATTTCGCCTTGAACTGCAAGCTTGATTTCGAGTTTGTGTCGTAACCATGGTTCCAATAACCTTCCGCTTCATCATTCCTTCAACTTGGTGTCATCGCCGATCGATTACATCTTCATGAGATCTCGCGACAAATGTGTCATGATCATCATCAGCATTCCGAGCTCTTCCAGGATATCAATTGAATTCATGATGAGAAATACCATCCTTGCCCTCAATGAATTTTATTGTCATTGACCACTTTATTGCCTTCCCACCAACACAAGCTTATTCGTGTTTGGTGTTATACCTTGAGTTCCTTGCTATCCAGCAATTGTTATACCTTGAGTTACCTTGGAACAGTAACATCTCTTATGTCATCAATGTTGTGAGAATTTCACCACCTCTTAAGGATTTGTGATATAATGATGCTTCTCGCCATAACCATTCTTTCTTGGTCCCGTGTTGAGTGAACTCATTGCAAATTTAAGATCTCTCGCAACCCTATTGCTTCAGAGTTATTGGACAATAATTCCAATTTAGTGTGTTGGTTGCTCAATCGCCATTCCGACGTTGGTCGTGCAACCCAACCCATATTTCGGGCGCACCTTTCAACCAATGTTTAGTTGTGTATGTTTTCCTCCAGCATACATCATTAAGTCATTTGATCTGGCTAATGTTATCTCCTTCTTCACATAACTGTGGAAATCCGTCTTTTGGGAAATCTCAATGAATTGTCGCTGAGACAATCGGCCACCTCCTCATCCTCTTCTTGGTTTAATGATGAACTCTTGTTTTGGAACTCGCTTCCATAGTTCATTTCCCGAGAATCTTCGACGTCATCTCGTCAATTTGTGTCACACCTTTTCTCCTCAAGCATCGTGAGTTTGAGATATCCTCGCACCAATTAGATCTGAATCTCGGTCAGATATGATGGTGGGAACATATTTCCAAGAGTTATAACATTGGACTTTATATGACCCGGTAAGGTGATGTCATGCCCAGCACACCTGGCCGGAGGACCTACTGCTATAGTTTCCTTTTTAGCAAGGTTATCCATTCTTCCATGAGGAAATTGTAAGACTTATTCTATAAGTTGTTCCTGATGGATCCTTTTGTTTCCAAAGTCCGATCTTCACCGTTGACCATGTCAATGCTATCTCGAAGCATGTCTATGGTACTCCGATGTTTCAACAAGAACATTTGAAGCCCAATGCTAAACATTTCTTGCTCAATTATCCAAACACCACTGTATGGATAATGTCATGAAAATTTCTCTCCCCTCACCTAGAGGCTTTTCTACTTAATATCATGTCATGGTTATCATGTTCTGCTTGTCCTTGGGAAGGATATACCCACGACATATGTGTTTAAACACATTTTTCTTTCCATTGTTCTCGCTTAACTGATGATCACATTTTCCTTTCCATTGTCTTGTTTAACATTTCTCGTGGTTTATATGATCTAAGCGGTAATGATTCGCTGCTTATATAAACACCTCGGTTGTACAACTCTGTCAATAAGACCACATTATTATTGTTGATGACATCCCGATAACCACCGATGGACGAGAACTTTGCCTATTGGTCCGCCTCGTTCAACGAAAGCGGAAAATGGTTCTCTTCGTCCCTCGCCCTTGGTATCGATGTTGTTGCCGACATAACTGACAGGCTACCCTCTGACATGCCTTGCTATCATGACCGTGCAAGATGTCAGCCCCCTTTCTACTTTAAAGCACATGGTGGGCCCATAACCCACAGTTCCACAGGATCAAAACCTAACTCTCTGCATAACCCTGTTTCTAATGGTTATTCTCCATGCTTGGCTTCAGATTTAATTCATGTGCCACCTTCCTAGTGCTCTATTCTCGCATCGCACGCAATACTTACTCTCGCTACTCAACCCCTTTCTCACTCGGTTCGGACTTGAACAACTATATATCCGCTTGGAACCTCTTATTGTACCTTCGCATCCTTACTCTCGAGGTATTTTATATGTTCAAATCAAGAGATAATCTTATGCTCATTCATGGGTTAACCCTAGATTGTTTCCCTCACAAGCATTCTCGTCAGAGTCAAGCTGCCCTTACCTCTTCGTAAGTACGTTGGAGTTCCTGAAGCAAAGGACGACTTCACCATGATGACCTGAAGCGGAGAAATGAATACATCAACGTAATGGATCGATCTCTTCGAGAAGAGCAACCAAGACCAAGGACACTCGTCAAATATTTCGTAACAAAAGCCATTCTCCCTTTGTCACGCCCAAGATGCGACCCTATCCAAAAGGAACTCGAAGGTCCCACCAAGGATAGAAGCGCATCTTGAAGACGCTTTTGCAAGGTGGATATCATTACATCAACATTACATAATAGATGGGAATACATAAGACATACAATGCCACACGAATACAACATCACAATACATGAGAACAACATCCGACTACGGATGAAACATAAATGTAAACTCAAACGACATCCACCTCGCTAGCCCAGTGCCGACCTGAACCTATCCCCGATCGAAGAAGAAGCGGAAGAAGAACTCCAACACAAGCAAACATCGCTCTCGCGTCATGATCATCGCATAATCTGCACCTGCAACTGGTGTTGTAGTAATCTATGAGCCACGAGGACTCAAAGAATCCCATTACCATGGGTATCAAGACTAGCAAAGCTTAATGGGAAAGGAAGGGGTAAAGTGGTGAGGTTGCAGCAGCGACTAAGCATGATATGGTGGCTAACATACGCAAATGAGAGCGAGAAGAGAAACAAAGGAACGGTCGTCAACTAGTAATGATCAAGAAGTGATCCTGAACTCCTACTTACGTCAGACATAACCCAAGAACCGTGTTCTCCTCTCGATCAACCCGGAAAAGAGACACTCACGGTTACGCATTACGGTTGGTGTATTTTAGAAGAGTTTACTTCAAGTTTACTACAACCGGATATTAACAAATTCCCATCTCGCCACATAACCGCAGGCACGGCTCTCGAAAGTTTAAACCCTGCAGGGTGTCCCAACTTAGCCCATGATAAGCTCTCGCGATCAATCGAAGAATATTCCTTCTCCCGGGAAGACCCGATCAGTCTCGAATCCCGGCTACAAGACATTTCGGCAGCAATAAAACAAGACCAGCAAGACCGCCCGATGCTACCGACAATCCCGATAGGAGCTGCACATATCTCGTTCTCGTGGCAACACCGAATGAGACTAGCTACGAGTAAAACCAGCCCTCAGGTTGCCTCAAGGTGGCCCCGCAGGCAGCTCGGTTCGGACCAGCACTTAGAGAAGCACTGGCCCCGGGGGGGGGGGGGGAGCTAAATAAAGATGACCCTTGGGTTAATTACTCCCAAGGGAAAATAGGTGGTGGTGAGGCAAATGGTAAAACCAAGGTTGGGCCTTGCTGGAGGAGTCTTATTCAAAGCGAACTGTCAAGGGGATCCCATAAATCACCCGACCGTGTTAGGGACGCAAAATCCGGGAACATAATACCGATATGACAAAAACTAGGGCGGCAAGAGTGGAACAAAACACCAGGCATAAGGCTGAGCCTTCCACCCTTTACCAAGTATATAGATGCATTAATAATATAAGAGATATTGTGATATCCCAACAAAAATCCTGTCCACCATGGAGCAATCTTCAACTTCACCTGCAACTAGCAACGCTATAAGAGGGCTGAGCAAAGCGGTAACATAGCCAAACAACGGTTTGCATAGGAAAGGTGTCAAAGGTTAGAGGCTGACATGGCAATTTGGGAGGCTTGAATAAACAGGTGATAGGTAACGCAGCATAGCGATACAACGAAGCAACTAGCATAGCAATGATAGTAGTGAGATCCAGGGTGATGGTCATCTTGCCTGAAATCCCGCAAGGAAGAAGGACGAGTCCATGAAGAAGATGAATCCACGAAGACGAACCACGCGTAGACGAACGAATCCTCACGATCGCAATGAAACGGGAACTATCGAAAAGAAGCACACAACAAAGTAAACACACCACACATGAACAAGGCATGATGCACAAACAATCATGATGCATGACAAGACTACATGAAGCTACTCATGGCAAGAGATGATGCAAACAAGAGCAGCACATCAAAGCAAGTTTAAATGAGGCCGGGAACAACATAGAACAATTCTGGTAAGTCCTCATATGCAAATTTCAAAATTGGACCAGATCTGAACAAAAATTAAGTTGAAGTTGTTAAACAGCAAGTTAAGATGCACCAAGATGATCTACACGAGATTCTAGTCAAGTTACATATAAAGTTCATTTAGTTTGGAGCTACGGCCTAGAAGATATGAGCAAAACAAGTTAAACATGGCATTGATGCGAAATACACCCAAACACCAAACAAACACCTCAAAACAAGGATGCAACATGATAATATGAAACTACATGCAATTCTAAACAAGTTTCATATAGAGCACACTCAAAACGGAGCAACGGTTCAACACACACATGAAACAAGTTTAAAGGACAAGCCGTCCAAAACAGCAACTAGGCATATTGCAAGCATCAAAACAACATGCTACAGCACTCCAACATAATAACAAAAGGCATGGGCATGATTTATAGGTAAAGAATAACAAAACATGAACACTGAGCTATCTCCAGAAATCACTAGAACATGCTCAAACACACATGGCAAGATTGCAAATAATAACTGTTTCAGGCTTAGCAGAAAGTAACATCAGGTTTCAATGTTTAGAGCTATCAAACAACATGTTACAGCAACTTATCAATGCAAACAAAGGCACTCATGAATCTAATAATTGCATAGAACAAAAGTCCCTTACTGACCATAAGCCAAAAAGGATCAGAAAATATGATGGCACCCATGTAAACATGGCAAGTTATATGACAGATTCATACATGGCGGGAACAACAATAAGTAGGCATGTTGGTGAGCTTGAACCACTCACAACAGAGCAATACATGGCATTACAAGGCAACTCACAGTAAGAAGACATGTTTATGAAGCTAAAAATGGCAAGATCAAGTTCATAGGATGCATGGATCACTAACAATAATCATGGCAACATTGAACTTAATGTTAACAGGCGGACAACAACATTATTTAGCAAGTTGAGAGCAAGATTAGAACAAGTTACAGCAGACTATAATTGCAACCATGGGAATGGATGGATAGAGCATGACATGTATATCAAATCATCCTTAGTGAACATCTCCAGATTATTCATAGAATGACTTGTAGAAGCAGGTTAACATAGCATCATGATATAGCAGATTCAGACATGCAAAACAGCAACAACAAGTACCCTACTTAACAAGCTCGATGCACTCACTACAGGAATCAAAAAAATACATGGATAGCACCACTCTAAAGATGGCATTGCATATTTCAAAACACATGTAGACACCAACCTCATAGGATGCACACATCAATCATGGCAAAAATGACAAATGAGCAAGTTATAACAGTTTCAGCAGGTTAACATCACATAGCACACTTGCAATGATGATTCAGGCATCAAGTTGACCTCAAATGAACATTATGCAATGGAATGAAATGATGTACTCGTCGGGGCGAACAATTTAACATATTACACGCACAAAACGGAGCTACAGATGCAGAGTTATGGCAAAATGAACATGGCATGATAATGCAAAATAACAGGGACAAGCAGAATTTTCGGAGGGGAAAAGTCAACCTTCGGTGGATCTCGCCGGAATCCCACCGGAGTCGAGGAAGAACTCGCCGGAGATGGAGAGGAGGTGGCCGGAGCTCGGGAAGACGGATCCGGTCGGGTCGACGCGGGCGCCATGAGCGCCGGATCTCGCTGCATGAGGGCAACGGCCCGGCCGAGTCGAGGCGAGGCGCGGGCGGATGCGACGGCGGCGGATTCGGAGCCGGCCGGGCGGCCAGGCCTGCGCGCGGCCGGGCGACGCGAGGGAGGCGCCCGGGCGGGCGGAGCGGCAAGGGCGGCGGCGGAGGAGAGGGCGGCGCTGGGACGGCTTGGGCCGGGGCCGGGATGGGTCATGGGCCGGGCGGCGGGCGGCGGCGGTCGCCACGGGGCGGCCTCCGATTGGACGGGGCGCGGCGGACGCGTCTGCCAGGACGGACATGTCCGGTCTTGTGAGGGAAAAACCTAGGGTTTGGGGTTGAATGACCCGAAAATTTCGGGGGAGGTCTAGTTTTATAGGTAGAGGGAGCTAGGAGAGTCCAAATGGAGCACGGTTTTCGCCCACACGATCGTGATCGAACGACCGAGAGCATTGAAGGGAGTTTGCTGGGTTTTGGGCCACTTTGAAAGGAGTGTTGGGCTGCAAAGAGAACGGGGCTTTTACGGTTACCCGGTTAACCGTTGGAGTATCAAACGACCTCCAAATGGCATGAAACTTGACAGGCGGTCTACCGGTGCTATACCAAGGCCGCTTGGCAAACCTCGGGCCATTCCGAGAAAGTTTAACACCCACTCACAACGAGAAACAAAAGGGGAACGCCGGAGGGCATATGAGCGCCGGATTGCAAAACGGACAACGGGGAAAATGCTCGGATGCATGAAACTAACACGTATGCAATGCAATGCACATGATGACACGATAAAAAATGCAGATGATGACATGGCAAAGTGCAACACGCAAGCAAATGACATGGCAACGACGGCGAATAACTGGCGGACACCTGGCGCATCGAATCCGGGGCGTTACACCCTTACTCCCGCTCCTAAATCTCGGGACGAGATTTCTTGTAGAGGAGATTTGCGACGCCCGGATAATTAGGCTACAGTAATCCCGCGCTAATGATGACACGCCACCTCGGTTACTGCTGATAATCTCGCGTTAGTTCGAAGCGGATTCAAATTCAAAGTTTGAATTTAAAGTTAAAACAATTAAAGTTTTCAAAAGTCAGAACTAAAATGTTTGATGTGTTGAAAATATTCCCTATCTATTTGTCATATAGAAACCATGTTTTTATATAAGGCCTATATATTTAAAATGAGCAAAAACAGAAAAGGAATAAAAATAAAAAGAGAAAGAAAAACAAAACAAAAAAAACAAATGAGGGAGACCTCGCCAATCGGGCCAAACGGCCCAGCCACCAAATTTCACCGTCTGTGTCGGCCCACCCGGTGCCCCTGTATAACCCCCACCCCACTAACCCTAGAGCCCACTACCCCCACTTCCCCCCGAAATATCTCCTCCCTCTCTCCCCCGATTGGATCGGGATCGAGAGGAGGAGACCGCCCCAGAGGCCGCCCGTCGCCTGCCCCGCCGCGCCTCCGTCCTACTCCGCGGCGTCACCTCGCCGATGCCGCCCCGCCTCCTCAACGCATCACCGGCGTCGCCCAGCCCGTCGCTCATCGCCGTCCTCCACCTCCTCCCCGTTCCTGGACCGGGAAGTGCCCCCGACGCCGTGCGCCGCACCATCGCCGCCCGGAGCTTCGCTACTCGCCGGACCTCCCCGACCGCCTTCCCACCGGACTGCCTCCTCCACGTCGTCGTCGTCCCCGTCTTCCTCCTCACGCCCCGCTGCCCCGTTCCCTACCGCCCCCAGTGAGCCTCCGCCTCGCTCCTTCCTTCCTCTCTCTATTGCCGGGCGCCACCCCACTCGTCGCACCGTTGCCGTGCTCACTGCACCACACAAGACCACCTCACAGATGTCGCGCTGGCCGGCACCCGATGGCGCCCGTGCAGCCTCGCCGGGCGCTGCACCACCTGCAGTGGCCGTTGCCGCGGCGTTGGGCGTGCGCCCGTGCGGTCTGGGCAGCGCACACGCCCAGCGCCCGCTTACCCGTTAGGCCCCCTGGGGCCTATGACAGATGGGCCCCACGCCCAAAACGTTTATAAAAAAAGAATTAAAAAAATATAATTAATAATAAAATTAATTAATTAATTAACTTAATTAATCCGGTTTAGTTAAACTAATTAAACGTGATTAACCTAAAATATATAATTAACCTAACTAATATGTTAGTTAGGGTGATGTGTCTATAACAGACGGGACCCACGTGTCAGTTTGACCCAGTCAACCCCCTGTTGACTGCTGACGTCATGCTAACGTCAGCAAACACTATTCTGGATAATGTTAGTTTAAATTAATTAAATAAATTCTAAAATGATTTAAAACTATAGAAAATCATATAAAATAAACCGTAACTCGGATGAAAATACTTTGTACATGAAAGTTGGTCAGAACGACGAGACGAATCCTGATACGGAGCCCGTTCGTCCGCCACGCATCCCTAACCTATCGAACCTGCAACTTTTCACCTCCGGTTCATCTGTCCGAAAACACGAAACACCGGGAATACTTTCCCGGTTGTTTCCCCCTTTCGCCGGTATCACCTATCCCTGCGTTAGGTCACCCCTAGCACAACGTATTGCCGCGTCTTGCTTTGTGTTACATTTGATTGCTCTGTTATTTATTGTGTTCCTCCGTTACTTCTTTCCTGAGACTCAAGACCGCTGTCGAAGTTCGTGTGTTCGACTACATCGAAGACGACCCTCCTACTTGCCGTAACAACCAGTGCAAGCCCCCCTTGATCACCAGATATCGCCTATTCTTCTCTATACCGCTTGCATTAGAGTAGTGTAGCATGTTACCGCTTTCGCTAATCCTATACTTTCTGCATAGCCTGTCCTTTCTACTCATCATTGTTACCTTTACCGCTATCCTCATCGCTTAGTATAGGATGCTAGTGTTCCATCAGTGGCCCTGCACTCTTGTCCGTCTGCCATGCTATACTACTGGGCTGTGATCACTTCGGGAGGTGATGACGGGCATGTACTATATACTTTACACTATTACATTACCTGTGATACTGTTCGGAGATGGGGGCTGAAAGGACAGGTGGCTCCATCCCGGTAGAGGTGGGCCTGGGTTCCCGACGGCCCCCGACTGTTACTTTGTGGCGGAGAGATAGGGCAGGTTGTGGCCATCTAGGAGAGAGGTGGGCCTGGCCCTTGTCGGCGTTCGCGGATACTTAACACGCTTAACGAGATCTTGGTATTTGATATGAGTCTGGCCATTTGGTCTATACGCACCAACCAACTACGCGGGAATAGTTATGGGCACTCGACGTCGTGGTATCAGCCGAAGCACTTCGCGACATCAGCGACTGAGCGGTGCACGCCGGATTGGACTGGAACGCCTGCTAGGCTAGGTCTGCTTCCGGCCGCCCTCACAACGTGCAGGTGTGCTAAGGGCGATGGGCCCAGACCCCTGTGCGCTTAGGTTTAGACCGGCGTGCTGACCTCTCTATTGTGCCTAGGTGGGGCTGCGACGTGTTGATCTTCCACGGTCGGGCATGACCCAGAAAAGTGTGTCCGGCCAAATGGGATCAAGCGTGTTGGGTTATGTGGTGCACCCGTGCAGGGAAGTTAATCTATTTGAATAGCCGCGATCTTCGGTAACAGGACGACTTGGAGTTGTACCTTGACCTTATGACAACTAGAACTGGATACTTAATAAAGCACACCCTTCCAAGTGCCAGATACAACCCGGTGGTCGCTCTCTAACAGGGCAATGAGGAGGGGATCGCCGGGTAGGATTATGCTATGCGATGCTACTTGGAGGACTTCAGCCTACTCTCTTCTACATGCCGCAAGACGGAGGCTGCCAGAAGCGTAGTCTTCGACGAGGATTAGTTATCCCCTCTTATTCATGCATTCTGCAGCTCACCCACTGATATGGCCCTTTACACAAATACCCATGCATATGTAGTGTAGCTCCTTGCTTGCGAGTACTTTGGATGAGTACTCACGGTTGCCTTGTTCCCCCTTTTCCCCTTTTCTTTACCCGTTTGCTGCAACCAGACGACGGAGCCCAGGAGCCAGATGCCACCGTAGACGATGGCTCCTACTACCCCGGAGGTGCCTACTACTATGTGCCGCCACCCATTTACCCACTGTGAGTAGTATAGGAGGATCCCAGGCAGGAGGCCTGCGCCTCTTTCGATCTGTATCCCAGTTTGTGCTAGCCATCTTATGACAACTTGTTTAACTTATGTCTCAACTCAGATATTGTTGCTTCCGCTGACTTGTCTATGATCGAGCACCTATATTCGAGCCCTCGAGGCCCCTGGATTGTATTATGATGCTTGTATGACTTATTTTTATTTTAGAGTTGTGTTGTGATATCTTCCCGTGAGTCCCTGATCTTGATCGTACACGTTTGCGTGTATGATTAGTGTACGATTGAATCGGGGGCGTCACAGCGTTGTTCGGCAAGACCGATGACAAGGAAGCCGCGCCCTGGCGCCCCGACCACGAAGAAGCTGGCACGTCTGCGGGCGCCACCGACAGCGAGGAAGAGTAGTGCACGGTAGGTCGACACCGCTCGTGTCCCAGGAAGGCCACCGCTCCTTCCCTCCCATCAACGCCAAGCTTGGTGTGCTCAGCATCTTCGGCCGATTAGTCGCTTGGTGGCGACGTCGAGACGGACAGCTTCAGTTCCCGTGGCACCGGAGGCGGAGCTAGAGAGCACTCAGGCGGAAATAGAGACGGTGAAGCTTCAGTTCTCGGGGCTGATGGACGGTGACGGGGACCAGACACCGGCGATCATTTAGATTAGGTGTTAATTATACTCCAAAGCCCGCTTAGGACCGCTTTGATGTATATGTAATGAAATCTGTCATGTTTATACGAAATCTGGTAGGATTATATGAAATCAAGTCGTGTTTATATGAATTTCGGACTTGTTTGAACGAATTTCGTCCTGTTGGTTCGAGTTGTTGTGAAAATGTATGCGGCTACGGTTGGATGGCCACCTCTCGCATCCATGTCCGCGGACTGGTCCCCCTGTTCGCACACAGATGCGGGAGGATTTTTGCGAGTTGCCGTCGGAGATGCCCAAACATGCTCCAAATGCACCAAGGACACTTGACCACTGGAGCCATCGGCGAACCCGTGGCCAAGCCATCGAAGAAAGTAAGTCACCTGAGCTGCCCACCTTTGAAGGAGGACCTCACTCCTTCAACTCCAACGAGGCCAACCATTGTTGCGCCTGTAAGTGCATCAAGTGCCCCCTTAGTGGTTTTGGAGTATTGAAGACAAATAGGTTGAGGCACTAACGTGTTTGTGAGTATACACAGGAGATATAGTCCGTGAAGATTTGGTTTAACACATGGAAGACGACCCCTAAAAATGGATTTCTTCAAGTGAAGAAATTTGGTGATGAAATTGGTACGGCCTTTGAAGAAATTGATGTGAAGACTAGAAGCTTGAAGACTTTCGTTTTTGTAGTTTTTTTCTTCTTAGTTTGATTCATAGGAAAAACCATACTGCTAAAGGGGGTCTAGGTGAATCATAGTTCACATTTCCAAAGTGATGCTCAAACCAATACATACACAAGCTGCTTCGAGTGAAGCCCTTGGAAATCTCCGGAATAGCTGACGCATTTGCTAGCGACAGTGACAAACTTCATCTGGTCGCTGACGAATTTGGTCATCCTGAGGAGTTAGTATTTCGCCAGTGCGATCTGCCTAAAAGTGCTAATACACATTATTATGCAGTTCCAAGAATCATTATAATATTTAGGTTTTTTTAACAATTTGTTCTTGCACATGTAGGTCCTGCTGTCAGATGTTTATACCCACTATTCGACCCATTTTGCATATGGGCAAATGAGATGTCCATGAATATCAGTCAAGTCAAGAAACATGGAAAGATTGTTGGGATAAAGCAACTTGCGACGAATAACAGCAAGATCTTTGTTTGCACAAAGAAGAATACATCAGTGAACGATATAATGGTACTAACTCTGTTATCTTTTTTCCCTTGTCCCATTTCAAAACTTAGAACACTTATTTATGCATATATTTGTTTTCAGTCCTTTCCAAAGCAGTTCACCGATGATTACGTCTCAAACCACCTGCATGGTCAGGAGGCTAGGAAGGTATCCATTCAACACCCATGGTACAATATCGAAGTCTTCCTCAAGAGGACGAAGGTTGGGCGGGCAATTATCCATAACCACTGGCCTAAAGTTGCAAGGACATTCGACATCACCGAAGGCTCAATATTTGCCTTCCGCTTCTGCAGTTTCCCAGATGAGATTCGGCTGCCTATTTACCATGTATGATGCTACTTTCCAAAGGTTTTCGATGTTGCATGTGAAAGTTGGCGCTGTTGTGTAATGGCATAGCTAGCTATATGCCTATATGGTGTAACTGGGTGTTGAAGTATCATATGTAATTCAATTATGAAATCCTGGTTGCCGTAATACAGATATGAAATATATGGTGTGTTTTATAAGAAATACAATTTTATTACCGAATGGATTATCAGTAATAGGCCAATTAGCCTGCTTATTGGGGTTTTCTATTGTAGACGGTTTCTCAGACATCACCATGGGTTGAACTTAGACAACTCACACGGTTTCTAGAAATTAGGCATGTTGGATCAATGAAGAATCACACACGACTGCGGCGAGAGAACTGTTTGTGTTAGGCTACCTTGCACAAACATTTGAATATAAAAAATCATGTGTGATATACATAGAAACAGAAATGTTTTTGTGGGATTAATCGTGTGGGATGTACATACGAACGGAAACGATTGGGCCTGGATAATTGTCTCTGATGCCTCACCCTATCGCACACGAGCTCATTTTGCCTAGCGTGTGTGACCGGAGGACCTATCCTCGATGGTTTCTGGGTCATGTGGAAAGGACCCCCTATCAACCACACTAGCAAGGCGATGGTTTAAAACTCCATCACAGAAAGGGGGTTAAAACCGTTTGTATAGCACGTCTCTGACTAGTGTTATTTGGCCTAGTATTTTTTTACATATTCCATAGAAATTCTCCGTAACATTTTAGGTCATTTAGAGTTCTGCAGAATAGGTATCTCTGATGTAGCTTTTTAAGGTCCATAATTCCAGTTGCTGGCAATCTCCCTCTTCATGCAAATCTTGCAAATTAAGAGAGAAAAGGCATTAGAATTACATCACAAAGTGTTATAATGATAAAAACATTATAAATATCAGTAGGAAAACATGATGCAAAAAGGACGTATCAACTCCCCCAAGCATAGACCTCGCTTGTCCTCAAACGAATGCCGAAATCGATAATCATGACCACATGTTTAGAGAGAGAGAGAGAGAGAGAGAGAGAGAGAGAGAGAGAGGTGTCAATAAAAACTAAGTACAAACATAGTAGCATCACAAACATTATCATAGCAGCAATATATCATCATAAAAATTCTCATGATCAAGTAACAATTCATCACAATAACGAAGTATAAAGCATAAACTTTCTTGAAAACTAACAAACTATGTTCTTAGTCGATGAAACAATTACAATTCATCATATTTTCAGGAAGGGTCTCTGATACTCTCCAATGTATCTATAATTTTTTATTGTTCCATGATATTATATTATCTATCTTGGGTGTTTTATATGCTATTTTATATGATTTTTGGGACTAACCTATTAACCTAGACCCCGGTGCCAGTTTTTGTTTTTTCCTTGTTTTTGAGTTTTGCAGAAAAGGAATATCAAACGGAGTCCAATTGACCTGAAAATTTACAGAGAATATTTTTGGAAAATATAAAAATTACTGGAACGAAAAGATATCGGAGAGGAGTCCCGAGGCCAGCACAAGGGTGGAGGGCTCCCCCCTAGGGCGCACCCGCCGTCCTTCTCGTTGCCTCATGGGTCCCCTTGACTTGTCCCTGACGCCAACACCTCCTATAAATCCCAAAACCTCGAGAAAATAACCTAGATTGGGAGTTCCGCCGCCGCAAGCCTCTGTAGCCACGAAAAAATAGTCGGGAGCATGTTCTGGCACCCTACCGGAGGGGGAAACCATCAGCGGTGGCCATCTTCATCATCCCGGCGCTCTCCATGACGAGGAGGGAGTAGTTCACCCTCGGGGCTCAGGGTATGTACCAGTAGCTATGTGTTCTATCTCTCTCTCATGTTCCTATGTGACGTTTGATAGCACACAAGGTGTTCCTCCGGTATTCAGGAGTTGCATAATCTCATAGTCAGAGGAACATGTATAAGTCATGAAGAAAGCAATAGCAATAAAACTAAACGATCATAATTCTAAGCTAACGGATGGGTCTTGTCCATCACATCATTCTCTAATGATGTGATCCCGTTCATCAAATGACAACACATGTCTATGGTTAGGAAACTTAACCATCTTTGATAAACGAGCTAGTCAAGTAGAGGCATACTAGGGACACTCTGTTTGTCTATGTATTCAAACATGTACTAATTTTCCGGTTAATACAATTCTAGCATGAATAATAAACATTTATCATGATATAAGGAAATATAAATAACAACTTTATTATTGCCTCTAGGGCATATTTCCTTCAGTCTCCCACTTGCACTAGAGTCAATAATCTAGATTACATAGTAATGATTCTAACACCCATGGAGTCTTGGTGCTGATCATGTTTTCCTCGTGGAAAAGGCTTAGTCAACGGGTCTGCAACATTCAGATCCGTATGTATTTTGCAAACTTCTATGTCTCCCTCCTTGACTAGATCGCGGATGGAATTGAAGTGTCTCTTGATGTGCTTGGTTCTCTTGTGAAATCTGGATTCCTTCACCAAGGCTATTGCTCCAGTATTATCACAAAAGATTTTCATTGTACCCGATGCACTAGGTATTACACCTAGATCGGATATGAACTCCTTCATCCAAACTCCTTCATTTGCTGCTTCTGAAGCAGCTATGTACTCCGCTTCACACGTAGATCCCGCCATGACGCTCTGCTTGGAACTGCACCAACTGACAGTTCTAGCATTCAATATAGATACGTATCCGGTTTGCGACTTAGAGTCATCCGGATCAGAGTCAAAGCTTGCATCGACGTAACCATTTACGACGAGCTCTTTGTCACCTCCATAAACGAGAAACATATCTTTAGTCCTTTTCAGGTATTTCAAGACGCTCTTGACCGCTGTCCAGTGAACCACTCCTGGATTACTTTGGTACATCCCTACTAAACTTATAGCAAGGCACACATCAGGTCTGGTACACAACATTGCATACATGATAGGACCTATGGCTGAGGCATAGGGAATGACTTTCATTTTCTCTCTATCTTCTGCAGTGGTCGGGCATTGAGTCCGACTCAACTTCACACCTTATAATACAGGCAAGAACCATTTCTTTGACTAATCCATTTTGAGCTTCTTCGGAACTTTATCAAGGTATGTGCTTTGTGAAAGTCCAATTAAGCGTCTTGATCTATCTCTATACATCTTGATGCCCAATATATAAGCAGCTTCACCGAGGTCTTTCACTGAAAAATTCTTATTCAAGTATCTTTTAGTGCTATCTAGAAATTCTATATCATTTCCGATCAACAATATGTCATCGACATATAATATCAGAAATGCTACAGAGCTCCCACTCACTTTCTTGTAAATACAGGCTTCTCCAAAAGTCTGTATAAAACCATATGCTTTGATTACACTATCAAAGCGTATATTCCGACTCCGAGAGGCTTGCACCAGTCCATTAATGGATCGCTGGAGCTTGCACACTTTGTTAGCACCTTTAGGATCGACAAACCCTTCTGGTTGCATCATATACAACTCTTCTTTAAGATATCCATTAAGGAATGAAATTTTGACATCCATTTGCCAAATTTCATAATCATAAAATGCGGCAATTGCTAACATGATTCAGACAGACTTAAGCATCGCTGCAGGTGAGAAAGTCTCATAGTAGTCAACTCCTTGAACTTGTCGAAAACCTTTCGCAACTAGTCGAGCTTTGCAGACAGTAACATTACCGTCAGCATCAGTCTTCTTCTTGAAGATCCATTTATTCTCTATGGCTTGCCGATCATCACGAAGTCAAAAGTCCACACTTTGATCTCATACAAGGATCCCATCTCAGATTTCATGGCCCGAAGCCATTTCGCGGAATCTAGGCTCATCATCGCTTCCTCATAGTTCGTAGGTTCTTCATGGTCTAGTAACATGACTTCCAGAACAGGATTATCATACCACTCTGGTGCGAACCGTACTCTGGTTGACCTACGAGGTTCAGTAGTAACTTGATCTGAAGTTTCATGATCATCATCAGTAGCTTCCTCACTAATTGGTGTAGGAATCACTGGAACTGATTTCTGGGATGTACTACTTTCCAACTCGGGAGAAGGTACAATTACCTCATCAAGTTCAACTTTCCTCCCACTAACTTCTTTCGAGAGAAACTCCTTCTCTAGAAAGGATCCATTCTTAGCAACGAATATCTTGCCTTCGGATCTGTGATAGAAGGTGTAACCAACAGTCTCCTTTGGGTATCCAATGAAGACACATTTCTCTGATTTGGGTTCGATCTTATCAGGTTGAAGCTTTTTCACATAAGCATCGCAGCCCCAAACTTTAAGAAACGACAACTTCGGTGTCTTGCCAAACCACAGTTCATATGGTGTCATCTCAACGGATTTAGATGGTGCCCTATTTAACGTGAATGCAGCCGTTTCTAAAGCATAACCCCAAAACGATAGCGGTAAATCAGTAAGAGACATCATAGGTTGCACCATATCCAATAAAGTACGCTTACGACGTTCGGACACACCATTACGTTGTGGTGTTCCAGGTGGCGTGAGTTGCGAAACTATTCCGAATTGTTTCAAATGAAGAACAAACTCATAACTCAAATATTCACCACCACGATCAGATCGTAGAAACTTTATTTTGTTGTTACGATGATTTTCCTCTTCACTCTGAAATTCTTTGAACTTTTGAAATGTTTCAGACTTATGTTTCATTAAGTAGATATACTCATATCAGCTCAAATCATCAGTGAAGGTCAGAAAATAACGATACCCACTGTGAGCGTCAACACTCATTGGTCCGCATACATCAGTATGTATTATTTCCAACAAGTCTATTGCTCGCTCCATTGTTCCAGAGAACGGAGTCCTAGTCATCTTGCCCATGAGGCATGGTTCGCAAGCTTCAAGTGATTCATAATCAATTGATTCCAAAAGCCCATCAGCATGGAGTTTCTTCATGCGCTTTACACCAATATGACCTAAACGGCAGTGCCACAAATAAGTTGCACTATCATTATTAACCTTGCATCTTTTGGCTTCAATATTATGAATATGTGTATCACTACAATCGAGATTCAACAAAATAGACCACCCATCAAGGGTGCATGACCATAAAAGATATTACTCATATAAATAGAACAACCATTATTCTCTGATTTAAATGAATAACCGTCTCGCATCAAACAAGATCCAGATATAATGTTCATGCTTAACGCTGGCACCAAATAACAATTATTCAGGTCTAAAACTAATCCCAAAGGTAGATGTAGAGGTAGCGTGCCGACGGCGATCACATCGTCTTTGGAACCATTTCCCACGTGCATCGTCACCTCGTCCTTAGCGAATCTTCGTTTAATCTGTAGCCCCTGTTTCGAGTTGCAAATATGAGCAATAGAACCAGTATCAAATACCCACGCGCTACTACGAGCATTAGTAAGGTACACATCAATAACATGTATATGAAATATAGCTTTCACTTTGCCATCATTCTTATCTGCCAAATACTTGGGGTAGTTCCGCTTCCAGTGACCAGTCCCTTTGCAGTAGAAGCACTCAGTCTCAGGCTTAGGTCGAGACTTGGGCTTCTTCACTTGAGCAGCAACTTGCTTGCCGTTCTTCTTGAAGTTCCCCTTCTTCCCTTTACCCTTTTTCTTGAAACTAGTGGTCTTGTTAACCATCAACTATTGATGCTCCTTCTTGATTTCTACTCCGCAGCGTTTAGCATCGCGAAGAGCTCGGGAATTGTCTTATCCAACCATTGCATATTATAGTTCATCTCGAAGCTCTTGTCAATGACACTATCATCAGGAAGATTAACTCCTAGTGGAGTCAAGTGGTTGTGGTATCTAGACATTCTGAGTATATGTTCACTGCAGAACTATTCTCCTTCATTTTGCAGCTATGGAACTTGTAGGAGACCTCATACTCTCAACTCGGGCATTTGCTTGAAATATTAACTTCAACTCCTGAAACATCTCATATGCTCCATGACGTTCAAAACATCTTTGAAGTCCCGATTCTAAGCCATAAAGCATGGCACTGAACTATCGAGTTGTCATCAACACGCGACTGCCAGGCATTCACAATGTCTGCAGTTGCTGGTGCAGGAGGTACACCTAGCGGTGCTTCCAGGAGGTAATTCTTCTATGCAGTAATGAGTGTAATCCTCAAGTTACGGACCCAGTCCGTGCAGTTTCTACCATCATCTTTCAACTTAGCTTTCTCTAGGAACGCATTAAAATTCAAAGGAACGGTAGCACGGGTACTAAGTTCATGATAAATTAAAGTTCAATTAATCATATTACTTACGAACTCCCACTTAGATAGACATCCCTGTAGTCATCCAAATGATCACGTGATCCAAATCAACTAAACCATGTCCGATCATCACGTGTGATGGAGTAGTTTTCAATGGTGAACATCACTATGTTGATCATATCTACTATATGACTCACATTCGACCTTTCGGTCTCGGTGTTCTAAGGTCATATCTGCATATGCTAGGCTCATCAAGTTTAACCCGAGTATTCTGCGTGTGCAAATCTGGCTTGCACCCGTTGTATGTGAACGTAGAGCTTATCACACCAGATCATCACGTGGTGTCTCGGCACGACGAACTGTAGCAACGGTCCATATTCAGGGAGAACACTTATAGCTTGAAATTTAGTGAGGGATCATCCTATAATGCTCCCATCGTACTAAGCAAAATAAGATGCATAAAAGATAAACATCACATGCAATCAAAATATGTGACATGATATGGCTATCATCATCTTGTGCCTTTGATCTCCATCTCCAAAACACTGTCATGATCTCTATCCTTAACGGTTTGACACCTTGATCTCCATCATAGCATTGTTGTCGTCTCGCCAACTGTCGGCGTTCTTGGGATGGGGGTCCCCAGACTTGCCTGCCTACGGCCCACAGCGTGGCCAAGCGGTAGGCCGTACGGCCCATCTTCGTCAACAAGACACCCAAGACCCTCGCGAGGGTCCAAGCCTCGCGAGGCGGACAACGCAAGACCTCCTCTGGAGTGGCCTAGCCAAGAAGGCTCACGAGGAGCGGAGATATCAAGGCGAGGCAAACCTCACGAGGCTCTCGTGACGTGAGCCATGACGAACGGTGCCAGGCGGGTGCCAGTGCGCGCAGCATCCCTATTTCCTCTTTGGTGCTAAGGAGGCCAGCGCAGACGAAGAGTACCAAGGCATCAGGCAAAGGTTGCCATATTGGTGCAACGAGACCGAGACCAGGAGGACGGCAAGGCGGAGGTCATCATGGAGCCCAAGACGGCATCACCCCAGAGCTTTTCGCAGGCGGAGACCGCTTTTGTCAGGATAGCTTGTACTAGCTGTCCCCCTTCAAATTTGCCCGCTGTTGTTGGCTCCCTTCCCGCTCGACATTTGGGAAGAGGACCAGGGCCTATATAAGTAGAGATAGCCACCACAGTAGGAGGCATCTGATCAGCAACTGATCGAACCCTCACACCACAAGTTCATACGCACAAGAACACCTCAACCTCAGGAGGCTGTTCTTCCCTTGTACTGTTCATCATCAGCCCAAGAGGCAATCCACCACCACCACACTGGAGTAGGGTATTACACCACAATGGTGGCCCGAACCAGTATAAACCTCGTGTCTTTCTGTGTTGCGAGTTCGTCGAGTTTGTCCACGAGATCTTAGCGAGCTAGAGCGTAGATCGGTAGGAGGGAAAGACTCTGCACGCACCCCGGTGTTTAAACCTTAAGGGTTTGCCGGAACCCCACATCCACATTTGGTGCGCCAGGTAGGGGTGCGCCGGAGCTTCTTCCCCACCAACCAGCTCGCCGACGCTCCAACGTCACGATGGCCGGCAACTCGAGGGCCGGTTCCGATCGCTGGGTAGCCCGGGCGGCGCCGCCTGCCCACGAAGATCTCAACCCCGCACTCCAGGCAGCAAGAGCGCCGCCAAATTCCACCGGGTGCGGGCAGCGCTGTTGCCGTCCACCCTCACCCGCGGCAAATGCGGGCGGCTGCCAAGAGGAGCAAGCCATGCCGCAGCAATGGCGCCACACTCACGACGGGAGCAAGCAAACATGCGAGCGGCGCTCACCGTGGAAAGGGAGCTGCTGCGATGCAGGCTAATGGAGAGCGGCCGGGACACGCTGCTTGAGCGTGTTGCCGAGCTGCTGGACGCAGCGGCGTCGGGGGCGCCACCCTTCTGCTATCGACTTCCTCCCCAGGCCAATGCAGGGCCGCACGGCGAACCTCACCATGTCCGCGCGCCATCGACTACGCCCGGGGGCTTCATCAACATCAGCACGGCCGGTGGCGTAGGGGGCTCCAACTCCCCCATGCCGCCCTGGATAAGCACGAGCACAAGCGTCGCCCCCATGGTCCCGGCCGGATGCCGTATTGTCCTCCTCAGGACACCGTCATGGGCGGAGCAACATGGAGCGTGGGGCACCATGGCGAGGTGTTCGTGGTGACGGCCCCGGAAGCCTATGTGCCCCGCATGATGGACCAAGGGTACGCACCAGAGGACGACCTTGTCTCATTCACCGGAGAAGATTGGGGAGAGGGTGATGAAGCCATGTACCTAGGGTAGGGTCATGGACCTGTCCAAGATACCCTCCCCAAGGACATCTCTTGAAGAAACCACCTTTCAGTCGACCTGGAAGGATTCCACTCGACGGACTGAAGACACTCGACCATGAAGCCAACCACTCATTGCCGGAGATCTACTGATCGATCTGCATGCAAACGGTCGGTCATTAAGTGGCTTTATTGTCATCATAGCACTTTATGTGGGACGTTACCAGTAACTCCCTATCTTAATGTACCTTAATCCCTGCATAACTGAGGGCTAGAGGGTGCAGCAAACTACTGCGCAGCCACCCTCCTCGGTGTAAAGGATACGCACCCACAGTAACTCATACGCACATAATACGATCGACCGCCTCCGGGCTCCGAGGCGTGGGGCTGTTACTTCCTCCGAGAAGGGCCTGAACTCGTAAACATCTTGCGTATACAACTACTCCATAGCTAGGATCTTGCCTCTCCATACCTACCCCCATTCTCTTTGTCGGACTTAGAACCATGATGTTGGCGCCCACCGTAAGGGGCAGGTGTCTTAGCGACTTGTTGGAGAAGTTGCAGTTTTCCGATCCCCTTCATTATGGTTTGGTGGAGTTTTGGTTGAGGGTCGAGATCCGTCTCGGCGCGCTCACGTTCATCGCCGACGACTCCGCTTGGCTGCAGGAGGCTCCACTCGACGTCGAAGCACTCCCCGTCCGCGGGGCAACGCACTTTCGCGTGTGCGTCCGCGGCGTCCTCCTGCGGCAACTGTCGACCTAGTATCGTTGGCTCCTGTGCCGTCCCCCCTCCCAGTCTCTCGCCGGTGCAAGCGCTCCGGTCGGTCGAGGCTTCAGCGGTGGGTGAGGCACGCGGTGGCCCGCCAGTCGGCCACTCCCCAAGTCGCGGCAATCGAGCCCAACGAATCTCTCTACGGACTGTTCGATCTGTCGACTGGCTCCACAGAGACTGCATCCGAGTGCGACAGCAGTGATCCAGCGGCGGAGGTTCTGATGGTCGATGAACCACGTAGTCCTCCTGGTTTCCCCCACGCCGACGGAGGCGTTGGCGGAGGCGAGCCGGCGCAGGTTCACGAAGAGTATCAACCCGAGCCTCTCACTTCGCTGCAGAGGGAGGAGCTTCGCCGCCGGAACATGGATGTGCTTCACACTCCTATCGTTGGAGAAACCCCCGAGGCTCGTGCCTTAGAAGACGCGCGTTTGGCCAACTTGGCTGAGCGCACTGGACTGGAAAATCTCCAGCGAGTGCTTGACGAACGAGCGCAACAACGGGTCTCGTCGTCCAGTCGACGTCAACTCTTTCCACAACTGACTCAGGTATACCGAACTCCAATTCATAATCTAGCAGCTGCAGCCCGTATAGTAGAGTCCATTCAGCCTTCCCAGTCAGAGGCTGGCAGAGGCTTGCTACAGATCAGAGATTTACTCCGGGCAGCAGGAGATCAAAATTCAGCCAGATCGCGATGGAATAGGATTCACAGCAGATCCGCCGCTGCGAATACAGCCCGATCGACTCATAGCCCAAGATCGCCTGAGGCGTGAGGGACATGGAGGCCGGCGTGATCAAGATGAGGACCGATTCGATCGTGATGATCGACGTCGAGTGCCCACCTCCTCCAAGGGGTGGATCATACGCCGCCTCGACATCGAGGATGATGACGCCATCACGGTGTTGGGCGAAGGATTCCAGTCGACCCTGTGGAACCAGGCTTTGATGCGAGATCCATTATCGTTCAAGGTTTGGTCAGCGAACAGAGCTCACCGAGAAGGCCATGATGTAAATGCACCCACCAGCAGCAGAGTACACGTCTCAGGACCAGAGTGTTTTAGCAGAGCCATCAGGGCCGCGGTGATTCCTCCCAACTTCAGGTTGGCGACTGGAGTCAGTAAGTTCACTGGTGAGTCCAAGCCGGATACTTGGCTTGAGGACTACCGAGTGGCTGTTCAGATTGGCGGCGGCAATGATGAAGTGGCCATGAAACACCTGCCTCTTATGTTGGAGGGCTCAGCCAGAGCATGGTTGAATCAGTTAGCACCCAGCAGCATTTACACTTGGGAAGATCTTGCCCGAGTGTTTGCCAGGACATTTGAAGGAACTTGCAAGCGGCCAGCAGGGTTGACAGAGTTGCAGTCGTGTGTGCGGAAGTCGAATGAAACTCTGAGGGATTACATCTAGAGATGGATCACATTGCATCACATGGTAGAGAATGTATCTGATCATCAGGCAGTCTGTGCCTTCAAGGAAGGCGTTAAGAACAGAGAGTTAAGTTTGAAATTCGGTCGGACCGGAGACATGACCCTGAGTCGAATGATGGAGATTGCCACCAAGTACGCCAATGGTGAAGAAGAGGATCGGCTCCGGAGTGGCAAGTACAAGTCAGCCGCTAATGAAACCGGGGGAGGGAACTCCAGACGGAAGCAGAAGCGGAAAGTCGAGCCACCGCTCCCCGGAGAAGCCTTGGCCGTGACTCCAGGAAAGTTCAAGGGGAAATCCAAGGGACCTTGGAACCCCAAGAAAGTGAAAGACCAAGACGGAAATGATGTATTGGACTTGCCATGTCACATTCACACGAAGATAGATGAAGAGGGTAAACTCATTTACCCAAAGCATACCACTCGACAGTGTCGGCTCTTGATTCAGCAGTTCCAGGGGAAGCAGCCCAAGGATAAGGAAAAGGAGTCGGACAAAATTGAGGATAAGGAAGATAGTGATGGTGGATACCCCCAGGTCAATTCCACCCTGATGATTTTTGCTGACGTTGAAAGCAAAATTCGATTGAAAGTTATCAACCGAGAAGTGAATATGGTCGCTCCAGCGACACCCAGTTATCTGAAATGGTCGCAGACCGCCATCACGTTCGACCAGTCTGATTACCCGACACACATAGCCACCCCTGGGAGGCAAGCTTTGGTGGTCGACCCAGTCATCGAAGGCACTCGACTAACTAAAGTTTTGATGGATGGTGGCAGTGGCCTGTGTACAGACTCAACACCAGCAACATGAGCTTCCATGGAGTCATTCCTGGAAAGAAGGCTGAGTCACTCGACCAAATTGCTCTCGATGTGGTTTTTGGTGATTACAAGAATTTTCATAAGGAAAAGTTGACCTTTGAGGTCGTGGATTTCCAGAGCGCTTATCACGCTATTCTGGGAAGGCCGGCGTATGCACGTTTCATGGCTCGACCATGTTATGTATACCTCAAACTGAAGATGCCAGACCCCAAAGGTGTGATCACTGTCACTGGCAATCGGAAGAAGGCAGAAGAGTGTTTTCATAAAGGCTCTAAGATCGTTGATGCTCAGATGGCAATGGTAGAGCTGCAAGAGTACCAGAAAACTGCAGACCCGAGTGATTTGTTGCGAGCCAAGAAGCCCGCCATGGAGTCAAGATTTTACCGTCCGGTGAGACGAAGCCGATTCATATTCACCCGACTGATCCCAATGCTGCTCCGACTCACATCTCAACAACACTTGACTCCAAATAGGAAGAAGCGCTCATCTAGTTCCTCCGTGAGAACTGGGACATCTTCGCATGGAAGCCTCACGATATGCCGTGTTCCTGTGGGGATCGGCCGAGCATCGCCTCTGAAGTCGACTCAAAAGTTAAACCTATCAAAGAACATCTTCGACGGTCCGCCGTCCAGAAGAGAAAGGCCATTGGCGAGGAGGTGGCTCGACTCTTAGCAGCAGAGTTTATCCGGGAGATTTACCACTCCGAGTGGCTCGCCAATGTTGTCATGGTCCCTAAGAAGGACAAGACACTTCGCATGTGCATCGACTTCAAACATATCAATCGGGCCTGCCCGAAAGATCATTTTCCTCTCCCCCGCATCAACCAAATAGTCGACTCGACTATGAGATGTGAGCAGTTGTCTTTCTTAGACGCCTATTCCGGTTACCATCAGATCCGTCTATATGGACCCGACGAGATCAAAACAGCTTTCATCACTCCATTCGGGTGCTTCTGTTATGTCACCATGCCATTCGGCCTCAAGAATGCCGGAGCCACGTTCATGAGGATGATTCAAGTGTTTGCTCACTCAAATAAGTCGGAATGTGGAAGCATACATGGATGATATTGTGGTCAAGTCACGGAAAGGTTCCGACCTGTTGGTGACCTTGCTGAAACATTTGCCAATCTCAGAGGTATGATAGCAAGCTTAATCCATCAAAGTGCACATTCGGAGTTCTGGCGGAAAGTTACTCGGTTTTCGTTTCGAGCGAGGAATCGACGCCAACCCGTAAAAGTAGGCACTATACTCCGAATGAAACACCATGTGCGTGTGCACGATGTCCAGAAGCTTACTGGATGCTTGGCCACTTTAAGTTGATTCATCTCTCGTCTCGGTGAAAAGGCATTGCCTCTTTACCGACTGATGAAGAAGTCAGACAAGTTCGAGTGGACTCCCGAAGCTGATGCAACGTTTGCAGAGCTAAAAGCTCTACTCTCCACCCAGCCGGTGCTTGCTGCCCCAATCAGCAAAGAGCCTTTGCTGCTTTACATTGCAGCCACAGGACAAGTCGTCAGTACAGTACTTACGGTCGAGCGGGAAGAAGGAAAAGCCTTCAAAGTTCAGCGCCCAGTATATTATCTTTCTGAAGTATTGACCCCATCAAAGCAAAGATACCCTCATTATCAGAAGCTTGTTTATGGGATTTATATGACCACGAAGAAGGTTGCTCATTACTTCTCTGACCATTCCATTACAGTCATCAGCGACGCCCCATTGTCAGAGATTCTGCACAACAGAGATGCAATTGGTCGAGTGGCGAAATGGGCGATTGAACTCCTTCCCCTTGATATCAAGTTTGAGGCAAAGAAACCCATCAAGTTCAAGCGTAGCAGATTTCATCGCCGAGTGGATTGAACAGCAATCGCCGACTCAAGTTCACTCGAACCTTTGGACCATGTTCTTTGATGGTTCCAAGATGCTGAATGGTTCGATCTTTGAGGTAGTGTTGGTTTCCCCGAGGAGATAAGCTCGAGATATGTTCTCCAGATTCACTTTGATTCTTCCAACGGTGAAGCGGAATCTGAAGCACTGTTGTATCGGTTGCGTATGGCCATTTCACTCGGCGTCCGTCGCCTCATGGTCTATGGCGACTCAGATCTAGTGGTTAATCAAGTGATGAAGGAGTGGGATGTCAGAAGTCCAGCCATGACTGGTTATTGCAATGCAGTGAGCAAGCTAGAGAAGAAGTTCGAGGGGTTAGAGCTTCATCATGTGCCCCGACTGAAAAATCAAGCTGCTGATGATTTGGCGAAAATAGGGTCCAAGAGGGAATCCATTCCCAGTGATGTGTTTTTGGAGCACATCCACACACCGTCAATTCAAGAGGATCCTTTCACCGAAGAAGCCCCATAGCCAAAAAGTGCCACTGATCCGACTGAAGTTGAGGTCCCAGCTGTGGTCGACCTGATCATGGAAGTCGTGGTCATCACGCCCGACTGGAAAGTGTCGTACATCGCGCATATCCTAAGGAAAGAGCTCCCGGAGAACGAAGAAGAGGCTCGACAGATCGTCCGCCGATCCAAGGCCTTTACTGTGATCAAGGGACAATTGTACAGAGAAAGCGCGACTGGAGTCGGCCAGAAATGCATAACACCAGAAGAAGGTCAGATAATTCTTGATGATATCCACTCAGGGACCTGTGGTCATCATGCGTCCTCTCGGACCATTGTGGCTAAAGCATACCGAGCGGGATTTTACTGGCCAAAAGCAAATGAAATGGCAAAGGAAATAGTCGACAAGTGTGAAGGATGTCAGTTCTATTCCAATATGTCGCACAAACCCGCCTCAGCCTTGAAGACCATTCCACTCATCTGGCCCTTCGCTGTTTGGGGATTGGATATGATTGGACCACTGAGAACTGGCAGAAGCGGCTTCACTCACTTGCTAGTGGCAACCGACAAGTTTACTAAGTGGATCGAAGCTAAGCCTATCAAGAATCTCGATGCGTGCACTGCTATCAGTTTCATCAGAGAGTTGATATTCAGATATGGAGTTCCGCATAGCATCATCACTGACAATGGGTCAAACTTTGATTCCGACAAGTTCAAAGCCTTTTGCGCCTCTCAGGGCACGCGAGTCGACTATGCTTCAGTTGCTCACCCCCAGTCGAATGGACAAGCAGAACGAGCAAATGGTCTAATTCTCAAAGGACTGAAACCCCGGCTGATGCGCAATCTCAAGCATGCAGCAGGAGCGTGGGTCGATGAACTTCCATCAGTTCTTTGGGGATTGAGTACCACTCCTAATCGGTCTACTGGGCGAACTCCATTCTTTCTGGTCTATGGAGCTGAAGCAGTTCTGCCGAGTAACTTGCTTCACAATGCCCCTCGAGTCGAACTCTACTCTGAAGTTGAAGCGGAGCAAGCCCGACAAGATGCAGTCGACCTCCTAGAAGAGGAGAGAGATGGCCCTAATCCGCTCGACCATCTATCAGCAGGACTTGTGTCGATTCCATGCTAGAAATGTGAAGAGACGAACCTTCCAAGAAGGAGACTTGGTCCTCCGAGTGGATCAACAGAAACCACACAAGCTCGCTCCCACTTGGGAAGGTCCCTTCATCATCACCAGAGTTCTCCACAATGGAGCATACCATCTTTACAACGTCGATCGCTAGATTGATGAGCCTCGAGCTTGGAATGCGGGGCTGCTCCGCCCCTTTTATACTTAAGTACTCACTCGGGTGAGATGTAATAAAAGTACCTCTGTAGTTTGTTTATCGAAGACAAGAATGTTATAATTTTCCCAGTGATTGTTATTACTTTTTGTTTACATGAGAAATTTCCCCCCAGTGGGTGGCTTAGCTGTGAACCCGTTTCGCCTAAGTTTGTAAAAAAATCCCTGCCGAGTGGTGAGCCAGCCTCCCACTCGGGGGCTTAGTTGCGAATCCGTTTCGCCTAAGTGTTTAAAATCCTACCGAGTGGTGAGCCAGCCTCCCACTCGGGGGCTTAGCTGCAGTCCAAGTACTCGCCCAAGTATTTAATACAATGTGCGCTTTGGAAGGACGACGAGGTATAGGTCGACTGCTGCCTTCCCCTTCAGAGCTACGACACAAAAAATCCTCCCACTCGGAGGCTTAGCTGCAGTGCAGTACTCGCCTAAGTATTTGAAATCCTACCGAGTGGAGAGCGAACCTCCCACTCGGGGGCTTAGCTGCAGTCCAGTACTTGCCTAAGTATTTGAAATCCTACCGAGTGGAGAGCAACCCTCTCACTCGGGGGCTTAGCTGCAGTCCAGTACTCGCCTAAGTATCTGAAAATCCTACCGAGTGGAGAGCAATCCTCCCACTCGGGGGCCTAGCTGCAGCCCAGTACTCGCCTAAGTATCTTAAAATCCTACCGAGTGGAGAGCAATCCTCCCACTCGGGGGCTTAGCTGCAGTCCAGTACTCGCCTAAGTATATGAAAATCCTACCGAGTGGAGAGCAATCCTCCCACTCGGAGGCTTAGCTGCAGTCGAGTACTCGCCTAAGTATGAAATCCATTCCGATCCGCAAGGACGACGAGTTGCAGGTCGACTGCTACCTTCTCCTTCGGACCTTCGCCACAAGTACAACGTGTACTTCATTCCGATCCGCAAGGACGACGAGGTGCAGGTCGACTGCTACCTTCTCCTTCGGAGCTCCGCCACAAGTACAATGTGTACTTCATTCCGATCCGCAAGGACGACGAGGTGCAGGTCGACTGCTACCTTCTACTTCTGAGCTCCGCCACAAGTACAACATGTACTTCATTCCGATCCGCAAGGACGACGAGGTGCAGGTCGACTGCTACCTTCTCCTTTGGAGCGGCGCCACAAGTACAACGTGTACTTCATTCCGATCCGCAAGGACGACGAGGTGCGGGTCGACTGCTACCTTCTCCTTTGGAGCTGCGCCACAAGTACAACGTGTACTTCATTCCAATCCGCAAGGACGACGAGGTGCAGGTCGACTGCTACCTTCTCCTTCAGAGCTGCGCCACAAGTACAACGTGTACTTCATTCCGATCCGCAAGGATGACGAGGTGCGGGTCGACTGCTACCTTCTCCTTCGGAGCTGCGCCTCAAGTACAACAAGCATTCCATTCAGATCCGCAAGGACGCAGGTCGACTGCAATCTGTGCTCCATCCCTACCTGCAAGGACGATGAAGTGCAGGTCAACTGAAATATATTTCGAGTGAATAACAAAGCTCGCTCAAAGGCAAATGAAAGCATATTCGATGATAGGCCAAGTTCGGATAACGTCCTACGGGTTCGGAAGTGCTCAGGCGTCAAGCCTATTAAAGTTTATCGGTTACAAAACCACTCGGCATTCCGAGGAAATTTTAAGACGAATCATAGAAGTTTTTTACTCCTCACGTGGAGGACTGGAAGGCGCGACAAACTGGTCCAGGTCGATCCCGTCAGCGATCCGGGTGGCAGCAGCGATGAAAGTCTCCATGACAGATTGGAAGTCGTACTTCTTGGTATTGGCAACTTTGATGGACACCAGCTTTTCCTCTCGCGCCTCCTTGCAGTGAACACGGACAAGGGACAGAGCAACATCGGCACCACATCTGGCAGAAGACTTCTTCCATTCCTTCACTCAACTTGGAACGTCATTCAGTCGAGTCATTAATGACTCGAGGTCATTTTGAAGTGTCTCGCCTGGCCAGAGTGTCGAGTCGATCCGCGACACCGCAACCTTCAGTCGAGCGAGGTAGTCCACCACACCAGCAACACGAGACTCCAGTCGGAGCACGTTCATAGCAGCTTCATCCTTCATAGGGGAGTTAATGGGGTCCAGGCTTGTCTCCACTCGACTAGTCTCCTCCTCGAAGTTCTGAAAGAATTCTGTAAACGCAACTCGAGTTCAAGCTAATGGTTCTATGATGAGTCGGTGATAACAAGTCAGTCGGATAAGAGGAAATACCTTCAAGCACGAGGAATAACTTCTTGGCGAGCCCTCCCAGATAAGCCTCCAGATCGTTCCTCTTCCCGCCAGTTCGCCAGCCTTGTCGCTCAGAGCTATCTTGTCGTTCTTCAGTCGGCTAACCTCCTTGTTGGCTGCGTCGAGAGCAGTTTTCAGATTGGCGTTCTCTTCTTCAAGTTTACCGACTGAAGACAGCTTTTCTTCCACGAGCTTGGTTTTGTCCAAAACCGCTTTCTGCGCCTCGGCAAGGTCATGGTCCTTTTTCTTCAGAGCCTCCTCCATTTTATCTGCAAAATGACAATGAGATCAGAATCAGGAATGGGCAGAAAGACAAAGACAGTTGTCAAGTTCTCACTAGCCATACCTTTTGCTTCGTCTCTCGCCTTCTGCAAGTTCTCCTAAGCAAGCTTCAAGTCAAGGTTCAGCTGGATCTGTTTGTTTTCCAATTCAGTATAGCGAGCCACAAGCTCGCAGGATTTCTGCGAACAGTCAATCGACAGACATCAAAGATAGGTTGCTTCCGAGTGATTAAGAAAAATCTTTGCGTTCTAAGACTACAGCCGAATCAAAATATTCGACAGTAGTCTCGGGGACTACACCCAGTTGGTGCACTCAGCGTGCCCCCACTGGTTCTACCGACTCGGTTTGATCAGTCGACCGAAAGAGACAAAAAGGTTATGATCCTAAACCATAGCTAACTGTCAGCAGTCAGCCTCGGTATCATCATGATCTAATAAAAAAAGGAGTTCTTCCGACTACGGTCGACTGCCAGTAGTCCACCATAGTCTCGGGGACTACACCCAGTGGGTGCACTAAGTGTGCCCCCACTGGTTTCAAGATTCCATTCGACATGGCCCGACCAGACCGAGTGAAGAAGTTAGCAAAGAAATTCAAAGTATAAAGACTACGGTCGACTGCCAGCGGTCCACCATAGTCTCGGGGACTACACCCAGTGGGTGCACTCAGCGTGCTCCCACCAATCCAAAAATTCAATCGACACACCCAGTGGGTGTACATATACGAAGATCTTTAGAAAGAATAGTTTTCAGGTAGCATATCCTAACAGAACAAGTTGTGACCAACTAACCTGAATGTTGCTCTGGAGAGCTGAGCTGGCATCATAGGCCGCCTGGCTGGCCTCCCGGACCACCTTCACTTGCTCCATCATGATCCCCGCCTGGCGTATAGCTTCCTTAGCAGCACCCACTTGGTCCTCTGGGACGTGGTGTGTGGCGAAAAGGGAGGGCGGATCAGCAGTCGACGATGAAGGCGGATACTGCTGCCGCACAAAGAAAAGACACAGAAGTCCGAGTGATGTTGCCACCCTCATGTACCAAATACTAAGGCACCGATACAACTGGCGATCTTGCCCGAAGCGCCTTTTATTCCTCCTCCACCTTAGCGGTGCCTCGTCGTCATCATCAGGGATATCAATGACATGAGGAGGGACTACAGGAAAGATTCAAAGTCAAAAACGGAAATCCAATCGACCAAAAGTGAAACTGTTGAGATCATACCAAGGTTAGAGGTGACATCATCTTCCATTTCTTGGTCTTCGTTCCTGGCTGAGGTCTCGGAGGTAGCAGCGCTGCAAATGTCAGAAATCAGTTGACCAGTCAACAAGTCGACCAAAAGTATGTCTGCTAAACAAGAAAACACAAGTTCTGTCGTTACCCGGAAATGGTGGGAATGGCCATCCTCATCTTGGGCAAAGCCTTCGTCGGCTTTGATGGCGCTGCCGGGTTGCTTGGCGCTTTTTCGTCGGGCGCCGGAGAGGTCGTCCGAGGGCGTTGCTGATCGCCTCGACAAAGCGCGATAGTTTTGCCACGCCGACCAGCTGGGTCATGAGAGAGCTTGGATCGCCTTTCCGCGCGAGGAGGGTCAACTTCCCCATCCTCCTCCTCCTCTTCCTTTTCACCGGAGCTGTCGTCGTCTTCGTCCTCCTCACCATCAGATTGCCATTCCTCCTGGCTTTCACCTTCGCTTCCTTCCTCCTCCTCGACTGGTTCTTGCGCCCCGTTGGGCATCGAGTACATCTCAGTGGTGGCCTGGAGGACAACAAACAAAACAAATTCAATCGACCGATTTTAAGCAAACAAGATGGAGAAAGCGGGATCACAGTCAAAGATGCAGGAATGGACCTTGTCTACTTCGTATGAATGGTCGAGTGGAGGGATCCTCCTGGCTCCTCGAGGGTTGTCCTTGTTTCCTGTGATGCCCGCAAGGCACCTTTCCAGCATGGCATCCTTGACCTCCTCCGGGTGGATCCGAGTGGTGTCCTCAGTGCCAGAGTACAACCACATCGGATGGTCTCGCGCTTGAAGCGGCTGGATGCGTCGTCGAAGGAAGACCTCCAAGAGATCCATGCCAGTCACCCCGTATTGAATAAGTTGGACAATCCGTTCGACCAAAACCTTCACCTGCGCCTTCTCTTCCGGGATCACCTTCAAAGAATATGGCTTGCTCACTCGTTCCATGGAAAAACGAGGGAGTCCAGTCGACTGCCCTGACGTTGGCTGGTCCTTGCAGTAGAACCAAGTCGACTGCCATCCACGGACTGACTCGAGTAAAATCATGGCCGGAAAAGAAGTTTTTCCTCTCATTTGAAACCCAAGACCCCCACACATCTGAATCACTTGAGTTCTCTCGTCACTCGGATTGGCCTTTTTCACCGTCTGGGAGCGACAAGTGAAAATGTGCTTGAAAAGACCCCAGTGAGGCCGGCAACCCAAGAAATTCTCGCACAAAGACACGAAAGCAGCAAGATACACGATGGATTTGGGAGTGAAGTGGTGAAGTTGTGCCCCAAAGAAGTTCAGAAATCCCCGAAAGAAAGGGTGGAGCGGCAGAGAAAACCCGCGGTCGACATGGGTGGCCAAGAGAACACACTCACCCTCCAAAGGTTCTGGCTCCGATTCCTTCCCCGGCAGCCGCGCTGATCCATGGGGGATCCGTCCCTCATTTTCCATATCGTCGAGATCCTTCTGATGGATCGTCGAGCGGATCCAGTCGCCCTGGATCTAGCCCTGCGGCAAGCCGGCCCTTGACAAAGATCCGCCCCGACTTGTCGCTCTTCCCTTCGCCTTCGCCGTCACCTTCTTCGCCCGCTCCAAAGCCGCCGTCTTCTCCTTCACCATTGTCGCCGGCGAAACGCGCATAGAGCAGCAGCACGGAGGTGGAATTGCACGCGGCGGATGAATCTAGGGAAGGGAGGAGGAAAGAGGAACGCACTTTCAAAAACCCCCGTCCGGGGCCTTATATGAGGTTGCTTCCGAGTGACTGACTGGTAGGCCTGGGCGATCCTGTCAAATCCCGCAACAGTCGCCCGCGCGATACGTGGCGAAAAAGGTGGCGCGGAGATCGAGGCATCCCTGCCTTATCCCGTCCGATTACTGCGGCCTCCTGCGCCCCGCTCACTTCCCGAAATTCGAATCCCACAAAATCCACGCCGCCACAGAACAAATCTCAGACAGAAGATTTACTCCGACCTGTCATTCGGAGTTCTCCAAGTACGAAAAACACACTCGACGGATACAAAGAATGGATCAAGGCGATTGAAAAAGAAGCTGAAGCCACCACCTAAGCTCGTTGATCCCGAACAAGACATGCTCATCGTACGTAAAGTGGGTCGGAAGAGTTCTCAACTCCTTCCCCACTCAAACCTCGATCCATTCGGGGGCTACTGATGAAGCCATGTACCTAGGGTAGGGTCATGGACCTGTCCAATATACCCTCCCCAAGGACATCTCTTCAAGAAACCACCTTTCAGTCGACCTGGAAGGATTCCAATCGACGGACCTGAAGACACTCGACCATGAAGCCAACCACTCGACCGCCAGAGATCTCTGATCAGTCTACATGCAAGCGGTCGGTCATTAAGTGGCTTTATTGTCATCATAGCACTTTATGTGGGACGTTACCAAGAACTCCCTATCTTAATGTACCTTAATCCCTGCATAATCGAGGGTCGGAGGGGTCCGCGAACTCTATATAAGCCACCCCATCCTCGGTGTAAAGGGTTCGCACCCACAGAACTCATATGCATATAATACAGTCGACCGCCTCCGGGCTCTGAGACGTAGGGCTGTTACTTCCTCCGAGAAGGGCCTGAACTCGTAAACATCTTGCGTATACAACTACTCCATAGCTAGGATCTTGCCTCTCCATACCTACCCCCCATTCTACTGTCAGACTTAGAACCACGACAGAGGGAGCACTAGGAGCCGAAGCCTTCCAAGAACCAACGGAGAACCACAATGATCGTGCCGGCAGCGGCAACTACAGGGTACCGCTAGTCTCTCAGGAACAGGCTTATGCTAACCATGGACTACAGATGAATCAGGTCACAACATCGATCGACGACCCAGGCACGGCGGCACCCGTTCCAACAAGGGAGACACGTTGGGGGCCACCGAGAGGGAGCCAGGAGCAAGGCCTCTCCCCGCGGTGTGTGATGCCTGACGACACCCAGAGGTAGGCCCTCTGCCGGGGAGGCCTCGACAACCCTTCCCCCGGCAGAGGACTTGTGGTCGCCGAGGGAACCGCTGGCGTCCTCTTTCCCTCCTCTGTGTCATCCGGGTGACCGGTCGGCTCAGAGGAGGTCGAGGGTGGCGCAAGGCGGGGCCCTCGTCTGGCGATATGAAGCAAGGCCGGTACCTGTGAAGAAGGCCTAGTGCCTGTGAAGCTCGCCGCCCGTGACACTCTCACATAATAATGAGTTGGGGCTGTACACGCCCCGGAGTCTCAGGGGTGCCGGCCTCAGGCCCTGGGGCTCCCTCCCACGCCTAGTGGCAGCACTTAGCTCTGCTACCGTGAGAATACTTGAAGACCAGAAGACTAGACTAGGTGCCGGACGCGGCCTTTTGCTTTGGATCTCTCTCTTTCTGTAGCTTTGCCTTCTGGATTTGGATTTGAGTTGAAGCTAAGTTTTATTGATGCGCGCGGGGGGAGCATTTTCTCGTTTGAGCAATTCCTTGCTTTCTGGATCTCGCTTTATGCAGGACTCATGTCCGCCGCCTTTCCTCACGGTCTCCTCATGGCCAGGACTGTCTGGCAGCTGTGGCATACTTAACACTGCAGAATCGGTGCTCACCTCTCGTAGGGCCCCTTTCGACGGGGCGACGAGCTCCGCAAGGTTCTCAGGAACTCGACACACCGCAGCCCAGCTCAAAGCTGGTGCTGACTAAGGTAAACCAAGACAGAAAGCTCGCATCAAGATTCACAAGTTCGCGAGGACACAAACTCGCATCGCATGGAAAAGTAAAAACTGCAATTTGCTTACATGAGGGGCTCCCCCTCTCAAAATGCTCTTACAAGTTTCCAAGGGCCACGCCCGAGTTTGTGCGCAGGAAGAAATGACAGGAGAACAAGGGATCAGCCAGAAATGTCGCTCGCTGCGTCACCCGCAGACGCGTCACTCGCGTCGTCGTCGTCTTCATCGGCATCATCGCCGCCATCGGCGACGCCCCCGTCGCCATCGTCGACCACGTCGCCTTCATCTGCGACGACCACCACCGCGTCATCCTCCGAAGCGAAGGCCCTGACCAACATGTCCACATTGTCCTCAACCCAGCGCGCTAGGTCGCCCCGGACAACTGTGGGTACGGGGGCGATGGCAGTGTCAAAGTCAAAGTTGGGGTCGGTATTCAGGAGGTGGCTAAAGACACGGGAGAAAGCATGCTCGAGCAGGCCACGCCCCCTTTCCTCCATAAGCTGGCGAGCTCTAGCAGATTGAGCCTCCAGGCGCGTCACCACCTCGGTGAAGAAGGTCAGGTGGCTGGCATAATCATTTGAGTGAGGGGTCGGCGCCTCCACGTCGCAAATATGGCCCAGGGCGATATTGGCCCTGTTCCGGAGATCCTGAAGCATGGGGGCATGCTCGCGCTCTAGCGTTCGATGTTGGACCACCTCCTCCGTGTTCTGCCTCACGACGACCTCTGCATCATCAACCCACCTCCGGAGGGAACGCAGCTCGGCGCGGGCGGAGGCCAAGTCCGCCTGCGCCATGACCAGGGCAGCGGCCGTGGCTTCCGCATGCCTCTCAGCCTCGTCCAACCTGGGCGTGAGGGCAGCGGCCCTGCCCTCATCCTCCATGTCTGCGAGCTTCAGCTTCCGGTTGTACCTGCTCTCCAGGTCCGCGCGAACCTCAGCCACCCGGCGGTTCACCTCCTACTCAACTCCAGCCTCGCGAACCCCTACGGTGTCTTCTGCTTGGGCAACTTGACGCTCCCTCATCTGCAGTTGTTCGAGCTCGCGGTTACGCTCCATGGCCTCCAAGGCCAGCGCCTCCTCACGCTTCCGGACCTCATCTTCCTCCGCGGGCGTCCCCCTCAGCGACGCAAGAGCGGCCTTGTGCGCCTCCACCTGCTACTCAAGAGACGCGCTCCACGCCTGGAGCTCCCACGCGCGCTTCTCTGCAACCTCGCGGCGGCGATCAGCCACGCGAGCCTCTTCCAAGGCTCGCGAGCGGGCTTCATAGGAAACCTTGAGAGACGCCTCAGCCTTCGCGTTCTCAAAGTCATGCTGATAGCGGCCGAGGTTGATGGCCACCTTCAGCTTGCGCCGCTCCTCCGCCAGCCGGAGACCTTCAGCCTCAAGACGCGAATCGACACTCGCGAGCTCTCCACCAAGCCGGCTCATCGCGTTCATCGCCTCCTAGAAGAGCTCATGGCGAACCATGCTCCGCCCACACTTGAGCTCGAACGCCCGGCCTTCTTCGTCCTCCACCTCGGGGGCTGCGGGCGAGGCGTCAAGCAGCGCGCCACCCCTCGGCTGGGTGGCGCGGACCCGACACCAGCCCGTCCTCGCGAGAAGCCCAAGCCTGCTGGGGCTCGCTGCTCAAAGAGGAGCCGAGGATCGAAGCCAACAAGTTGCCGTCAAAAATCAGCGGAGGAGTCTTGGGCACGCCTACCAAGCTCCACGCCAGACCAAGGGGGAGGAGCGACGAGGCCGCAGATTCAGCATGCCAGGAAGGCAAGAGTGCCCCTTCAACCAACCCTGCTCCAAGGGCAACCAGCGAACTCGGAGCGCTCGAGGCTGGCGGAAGAGTTAAGGAAGAAGGAGGTCGTTTCTCAGGAGATTTAGCAGCCTCAGTGGAAGGAGCCCTGAAAGACTGGCGTCAGAAGAAGAAAGCAGCACACAGAGAGCCACAACGGTACGATACTTACACGTCAATGGCAATGTACTTCCTCCGCTTTAGCGGTCCAAAGAAATTGCTGCCGCTGGGAGATCCTTTCCTCTTGCGGAGCTCCTCGAAGTCCACACAAAGACGACTGGAACGCTGGACGTGATGGCCGGTGCGCAGCGGGGCCGAAGAAGAGCTCGGAAGAATATCTTCAGGGGTGCCCGGTTTCGGCGAACAGCCGGGAACCATTTCACCACGACCTCCCGAGGCTCCTGGAGCCTTGGCCTCGGGAGCCGCATGCAGCGTCTCCTAAGCAACGGACCCCCCAGGAGGGGAGTGGCAGGCTCCTGAAGACGATGCCCCAGGATCACCACTCGGCACGTGCTCCTCAGCACTCGAGCCGTTGGCCTCCACCTGAGCTCGCCCACCTGCGCCTTCACTTGGGGCGAGCTCAGCATCAGGGGCAAGGAAGGGAGCCATGACGACGAGGTTCTCATGAGGCCCCTCCAGGCCGATCGGCCGCGGCCCCCGTTCATCAAAGAGAGGCATGTCCTTCACAAATTCATCCTTATTATTGCAGCGGTACAGCAAATAGTTCTGCCCAGGCAGTTCGGCCGGCAGAAAGACACCCGTCAGGACCTTGAGCACTGTTCTCCGCGTCCCGAGGAGGAGCCCGGACTCCTGGAACCTCATGTGGTCCTGGCTACTGAGCAAGGTCCACATTGGGCAAGAATGGCGCTAAAGCGGAGCGACCCGGCGTTGGACGAATTCCTTCACCACCATCGGTGCAGTTACGCTGCGATCCTTCAGCAACCTCAACCTAAGCCAGACGTGGGCAAGGCCGGGGCTCGCGAGCCGCTGATGGCTCCAGCCGGAGTTAGGAACAGCGGGCCCCGACGGAGCCTGAAGCAGAGGACTGAGCACACCGGCATCGACGAACACCCATCGTATCCGGAATTCGCTCGTGGATGGAGGGAGCTCGAAATCGATCCCCTCGCCCGCCGTCGCAGCCACGGCCTGGAAGCTCACGCACCCCGAGCATTGCTGAGTGTCGGCCAGATGCAATGAGAAGAAGTGACGGAGGAGAGCCACTGAAGGAGCGATGCCCACCATGGCCTCGCACACGAAGGACAAGACAACAAGAAGAGTCACAGATTGAGGGTCGAGATGTAGCATGTGGATCTGATATTGCTCAAGCACATCATTGAAGAAGGCGGAGAAGGGTGGAATCAGGCCAGCCCAGAGGGCATCTATGAAGATTGGGACCTCGGTGGCCGTCTGAGCCATGCGAGTGCAAGACGCGGGCCAAGCCACCGTCTCCCCCCCACTCATTGAAGCTGGAAGCAAGCATCGGGCACACCTTGTCCATGGCCTTGTCGTTGAGCACCCGAGACTGGCCGAGCGCCGGCGCAAAGGACGGAGGCGCAGCTGGAAGAGACAGGGGACTCTTCCCCTTCTCAGCTTGTCTAGGCGCCATGGTGATGGAGCAGGCGAAGCAGGAGTCAGATTGGAGAAGAGAAGCAGAGCCACAAGGAAGCAGGGGAATTGGGGAAGCAAGGCGCAGGAGGCGGAGGAATAACTCTGTAGGCCGCAGGGGCCGCATAGCCAGGCGGATTCAAAGGCAGAGTGGGGAAGCAAAGACACCCACGTCCAATCAACTGCCACGTGTCGACCGAGGCCGCAGGCTTTTGGGGCCCGCGGTGCTCCGAACTTGACCCTTGGCTTCGCAGCGAAGCCAAGCCGGAGCGCACCTTGGGCCCGGGGGCTACTGTCGGTGTTCTGGGGACGGGGGTCCCCAGACTTCCCTGCTTGCAGCCCACAGCGTGGCCAAGCGGCAGGCCGTACGGCCCATCTTCGTCAACAAGACACCCAAGACCCTCGCGACGGTCCAAGCCTCGCGAGGCAGACGATGCAAGACCTCCTCTGGAGTGGCCTAGCCAAGCAGGCTCATGAGGAGCGGAGATATCAAGGCGAGGCAAACCTCACGAGGCTCTCGTGACGTGAGCCATGACGAACGGTGCCAGGCGGGTGCCAGGCGGGCACCAATGCGCGCGGTGTCCCTATTTCCTCTTTAGTGCTAAGGAGGCTAGCGCAGGCGAAGAGTACCGAGGCATCAGGCAAAAGTTGCCATATTGGTGCAATAAGACCGAGACCAGGAGGACGGCAAGGCGGAGGTCATCGTGGAGCCCAAGACGGCGTCACCCAGTAGCTTTTTCGCAGCGAAGACCGCTTTTGTCAGGATAGCTTGTACTAGCTGTCCCCCTTCAAATTTGCCCGCCGTTGTTGGCTCCCTTCCCGCTCGATATTTGGGAAGAGGACCAGGGCCTATATAAGTAGAGCTAGCCACCACAGTAGGAGGCATCTGATCAGCAACTGATCGAACCCTCACACCACAAGTTCATACGCACAAGAACACCTCAATCTCAGGAGGCTGTTCTTCCCTTGTAATGTTCATCATTAGCCCAAGAGGCAATCCACCACCACCACACTGGAGTAGGGTATTACACCACAACGGTGGCCCGAACCAGTATAAACCCCGTGTCTTTCTATGTTGCGAGTTCGTCGAGTTCGTCCGCGAGATCTTAGCGAGCTAGAGTGTAGATCGGTAGGAGGGAAAGACTCCGCGTGCACCCCAGTGTTCGAACCTTAAGGGTTTGCCGGAACCCCACATCCGACACCAACTATTGCTTCTACGACTATCGCTACCTCTTAGTGATAAAGTGAAGTAGTTACATGGTGATTGCATTCCATACAATAAAGCGACAACCATAAGGCTCCTGCCAGTTTCCGATAACGGTTACAAAACATGATCATCTCATACAACAATTTATATCTCATCACGTTTTGACCATATCACATCACAACATGCCCTGCAAAAACAAGTTAAACGTCCTCTACTTTGTTGTTGCAAATTTTACGTGGCTGCTACGGGCTTCTAGAAAGAACCGTCCTTACCTACGCATCAAAACCACAATGATTTTTCGTCAAGTGTGTTGTTTTAACCTTCAACAAGGACCGGGTGTAGTCAAACTCGATTCAACTAAAGTTGGAGAAACAGACACCCGCCAGCCACCTGTGTGCGAAGCACGTCGGTAGAACCAGTCTCATCAACGCGGTCATGTAATGTCGGTCTGGGCCTCTTCATCCAACAATACCGCCGAATCAACGTAAGACGTTGCTGGTAAGCAGTATGGTTATTATTTCCCAAAACTCTCTGTGTTCTACTCATGCATATAACATCTACGCATAGACCTGGCTCTGATGCCACTATTGTGGAAAGTAGTATTTCAAAAAAAATACCTACGATCATGCAAGATCTATCTAGGAGAAGCATAGCAACGAGCGGGGAGAGTGTGTCCATGTACCCTCATAGACCGAAAGCGGAAGCGTTTAGTAACGCGGTTGATGTAGTCGAACATCTTCGCAATCCAACCGATCCAAGCACCGAACGTACGGCACCTTCGCGTTCAGCACACGTTTAGCTCGATGACATCCCTCGAGCTCTTGATCCAGTTGAGGACGAGGGAAAGTTCCGTCAGCACGACGGTATGGCGACGATGATGATGAAGTTACCGGCGCAGGGCTTCGCCTAAGCACTACGACGATATGACCGAGGTGTGTAACTGTGGAGGGGAGCACCGCACACGGCTAAGACAATTGATCTTGTGTGTTCTAAGGTGCCCCCTGCCCCCGTATATAAAGGAGGGGAGGGGGAGGCCGGCCGGCCCCTGTAGGGCACGCGAGGAGAGAGGAGTCCTACTAGGACTCCAAGTCCTAGTAGAATTCGGACTGCCAAGGGGGGAGCGCGGCCAGCCCCTTGCATCCCTCCTCTCTCTCTCCACTAAGGCCCATCAAGGCCCATTAGTTCCCCGGGGGCTTCCAATAACCCTCCGGCACTCCGATAATTACCCGGTACCTCTCGGAACTCATCCAGTGTCCGAATAACATCATCCAATATATCATTCTTTATGTCTCGACCATTTCAAGACTCCTCGTCATGTCTGTGATCTCATCCGGGACTCCGAACAAACTTCGGTCATCAAATCACATAACTCATAATACAAATCGTCATTGAACGTTAAGTGTGCGGACCCTACGGGTTCGAGAACAATGTAGACATGACCGAGACACATCACCGGTCAATAACCAATAGCGGAACCTGGATGTTCATATTGGCTCCTACATATTCTATGAAGATATTTATCGGTCAAACCGCATAACAACATACGTTGTTCCCTTTGTCATCGGTATGTTACTTACCCGAGATTTGATCTCGGTATCATCATACCTAGTTCAATCTCATTAACGGCAAGTCTCTTTACTCGTTCCATAATGCATCATCCCGCAACTAACTCATTAGTCACATTGCTTGCAAGGCATATAGTGATGTGCATTACCGAGAGGGCCCACAGATACCTCTCCGATACACGGAGTGCCTAATCCTAATCTTGATCTATGCCAACTCAACAAACACCATCAGAGACACCTGTAGAGCATCTTTATATTCACCTAGTTACATTGTGACATTTGATAGCACACAAGGTGTTCCTCCGGTATTCGGGAGTTTCATAATCTCATTGTCAGAGGAACATGTATAAGTCATAAAGAAAGCAATAGCAATAAAACTAAAAGATCATAATGCTAAGCTAACGGATGGGTCTTGTCCATCACATCATTCTATAATGATGTGATCCCGTTCATCAAATGACAACACATGTCTATGGTTAGGAAACTTAACCATCTTTGATTAACGAGCTAGTAAAGTAGAGGCATACTAGGGACACTCTGTTTGCCTATGTATTCACACATGTACTAAGTTTCTGGTTAATACAATTCTAGCATGAATAATAAACATTCATCATGATATAAGGATATATAAATAACAACTTTATTATTGCCTCTAGGGCATATTTCTTTCATGCCCAAGGCACCCCAAGGTAATATTCAAGGACAACCAAGAGCCTATGCTTAGGGATGCCCTGGATGGCATCCCCTCTTTCATCTTCGTTCATCGGTAACCTTACTTGGAGCTATATTTTTATTCACCACATGACATGTGTTTTGCTTGGAGCGTCATTTTATTTTATTAGGATTTTCTTGCTGTTTGAATAAAATATTAAGATCTGAAATACTTAAATGAGAGAGAGTCCTCACATAGCTAAATAATTATTTGACTACTCATTGATCTTCACTTATATCTTTTGGAGTAGTTTGTCATTTACTCTCGTGCTTCACTTATATCCCATGAGTAAATGGTTGAATGAATTGAATATCATAAATCTGAATTTATATATATTTCATATGCTTATACCATGGGGAGTAATGACTTCACATATAAGAAGTAGAGGTTGTAAATTTATTGAAATCTAGCAAACATAGTATTGGTCACTAGAACAATTCATGAAAGAATATTGAAGGAAGAGAGGTTTCACATATAAATATACTATCTTGGACATCTTTTATGATTGTGAGCCCCATTAATTATTTTTAAACTTGATCAAATTAGTTGAAGTTGGACAAGGAAGACAACATAATGAGTTATGCTTGGGTATGTTTGTATAGAAGTTATATTGTTATGGATCCTCCAACATGTGGTGCTTGCTATTTAGAATCTTTTGCTATCCTAAATTTCTTTACTAAGCGGGAATACTGCTTGTTCATCCAAATTCCTTGAACCAAGTTTCTTCCATGAGTGTCCATCATATCTACCTATATGCGGTATTTACCTGCCGTTCCAAGAAAATTTGCATGTGCCAAACTCTAAACCTTCAAATAATAACCTGTTTTGTATGCCCCAATAGCTCATGTAGCGACTAGGGGCTGTCAGTACCTTCCATGCTAGGTGGGTTATTCTCACGATGAGTGTTTATTCACTTATCATTCACAAGAGAGTGGCTGGTGATTGGGATGCCCAGTCCTATGATCAAAAGATCAAAAACAAAATCACAAATATAAACAAAACTCCCCCGGTATTGTTGATAGTTGGACGGAACCCGTTGTTTCGGACGAGCCGTGGAATGTGATTGTTGGTGGAGGTGGAGTAAAATCTTTACCTTTCTGTATGGTAACCGCCTATAATGTATCTAGTATGGAAGATATTGGGAACTCTTGGTTGTTATGTTGACAATGAAAGCATACCTCTCAAAATTATTTTCATCTCTGTTTTAAAAGCTTCGAGCTCTAGCACCTCTGCAAATCCCTGCTTCCCTCTGCGAAGGGCCTATATTTTACTTTTATGCAAGAGTGAGTAGTATTCCTTCTCATTCCAACGTACTATTTAGTTGTTAAGCATCATGTGATGGGGAAAGATATAAGCATATATGGCCATTCAAATATATTTGATCATGAATTATTATTGTTGACAATTATCTATATGATAAATAAGTTGGGAGGCGAAACATTAAGCCCCTATCTTTCTCTATGTTCAATGGATGTTATTTGTTCTAAAAATATGCTTTGAGTGGTAGTGATACGTCTCCGTCGTATCTATAATTTTTTATTGTTCCATGCCAATATTCTACAACTTTTACATACTTTTGGCAACTTTTTATACTATTTTTGGGACTAATATATTGATCCAGTGCCAAGTGCTAGTTCCTGTTTGTTGCATGTTTTTTGTTTTGCGGAAAATCTGTATCAAGCAGAGTCCAAACGGGATAAAAACTAACAGAGATTTTTTTGGAATATATGTGATTTTTTGGAAAAAGAATCAACGTGAGAAGATGCCCGAGGGGCCCACAAGGACGGAGGGCGCGCCCCTGGTCCTTGTGGCCACTCCGTAATGCGGTTGGTGCCCTTCTTCTGGCGCAAGAAAGCTAATATCCGGATAAAAATCATGTTAAAATTTCAGCCCAATCGGAGTTACGTATCTCCGGGAATTAAGAAACGGTGAAAGGCCGTAACTCGGGAGCGCAGAAATGTATAGGAAAGAGAGAGAGAGAGAGAGAGAGAGAGAGAGAGAGAGAGAGAGAGAGAGAGAGAGATCCAATCTCGGAGGGGCTCTTGCCCCTCCGCCGCCATGGAAGCCAAGGACCAGAGGGGAAACCCTTCTCCCATCTAGGGGGAAGGTCAAGGAAGAAGAAGAAGAAGGGGGGCTCTCTCCCCATCTCTCCCGGTGGTGCCAGAACGCCGCCAGGGCCATCTATACCAACAACTTCGCCACCGTCATCACCAACTCTCTCCCCCTCTATGCAGCGTTGTAACACCTCTTCTCCCCACTGTAATCTCTACCTTAACATGGTGCTCAACGCTATATATTATTTCCCAATGATGTAAGGCTATCCTATGATGTTGGAGTATATCCGTTTTGTCCTATGGGTTAATTGATGATCGTGATTGGTTTGAGTTGCATGTTTTATTAATTGTGATGTCCTATGGTGCTCTCTGTGTCGCGCAAGCGTGAGGGATCCCCGCTGTAGGGTTTGCAATATGTTCATGGTTTGCTTATTGTCTGTGTTGCGTGAGTGATAGAAACACAAACACGGATAAGTGGGTCATGGCGTATGGGAATAAAGAGGACTTGATACTTTAATGCTATGGTTGGGTTTTACCTTAATGATCTTTAGTAGTTGCGGATGCTTGCTAGAGTTCCAATCATAAGTGAATATTATCCAAGAAGAGAAAGTATGTTAGCTTATGCCTCTCCCTCATATAAAATTGCAATAATGATTATCGGTCTAGTCATCAATTGCCTAAGGACAAATAACTTTCTCGTGACAAAAAGCTCTCTACTAAAACTAACTTAGTTGTGTCTTTATCTAAATAGCCCTAGCTTTTATTTAGATGCTCTTTATTATCTTGCAAACCTAGCCTACAACACCTGCAATGTACTTCTAGTTTCATACTTGTTCCAGGTAAAGCGAACGTTAAGCGTGCGTAGAGTTGTATCGGTGGTCGATAGAACTTGAGGGAATGTTTGTTCTACCTTTAGCTCCTCGTTGGGTTCAACACTCTTACTTATCGAAAGAGGCTACAACTAATCCCCTATACTTGTGGGTTATCAAGACCTTTTTCTGGCGCCATTGCCGGGGAGCAATAGCGTGGGGTGAATATTCTCGTGTGTGCTTGTTTGCTTTATCACTAAATAGATTTTATTTGCTGTTCTAAGTTGTTTTATATCTTTAGTTATGGATATGGAACACGAAATACCAAAAAATAGGTGTACTTGCTACTCATGGAGATTGGGAACCTCCTAAAACCCTCGATGCTCATTATGTGAAAGATATTATGCACTACTTTAATAATCCTGAGAAAGGCCCATTAAATTATATAATGGGAGACACGTTGGATCAACGTGAATACTTTAGGAATTATCGCTTGACTCAAAAAGGGAAACTATTATGGGATCAGATTTATATGTTGCATTGGTATGCTTGAGATCTATGCTTGAGATATGATTATACTTGTTGCTCTAGGATGAAGGATCGACACCTACCCTTTTCATGTAACTTTAATGATAATAAAACCTTCACTTCTTATGCTAATGGTACACTACTGCAGGATGGTCCAAACGCGACACTACGATCAGATCCCTTCGACGAAACTGTGTGCGATGCCATAATCGCAAACGGTGGTGTAAAAAACCCGTCAAAAAAGGTGCAAAACGTTTGCGATGATGGATACATCAAACACGGTTCAGATTTTAGTTGCGTGTGCGATGTAGGGCATATGGTTCAGTCCAATTAACTATTTGGGATGAGGAGGAATAAAGGTAATGGGCAGCCAGATGAAGGCGTGTGCGATATACAGCATACGGTTCACTAGGATGAACTGTGTGTGATTAGGCAACACAATGGAAACGGTTCAACTGAACAAGATGTGTGTGATACGCGGCAAACAGGTCCGTAATCAGAAATGTGTGCGAAGACCAATAATAACAGAGACGATTGCTGCTAAGAAGCCGTGTGATTTGCTCTGTCTACAGTAGAATAACATGTATATATATGAAATAAACATTGAATTACATAAGTGACTATACAGATCATTCGCACACACCTCAATAAACAATTGCATGCATTCTAAAGTAGGAGAAACGATCGTCCAGTCATCTACTTCTTGTGACGCTCCCGCCACTACTCTGTGGCTCGATCCTCGTCTGGGGCAGGAAGAAGACAATTCCTCATGTCAATGATCCGCCTGTACATCTCGTAGCTTGTGTACGCGTCCATGGCCGCGTACTTGACATGTTGTTCATCCAGTCTCTCATGCCACACACTGTGCCAGGCGTTCTTGTCCTTATTGCTCTCATTCTTCATCTTCATGTAGTAGGGGTCGATGATGGCCGAGGCGAGGTCAACCAGGGAGTTCAGTTTGTTTTTGTCGCTGCCCCAGACCTTGTAGTGGTGCTGGATGTTGACAGGATTCGGGCATTTCAAGTCCGAAACCTTGAGCGCTTTTAGATCGTTGGTGGTGTCCACCGTAGCGAAACTGTAGTCGGAGCTATTGATAAACCTGGAGAAACGCTCGCAAGGCCTTGTGGCAAGGTGGTAGTGGTAGACAAGGACGTCATGTCGCATGCACAACTGGGCGACGGCAACCTTCTGATCGTGCCCGGCACGACCGATGGTGTACTCGAGGTCGAAGCCGACCACTCGGTACTTTCCTTGGCAAGGAACTCCTCCATACTTTGGATGGAGCTCTCCACCGAGACCGGATCATTTGTGTACACGTGTCCACTATGTGATGCATAGTGAACTGCCCGCCGTTGTCGTCGTCGGCCGCTGGGAGCGCCATTGGAGCCACTGGGAGCGCCATTGGAGCCGCTGGATGTCCTCTCTGTATGTGTCGACGTGGGTGTGCTTATTGTGTCATGTGACGCGAGAGATATAAGGTAAATGGACGTAGGAATAAATGGGGGCCAGGCGGCCTGGATTCTCTACGCGTCCGCATGGCAGTTTTTCCAGCGGGTAACTGCATCATCGCGCTGCGCCCGGCGCAACCGCATGCACACGAACGTGCATGATCATGCACCGGCCCCAAACACTGGCAGCGTGCATGGAGGGACAAGGGCAGAGCACCCGGAGGGACACGAGAGCAGAGCGCGCACGGCGGGACGCGAGGAGAGTGCACTGCGGCCGCCTGAACCGCAAGCAACCACACGCATAAAGCAATTGAACACGCAGGAAATGGTCGCCTACAAGCCGGCCGACAGTTGCGTCGCTGCGTAGAGAGCGGCCGTGTGCTACCACCTCCGTCTAGTCTATAGTCCCCTTCATATTCTGTGCCATACTTCGCCCTCAAATTTAATCCACAAAATGTTAATGCGTGTTATAAAAATTATATAATTAGAAACTATGTTCAAATATGAATCCAACTATAAAATATTTGGCGACATGCATTCATATTTTATTAGTTAAATCATACTTATAAACCAGGACGAGGGTATAGTAGATAATTAAATCGCAAACTTTTTTTATTAACCGTGTGTGTACGTGGCCTTTCGTCCTCCTCTCACACGTCTTGTCACCCCTCTACCGCAGACGGCTTACATCGCAAGCTTGCGCAGTGCACGGGGATGTTCTTTTGGCCAAACGGTGGTGCCAATGAATCGTCGGTGAGCCCATTCCCACGCAACCTCGCCGGTTCCCGCGCAAGCTTCCCGCCTGACTCGGTGAAATCCCCCCAAAATCCCAATGCTTACCGGCCTGCTATAAAAACCCTCACGGTCGGCAAGTCCTGCGTCGCATTTTCCCCTCCCCCTGTAGCTTATCTCGTCTGCTTCTCCCACAATGCCAATGGCACCGGTCCTTCATCATCGCACAACCACTCCGCTTTCATCAGAGGACAGCCCCAGCTGGGAGGCTACACCATGGTGGCGGCGCAGTCCCCAGCGTAGTGTAGTGCGCGTGGCGTCCCTGTTGGGTGTGTGCGGAACACTCACCACACACTCCGCCGCCAGTGCCCGTCGGTAGCTGTTGCCAGCCGCCGTTGCCGCCACACCACCGTCGAAAGCCAGGTCCATCGCCCGCTCCGCCGCCGCGGCCCGAAGGCCGAAGGTGGCCGTCATGGATGCCACCCCACTGCTGGCTACCGTGGCCATCACCCGCTCCGCCACCGCGGCCCGAAGGCGGGAGGTGGTGGTCGTGGCCGCCACCCCATCGTCGGCCAGCGTGGCCGCCAGTCCACCGTTGGCCGCCAGGGTCATCACCCGCTCCGCCACCGCCGCCCGAAGGCGGGAGGCGGAGGTGGATGCCAACACGTGCGTCAGCGACCTTGCGTGCTACATCGAGTTCCTGCGGGAGGAGTAGGAGCGCCTCGTCGAGCATGCAAAGAGCCTTACCGCCGCCGTGGCCGCAGCACACGCCACCTCAGAGGCGAGGAATCAGGAGATCTACGAGGAGAACCGCTGCTTCGAGAGGGGTCATCTGGAGCGTCAGAGGGTGTTCGAGGTGAGCGTCGCTGAAGCTGCAACAGCGGCAGGCACCGTATTGCGGTTGCCCAGCTCATCGGTAGGCTCCTCCTCCTCCGCCTCTTACTGATTGTGCTCGACAGAGAAGAGGCAGCCGGAAGTAGTACAATGCCCCTCCGCAGTAGTAGTATTATTATTTAGGGGCTATGTTGTTCAGTTCATCTGACTATAGATGTGGTGGAACTATACAACATACTTAAAATTAGCTAGTATATATAGTTGAACTAGCTATTTCAGTACGTGGTTGGCAACAATTGGGGAAAAGTTTGGTCGGTTCAGCTATCGAGTTGAACTGTTTGTATAAATTAAGAATGACTGCTTAATCTATGAATGAAATCTGTGCTTAATTACTGAATTTTAGTTGCAAAAGTAAGATACTGCTAGTGATTTTTAGCTTCATATTTTGACAAATCACAGTGTTACAAGGTTGACAAATGGCAATGTTACTAGATCAACAAATGTCATTCTTTCCAGTTTCACAAATGGCAACATACCCAATATGACAGATGCAAATCTTACCAAATTGTTTGTAAGTGGTTGCACACGGGTCATCCAAAAGAACTGTTTGCATTGAAGAGATGCACAAATCCTGCTCTCACTTTGCATCATGTCGTCCCGGGATCGACGGGCAGGGCGCGAGAGGACGGCAGCTGGCGGCGCTGAGAGGTAGCATTCGACGGCGACGTCCCATGCCGCTGAGGGGGGCGCGCGCATGGAGGGAAGGCGGGCGGCCATGGAAGTCAAAGGGCTCGCTTCCCAGTGAGCCTGCGCAGCGTATAGCTCGCGCGCTTCCCGGTGAGCCTGCGCATTCGATGACAGCTTGCACGTCTCTCGGTCAGCCTGTGCACCGGATTGCGCCCGCACGCTTCCCGTCTAGTCAAGGTCAAGCAGTTGTCCGCACGACACCTCCTACAACCATTAAAACCAAGACACGTGGCGTCACGTGAATGGTTAAGAGAACGCACACGGTTTGAATTATACAAACGTTTGAGATATTAAAGTGGCAGCCATTTTTTCAAAATGCCTTTGTTGGCTGTCATTATTCGAGTGCGCCTTCTCTCAAAATGGACACGAAAAATACCACAGCATGTCGGGTGCCATTCCATGATAGCATGCAAAGTTTCATGAATTTCAGTCGAGTTTTGGATTTACTAGAATTCAAAAACCAGGTACCTCAATGTTTTGCCGGCAATCAACAGTGCCCTGGTGTTTGAAATTCATTCCCATTTCTTGCATGGGACCTAAGCATGCACCCAAGGACACATATTTGATTTTTCAACCAATTTATATGCACTGGAGCATGTGCATGTAGTTCAAATTTGAATTATGCACATAAATGCATTGAAAACTCAGTTAATGCATAAAAATGTCCAAATGAACCCCAAAAATCATAAAAATTGACACAACACTCCTGTTGTTCTATGTTGACACAAGAAATTTTCTGAAAGCAATAAGAGGCGATGGATATCGTTTCGTCCCCAAAGGTGGGGCATTCCCTACCGAAACCATCATGCTTGTTGTGAGAAGCTCTGGTTTGTGAGAAGCATATACCCAAACCTGCCCCAAATGGGAAAAAAATTCCATGGCATGTTGATGCCGCTCCATGATAGCATGCCAAGTTTCATGAATTTCAGACGAGTTTTCGATTTACTAGAATTTAAAAACCAGGTATCTCAATGTTTTTCCGGCAATCAACGGTTCCCTGGTGTTTGAAATTCATTACCATTTCTTGCATGAGACCTAAGCATGCACCCAAGGACACAGATTTGATTTTTCAACCAATTTATATGCACTGGAGCATGTGCATGTAGTTCAAGTTTGAATTATGCACATAAATGCATTGAAAACTCAGTTAATGCATAAAAATGTCCAAACGAACCCCGAAAAATCACAAAAATTGACACAACACTCTGGTTGTTCTATGTTGATACGAGAAATTTTTTGAAAGCAATAAGAGGCAATGGATATCGTTTCGTCCCCAAAGGTGGGACGTTCCCCATCGAAACTGTCATCCTTGTTGTGAGAAGCTCTGGTTTGTGAGAAGCATATATCCAAACCTACCCCAAATGGGACAAAAAATTTACCACGGCATGTTGATGCCGCTCCATGATAGCATGCCAAGTTTCATGAATTTCAGACGAGTTTTGGATTTACTAGAATTTAAAAACAAGGTATCTCAATGTTTGCGGCCGAGTGACGGTGGCAGGGAGTTTGACATTCATTCCCATTTCTTGCATGGGACCTAAGCAGGCAACCAAGGACACAGATTTGAATTTTCAACTAATTTATATGCATTAGAGCATGTGCGTGTAGTTCAAATTTGAATTATGCACATGAATGCATAGAAAACTCAGTTAATGTATAAAAATGTCCAAGCGAACCCCGAAAAATCCCAAAAATTGACACGACACTCATGTTGTTCTATGTTGACACTAGGAAAAAATTGAAATCGAAAAGAGGCAACGAATATCGTTTCGTCCAGAAAGGTGAAATGTTCCCTACCAAAACCATCACACTTGTTGTGAGAAGCTCTGGTTTATGAGAAGCTTATACCCAAACCTACCCCAAATGGGGCAAAAAATTTACCACGGCATGTTGACGCCGCTCCAAGATAGCATGCCAAGTTTCATGAATTTCGGATGAATTTTGGATTTGCTAAAATTACAAAAGCAAGTACATCGACGTTTGCTGGAGATCCACGCTGCCATTTGGATTTTGAATCGTGCACCTGAAATGGCTAGAAAACGAATTTAATGTATAAAATGTTCAAACGAACCCTGAATAATTCCAATTCTTTTACAACACACATATAATTGCATGTTCACTGCATATAAAAGGTCTAGCAATTCAAACATTGTCCATTGCCGCTGTGACCCCATTATGTAATGCAAATCAAGATGAAGAATCAAGTAGATCGCACACAGTTTATTATCATCAACTGTGTGAGATGCAGCACAAAATATCATGGAGCACCGTCGTTGTATATACAGTACGCCTATGGCTTACACAAGAAGGTGCGTCGGCTACAGTCCACAGCCGGCGTCTCAAGCACACTAGCTCGCTCTCCAAATATCATTTCACTGTTTAATCGTCGCCGGTGAAAGATGGGCACGTGGACCCGCGTCATGAGGGCAACTTCGGTGGCCCACTCCGGCGAGATGCTTGACGAGTATGGTGCGATGGATACCATGGAGCCCCTTCCCCGGGACCGCCGGGCGCGAGCTGGACATGGAGGCGGCGGCGGAGATCGACGAGCACCAGCCGTAGTACTAGTACTCTTTGTTTTGTTTAATTAAGAGCATTGGTCTTTAATTTGTTAGAGTAATGTTTAGGTCAGCTAGCTCTGTTTAATTGCTAAAGTTGCTCAATTAAGAAGTGTGGGTGTGGTGTAGTCTCCTTTGTGTACCCTAATTATGCAATGACATGGATGACCATTGTAACCATGGAAATTCGAACCAAAATTTTTGACCTTCAAACTCATCACACACGGGTTAAGCTCTCTGAATCGTTTGTGATGTTCACATATCGCATACGCTCAATAAGGGACCATGTCCGATGACACTTTCTTGGCCAGATTTTTTTTCATTGAAGCGATTCCAATTTTTTGGCTTCCGTGGAAATATGTACCTCCCCGCCCCCTCACCCTTACCAAAAGCCATATTTCCCCTGTTTCCGCCTTCCTTTCCAAGTTGAAACCTCCACTCCTTGCTTGCAGCGCCGCCTCCTCGCCGGCGACCCTCCTTCACGCTGCTCGGCCTCGTCTATCCAGGCAGGTAATCCACACCCGAACCCCATCCTCCTCCTCCTTCCACATCCCACATGCCCAGACCGCCGGCGCTAGCGCGACACCTTCCACCCAAATCACTGATCCCTACACCAAATAAGCGCCGCCCTAAGCCATGGTGCAGGCAGTTTAGCCAGGATCTCAAGGAGCATTTGACAGCAGAGAAGCAAATCGCGGCCACACGCGCAGATGAGGTCGCGATGGCTGCCATTCGTGTCGACCCCCAGATCTTGGAGGAGCACCTTGCCATTTGCTAGCTACGCCGGTTAAGTATGCTCGATTTACCCGTTGCGTGTGCTGCTCCTGCCTTTCCATCACAAATTGTAGTGAATTGTGCCATCTAATTTTACCGTGTAATCTGTTGCTCTAGTGTATATGTTCTATATGTCGTGCAGTGTGGTGCTCACTTAAATATTTTGTTAATTAGTAGTCATTTTCAGTTAACTGTTTGGTTCAATTCTGCAAATGTGATGTTCAATTCTTCAGTCTGCAATTTTTTATTGTCTTCCATGTGAGAAATAAATCGAATTTATCTTTACAAAATACATGAGAAACGAATACAATTGCTATATTTCCAAGTTGTCAAGCATGCTTGGTTTGGTTATACATTGTGCAATGTGGTGCTCAGTTAACGTTTGGTTCATTTGTGTTGTGGTGTTTAGTTAATTGTTTGGTTCAATTCTGCAATGCGATGTTCAATAGTTGTGGGTGCATTCTGTTATTGTATACCATGTGAGGAATAAATTGAATTTGGTTGTAGTAAATACATGAGAAACACATACAATTGCTATATTTCCAAGTTGTTAAGCATGCTTGGTTTGGTTAACTATCTGATCTTCTATTAGGAGTATGTTATATTGTGCAACGTGGTGCTTAGTTAATACTCCCTCTGTTCCTCAATATAAGGTGTATTATTTTTCCAAAAAGTCAAACTTCTTTAAGTTTGACCAAGGTTATAGACAAAAATATTAGTATCTAGAATACCAAATCATTATCACTAGATTTATCATGGACTATATTTTTACATTCTATATATTTAGCATTATAAATCTTTATATATTTTGCTGTAAAGTTGGTCAAACATAGACAACAATTGACTTTTTGGAAAACTAATACACCTTATATTTAGGAACGGAGGGAGTATTTGGTTCATTTGTTGTGGTATTTACTTAACTGCAAGGTTCAATTCTGCAATGCGATGTCCAATTGTTGTAGCTGCATTCTGTTATTGTATACCATGTGAGGAATAAATCGAACTTGGCTGCACTTAATACATGAGAAACATATACAAGTGCTATATTTCCTAGTTCTTAATCATGCTTGGTTTGGATAAATGGGTTTTCCATGTGGCGTGAATTAATCTGATGAATCTGCAATGTGCTTATTTTTCATCAACATATTTTACTCATAGCATGCGAACCCTTACTTAACCTGATGACTAACTACCTTATATGTGTTGCAGGGAAACAATGGGAAGCACGAGGTTTACAATTGAGGTTAGCACGTGCATGGTTCGTTGTCTAATAGCACATTATTGTGCAATTGCAGGAACCATTCTAATATTTAGGTTTTTAACAATTTGCTCTTGCACATGTAGGTCCTACTGTCAGAGGTTTTGACCCACTGTTCGACCCTTTTTGCATATGGGGAAATGATTTGTCCATGAACATCAATCAAACCATGAAACTCAGAAAGATTGTTAGGATAAAGAAATTAGTGACAAAAAACAACAAGATCTTTTTCTGCACAATGAAGAAGACATCAGTTCACTACAAGATGGTACTAACTATTATACCTTGCCTTTTTTTATTCCTTTGCCCCATTTCCAATATAGAAAAGATATTTATGCACATCCTTGTTTTCAGGCCTTTCCAAAGAAGTTCACTGATGATTATCTCTCAAACCACCTCTATGGTCAGGAGGCGAGGAAGGTTTCATACAACACCCACGGTTCAATATTGAAGTATTCCTGAAGAGGACAAAGGACGGACGGTCAATCATCCATAGACACTGGCCTAAAGTTGCAAAGACCTTCAACATGAATTTAGGCTCAATATTCACGTTCCGCTTCAGCAGTTTTCCAGATGAGATGCATCTGTCTATATACCATCTATGATACTAATTTCGAAAGGTTCTACATGTTGCATGTGAAACTTGGTGTTGGTGCAGTTGTGTAATGGGGTAGCTGAGTGCTGAAGCTATATCATGTTGTACTCTGATGTATTTCAATTATGAAGTTCTGCTTCCTTTATATGAATGAAATATATTATGTGCTTAATATGAATGTCAATCAGATTAATAAATGGATTATTAATAATAGGGAAATTAGCCAGCTAATGGATAATTAGCCTGCTAATTGGGTTTTGCTATTGCAAACGGTTATTGAAAAAATACCGTGGGCGATGACCTGGCGATGCACATAGTTTCTAGGAATAAACCGTGTTGGATCAATGAACAATCACACACGACTTTCTCTTGAAAACTCTTTGTGTTAGGCCACCTTGCGCAAACATTTACCACATAAAAACTGTGTGTGATGGACAGTCTTTGCCACATAGTTTCTTCTACAGACCGTGTGTGATGCATTCAATAATGCAAACGATTTAACAGGAAAAATTGTGTGTGATGTACCTGTGAACGGAAATGTTTTCCTTGGAGCGACTGTGTGGGATGTACATATGAATGTAAACGTTTAGCAAGGACTGACTGTGTGGGATGTACTTGCGACCGGAAACAATTTCGCCTGTATAATTGTATTTTTTAGCTCTACTGTACGTATTTCCATATTTGAGCGCTCGCTGATCGCACACGACCTCATTTTGCCGAGCGTGTGTGCCAGGAGGGCATATCCTCGACGGTTTCTGGGTCGTGTGGGAAGGACCCCCCTATCGCCCACACTCACTAGGCGACGGTTCCAAATGCCGTCGCGGAAAGGGGTTAAAAACCGTTTGTATAGCACCGACACGTACTAGTGGTATATATGATTACGATGATGTGGAACAAATAGAAAAATTTGTTGCTTTTAAGGGTGCTTGTTAAATTAAATGTTTGTTTGAAGAGTATGAAAATTATGATGATGTTGTTTACGGATTTGAAAATCTTGCTATACTTAAATATTGCCATTTGAATTATAAATACAATGCCGATATTGATGCATTTATTGAGAAGGTCTCCGCTATCCAAGAAGAGACTAATATTTTGCTGAAAATTATAGAAGAAGAAATTGATGACACTGTGAGCTCATTAGATGAAAAAGATGAGGAGGAGAGCGAAGTACAAAAGGAGGAAGAGTAGATTGATCACCCGTGCCCACCTTCTAATGAGAGTAACTCTTTATCCCATACATTGTTTAATTTCCCTTCGTGCGTACCGAAGGATGATTGCTACGATCCCTTTGATTCGTTTGAAATATCCCTTTTTGATGAAATTGATGCTTGCTGCTTGTGGCCATGATGCCAATATGCATTATGCTTATGGAGATGAACTTGCTATAGTTCCTTATGTTAAACATGACATTATTTCTACTGCACCCACACATGATAGTACTATTATATTTTTGAATTCTCCCAACTACACTATCAGACAAGTTTGCGCTTATTAAGGGTTATATTGATGGGTTTCGTTTTACTATTGCACATGGTGATTTTGATAAATATAATATGCATGTGCTTGCTGCTCCTACTTGCAATTATTCTGAGAGAGGAACTACATCTCCGCCTCTCTATGTTTCCAATACGATAAAATTGCAAGAAACTGTCTATACTATGCATTGGCCTTTACTTTGTGTGCATGAATTGTTCTTTTATGGCATGCCGATGCATAGGAAGAGAGTTAGACTTCGATGTTGCATGATACATGTTACTTTGTGCTCACGACTAAATCACAAATCATTGTTAATTAAAATTGGCTTTGATATACCTTGGGATCCGGGTGGATCCATTACTTGAGCACTTTATGCCTAGCTTAATGCCTTTAAAGAAAGCGCTGCCAGGGAGACAACCCGGAAGTTTTAAAGAGTCATTTATTTATGTTGAGTGCTTTTATAAAGTTTAAAAACAAAAAATATAGAGGGGAACTTAAAAACTTTTTCACAAAAGAGAAGCGATTGGAAGTTATGCATTGGAGAAGTGAGGGTCGACCTTGAACACTTGTGTTCATGCTCATGGAAACAATGTAGAATTTTTCATGAAGATTCTCACAAAAAGAATTATCCCCTTGTACAATTCCACTGTATTATAAAAATAATGTGCCAAGATTTGCCTTTAGGATGATTAGATTGCTTGTTTGGTTTGTGCGGTGGAAAAACAGAAACTTTGGATGTAGTCCGTGATTTTACATTTTTTACTAGAAAGTCAAATGCTTTTGAAACTTTTTGCACAGTACTTCTATATAAATTTTTTATTATGTCCTAATTTTTTAGAATTTTGGAGTTACAGAAGTATGGTTGATGTTCAGATTACTACAGACTGTCCTGTTTAAGACAAATTCTGTTTTTGATGCATTGTTTTGCTAGTTTTGATGAAACTATTGATTTTATCAGTGGTATAAGTCATAGAGAAGTTATAATACAGTATCTACAATGCAAAAATAAAATATGAATGAGTTTGCAACAATACCTGAATTGGTGACTTGTTTTATTATACTAACGGATCTCACGAGGGTTTTGTTAAGTTTTGTGTGATTGAAGTTTTCAAGTTTTGGGTGAGATCACGATGGATGAAGGAATAGGGAGTGGCAAGATCCTAAGCTTGGGGATGCCCGAGGCACCCTAAGGTAATATTCAAGGACTCCCAAGCAACTAAGCTTGGGGATGCCCCGGAAGGCATCCCCTCTTTCTTCTAACGATCATCGGTAATTTTACTTGGAGCTATATTTTTATTCATCACATGATATGCGTAAATCTTGGAGCATCGTGTCCCCTTTTATTTTTCTTTTAGTAATGCATCATGCTGGTATGAGATAGTCCTTGGTTGATTTATAGAATGCACTTTGCACTTCACTTATATCTTTTGAGTATGGCTTTATAGAATGCTTCATGTGCTTCATTTATATCATTTGAAGTTTGGATTTCCTATTTCTCTACACCTAGAAAACCGCCATTTGTAGAATGCTCTTTTGCTTCACTTATATTTGTTAGAGCGTGGGCATATATTTTGTAAAAATAATTAAACTCTCATGCCTCACTTATATCTATTTAGAGAGTTAAAAGGAATTGGTCATTCACATGGTTAGTCATAAAATCCTACATAAAACTTGTAGATCACTGAATATGATATGTTTGATTCCTCGCAATAGTTTTGCGATATAAAGATGGTGATATTAGAGTCATGCTAGTGTGTAATTGTGGATTGGTAGAAATACTTGTGTTGAGGTTTGTGATTCCCGAAGCATGCACGTATGGTGAACCGTTATGTGATGAAGTCGGAGCATGATTTATTTTCTAATTGTCTTCCTTATGAGTGGCCGTCGGGGATGAGCGATGGTCTTTTCCTACCAATCTATCCCCCTAGGAGCATGCGCATAGTATTTTATTTCGATAGCTAATAAATTTTTGCAATAAGTATGTGAGTTCTTCATGACTAATGTTGAGTCCATGGATTATACACACTCTCACCCTTCCATCATTGCTAGCCTCTTCGGTACCGTGCATTGCCCTTTCTCACCTCAAGAGTTGGTGCAAACTTCGCCAGTGCATCCAAACCCGGTGACATGATACACTCTATCACACATAAGCCTCCTTATATCTTCCTCAACACAGCCACCGTACCTACCTATCATGGCATTTACATAGCCATTCTGAGATATATTGCCATGCAACTTCCATCATCATCATATACATGACTTGACCGTTCATTGTCATATTGCTTTGCATGATCGTCAGATAGCTAGCATGATATTTCCATGGCTTGTACATTTTTTGATATCTTTGCTATGCTAGATCATTGCACATCCTGGTACACTGCCGGAGGAATTCATATAGTCATATCTTTGTTCTAGTGTCGAGTTGTAATATTGAGTTGTAAGTAAATAAAAGTGTGATGATCACGATTATTAGAGCATTGTCCCAGTGAGGAAAGGATGATGGAGACTATAATTCCACCACAAGTCAGGATGAGACTCCGGACGAAAAATAAAAACTAAAAAAATTAAAAAAAGAAGCCAAAAAAGGAGAGGGCCTAAAAAACAAAAAACAAAAAATGAGAGAAAATGAGAGAAGGGGCAATGCTACTTTCCTTTTACCACACTTGTGCTTCAAAGTAGCACAATGTTCTTCATAGAGAGAGTCTCCTATGTTTTCACTTTCATATACTAGTGGGAATTTTTCATTATAGAACTTGGCTTGTATATTCCGATGATGGGCTTCCTCAAATGCCCGAGGTCTTCATGAGCAAGAAAGTTGGACGCACACCCACTTAATTTTCAGTTTGAGCTTTCATACACTTAAAACTCTCGTGCATCCGTTGCATGGCAATCCCTACTCCTCACATTGACATCAATTGATGGGCATCTCCATAGCCCGTTGATTAGCCGCGTCGATGTGAGACTTTCTCCTTTTGGTCTTCTCCACACAACCACCACCATCATATTCTATTCCACCTATAGTGCTATATCCATGGCTCACGCTCATGTATTGCGTGAAAGTTGAAAAAGCTTGAGAACATTAAAAGTGTGAAACAATTGCTTGGCTTGTCATCGGGGTTGTGCATGATGAAATACTTTGTGTGATGAAGATGGAGCATAGCCAGACTATATGATTTTGTAGGGATAACTTTCTTTGGCCATGTTATTTTGAGAAAGACATGATTGTTTATTAGTATGCTTGAAGTATTATTGGCTTAATGTCAAATGATAGACTATTGCTTTGAATCACTCGTGTCTTAATATTCATGCCATGATTAGATTATATGATCAAGATTACGCTAGGTAGCATTCCACATCAAAAATTAACATTTTTATCATTTACCTACTCGAGGACGAGCAGGAATTAAGCTTGGGGATGCTAATACATCTCCGTCATATCTATAATTTTTTATTGTTCCATGCCAATATTCTACAACTTTTACATACTTTCGGCAACTTTTTATAATATTTGTTGGGACTAACATACTGATCTAGTGCCCGGTGCCAGTTACTTTTTGTTGCACGTTTTTTGTTTCATAGAAAATCCATATCAAACGGAGTCCAAACGGGATAAAAACTTACGTAGATTTTTTTGGAATATATGAGATTTTTGGGAAAAAGAATCAACGCGAGATGATGCACGAGGGGCCCACAAGGACGGAGGGCGCGCCCCTGGTCCTTGTGGCCACTCCGTAAGGCAGTTGGTGCCCTTCTTCTAGCGCAGGAAAGCTAATATCCGGATAAAAATCATGTTAAAATTTCAGCCCAATCGGAGTTACGGATCTCTGGGAATTTAAGAAACGGTGAAAGGCCAGAATATGGGAGCGGAGAAACAGAAGGAAACAGAGAGAGAGTTCCAATCTCGGAAGGGCTCTCGCCTCTCCGCCACCATGGAAGCCAAGGACCAGAGGGGAACCCTTTCTACCATCTAGGGGGAAGGTCAAGGAAGAAGAAGAGGGGGGCTCTCTCCCCCTCTCTCTCCCGGTGGCGCCGGAACGCCACCGGGGCCATCATCGTGACCGCAATCTACACCAACAACTTCGCCCCCGTTATCACCAACTCTCTCCCCCTTTATGCAGCGGTGTAACACCTCTTCTCCCAGCTATAATCTCTACTTGAACATGGTGCTCAACGCTGTATATTATTTCCCAATGATGTATGGCTATCCTATGATGTTTGAGTAGATCTGTTTTGTCCTATGGGTTAATTGATGATCGTGATTGGTTTGAGTTGCATGTTACAATTGGTGTTGTCCTATGGTGTTCTCTGTGTCGTGCAAGCATGAGGGATCCCCACTATAGGGTTTGCAGTATGTCCATGGTTTGCTCATTGTCTGCGTTGCGTGAGTGATAGAAACACAAACACGGATAAGTGGGTCATGGCGTATGGGAATAAAGAGGACTTGATACTTTAATGCTATGGTTGGGTGTTACCTAAATGATCTTTAGTAGTTGCGGATGCTTGATAGAGTTCCAATCATAAGTGCATATGATCCAAGAAGAGAAAGTATGTTAGCTTATGCCTCTCCCTCATATAAAATTGCAATAATGATTACCGGTCTAGTTATCGATTGCCTAGGGACAAATAATTTTCTCGTGACAAAAAGCTCTCTACTAAAACTAACTTAGTTGTGTCTTTATGTAAACAGCCCCTAGCTTCTATTTACATGCTCTTTATTGTCTTGCAAACCTAGCCTACAACACCTACAAAGTACTTCTAGTTTCATACTTGTTCTAGGTAAAGTGAATGTTAAGCGTGTGTAGAGTTGTATCGGTGGTCGATAGAACTTGAGGTAATATTTGTTCTACCTTTAGCTCCTCATTGGGTTCGACACTCTTACTTTTCGAAAGAGGCTACAACTGATCCCCTATACTTGTGGGTTATCATGTAGCAATCATAGAAGACTATATGATAGTTGAGTATGTGGGATTTGCTAAATCAAAGCTCTTACATAGACCCTTCTTGAAAATAAGATGAATTGCAATTGTTTGATGACTGAGAACATAGTTTGTTAGTTTTCAAGAAAGTTTACGATCTATGCTTTAACATGTGAATAGCTTTCTACTTGATCATGAGAAGCTTTATGACATGAGCTACTGTTATGATATATAATGATGCTAGAAAAAGTGATTGAAATTATCATTGATCAAACTTGTGCACTTGATAGCATTCCACATCAAAAGTTCTGTTTTTATCATTTACCTACTCGAGGACGAGCAGGAATTAAGCTTGGGGGTGCTTGGTACGTTTCCAACGTATCTATAATGTTTGATTGTTCCATGCTATTATATTATCTATCTTGGATGTTTTATATGAATTTATATGCTATTTTATATGATTTTTGGGACTAACCTATTAACCTAGAGCCCAGTGCCAGTTTCTCTTGTTTCCTTGTTTTTTAGTTTCGCAAAAAAGGTATATCAAACGGAGTCCAATTGACCTGAAAATTTACGGAGAATATTTTTGGAAAATATAAAAATTACTAGAACGAAAAGATATCGGAGAGGAGTCCCGAGGCCATCACAAGGGTGGAGGGCACGCCCCCCCCCCCTAGGGCATGCCCCCGTCCTTGTCGTCGCAGGGCCCCCCTGACTTGTCCCCGATGCCAACACCTCCTATAAACCTAGATCAGGAGTTCCGCCGCCGCAAGCCTCTGTAGCCACGAAAAAACAATCTGGAGCCTGTTCTGGAACCCTGCCGGAGGGGGAAACCATCACCAGTGGCCATCTTCATCATCCCAGCACTCTCCATGTTGAGGAGGGAGTAGTTCACCCTCAGGGTTGAGGGTATGTACCAGTAGCTGTGTGTTTGATCTCTTTCTCTCTCGTGTTCTTGATTTGGCACGATCTTGATGTACTGCGAGCTTTGTTATTATAGTTGGATCATATGGTGTTTTTCCCCCTCTACCTTCTTGTGATGAATTGAGTCTTTCTCTTCGAGGTTTCGTTATGTTGGATTGAGTATTAGATTTGAGAACACTTGATGTATGTCTTGCGATGGGATATCTGTGGTGACAATGGGATGTTCTATTGATTCACTTGATGTATGTTTTGGCACTCAACTCGCGTATTCCCGAGGTGACATTGAGGTAATCTATGCATAGGGGTTGATGCACGTTATCGTCCTATGTTCTTTGATAGAAACTTTGGAGTGATTCTTTGTTGCACATTGAGGGATTGCCATATGATCTAATTATGTTATCATTGTTGAGGGAACTTGCACTAGTGAAAGTATGAACCCTAGGCCTTGTTTCCTAGCATTGCAATACCGTTTACGCTCACTTCTACCATTAGTTACCTTGCTGTTTTTATATTTTCAGATTACAAAAACCTATATCTACCATCCATATTGCACTTGTATCACCATCTCTTCGCCGAACTAGTGCACCTATACAATTTACCATTGTATTGAGTGTTTTGGGGACAAAATTGACTCTTTGTTATTTGGTGCAGGGTTGTTTGAGAGAGACCATCTTCATCCTATGCCTACCACGGATTGATAAACCTTAGGTCATCCACTTGAGGGAAATTTGCTACCGTCCTACAAAACTCTGTGCTTGGAGGCCCAACACGAATCTACAAGAAGGTTGCGGAGTAGACATCAGTCTCATGTAAGAGCTTTTATTTAGCAAGTCCACATACTCAACTATCATTTAGTCTTCTATGATTGCCGATGCTCATGACATATATATGGAGCAAAAGTTTTAGTCTCACACAAAGAAAGATAGGGATTATAGTTTTGCCTCCCAACCTATTTACCTCAAGGATAATGTCAACAATAATAACTCATGATTACTCATATCCAACTGGATATATGTGCCTAGATCTTTCCCCACCACATGATGCTTGCAAAGAGAAAAAATGAAAAAGAAATAGAGAAGAACACTATTGAATCTTGCATATAAAATAAATACAGAAAAGTAAAATATATGCCCTTCGCAGAGGGAAGCAGAGGTTGTCATGTGCTTTTTATTTTTGGATGTGCAAGCTCTTAATGTAAAGGAATGTAATTTTATATTGCCCCTTATGATAGCAACCTTTATTATGCAGTCCGTCGCTTTTATTTCTTTACCATCACAAGATCGTACAAAGCTTATTTTCCCTTATAATAAAAGATCATACATATTTAGGAGCAATTTTTATTGCTTATGCACCGATGACAACTTACTTGAAGGATCTTATTCAATCCATAGGTAGATATAGTGGACTCTCATGACATGAAACTGGGTTTAAGGGTTTTGGATGCAAATTAGTATTTCTACTTGGTGCGGATTTTTGGCTAGCAAAGATATTAAGAGAGCACCACATGTTGGAGGATCCATGACAATATAACTTCTACCTGAATGTAAGCGAACATAACATAGTGTGTTTTTTTCCTTGTCCAACGTCAATAGTTGGCATAAAATATTTAATGGAGGCTCACAATCAGAAAATAGTTCTAGTCAATCCATAGACCACCCAATTCCATCAGAAATAGTCCACATGGATTCTTATGGGTTGTCCATGGATGGGTGGTCCACGTCAATCAGAAAATGGTTGAGGTAGAGGGACATCTTCTTCTTCGCTTGAGAAATCTGCCTGCTTCAAGTTGACATCCAATTCCTCATCCGTGGACCACCCATAAGAATCCATGTCTCCACATATCCTTGGGTTTGCAACATAGTGGTAAATAGCGCTCTCCGTCTGAGTCCTGGGACGACATACTGTCAGATCTGCCAGAAAAACAACATGAAACAAGAAAGAGGAGATTCTCGTGATACAGTGGTTAAAACATCCAGGGGTATATATAAAGAATTATTATTTCGAGAAACAAGTATTCTAGAAGAAAACAAAATCGAGAAGGCACACGAGGGGCCCATAAGGCAACCAGGCGTGCCCTATTGCCTTGTGACCTCCTCGTGGGTCCCCTTGGTTGTTTCCTATTTTTGTACTTTTTCTAATATTCCAAAATGGGCAGAAATTATTTTTATGGAATTTTTGGAGTCAGTTTACTTACCATATCACATACCTACTCTTTTTCAGGTTTCTGGAGTGCTCTGGAAGGTCTCTCTTATGTGCTCCTCCGGTGTCATAGTTTGAACAATATTAGTTTCAACATTAATAGGTGTACCTGAGATATAATGCTTAATTGTTTGTCTATTAACCACTCTCGGATTACTGCCTTCGGCATTATTGATCTTGATAGCTCCGGAGCGATAAACTTCCTCGATGATATAAGGCCCTTCCCATTTGGAGAGAAGTTTTCCTTCAAAAAGTCTAAAACGGGAGTTGTACAATAGAACATCCTCACCCACTTTGAATTCCTGTTTTTGAATTCTTTTATCATGCCATCTTTTAACCTTTTCTTTAAACAACTTGGCATTTTCATAAGCTTGGGTTCTCCACTCATCCATAGAGCTAATGTCAAATAGCCAGACAAGTTTGAAATCATAATTAAGTTCTTTAATTGCCCAATATGCTTTATGTTCTAATTCAGGAGGTTAATGACATGCTTTTCCATAAATCATTTTATAAGGAGAAATACCCATAGGATTTTTATAAGCAGTTCTATAAGCCCATAGTGCATCATCAAGTTTCTTAGACCAGCTCTTTCTAGATCTATTAACAGTCTTTTGCTAAATTAATTTGACTTCTCTATTGCTCAATTCAACCTGAACACTAGACTGAGGATGATAAGGATATGCAATTCTATGGTTAACATCATATTAGCAAGAAGTTTATGAAAAGCACCATGAATAAAATGTGAACCACCATCAATCATTAAAGGGCCTTTTGAATTTGTGCCCCTAACTCAAACCCACTACTCAAATTTGCCCCCAATTTCGAAGCATGCTCAAATTTGCCCCTCTGCCGTTAGTTCCCCTTATAAAAATGTCCTTCTATGCCATTAACGTCTAGTCAAAGGGCTTTGACCATCTACGGGGCGTTTATTGGACATATTTGCCCTTCCATGCACATGTCACTTACACGTGGGACCTACCCAGAGTAAAAACAAACTATCTCTCTCTCACTTACACATGGGACCTACCCCAAAGTTAAAAAACTCTCTCTCATGCCCTTTCTCTCACTTACAGGTGGACCCCGCTGGAATAAAGAAACAAAATATTTTTCTCACACACAAGCCCTCTCCCTTCCCTCACATGTGGGCCACGAGACCCACCGTCAAGGTTAAAATTGGTCCACGGCGAGGCATGCCTGGCCGTGAGTGGCTCGCTCGCTGGTGCCTTACCGTAGGTGGTTAGATGGTCGTGATAGGAGGGCCCGAGGCGTGCAGTGTATCTGCGCAACGCACACCAAGCGAGTTGGGCGCCACATAGGTAGGTGGTAACGCGCGTGCACGACCACCCGAGGTCGGTCATGGCGGCCGGCTTCATGTTGGGAGCTACGGGTGCAGAATCGAGAGGGGGAAGAGAGCGTTAGGGGCAGGACCTTACAAAGATGGCAGAACGGACATCAGGGAGGTCTGCGATAGCTCGGGGCGGTCGAATCTAGAAGGTCAACAGTGGCGATCGTGGCGGAGGAAGGGGTCCTGGGCGTCGTCTACAGGTGTCCCCTACCTGATTCACCGCGTGGGCTGGACGAGAGCTGGCCTGCGGTGCTCATGGACATGCTCCTTTGTCTCGAGCTAGCCTCTGGCAGAAGGAATAGTTTGACATGCTTCAACGGCATCGAATGAAATGCGGCAGTCCGAGGTCAGAGGCGGTGAAGATGTGCCGTGGCACTCGGCACTTGTCGTTTCTCGTCAAATTAGTTGGTTTTTAGGATGAGGGCATCTCATAAGAGCTTCCTGGCGAGGTGGAGGCGCTTGGGGTTGCCATTGGCCGTGCAAAGACAAAGGCAGCAGCGATGGTGGTGCTCTTCGGAGGTGGGAGAGGGAGAGGACGTGAGGGAGGAAGGGAGAGGGAGGGATGGAGGGAGGGAGGGCTGCGGTGCGCGGGGAGCTAGCGGCAGCAGCGCACGGTCCCTCGGCAGCCGGCGGTCGCTGGGGTTGAGAGAGAGAGAGCAAGAGAGGTTGTGAGGTAGAGGGAGAGAGGTGGGAGGTGAGAGGGAGAGGCCATGAGGGGACCACGTGTAAGTGAAAGGGAGAGAGGGGTGAGAGAAAGAATTTTTCATTTTCATTTTTTCTGAGTGGGTCCCACATGTAAGTGACACATGGAGGCAGGGGCAAAATGTCCAATAAACGCCCCATGGACGGTCAAAGCCCTTTGACCGAACGGTAACAACACAAAATGGCATTTGGCAAATTTGATCATGCTTTGAAATTAGGGGCAAATCTGAGTAGTGAGTACGAGTTAGGGGCACAAATGTAAATGCGCCATCATTAAATATCTAGGGACTCCAAACCTTGGGAAAATAACTTCTTTAAGCATTTGGATAGATGTGTTATGATCAGCACTACTAGTTGGAATAGCTTCTACCCACTTAATAACATAATCAACAGCAACTAGAATATGTGTATACCCATTAGAGGAAGGAAAAGGCTCCATATAATCAAATCCCCAAACATCAAACGGTTCAATAACAAGTGAATAATTCATGGACATTCCCTGACGTCTCTCAACATTACCAATTCTTTGACATTCATCACAAGAAAGGACAAACTTACATGCACTTCTTAAAAAGGGTAGGCCAATAAAACCACACTGTAGTGCCTTATGTGCAGTTCTATCTCCAGCATGGTGTCCTCCGTATGCCTCGGAGTGACACTTCCGTAGAATATATTCCTCTTCATGCTCAGGTACACAACGCCTAATAACACCATCTACTCCTTTTTATAGATGTGGGTCATCCTAAAAGTAATGTCTTAAATCAAAGAGGAACTTTTTCTTTTGTTAATGTGTGAAACTAGGTGGTATATATTTAGCAACGATGTAATTAGCATAATCTGCATACCAAGGAGTATTACGAGAAGCATTTATAACAGCTAATTGTTCGTCAGGAAAACTATCATCAATAGGCAGTGGGTCATCAAGAACATTTTCCATTCTAGACAAGTTATCAGCTATGGGATTCTCAGCTCCCTTTCTATCAATAATATGCAAGTCAAATTCTTGTAGCAAATGGACCCACCTAATCAACTTAGGTTTAGCATCTTTCTTTTCCATAAGATATTTAATAGCAGCAAGATTGGTGTGAACAATTACTTTAGAATCAACAATATAAGATCTGAATTATCACATGCAAACACAACTGCTAAAAATTCTTTATTAGTGCTAGCAAAATTTCTTTGAGCATTGTCTAGAGTTTTACTAGCATAATGGATAACATTCCATTTCTTATCAACTCTTTGTCCTAGAACAACACCAACATCATAGTCACTAGCATCACACATAATTTCAAATGGTAAGTTCCAATCACGTGGTTGAACAATTGGTGCAGAGATTAAGGCTTTTTAAAGTATTTCAAAGGCTTCTACGTAATCATCATAAAAAACAAATGGAACATCTTTTTACAAAAGATTAGTAAGAGGCCTAGAAATTTTAGAGAAGTCTTCAATAAATCTTCTATAAAAACCAATATGACCAAGGAAACTTCTTATAACTTTAATATCTTTTGGACATGTCATTTTCTCAAGTGCATCAACTTTAGCTTTGTCTAGTTCAATACCTCGATCGGAAATTTTATACCCAAGTACTATATCTTCATTAACCATAAAGTGGCACTTCTCCCATTTCAAGACAAGATTAGTTTCTTCACATCCCTGCAAAACTCGATCAAGGTTTCTTAAGAAATCATCAAAAGAAGTTCCATAAATGGAAAATTCATCCATGAATACCTCAACAATCTTTTCACAAAAATCATAAAATATAGCCATCATACATCTTTGAAAGGTAGTAGGTGCATTACATAAACCAAAAGGCATATGTCTATAAGCATAAGTTCCAAACGGACAAGTAAAAGTAGTTTTCTCTTTATCTTCTTTTGACATAGGTATTTAAGAGAAACTAGAATATCCATCAAGGAAGCAAAAGTGTGTATACTTAGATAATGTTTCTAACATTTTATCAATAAAAGTCAAGGGGTAATGATCTTTTCTAGTAGCTTTGTTTAATTTCCTGAAATCAATTACCATCCTATAACCGGTTACAATTCTTTGCGGAATGAGTTCATTTTTATCATTAGGAACAACAGTAATGCCTCCTTTTTTAGGAACATGATGAACAGGACTTACCCATCTACTATCAGCTATGGGATAAATTATACCCGCTTCCAGAAGCTTTAATATTTCAGTTCTTACCACATCCTTCATTTTATGATTCAACCGACATTGATGATCAACAACTGGCTTAGCATCAAACTCCATATTAATCTTGTGCTGACATAAAGTGGGCCTAATGCCCCCAAGATCATTAAGAGTATATCCAATAGCAGCACGATGCTTCCTTAGAGTTTTAAATAATCTCTTTTGTTCATCTCTGAAAGGTTAGCATTGATGATAACATGATATATCTTCTTTTCATCAAGATAAGCATATTTCAATGTATCAGGTAATTTCGTAAGTTCAAACACAGGATCACCCTTTGGTGGAGGAGGACCTCCAGGAGTTTCAACAGCAAAATTATGTTTGAGGATCGGAGCTTGATTAAAGAATATCTCACCTATTTCATTTCTTTCATTCATATGCATACCATTTTCATGGTCTAGCAGATATTGTTCTAACGGATCAGTAGGAGGTACGGCAATAAAGGCAAGACAAATGATTTCATCCTTACTAGGTAATTCTTTATCATGAGGTTTTCCAGGAAATTTAGAGAAATTAAACTCATGATATACATCACAAAAATTAACACTGATTGTTTCCTTATTGCAATCAATCTTAGCATTAAGTGTATTCAGGAAAGGTCTACCAAATATAATGGGACAAAAATAATCTTGTGGAATACCAAGAACTAGAAAATCAGTAGGGTATTTGATCCTACTGCATGAGACTTCAACATCTCTAACAATCCCAAGTGGTGAAATAGTATCTCTATGCACAAGCTTAATAGTAACATCAATGTCCTCTATCTCAGTAGGTGCAATATCGTTCATTATTTCTTGATATAAGGTAAAAGGAATAGCACTCACACTAGCACCCAAATCACATAAACCGTGATAACAATGAGGTCCTATTTTAACTGAAACAACGGCATGCCAACAACAGGTTTATTCTTATCATTCGTATCAGGCTTAGCAATCCTAGTTGCTTCATCAGAGAAGTAAATAACATGTCCATCAATATTATCAACCAAGAGATCTTTAACCATAGCAATGTTAGGTTCTACACTTATTTGTTCAGAGGGCTAGGAGTTCCAATAGTACTTTTATTAACCATAGTTGAAACTTTAGCATGTTCCTTAATCCTAACGGGGAAAGAAGGTTTTTAAATATAAGTTGTAGGTACAACTGGATCAACATTATAGATAATAGTTTCATCTTTAGCTATAACATGTTCCTCAATATTTTCTTCAATATGGGATGGTATTTAAACCACTTCTCCTTAGGGAGATCAACATGAGTAGCAAATGATTCACAAAAGGAAGCTACTATCTCATAGTCAAGTCCATATTTAGTACTAAACTTATGAAAAGCATCAGTTTCCATAAAAGATGTAACATAATCAAACTCAAGTTTTATACCTGACTCTTTACCTTTGTCGAGTTCCCAATCTCCAGAGTTGTGTTTAATTCTTTCCAGAAGACCCCATTTGAATTAAATAGTTTTCCTCATAAAGGAACCAGTAGAAGAATCAAGCATGGATTGATCATTATGAGAAAGTCGAGCATAAAAGTTCTATATAATAATTTCTCTTGAGAGCTCATGATTGGGGCATGTGTACATCATGTACTTAAGCCCCCCCCCCCCAAGCTTGAGCGATGCTTTCTCCTTCACGAGGACATAAATTATATATATTTAATTCTGTTCACGATGAACCAGATGCATAGGATAAAACTTCTGATGAAATTCCAATTTCAATCGGTTCCAATCCCACGTTCCAATATCATCCAATAGCCTATACCATGCCAATGCCTTTACCTCCAAAGATAAAGGGAATACCTTTTTCTTAACTCCATCCTCGGATAAACCTACAAGCTTAAACAATCTACAAATTTTTCCACATGGATTAAGTGCATATCAGGATATATTGTTCCAACTCCTCCATAAGGATTAGCTAGCAGTTTTTCTAACATACCCGAAAAAATCTCATAATAAATATTTTCAGCAGGTTCAGCAGGTTGAGGGGCAACTCTTATTGCTTCCGGTTGAGGTGAAGATACCCCGAACAAACCCCTCAAAGCATTACTTTCCATAATAACAAGTGTCAGTAAATTTTAGCACCCAGTATAAATGTTTCCTTACCAAATTCCACTTACCAAAGGCGCTTCACTCCCCGGAAATGGCACCAGAAAAGATTCTTGATGACCCACAAGTATAGGGGATCAATCTTAGTACTTTCGATAAGTACGAGTGCCAAACCCAATGAGGAGCATAAGGAAATGACAAGCAGTTTTCAGCAAGGTATTCTCTGCAAGCACTGAAATTATCGGTAACAGTTAGTTTGATAGCAACGTAATTTGTAACGAGCAACAAGTAGAAATTGTAACAAAGGTGCATCAAGGTGGCCCAATACTTTTTATAGCAAAGGACAAGCCAGAACGGTCTCTTATAATAAGCAAAGTGTTCTCGAGGACACATGATAATTATCATCTAGTTACTTTTGTCATATTTATTTGATTCACGTTCGTTACTTTGATAATTCGATATGTGGGTGAACCGGTGCTTGGGTGTTGTTCTGACTCGAACAATACTCCCTCTTATAATTACCCCCTCTCGCAAGCATCCGCAACTACGAAAGAAGAATTAAGATAAATCTAGCCATAGCATGAAACATATGGATCCAAATCAGCCCCTTAAGGAATAGCACATAAACTAGGGTTTAAACTTCTACCACTCTAGCAACCGATCATCTACTTATTACTCCACAATGTCTTCCCTTAGGCCCAAATATGGTGAAGTGTCATGTAGTCGATGTTCACATGACACCACAAAAGGAAGCAACAACATACATATCATCAAAATATCGAACGAATAACAAATTCACATGATTACTTATAACAAGACTTCTCCCATGTCCTCAGGAACAAAAGTAACTACTCGCAAATCATATCCATGTTCAAGATCAAAGGGGTATTGAATATCATCGAGGATCTAAACATATAATTTTGCAGCAAATAAACCAACTAGCATCAACTATGAGATAATCAACACTATTAGCAACACACAAGTACCAATATGAGGTTTTGAGACAAAGATTGAATACAAGGGATGAACTAGGGTTTGAGATGAGATGGTGTTGGTGAAGATGTTGATGAAGATGTTGATGAAGATTGATCCTCCCAAGATGAGAGGGTTGTTGGTGATGTCGATGGCTTCGATTTCCCCCTCCCGAAGGGAAGTGTCCCCGGTGAAATCGCTCCGCCGGAGAGCTAAAGTGCTCCTACCCAGGTTCCGCCACGAGATGGCGGCACTTCATCCCGAAAGTCATCTCTTGATTTTTTTCTATGTCAAAACCCTTCATATAGCAGAAGATGGGGGCCAGAGGCCTGCCAGGGGCCCCACAAGGCATCAGGGAGCGCCCAGGGGGTGGTCACGCCCTGTTGCCTTGTGGGCAACTGTTGGGACCCCTCTGCTACTTCTTTGGACCAGTATTTTTTTATATATTCGATAAAAATTCTCTGTAAAATTTCAGGCCATCTAGAGTTCTGCGGAAAAGGTATCTGTGATGTAGCTTTTTTAGGTCCAGAATTCCAGCCGCTGGCGATCTCCCTCTTCATGTAAATCTTGCAAATTAAGAGATAAAAGGCATTAGAATTGCATCACAAAGTGTTATAATGATCAAAAACATTATAAATATCAGTAGGAAAACATGACGCAAAATGGAGGTATCACCCCCCCCCCCCACACACACACACACACACACACACCAGATATATTAATGCTGCAGTCAGGATTAGAGGCAGAGGAGGACCAACCTGAATTTGTTAGTGAAGGAGAAGCATCGGTAATGCAAATATCTCATTGGGTAACTATTGGGGGAACTAGCAAGAAAACAAACTGACTGCACTGTTGGTTAAATGGCAAACAAGTGCTCATGTTGGTGGACTCTGGTAGCTCTGCAAGTTTAATTAGCACTAGTGTTGTGGAGAATCTGGGACTAAAAGTTGTAGAAGTGGCCCCAATAACTGTAACTATAACTGTAGCTGATGGGGGAAAATCTACATGCAATCAAATGGTGGAAAAAACAGTATGGAAATGCCAAAGACACATATTCCAGACACATCTCAGGGTTTTCAATTTGAGTAGCTACCATTATTCTAGGTACGGACTAGTTGTTTGAATTCAGTCCCATGTGGATAGACCGGGGGAAGAAAATCATTAGGTTCAGGCATGGAATGAAAAAGAATCACCTTAAAAAAATTAAAGACAACATGACACGGTGTGATCAGATTTCTGCATTTGAACCGCAACAACAAATAAAAAAAGAGCACTAGCTCATTAGTGCAACTCTACCCTGTGGAATGGATAGAAAACTCTACAATACAACCCCCCCCCCACTCCCAGAAATAGAGCGAGTATTGGAGAAACAAAAGGCGTGTTTCCAAGAGCCAAAGGACTACCCCCTCAAAGGGCCTTTGACCACAAGATAGTGCTCATCCCAGGGGCCTAGAGAGTTAATGTAAAGCCATACAGATATACACCACAACAAAAAGATGAGACAGAGATACAAGTCAAAGAAATGCTAGTCTAATGAATAATAAAAGTGACAAACTTTTTGCTTTCCCTGTTCTCTTAGTAAAGAAAAAAGATGGGACATGGAGATGGTGTGTGGATTACAAACATCTTAATGCAATATCAGTCAAGGACAGATTTCCCATGCCTGTTTCAGAAGAGCTATTGGATGAATTAGCTGGAGCTACTCACTTTACAAAACTTGATCTCAAGTCTAGATATCACCAAATTAGAATGGCCCCAGAAGATGAATACAAAATAACATTCAGAACACACCATGGGCATTTTGAGTTCATAGTGGTCCCATTTGGGTTTTGTTGTGCACCTGCCACTTTTCAATTTGCAATGAACACCATTCATTCATCTGCTATCAGGAAGTATGTCCTTGTGTTTGTAGATGACATACTGGTATTCAGCACTAGCCTCGAGGAACATGTGCAACATCTTGAACAAGTATTCCACGTATTGGAACAAAATCAACTCCATGTCAAAAGAAGTAAATGCGCCTTTGCCCAGCCTTCTCTGGAATATCTAGGTCACATCATTATTGTTGTCACCAAGTGGCCACAACCAACATTTGTTAAACAATCGAGAGGTTTGCTGGGACTAGCTGGCTACTACAGAAAATTCATCAGGAACTTCAGCATCATTAGTAGGCCACTGACCAACTTACTCAAGAAAAATGTGCTCTACATCTAGACTTCCATTGAAGAGAAGCATTCCAAACTTTGAAGCATGCTCTAGTTAAAGCACCAGTGTTGGCACTGCTTGACTTCACTCAATAATTCATTTTAGAAACTGATGCCAGTGCATTAGGTGTGGGGGCTATGCTCATGTAGAAAGACCACTCTCTAGACTTCTTCAGGAAGGCCATGAGTCCTAAAAGCCAGACACAATCAACATATGACAAAGAATGTCTCACAACAATCCTGGCAATTGAGAAATGGAAAACCTACTTACAACACAGAACTTTCACTATTGACACAAATCAACAAAGTTTGGTGCATTCGTGAGACCACAAGTTCAACACCGCCATTCAACTACAGGTATTTTTCAAGTTAGTGGGACTGCAATACAAAATTATGTATCAGAAGGGAGATCACTACAAAGCTACTGATGCATTATCCATAAGAGAGCATGTGGAGGAGCTGCGAGCCATCAGTGGTGTGCGGCCCAAATGATCAGAAACAATTGTGGAGGGATACCACAAAGATGACAAAGCACTACAACTACTGACAGAACTCAGCATCCACAATTCAAATGACCAGGGGTTTGAACTTGTGGTTGGGGTAATCTAACACAAAGGCAAAGTTTGGCTTGAAAATCGCATTAAAGCCCACCGGGCTGTCCTATTGGCACTACATACCAGTGCTCTAGGGGGCCACTCAGGGTTCTTGGCAACATATCACAGAATTAAGGCTCTGTTGTCTTGGCCTAACGTGAAAAGTGACAACCAGAAGTATGTCCAAGAATGCACAATCTTCCAGCAAGCAAAAGGTGAGCATGACAAAACACCAGGGCTGTTGCAACCACACAAAATCCCTCCAGAATCTTGGCACACTATTAGTTTAAATTTTATCGAAGGACTGCCCAAATAAGGCAAGTATGATACCATAATGGTAGCAGTGGACAAATTTTCTGAAGTGGGACATTTCATTCCACTGAAGCACCCCTTCACTACTGCATCTGTAGCGCAACTGTTTGTGGGGACCCCGACTCATAAGTCATGATCATCGAATGCACGTGTATAGTGATCCCGGAGATCAATGCTCACTAAACACACAGAAGCTGAATAACAAGAGTATTACATCACATACTGTCTTACACAAATTATGACCATGACGGTCAAGTCTTAGATAGATAAAGCCTTAAGGGTTGAACATCACATAAAACACAAGCAGCAGAAATCTTTGTCGATAAGTAGAACCTAAGCCATTTTCCTTAACCCTACAAGCATTCTGACTGGGAAAGTGTCCTAGTTCGCATGTTCGTCACCAAAGAAATCTTCCTCATATTCCTGCTCTTCCATGCCTGGCCAAGTAAATAGCCAGGGACAAGCAAGTGTGTATGTTTGAATGTACTCTCAAGCAACCCATGAATGGTAACAGAATGACATATGCGTGATAATATTACTATGTTGGCCTATTTGTAGTAAGATAGTTTTTCTTATGCAAGTATGATCAATACTTGTCGTGTTAATAATGCATCTATGATCATGAATCAAGGGATTACAGATATCAATATTGAGAAGGAGTTCCACACAACTCAATCTCCAACTTATCGTGATTCTCATCAACATTTCCAATTTGTGTTGTTTTTCATAAACATATGGACATAGTCACCCAACTGTCCTTGACCGTGGACACGACTATTCGAATAGTTTGACACTCTGCAGAGGTTGCACAATTTACCCACAAGATCCGGGAAGCTTTCGTGTCATCCACGACCCGCGGTACCTCAAGTACCCGGGGTAAGCAGCCGATCACTACCTTTCCCTAGAGGCCACCAACATGGAGTCCACTCGATTGACACCATCCCCCATGCCATACATTCTTACATGTTGAAATTCTTTGGAGCCATGCTCCCTTATTCATCACAGAACACAAGGCACTAGGGTACCAACGGTGTGTCCAGTGCCCTGTGAAAACAGTCATGGCCGCCTATCCAAGCATGACCCCGCCCCAAGAGTGACCAAACCACTCCCGTCACTAGTAATGCGTCATCCATGCTAGCGCAGACTAGGTAATCAATAATGCCCTTTCCCATATAAGGGTAGAGTGGTTGTGCATGTTTGGTTGGGACGGTCAACAAATCTTAAATCTAATCCGTCTTTGTAAACAACACATATTCACTTGCTTCGATGCACCACCCTTCATCAAGTGGTGACCTAGTTCAACATTACCCACGGGCATTAGGGGCACCCAATGGGGTTTTCAAAGGATTGTAACCAAGAGATGATCATGGCATAGACGCAACATCATGCATGAATATCAAGTATATTTCATCGCATCTCTAGCACAAGGTAGAGCTACGAATATGCAAGTACCAACGGCCATGCATCAATGCAACGATTATATCAAGCTCATAATCAACAATGTCATCATGCATACAAAAAATTTATCGATGAACAAGAGACGTGTATCATGGTCAAAGGGATGCTTGCCTTGGTTGGCTTGGTCTTCAAAGTCTTCAAGTCATTCTCCTCCTTCTTCTCCAACTAGTCGTCAAACACGGGATCTATTCATCGCAAAGGAACAATGAGAAAATAAGGCAATAGCAAAAACGGAAAAATGAAAGTGCTCAAAAAATGTCCACCTATTTTTTAATAATAGGGTTAAAAATAAGAAGGTAAAAATTCTTAGTTTTGGATTTGGAGTTATGTACTAAGAGAAATGGATTTTCAGGGATGGATTTGAATGCTCAAATTTGAATTTAATTTGAACAGTACAGAAATGTTTGTTGTGTATGTATGAAAGTTACACCATTAAATAGGTGGGATTTTTAGAAGCATATAGGAGTTGGAATTATTGGATTTGGATAAATATTTTATTCTGTGGAATATTTAGAAAACAGACAGAAAAAAGAAAAAGGAAAATGGCACTGTGCCACTAGGCTAGAACGGCCACAGTGCAGTGCCCAGAGAGAGAGAAGAGGCCCTGGCGAGCCAGTGCGTGTGGGCGCCAGGTTTTCTAACCTGACGGGCGGGGCCCGGGGTCAGAGAGAGAGGGGCGAGGGAGAGGTGAGGATGACAGGTGGGCTCCACCTATCATCTCTAACCTCGCGACAGAGAGAACGACAAGCTCACCGGTGGCGATAGGAGGCACGGCGAGGTCGGGCAAGGGCACAGCTGGACTCAGCGTGGTGGAGGCAGTCGCCAGAGTGGCCTGGTTCGCCGGTGACGAGGTCACGCGGCAGAGGAGCTTCGAGCGGCGGTGGTTCCGATCGTTTCCGGCTACAAAAGAAGCGGGGGAAGAGAGGGGAACAATCAGTGAAATGAGGCGGCTCCAGATCGAGAGAGAACGGGGGCGGACGGGCCTGTACCGCTCGGGCGCCGGTGAACCGAGGCGGTGGATCTCGAGCGCGATCTCGAGCTCGGGTGCTTCTGGAGAGGAGTGGGTGGTGCGGGGGTTTGATTTGGAGCTGCAGAGGGCGGGTGGTGAGGAGAGGAGGGCTCAGGAAGGCCTTAAATAGGCTGGCGGCAGCTCACCATGGATGGAGCTCACTGCCGACTGTAGGGCGGGCTCTGGCAGCCAATGGGGGTGGCTTGGAGCTCTTCGTGGCGTTCGTGAGGGTGGTGTAGGGCCCTGGGAAGGGAGAGAAGGAGTGGGGCCAGCTCGAGGCAGGTCCCATCAGCGAGCAGGGAGTGGTGGAGCTGGGCGGCGCTCGGGAACACATGGCCTAGGGTAGGAGGGAGAGAGGAAGGATGGGGATGATAGCTTGCCGTGTTGCAGACACCGAGGCAGCCTTGAGAGACATGAGGGGGAGGTCCGAGGTCGTCGGAGGCGTTGGGCAGGGGCGGCTATAGTGCCTTGGCGCACTATAGCACACTTGAGAGCGCGTCTTTGGCCATCATGGCCATTTTTTGGCGCCCTAGGCGTGGCCACTGGTGTCCAGAAGCTCTAGGGGAGTAAACAAGTGGGGAAGAGCTTTGGATGCTCTGGAGGGGCTCTGGTGAGAGAAGGATGGTGAGAGAGAGAGGGTTGTGGCTGTCCAGAGAGGTAAATGGGGGTTTTACCCCTCAATCATTGATCTATGGATGAGTGTAAGCTACTGGGGGTAGAAGGGGTCTAGGATAAGCTCTGGTAAGAACTTGAGCTCATGGAGAATAGTGGAAAAGGTCAAAACTGTGGTTTTGGTGAAATAGCAGAAGGTGTTTGATGCAAGTTTGGGCTAGTTGCACTATTCTCCTCCTTGTGGCACTTGGTAGGAGTGATGGACATGATCATGTGACAATGTGGTAGAAATTTGGGCTAATTCATAGAAAGTTACCAATGTAACTTTGGCAAACCATAGAAATCATTAGAAATGGGTTTTCCTAAATCTAGTTATGAAAATCTATTCTCCTTGATGCACCACTTGGTTTAGTATCATCACTTAGGGATTATAGCATGTCCACAAAAATTGGATCAAAAGGAGATAGTTGGCAATGTAGAGTTGATCAACTTTGGTTATGGACAAAGATGGTTTTGAGGAGTTTTGATGATGTTAACTTGCTCTCCAAGACATGAGACTCGACAAGATCATCAAATATGGTATTTGTGACATGCGAGAATTTTCTTGGAATTTATAAAGAACATTTCCTTTGTAAATATTTCAAAATCTTAAAATATCAAGAAAGGGTTTTGGATGGATTTGACCAATATGTTGAACATGACCATGTGTTGAAACTCTTATATATGGACAATATATGTCCAATGAGCTTCCCTAAATTCTCTCAAATATTTTTGGAACATTAAAATAATTTTAACCTATTAAAGACCATTTCTAGCCTTAAGAAAAATCCTTTAAATAAAATATCAAAATAACTATTAAAATTATATTTTTGTGATTTATGGGAGTCCTATATCTAATAGGAGCCAAATGTACATTTTGGAAGATTTTTCATATCCTAAATTAAATACTTGTAGTGCAAGCCTCAATTAAGGGTTTTTAGAAAAACCTAATTTAGAAAATTCTTTTTGGCCAAATTAGTTTTGTAAGAAAATACTATTATGTCCTATACACATGGCATGATCATTGGGCAAAGTTTTGGATCAAGGAGATGGAGTATAGGACGTGGAGCTATGTTGACTTTCATGAGCACTTGAAATCACAGACAAAAATCCAAATTAAATAAAAGGTCCAAATTTTCATGTTTTATTAATGCAAGTGACATGCTACAAAACACTGGGTGTGACAGACATACCCCCCTTACAAGAATCTCTTCCTCGAGATTCCAAAACTAGGCTTTAAAGAGATATGGAACCTCGGATCTAAGGTAGTCTTCACGCTCCCAGGTTGCTTCCGCTTCAGTGTGGTTGCTCCACTGGACCTTGAAGTACTTGATGGTGTGATACGTCTCCAATGTATCTATAATTTTCTATTGTTCCATGCTGTTATATTATCATTCTTGGATGTTTTACAATCATTTTATAACAACTTTATATCATTTTTTGGGACTAACCTATTGACATAGTGCCCAGTGCTAGTTGCTATTTTTAGTTGTTTTTTACTTCGCAGAAAATCAATACCAAGCGGAGTCCAAACGCAGCAAAACTTTTTTGAGAATTTTTCTGGGCTAGAAGACACGGGTTGGGCCAAAGAAGTACCAGAGGGGTGCCCCGAGGGGGGCACAACCCACCTGGGCGCGCCTGGGGGCCCAGGCGCGCCCTGGTGGGTTGTGCCCACCTTGGTGGCCTCCCACACCGCCTCTTCGCGCTATAAATACCCAAATATTCTAGAAACCCTAGGGGAGTCTACGAAACACAATTCCAGCCGCCGCAAGTTCCAGAACCACGAGATCCAATCTAGACACCATCACGGAGGGGTTCATCATCCTCATTGGTGCCTCTCCGATGACGCATGAGTAGTTCATTGTAGACCTACGGGTTCGTAGGCAGTAGCTAGATGGCTTCTCTCTCTTTTGATTCTCAATACAATGGTCTCTTGGAGATCTATTTGATGTAAAAAAAATTGCGGTGTGTTTGTTGGGATCCAATGAACTTTGAGTTTATGACCAGATCTATATTTTTATCCATGAAAGTCATTTGAGTCTTCTTTTGATCTCTTATATGCATGATTACTTATAGCCTCGTATTTCTTCTTTGAATCTTTGGTTTAGTTAGGCCGACTAGATAGATTTTTTCTTTCCATGGGAAGAGGTGCTTTGTGATGGGTTCGATCTTATGGTTTTCAATCCCAGTGACAGAAGGGGACATGACAAGTATGTATCGTTTCTATTAAGGATAACAAGATGGGGTCTATTTCTACATGAATAGATCTTGTGTACATCATGTCATCATTCTTATTGCATTACTCCATTTCTCCATGAACTTAATACACTAGATGCATGCTGGATAGCGGTCGATGTGCGGAGTAATAGTAGTAGATGCAGGCAGGAGTCTGTCTACTAATCTTGGACGTGATGCCTATATAATGATCATTGCCTGGATATCATCATAATTATTTGAAGTTCTATCAATTTGCCAACAGTAATTTGTTTACCCACCGTATGATATTTTCTTGAGAGAAGCCACTAGTCAAATCTATGGCCCCGGGGTCTATTTTCTCATCATATATCTTCAGATCTATATTGCGATTTGCCTTTTTATTTATTTGCATCTTTTGTTTTTAGAACTATATTATCAAAAATCCAAAAAATACCTCGCTGAATTTTATTTTCCGTTATTTTATTTGCATCTACCAAATTATATCTTTACCAATCTTTTACCCGAGAGGGATTAACAACCCCTCTTACGCGTCGGGTTGCAAGTATTTGTTCTTTGTATGCAGGTACCATTTACATAGTGTTGCTTGGTTCTCCTACTAGTTCGATAACCTTGGTTTCGTCACTGAGGGAAATACCTACTGTAGTTGTGCTGCATCATCCCTTCCTCTTCGGGGAAAAACTAACGCGGACACGAGCCATCATGGTGCGGCTTCGAGTGTGTCGCTCTGCTTCGTCCATAATGCAAATGGATCTCTCACAGTAGGTCAAATCGGGCTGAAGGTCGATGGCTTGGTGATCAATGTCCTTGTAGAGATCAGGCTTGTCCGAAACTTGGAGACACTTCCAGAGTTGTGACACATGGAACACGTTGTGCACATCGGATAGCTCAGGCGGTAGCTCTAGCTGGTAAGAAACTTCTCCTCGTCTGTCAGTGATGTTGAAAGGGCCAATAAATCTTGGTGCGAGCTTTCCTTTGATGTGTAAGCAGTTGGTTCCCTTGAGAGGAGTGACCCGTGGGTACACATAGTCTCCGACGTGAAAACTCACTTCTCGGCGACGAGTGTCGGCATAGCTCTTTTGTCGTGACTTGGCTACCTTCAGACACTCTCTCATCAGCTGGACTTGCTCTTCAGCTTCGCGAAGGACATCCGGTCCAAAGACTAGCCCTTCTCCGGTCTCCGGCCAATTGAGTGGTGTGCGACACTTGTGTCCATACAACACCTCAAATGGTTCCATTTGGAGACTTGGCTGATAAATGTTGTTATAGGAGAATTCGGCAAAAGGAAGGCAATCTTCCCACTTAGCTCCATATGCTAAGACACAGGCTCGGAGCATGTCTTCGAGTATCTGATTAACTCGTTCTATCTGACCTTCGGTCTGCGGGTGGAAAGCAGTGCTGAAAGACAACTTGGTTCTCATGGCCTCTTGGAACTTCTTTCGGATCCTTGAGGTAAACTGGGTTCCTCGATCTCACACAATCTCCTTAGGAACACCATAAAGGCTTATGATTATGTTGATGTAAAGAGTTTCCAGCTGGTTGCCATCATAGGTAGTCTTGACAGGAATGAAATCGGTGACCTTTGTCAAATAGTCGACTATGACCCAGATGGAGTCATGAACCTTGTTTGACCTGGGTAATCTAGTGATGAGATCCATTCCTACTTTATCCCATTTCCACTTGGGAACCTTGAGTGGTTGGATCAATCCAGCAGGTCGCTGATATTCAGCCTTGACCTTTTGGCGTACATCACACTTCGCAAGATAGGTGTCAATCTCCCTTTTCATCCCGTGCCACCAGAATCTTTCCTTTAGGTCTTGATAGATCTTGGTTCCTCCAGGGTGGATGGAATACGGAGTGTCATGGGCTTCTTGCAGGGTCAAATCTGTCAGCGTCCTGGGAACGGGGGCACCCAGACTTGTCTGACTGCGGCCCATGACGTGGCTCCGTCAACGGCCCGGTATGGCCCAGCGTCAAGCATCAATAACTCAAGACCCTCGCGAGGGGCCAAGCCTCGCAAGGCGGATGACACCAAGATCTCCACAAGGGGCGACCTCCCCAGGCTGGCTCCCGAGGAGCGGAGATATCAATGCAAGCTGCACCTCGCAAGGTTCACGTGACGTGAGTCGTGACGACCAAGGCCAGGCGGGGGCCAGCGGGCGCAGTGTACCAGTTTCCTCTTTGGTTCTAAGGAGGCAAGTGCAGGAGCGGGGTCCCGAGGAATCAAGCAAAGGTTTCCATTCTGGTGCAACAAGACCAAGACCGCAAAGACAACAGGACGGAGGTCATCGCGGAGCCCACCGCAGCGTCACCACCAGAGGCTTTTGCAGGTGAAGACTACTTTTGTCCGGATAGCTTGTACTAGTTGTCTCCCTGAATTTGGCCGTTGTGGGATACCTTCCCGCCTACATTTGGGAAGAGGACCAAGGCCACTATAAATAGGACTTAGCCACCACCATAGAGGGGGGATCGATTCCACCCTGACCACCCACCAGCTCATCGAGCACAAGAGCACCTCACCTCCTGAGGCTGTTAGATCACTGTACTAGTTCATCCTCAGCCCCTCGAGGCAATCCACCACAAAGCTGGAGTAGGGTATTACACCGCAAGGTGGCCCGAACCAGGATAAACTACTATGTCTCTTGTTCGTTGGGTTCGTCTAGCTAGGCCGTGGATTCGGTGAGCAGGCAGACTGGGGAGGACGAGTTCTTCGCACGCACCCCAAAGTTCGAACCTCTCAAGGGTCCGCAGAACCCTGAATCCGACATTTGGCGCGCCAGGTAGGGGTGCTTCGGAGCCTCTCTTCTGCCGGTCGACTCACCACCGCTCCACCGCTTCCATGGCTGACGCCCGTCGAGCTCGTGCTGAGCGTCGGGCCGCCCTCGCCGCTCATGTCGCCCAGACGGCGCCCGTAGGCGGTCCTCCCCATTGTTCTCCATTGCCTGCCGCCACCGGCCATGCGGGGCACGAGCAGCAAGCTTTGTCGCTGCACCCCTCCGTGCAGCGTGACGGACGCACCGCCACCCCGTCGCTGACTCCGGCTGGCTCGTCGTCTCACGCTCGTCGCGGGCCGGCAGACGCGCAGGCTACGCTGCTCATGGCGCGCGAGCTCCTGCGCTACCGCCTTGTCCACGACTTCTACGAAGACTGGCTGGACCGCATCGCCGAGCTTGTCAGTGCCGCTGGGGGCTCGCCTGCACCGTCTCTCTCGTTGCCTTGCCCGCCGCCCGCTGCGGGCAACGTAGCCATGGAGCGCCTCCGCCACCACCCCGTCAAGACGTCGCCCTCGCACCAAGGCGTGCGGCCCCGTGACGTGACCCGCCGTGCAGGGCGCCCGCGCGTGAAGAAGAAAGCTGCCAGGAGGTCCAGCGGCCACAAGAAGATGCTCCTGCACTCCTAGCACCACCACGTCAAGACCGCGCGCCACCTGTGGTGGCGGCGCGTGAGCGCCAAGATCAGGATCCACATCCACGACAGGCTCCCATGACCACCGCGGGCTCCCATGCCTTCACTCCCGAGCTATGCAGCGTCGTCTGGCCGGGGAAGTTCAAGCCTGACCTGCCTCCATGCTACGACGCACCCCTGACCCTGCTGAGTTCGTGCAGCTCTACGAGCTAAGCATCGAGGCGGCCAATGGCGACGAGAAGGTCATGGAGAACTGGTTTTCCATGGCCCTCAAGGATGGCGCACGCTCATAGCTCCTGAACCTACATGCGGGATCGATATCCTCCTAGGGCGAGATGCACGAGCGTTTCGTCGCCAACTTCCAGGGCACCCGTGACCGGTCGTCGGTTGCGGGTGACCTACGGCACATCAAGCAGGAGCTAGGGGAAACCTTGCAGAAGTACATCCAGCACTTCAACAACGTTTTCCTCAAGATCCCCAAGGTTTCAGACGAAGCCATCATCTCGGCATTCTCTGATGGCGTCCGCGACGTCAAGATGAAGGAGGAGCTCGCCATACATGAGGACATGTGCATGGCTCTGGAGATGTTCAACATGACGACCAAGTGTGTGATTGCTGAGGAGGGTCGCCTCTCCCTCCTGGAGCTCCCGGGGGCAGACCCAGAAGACAAGAAGGCCAAGGCCAAGGATGTGAAGCGCAAGGGGGCGGGCGTGCTCATGGCTGAACCAGAGATGAAGCGTGGCTGCGACCACCCAGAGTCATCCAAGGGCAGCCTCCTGTTCTGCGTCTTCACAATACCAATGCCTGTCAAGAGCTCAGGGCCATCCGCGACGGGCGCCTCGGTCGATGCCCCGAGCGCAACGATCGAGGCTACGGCCGTGGAGGAGGTCGAGGTGGAGGACGCTAGGACGACCGTGGCCCTCGCCAAGAGTGGCGTGACCAGCCACATGAGGATCGCTGGCAGGGCCAGCCTCGTGAGGGTGCCTGGAGAGATCAGCCTCGTGAGGACCGTCCTCAGGGCAACGCCGGCCTCCCTCCGCTACCACCACCACCAAGAAGGAACGACGACCACCACCAGGACGAAGGGGCTGGGGGCTTCCAGGAGCCTCGATGCCATCGCCTGCATCCTAGGCGGCGCTCAGGCCCCAGCCTCTCAACGCATCTTCAAGCAGTTCGCCTGTGAGGTGAAAACGGCCCTCCCCGGGCTCGAGGTCACGTGTCCGCTCAGGTGGTCCAAGTGCACCATCACCTTCAGCACGACCGACCAGCTCAAGTGTGCGGCAACTGCCGCTGCCCTCCCGATGCTTTCCCCGCCCGTCATCAGCAATGTCCTCGTCATCAAGACCCTCATCGATGGTGGTGTGGGGCTCAATGTTCTTTCCATCAAGATGTTCAACCGCCTCCAAGTGCCCTATGATCAGCTGCAGCCCACCAAGCCTTTCTCGGGAGTGATCGATGGCTCCACCACCCCGATAGGGCGGATCCGCCTCCCTGTCACCTTCGGCCAGCGCAACAATTACCGCATTGAGCTCATCGAGTTCGACGTCACCCATATTCGCCTTCCATACAATGCCATCCTTTGGTATCCAGCCCTGGCCAAGTTCATGGTGGTGACTCATCATGGTCACAACGTCCTCAAGATGCCAGGGAACTGCGACATCATCACGATCGCCTGCAAGGAGAAGGACGCAGTGTGCTCTCTCGAGCGTGCCTACCAAGCTGCTGCGGTCGAGAACCCAGGCGACGAAGGCACCATCTACCCTCCTGAGGCCGTCCCCAGGAAGAAACAGCTGCTCCGCCAAGAGCCTCAGGAGAGCAGTGTCTCCAGCGGCACCACCTCGGGACCTGTGCCCATGGATGGGGCGCCTCCCTCTCTCGCATAGGAAGGCGCGCCTGGCGCCCCTCTCAGGCTAGGCTTGGGGGCTCTCCTCTGAAGGGCCGTTGAACTAGCCCACGTCACGAGAGAGGCGCTCGGGCACCACGTGGAGGCGTGCTTCAGCGCGCGCTTCCCCCACGAGGGCACAAGGCACGGGGTGCCAGGTGCTCAGGAGTTCATCACCAAGGCAACCGAGGAGCTTCAAGAGGCAAGAGCCATGCTCGGCGACCACCGCCCACCACCTGGCGCGGCTCCTTGTCCTGGCGAGGACAACGAGCTGCACGTCTGCTCAACATTCCAGGGCTCAATAGGGCCGCATCCCAGGAGCGCTTCTAGCCATCGCACGTTGGCCGGTGTGAGGGCCCCCCTCACAGCTACGTTCACATGCCTTTTGGCCTGCCAAATGCGGCTGTCACCCTCCAGCGCCTAAGGAGCATCATGGCGGCTCAGGAGGCCAGGCACCGGGCGGTCCTTGCGGAGATGGCGATGGTTCTTCATGAGCCCCCTGAGCCACCAGAGCCTCCCGAGGTTCAGGACCTAGGCGGCTCGTGAGGAGCAACTTCTTCAGCACGCGCCTTCAGCTACTTCAACATCTCTTCAGCAATGGTGCCAGGTGACATTTTCCAGTTTATTCAGTTGGGGGCGCCCCTCGGGCTGCATTATCCCCAGATCGCATGGGCCTGCCCTGCGACGTGTATCCTTTTGCATCTTTGATTCACTCTGTTGGGGGCGCCCCTCGGGCTGCATCATCCCCAGGCCGCATGGGTATGTCCCTGCGACATGTATCATTTTGCACCTATCAAAGCTAGCTTTACCTCCTTCCATGAGTCGCCTTATGGTTATCATTTGCATGTCCGGTACTTCGTTTCCATGAACGTTGTACGCCCTTGGAAACCCACCCACGACCGCCTCATGATTAAGGATCGGCACGTCGTCTGTGCTCGGGTCCGTCCCTGCAGCGTCGCTAAACCCAAGAGGCTGAGATCTATCTCGCAGGCCAGCTCCCGTGTACGTCACCTCCCATGGCCCTTGGTGCCTTGTTCTCGCATGAGCTAATCGCAGGCATACGAGCTAGGGCGTGTGACACGGTGCCTCGTCACCACGGGAGCCGCGCGCCGGTTGTCTTTCTTCAGGATTTTCGCATGAGAGGACTGGGCACGGCGTATCTGCTCGGGTCTGTTCCTGCAGCGTTGATAAACCCAACGATTGAGGTCTGTCTGGCGGGTCGGCCCCGTTCACGTCACCTCTTGGGGTCGTTGGTGTTTGTCCTTCTCATGTGATAACCTCAGGAGATTCATTCGGTGCAGGTTGTCTAACCATCTCGCAGGGCCATCACAAGTGTTCCGAATCAAATTCAGGCGCAACCTACCTTGAGGTAGGGCCTTGTGAGTCCCGTGCTAGCTCACGAGTGCCTAGACACACCTCCTCTAGCCCTGCCGTGCAAGCCACGTGTCAGAGCGGGGTTGTACATGCCCCGGGGGCTCCACTCAGAGGAAGACCCCACCCACGCACCACTAGAAGCACCATGCTCCGTGCTGGCAGTCGACACGGTCGAGGAGCGGCTATGCCCGTGCAAGTGCGGAAGCACCATGCTCCGCACTGGTGATAAACAACTGGGGAGGCCTCATGGCCGCGTTAACCTCAGGGAGCCACCAGGCTCGGTGTCCAGCTTCATCGCAACACTTACCCTTCGGGAGAGTCGCGCGAGGGGCTGGGCACGGGGGCTACGCTTAGGTCACGCCTAGCGTACGCCACCCTGCTAGGTCCCTCAGACCTGGTCTTCGCGCGCCCCTCCCGAGCGGGACCTCGGTGAGGAAAGGTATGGAGGTATGTTCGTACGTCAAGGGGGACTCCTGAGCATCGCGACTCAGGAGCCTAACTGGTCACATAGCCCCTCACCCCTTGGTCTCGTCCTGGTGATCTGAACGACCCAACGGCGGCTGAGGTATGCACCGGGTCGGGCCCTGCCGATGCAGAACATTAAAGCAAACGGGAAGGAAATCGCATGACCCTAGCAAATTATTACAAGACATACTGTTTCTCAAAAAGTACCAAGCATAAATTATTACGGCTCCACGAGGCACGGTTCATATTGCAGGAAATAAAATGGAGGGGAGCGCCACCATCGAGTTTCTTCTTCAGCCTTGGGCGCTGTCGTCGCCCGCCAGGGGTGCCCCACCGTCAACAACGTCGCCGTCAGCCGTGCCGCCAGTCGTGGCCGTAGGGTCGGCGGTGCCATCAGCCGTGGGCGCGGGATCGATGGCGAGGAACTTCTGCAGCAGGGCCTCCACCTGGTCCTTCACGGCTCTGGCAGTGGCCGTGCAGGGCTCCTCGTCCACAGGCTCAAGCAAGGCTTCAAAGTCGAAGTTAGTGTCGCAAAGATGGAGGTGGCTGAAGACGCGCGTCACGGACGACGCGGAGAGCGCGCGGGCTTCTCCCTCCACCATGCGGCCGACTCCAATAACAACGCCGTCGAGCATCGTAACAAGCTGGGGGAGCAGCTCGATGGGGCCTTCCTCAGCTGTCACCAACAGCTCCTTCAACCCCCTTCGTAGAGCTCCCATAGTGCCTCGCAGGATCTCTGATCAAGAGAATCGAAGGTGGCACACCCTTTGGCAAGAACTTTTGCCTTGGCCTCCAGCTGGGCCTTCTCCGCCTCCACCTCCTCCTTCAACTTCTCCAGGAGGACACGCTCTGCGGCCTGCTTCTACGCCGCTTGCTCCAGCTTGGTGCCGCGATCAGCAACCGCAGCTTCCCGGGCCTTCAGCTCCTCCTCCTGCACCTCGCGCCGGCGGGACTTGGCGGCCTGTCTGTCATGGAGAGCCTTCAGCTCTGCCTCCGCCACTCGGCAGCTCTCCTCGGCGCCCTCGGCATCCTTCAACGCCACGTCACGGGCGGCCGCAGCCAGGCCGGCAACCTGTTTGCCCTCCTCCGAGGCTGCCATGGCCTAGTTCCATGCCGTCCTGAAGGATGCATCATCTCGTAGCCATCCCGAGATCAGCTCCAGGCGCCGGTCGGCACCTTGGAGATCGTCACGAAGCTGGTTCAACGCAGAAAGAACCTCCTCCAGAGCACCAGGCGAGGCAGAAGGATCACGGCCCAGCGGCGTGATGGACGGGGGAGAAGACAGCGTCGGCACCAGGATCGGCAAGGCAGCAGCAGCAACAGAGGGGGACAGGGGCTCCGGAGCCTTCGGGACCTCAGCAGGCGAGCTAAGGGTGGGCGCCTCCGGAGCCAGCTTGGCTATGGAGATCGCTTCCTCCTGAGGCCGGGCCTTCGAGCCTTGTGAAGACGACCCAGCTACAGGAGCGTGCAGGCCGTCCCCGTCCTTCTGTGTCGGGGATGGCACGGGCGCAGCGGGCTGCCGGACCTCGATGGTCCCGGCCGTCTCCTTCTTCTTCTTCTTCACCACTGGCATTGGCCTAGCCGTACAAAGAGGGAAGCATCAGGACGCTATGACAAGAGCAGGAAACAAAGACCAAGACGGCGCACTTACTGGTCCACGATGGCATAATCCCTCGCCCTCTTCTGAAGCACCATGCCCGCGGGCTTCGCAGGCATGGGCGCAGGCGCGTGAGCCCCATGGGTGGCCAAGGGCGCGGCGCTAAGATCAGCAACAGTGCTGGCCAGCGACGAGGCGGAGGCATCGCCTCGGGGGATCAGTGCAGATCTGCTCTTCTTCGGGACCCCTGGCTTCAGCTTCTTCCGAGAGGTGCCCTTGGACCTCGTGGTGACCCCAACGGAGCGCGGTGACTCCCTGACCAGGTGCTCGCCGGTGTCGTTATCGTCAGGAAGGGCGCGGAGGAGATCGGTCTGGCATGGAGGAGAGGTCTCTCCCGCCCCCTCCAGGGTCGCCTCCGAGTCCGACCCCTCCTCCTGGTCGGACTCGCCGGAGGACACCGACATCGGTGAGCCCGGAGGACGGGAAGGCCCCAGAGGTACGAGCCCGCGCTCATCAAAGACAGGCATGGTGGCAGCGATCTTCTCCCCGTCCGAGCGGCGGTACAGTGGAAGATGGGAGTCTGGGGGGCAGCCCTGATCCTTCCCGAGCAAGGTGCGCACAATCTGTTCCAGCTCCTCCTTGGACAAGTCATCCGGGCACAGATGGAGGTCATCTCCTGCGCCCTTGAACTTCCACAAGGGGAGCGAGTGTGTCTGGAGCAGAGCCAGGCACTGCGTCAAGAATTCCTTGACGATCATGGCCCCCATCAGCTTCTCCGCCTTCGGGTCGTCAGTCTTCAGGTCTGCCTCCATCTTCTCCAGCAACGGCTCCGCCCTGGGATCGATGAGCTTCTTGTGAGTTCGTCCTTCCAGGGGCATCGGCTGCGAGGTCGGCAGCGCCAGCCGGGGGTGGGAGCGCTTGGCGTCCATGAAGATCCACCTATTCCTGAAGACCTCCACCTTCTTCCCGGCCCGCGAGATCGCGTTGCTGCCGTTGGCTGTGACGAAGTTGGCGCACCCCGAGCACTGGGTGCCATTAACCCGGAGGTAGAAAAAGTGGCGGAGCAGTGCCGTGAAGCATCACCCCAAGAAATGCCTCGCGGTAGAAAGCAAAGATTTATTGGAGGAGGACGGAGTTGGGGTGAAGATGGAGGGCGTGGAGCTTGTAGTGGTGAAGAACGGCGTAGAAGAAGCCGGAGAAGGGGGGAACCAACCCTGCGAAGACGTTGTGCTGGAAGAAGGGGTAGAAGGTGCCGCCCAAGGTTTCCGGCTTGGCAGAGCCGGCCCAGAGCACCGTCTCTCCCCCCTCATTGCTGGTGTCGGCTGTCAGTCGGAGCGTGGTGGCGAGGTGCTTCTCCTCGGTGAGGGTGGAGGCGCTCAAGGCTAGCTCTAACCAGGAGGCTTGACGCCCGGCCGTGGCGGAGGATCCTGCCTTATCGGTGGCCATCGGTCGCTGATCTGGGGGTTTTCTGAGCAGAAGGAGAAGGGGATATGGAGCAAGACGAAGGAAGGGCAATGAAGGCTTCGCGGCAGGCGCCAGCCTTTTTGTCAGCTAGGAGCAGTTGCCAATGCGGCATGGGAGCGGAGGCGCCCACGTCCCATCAATCGCCATGCGTCAACCAAGGCCACAGGCGGTTAGGGCCCACGGTGCTTCACACTTGCCCTTTGGCTTCACCTCGAAGCCAAGTCCGAGCGCGCCTTGGTCTCGGGGGCTACTGTCGGCGTCCTGGGAATGGGGGTACCCAGACTTGTCTGTCTGCGGCCCATGACATGGCTCCGTCAACGGCCCGGTACGGCCCAGCGTCAAGCATCAATAACTCAATACCCTCGCGAGGGGCCAAGCCTCACGAGCCGGACGACACCAAGACCTCCACAATGAGCGGCCTCCCCAGGCTGGCTCTCGAGGAGCGGAGATATCAATGCAAGCTGCACCTTGCGAGGTTCACGTGACGTGAGTCGTGACGACCAAGGCCAGGCAGGCGCCAGCGGGCGCAGTGTACCAGTTTCCTCTTTGGTGCTAAGGAGGCAAGCGCAGGCGCGGGGTCTCGAGGAATCAAGCAAAGGTTTCCATTCAGGTGCAACAAGACAAAGACCGCCACGACGGCAGGACGGAGGTCATCACGGAGCCCACCGCAGCGTCACCACCGGAGGCTTTTGCAGGTGAAGACTACTTTTGTCAGGATAGCTTGTACTAGTTGTCTCCCTTCGAATTTATCTGTTGTGGGATCCCTTCCTGCCTACATTTGGGAAGAGGACCAAGGCCACTATAAATAGGACTTCGCCACCACCATAGAGGAGGGATCGATTCCACCTTGACCACCCACCAGCTCATCGAGCACAAGAACACCTCACCTCCTGAGGCTGTTCGATCACTGTACTAGTTCATCCTCAGCCCTCGAGGTAATCCACCACAAAGCTGGAGTAGGGTATTACACTACAAGGTGGCCCGAACCAAGATAAACTACTGTGTCTCTTGTTCGTTGGGTTCGTCTAGCTAGGCTGTGGATTCGGTGAGCAGGCAGACTAGGGAGGACGAGTTCTTTGCACACACACCCCAGAGTTCGAACCTCTCAAGGGTCTGCGGAACCCTGAATCCGACAAAATCCTTCAGATCCTTCTTGTTAGGCACACGGATACAGTTCTTGTACCATACTACTCCGTGTTCGTCCTTGGAGGATCCTGGGGCCTTGCCTTGCTTCATCTTCCTCTTGATGCCTTCGATGCTTTCATGTCCTTTCTGAGCCTCTTTGACTTTGTCTATTAGGGTCGGCTTGACTTATAGGTTGTCCAGGTATCCATATGCAACCATCTCTAATCCAAACTACTCCAGCTCTTCAAACAGGGTTGGCCGCCTTTATTTGATCATGGCATTCAGGGAGCAAGCCTTTCTTCTTAAGGCACCTGCTACCACATTTGCCTTCCCGGGGTGGTATTGAACACTGAGGTCATAATCCTTAATCAGTCCCACCCATCTCCTCTGCCTCATCTTCAATTCCTTTTGAGTGAAGATATACTTCAGAATTTTGTGATATGTATATATGTCACACCGCTTCCCTAGGAAGTAATGTCGCCACGTCTTCAGGGCATGAACCACTGCTGCTAACTCAAGATCATGAGTAGCATAGTTCTCTTCGTGAGGACGTAGCTGCCTTGAAAGGTAAGCTAAGACTCTGCCTTCTTGCATGAGAACGCTTCCCAGTTCGGTTTGAGAGGCATCACAGTAAATCACAAACTCCTTGTGAATATCAGGTGTTGCTAGAACTGGGGCAGTGGTCAATCTCTTCTTCAGTTCCTGGAAGCTTTCTTTGCACTTTGGCGTCCATTCAAATTTCTTGTCCTTCTTCAAGAGTTGAGTCATAGGTCGGGCAATGCTGGAGAATCCCTCCACGAATTTGCGGTAATATCCCGCTAATCCGAGGAAGCTTCTAACCTCCTTGACTGGTTGGGGATTTCCACTTGGTCACAACTTCAATCTTCACATAGTCTACCGACAATCCATCTTTAGTCAGGACATGACCCAAGAATCCAACTTTGTGCAGCCAAAACTCATACTTGCTGAATTTGGCATAAAGTTGGTGCTCTGGAAGCTTGTCCAGGACCATCCTCAAGTGTTTCTCATGCTCTTCTTTCATCTTTGAGTAGACAAGAATGTCATCGATGAAGACGACAACAAACTTGTCCAAATATTCCATGAAGACTTTGTTCATGAGGTACATGAAGTAGGTTGCGGCATTGGTTAACCAAAATGACATGACCGTGTACTCGTACAGGCCATATCGGGTTACAAATGTCGTCTTCGGAATATCTTGGGGTTTGATCTTTAGCTGATAGTACCTTGACCTGAGATCGTTCTAGGAAAACACCTTGGCTCCATTGAGTTGATCAAACAGGTCTTCAATCTTGGGGAGTGGATACTTGTTCTTGATTGTGACTTCATTAAGGGATCGATAGTCAACACAATAATCGGATGGTACCGTCCCTCTTTTCCACAAATAGAACAAGTGATCCACAAGGAGAGGCACTAGGGCGGATGAAACCTTTCCTCAATTGCTCAGCCAGTTGCTTATTCAATTCTGCCAACTCCTTCGATCCCATTCTATAAGGCTTCTTATAGATGGGTCTTGCTCCGGGCATTAGCTCAATGATGAACTCAATGTCAGGGTCAGAAGGCATTCCGAGCAGTTCATCAGGAAAGACATCGAGGTACTCACATACCACTGGTGCTTGATCCAACTCAATCCATGTCAGACAATTGGCCTAAGGGGCTTGATCAGAGGAAGAGTTGGGGACAAACTTGACTTCAACTCCTTGGCTATTGGTCAGGGTGACAGTCCGGTTGGCACAGTCTAACAAGCCTTGGTGCTTGATGAGCCAATCCATTCCTAAGATCACATCCAAGCCTTGTGATCTCAAGATAATAAGGTCTGCTAGGAATTCTACCCCGTTAGTGATGATCCTGACTCCTTTACACCCTATCTTGGCTCTCATCTCTGATCCGGGGGTTTGTATCACCATGGGGTCATTCAAGGGTGTAGGAGTCATGCCACTTTCTAATGCAAACTTTTGGGTGACAAATGAATGCGTGGCATCGGAATCAAACAAGACAGTTGCAGGTGTTGAGTTGACAAGGAACGTACCCAATACGATGTTCGGGTCTTCCTGAGCTTCTTCTACATTGATGTGGTTCACACGCCCCTTGCCATTGTTGGGCAGGTTGCGGGGAGCTTGGTTCCTCTGTGGTGCTCCACGGCCTTGTCCTTGGTTCTGCGCATTGGGGCGTGGTGCATCGGGCTTCTTGTTGGGGCATAGCTTCGAGATGTGTCCTGGCTGACCACAATCAAAGCAAGTGACTTGGTTGGAGTTGTTGCTCTTGCTGCCATTGCTATTGGGGTTGTTGTACTGCTGGGGTTGGCGTACTGCTGGGGCTGATAGTTGGAGTGGGGTGCTGAAGCTCTTGGCTGCTGATAGGTTGGCCTGACTGGGGCTGGCTACCACGGGCGAGGCTTCTGGTTGCTAAAGCTACCTTTGCTGATGAGCTTGCGCTTAGGGGTATCATCCAAAGCATGGCGCTTGTCCTCAAGCATAAGTGCCTTATTCACCAGGTCAGGAAAGGTTGGGCGGTCGCACACAACAAGCGAGTACTCAAGAGTCTGATTAAGGTCTTCCATGAAGCCCTCTCTTTTGCCAGCATCAGTGCTGACATCCTCAGGAGCATACCTTGACAGAACACTGAACTTCTTCATATACTCCTTGACAGTGCTACTACCTTGCTTCAGGGCTCGGAATTCTTGATAGCCATGATTCCGGAAGGAATATGGGCCTTGCGGAATTCTGCCTTGAAGTCATTCCAAGTGATGGCTTGCCCAGCATGCATGACCTTGAATCCATCCCACCAAGCTCTAGCAGTTCCCCCGAGACAGTGGGCAGCATATGCCACCCTCTCCCGGTCTTCAGTGCAGCCAACTAGTTCCAGGAGATCCTCAATGGTGCGGACCCAGTCGTCTGCATCTAGGGGTTCAGCAGTCTTGATGAAGGTGGGTGGTGCATGGTTCTTGAACTTCACCAACGTGGAACGTCCATTGCGGTTCGCCGCCGGCTGGCGGTTGTTGGTGATAGCTTGAGCAATCATTTGGAGGGCTGCAGTGTTGGCTTGGCGTTCCTCTCGGAAGGCTTGGAGAAGCTGAGCCATGTCCATGTTCGGAGGTGGTGGTGGTGGTGGTGGATATTGTCCTTGGGTTTGGTCCTGGCTGGCTCCTCCTTGGGTGGATCCTCCGGCTCCTTGCTGCTGGGTAGAGTTACCAGTACGGATTACAACAGGCATCCTGTTGGAGCAGCCAAGGTCTTATGATTGGGAAAGATGAGGGAAAGCAAAATAGATGGGGTGCCTAGTAAGGGGGTCAGTATGACACAAGTTGTTGTTATGCAAGGGCCAAAAGGGCCAAACACATTCATTAAAAATCCAAATAGGTGATGTAGTCATTTACATGTTCCCGAAGGAAGGTACGACTTCCAACAAAACACATTGAAAGCAAACACAACACTACATGGTTTCATTTGAACCATTACAAGGACTCGACTTCGCATAGCGGATACACGACCTATCCTACCTTATTAGGGGTTACAGACTGGCATATCCTAGTTGCGAATTATGCCTAAGTGGTGGAATGTTCGGTCACAGACTGGCTCTTCTCGGTCTTCCTCCTTGTCGTCATCAGTCTGACTTTCTTCATTACTCGAATGAGTGGGGGAGTGGAGGATCTCAACACGACGTTGCTTTACCGGTGGTGTGATGAAGAGCTTGCGATAGTCCCTTGCCGTCATACGGCGTCGCTGGGGTGGTTCTCCATCCTTGGCAGGTGCATCTTCTGGGGGCCTTCCGCCTCGATATGTGACTGCGGGCTGTCCAGGGGAAGCACCTTCTTTCTTGATCCTATCCGTCTTCCCTTGCGCTTGGCAAAGAAATGCCTTAGTCTCGTGGAGTTCCTTTTGGACCTCCATCGATTCCGAGGCCAGGTGTTGTGCCAAGCTGTCGGCACAAAGGCTGAAGTAGGTCTGGAATCGGAGTGGGAGGCCTTCCTCCAGTGGTGGAGCTGGTGTGCTGCTCTCATCCTCACCCTCCTTCCGATAAGGTAAGAAGCGGGTCGCTGGCTCATCTGCCATCTCCGGAAGAAGGACTTGGAGGCGTGCTAGTGCCTTGAGTGTTGCAGTCTCGACGGCAAGGACCAGTGTTGCCATGTGGGGTCCCTCAAAGAACCAGCTCGTCGGAGGCTCATTAGCCTTCATGATTACCTCCACATGGTACTCCATCTCGGTGTCGTTTATCCCATGCTCATGGTAGGTGAAAGTGGGGGCTCGGTGAGACGCCCCCGATTCAATCGGACACTAATCATACACGCATACGTGTACGATCAAGATCAGGGACTCACTGGAAGATATCACAACACAACTCTAAAATAAAGTAAGTCATACAAGCATCATAATACAAGCCAGGGGCCTCGAGGGCTCGAATACAAGTGCTCAATCATAGATGAGTCAGCGGAAGCAACAATATCTGAGTACGTATATAAGTTAAACAAGTTGCCATAAGATGGCTAGCACAAACTGGGATACAGATCGAAAGAGGCGCAGGCCTCCTGCCTGGGATCCTCCTAACTACTCCTAGTCGTCGTCAGCGGGCTGCACGTAGTAGTAGGCACCTCCAGCGTAGTAGGAGTCGTCATCGACGGTGGCGTCTGGCTCCTGGGCTCCGACATCTAGTTGCGGCAACCAGGTAGAAGGGAAGGGGGAAAAGAGGGAGAAAAGCAACCGTGAGTACTCATCCAAAGTACTCGCAAGCAAGGAGCTACACTACATATGCATGGGTATATGTGTAAAGGGCCATATCGGTGGACCGAACTGCAGAATGCCGTAATAAGAGGGGATAGCTAATCCCGTCAAGACTACGCTCGGCAGCCTCCGCCTTGCAAAGATGTAGAAGAGAGTAGACTGAAGTCCTCCAAGTAGCATCGCATAGCATAATCCTACCCGGCGATCCCCTCCTCGTCCGCCTGTTAGAGAGCGATCACCGGGTTGTATCTGGCACTTGGAAGGGCGTGTTTTATTAATTATCTGGTTCTAGTTGTCATAAGGTCAAGGTACAACTCCAAGTCGTCCTGTTACCGAAGATCATGGCTATTCGAATAGATTAACTTCACAGGGTGCACCACATTACCCGACACGCTCGATCCCATTTGGCCGGACACACTTTTCTGGGTCATGCCCGGCCGCGGAAGATCAACACGTCGCAGCCCCACCTAGGCATAACAAAGAGGTCAGCACGCCGGTCTAAACCTATGTGCACAAGGGTCTGGGCCCATCGCCCTTAGCACACCTGCATGTTGCGAGGGCGGCCGAAAGCAGACCTAGCCTAGCAGGCGTTCCAGTCCAATCCGGCGCGCGCCGCTCAGTCGCTGACGTCACGAAATGCTTCGGCTGATACCTTGACGCCGGTTGCCCATATCTTGTCCCACGTGGCGGTTAGTGCGTATAAGGTCAACGACCCAACTCAGATCAAATACCAAGATCTCGTTAAGCGTGTTAAGTATCCGCATGAACGCCGAACAGGGCCAGCCCACCTCTCTCCTAGGTGGTCTCAACTCTGCCTGCCGCCTCCGCCACAAAGATCCACTCGCTGGTGCTCCTACGAGCCGACCCGTCTTTAGTCACCACATGTATCATGTATAAGTATAAAGTATATACCCGTGATCACCTCCCGAGTGATCACGGCCCGATAGTATAGCACAGTAGACGGACAAGAATGTAGGGCCACAGATAGAAATACTAGCATCCTATACTAGGCAAGTAGGATTGCAGGTAAAGGTATCAACAGAAGTAGCAAAGACAGGCTATGCATCAGGATAGGAAAAACGGAAAGCAGTAACATGCTATACTACTCTAATGCAAGCAGAATAGAGGAGAGTAGGCGATATCTGGTGATCAAGGGGGGGGCTTGCTTGATTGCTCTGGCAAGAAGGAGCGGTCGTCAACTCTGTAGTCGAACGGGGCGGCAATAGCGTCCTTCTCGTAGTCTACCGGAGAGAATAGGGGGAAGAAACAATGAATACAATGCAAACAGATGCATAACGATGCCTGACAAAGCAATGTGTGATGCTAGGCGTGCCCAAACGCGGTAGTAGGTGGTACCGGTGAAGGGGGAAACATCCGGGAAAGTATCCCCGGTGTTTCGCGTTTTCGGACATAGGAACCGGAGGGGGAAAGTTGCGAGTTCGATAGGTTATGGGTGTGTGGCGTACGAACGGGCTGCGTATCCGGATTCGTCTCGTCGTTCTGAGCAACTTTCATGTAGAAAGTATTTTCATCCGAGTTACAGATTAAAAGATATGATTTTCTAAAGGTTTAAATCATTTTCTGATTTTAATTATTTATTTAAACCCAGCATTATCCAGAACAGTATGGGATGACGTCAGCATGACGTATGTGTGATATCAGCAATCAGCAAAGGCAATGGATCGAGTCAAATCGACCAGGTCCAGTGGGACCCACGTGTCATACAAAGTGGTGCTAACATTGGTTTAAATTAAACTAAATTAACTATATTAGAACCTGGGCCCACCTGTCAGTCACTATTTAGGTTAACTAAACTGATTTAATTAGTTCCTGTTAATTAGGGGGTAGGCCCCAATCGGTGGTCGGGGTTGCCCGGCAGTGAGGTTGATCGTCAACCCAGTCAACTAGGGTCCCTGGGCCCTCTGGCAGTGAGCCAGGGTGGGGGCCCGCACGGCCACGTCGGTGGCGGCCGGCTTCTCGCCACCGGCAACGCTAGAACGCGGCGGAGCCGCTCGGGCCTCGTCGGAAACGCCCTAGGGGCGGCCGTTTCGCGTGCGGTTGGCACTGTTCGAACGCGCGCACGACGCCGTGTCGGGTGGTGGTGGTGGCTCACCCGGGGACGGCCGGAATAATCATCGGCGGTGAGCACGGGCGGCGGCGCGAGTACGGGCTCCGGTCGGAAACCGCACACAGACCACCGTTTCGGTCGCGGTTGGGTGCATTGGAACGAGAAGACGACGGCGAGGTGATCTGGGGGGTGGCAGAGGCTGCGGTGGTCGGAATCATCGACGGCGAGCGGCGAGGCGGACGCCGGACTTCGGTCGTCGTCGGGACCGGGGCTGGGGGCATTTGCAGGCAAACCAAGCAGCTAGATGAAAGCCTACGCGGTGCGGCGAATCTAGCGGGCACTCGCCCGTGACCATAAGGTCACCGGAAGGACACCGGCGACGAGCTCCGCGGAGTAGCGTTCGGGTGCCACGGTGGCCCTTGGGGGTTTAGTAGCTGCAGGGGCGCGGCCGGAGTCGGTGAAGAACGGCGGCGGAGCTTGTCGGAGCAGAGGAGGAAGATGGCGGCGTCAGGGCGTTGCGGTGGCTCCGGTCTCCAACTTGTTGTACCAGTCGAAGCAGCGGACGACGGCGGCCCTTGGAGATACCATGGGGTGGCGAGGTGGGCACGGTGGCCGTGGCTAGGCCGGAGCCATGGCGGCGGTGGCGCTCGGATGCGGAGGGGGAAGGAGAGGGCGAGGTGCATCTGGAGGGGAGTGGGAGAGGCGCAGGAACCGAGGCGAGAGTGGGGAGAGTGGGAGGCGGGATCGAGGAGGCGGGGCGTGGCGGCCTTATCCTCGCCTCGCCGCCGACGAGAGGGTGCAGCGGGGACGCGCCCCTGTTCCGACCCGGGTCGGGGGAACAGGGAAGGGAGGCGGCTGGGGGTTGCGGGCCGGGCCGGCTGGGCCGGTCGGCTGGGTTAGCTGGGCCAGTTGGCCCAGGGGGTTTGGGGGGTTTTCCTTTCTCTTTCTTTCTTTCTTTTCTTTATTTTCCTTTTCTGTTTTATTTCATTTTAAAGTATTTAGTCATTTTCTAAAAATGTGTTTACTTCACCATAATTACCTATGCAATATTAGGCACTGACCCAACATTTTTGTTTCAACTTTTAAAACTTTTGTTGTCTGCCATTTTTTTGAACTGATTTTTGGATCGGTTTGAACTAACAAAAGTTGAGCAACAGTAATCAAAGATGGCATGGCATCATTAATAGAGTTTTACAATAGCCTAATTATCCGGGCGTTACAAATCTCCTCAACTACAAGAAATCTCGTCCCGAGATTTAGGAGGTAGAAGGAAACAGCGCGGGGTATTCCTCACGCAGGCGATCCTCTCGTTCCCAAGTGGCTTCATCTTCAGAACGGTGCGACTAATCGAACTTTGAGGAACTTGATCGCCTTCCGACGCAGCGGCGTTCAGCTTGGTCGAGAATGCGGACCGGATGCTCTTTATAGGAGAGGTCCTGTTGCAATTCGAGCACTTCATGGTCCATCGCCGGATTTGGTCCTTGAAGCATCGGCGAGCTGTGACACGTGGAACACATCGTGAACTCGAGAAAGGTTCGGCGGAAGCTCCAGTTGACATGCCACTTTTCCACGCCTCTCGAGGATAGTGAAAGGACCAATATAGCGGGGAGCTAGCTTTCCCTTGATCCCGAAGCGGTGAGCACCCTTCATTGGTGTAACTCGAAGGTAAGCCTTTTCGCCAGGTTGATAGACCATGTCTTTATGATGACGGTCATAATTACTCTTTGTCAGGACCCCGATTCCAAGTCACATCGATCTAGCCTGTAACACCTCATATCACTTTGCGGCCTCACGCACGGTATTCCCACGGGTGTCGCCTTACCATGGCCCGGGACCGTTTGCGCCTTTTGGCTCACGATATGATAGTGTCGCTAGCATCCATATGACAGAGAACCCGGGCCGACATGGCTAGTCGTGAACCCAAAGCGGCACTAACCCATGGGGACAGGCATACATGAATCACATCGAGCATGTCGTTCAGCACAGATGAATCGGGCTGTAACCTTTGGGCTAACAGGACTCAAACCCGGCTGTAGCAGGCTAAGGCAGACTCGGATGTCACCGCGTGACATTTCCCAAGAAGGACAGACATAGGAACGAAGTGAAACACATGCCCGGCCAGTCAAGTGTTCTGGAGCGAGTAGTCTTTGGGCTAGCAGGACTTGATGAACCGGGCTGTAGCGGACTACTATGGCTCATGGAAGCACAAGACTACGCTTTCCCCATAAGAGAGGCTACCAAGGATAAACAACTAGGTTGTCGGATCCCACACATACCAAGCATTTCAATCATACACACAATATGCTCGATATGTGTAAATACAACATGGCATCACAACATAACTCTACGACTCAAATATTTATTCATTAGGCTCCGAGGAGCGAGATATTACAAACATGGGTCTCATGACCCAACATTCAGAGCATACAAGTCAAAGCACATGCGGAAGCTTAACATGTCTGAGTACAGACATCTACAAATGGAAAAGCTTAGAAGCCTGACTATCTACCAGATCCTGCCGAGGGCACAAGATCGTAGTTGAGGTATCAAGCTAAACGTCAAAGTCCACGCGGAACTACTAGCGATACTGACGTCTCTCTGCAAAACATAAAATAGGCAAACGTGAGTACAAATGTACCCAGCAAGACTTACATCAGAACTAACTAAATATGCATCGGTATCAACAAAGGGGTGGTGGAGTTTAACTGCAACAAGCCAGCTTTGACTCGGTGGCTATCCTGAACTACGACTACAAGTAACTCTTTTGAGGTGGCGCACACGAGTCCACATATTCACCATATCAATACACCACTATGGACCCGCTCCCATCTCCCTACGAGAACGCCATCCATAGCACTCACGCTTATCTTGCGCATTTTAGAGTATCCACTTTCACTTGTCTATGAACTGTTATAGGTAACCCAGAAGTCCTTTACCGCGGACACGGCTATTCGAATAGATGATGTTAACCCTGCAGGGGTGTAATTCTTCACACACGCTCTCACCAAGTACAGCCGTTTACAAGACATGTACTCGGCAACCTTCAAGCGGAAGCCCAACGTGGGTGTCGGCCACACCTACCTAAACACTCAAGTCTCTAGTCTAGGTTTATCGCCTATTCGTGTTCCATCCGCAGGAGTCCGCCGAGGTTTCCACATACGGCCCCGAACGATGTGTGCAGGGTTCCCGAGACACCAAGCAGGCGCTCGGTACACCGGGCCACGGTGTATCTACCGCATCATAGCCCACCCCTAGTGTCGGCCACACACGGCCTCCAACACATATCCTACAAACACCAGAAACTAGTTGCAACTCCTGGACAGAGAACAAGGGTGGTTAAGAAGCCGAGAGGGTCCATTAGTTTCGGGCCCAATGCGTGGTAGTAACTGTTTCATGGATCACAAACACAGAACTCAGGTCCTGAGGACGGTTTCAATGAGACAACCCACCATGTACTCCTACATGGCCTCTCACTGCTACCTTTACCAAATCGTGTTCACACACTTAGCTCTCAACAGTAGGACATGTTTACACACCTCTGATTCATTCCCGATGAATCAGCTGACTCAACTCTAAGCAAGAGTGTGCATGACAAACAAGCATGAATGAGTAGGCACAACGGGGCTCAAACAACTCCTACTCATGCTAGTGGGTTTCATCTATTTACTATGGCAATGACAGGTCATGCAGAGGATAAGGGGTTCAACTACCGCAGCAAGTAACAGATGATTCGTTGTTGTCCTAATGCAGTAAAAGAGAGCAGGAGCGAGAGAGTGAGATTGTATCAGAATGAACAAGGGGGTTTTGCTTGCCTGACAGAGTGGTAGTAGGATACTGCCCTTCAGTCGGATATTCGCGGGTATCCTCGGAGGCAGAACCTACCACGAAAGACACATCGGAACACAAACATCACATGGCAATATGCAACAATATGATGCATGCTATGACATGGCAGTATGGGTGTGTTTTGGCTAATGCATTCTAAACAGGTTGGTTTGAGTCCATTTGAATCAAAGATTCAAATGAAAGCCCATGACGTGAAGTCATATTAATGTATTAGCTTGTTTCACTTAAACAGCAAGGTTAAAGTATTCTGACATGCATGAAACCAGTACAGATGGACAGATTATATTTTTCTGATCATTTTTCATATATAACTTGTTTGATTTGGAGTTACGGTTGAATTACTTTGAATTTTTGAAGTTTTGGATATTTTCTGAATTATTTTAAATCCAGAAAATCAATACTGCGCCAGCATGATGTCATGCTGACGTCATCGGGTCAACGGCGCCAGGCCAGGTCAAACCTGACCAGTGGGGTCCACTGGTCAGTCACCCGGCGTCATTTGTGTCGCTGACATGTGGGCCCGGTCAACTGCCACGTTAGCGCGGTCAACTCTGGCTTGTGGGTCCCGCTGGGTTTTAATCTAATCTAAACTAAAACAAAACTGAGGTTAATTAGGGCCTGGGCCCATGTGTCTGTGACCCTTGGGGTTTAGTTAGTGGCGTCATTAGCCACTAACGACGTGCCACGTCGGCACGGCCGAGGTTAGGCCGCCGGCGACCTCAAGTCGCGGCGGAGGTGCTCGGGATTCGCCGTCCGGCGTCCTCTCGACCCGCGGTTTGGCTCTACGGGCTGCTGGGCGTGAGCCGCATCCAGGGAAACACACGAGAGGGGGCAGGGTTGTCGGAGTCGACGACACCGACCAACAGAGCGGCGCCGGAGTTCGGACGTCGATGGATTCGACGCCACAGGGCACAACAGGGGCAACATATGGCCGCTACGGCCCCGTGGTGACGCTACCGAAGCGCGTGATGCGCCTTCGGTTTGAGCTCGAGTGGAAGTGGCCTCGGCAGCGAGGAGCTCAGCGGCGGCGCTGCAAGCGGGCGAAGCGGTGGCGGCTACGGCGTGCAGCAGAGCAAACGGGGAGGGGGAGAAGGAGCAGGAGCTCACGTCGAGTGCAGAGGGCGTCGAAGCGGGCCCGGGGAAGGATTGGAGTTGGCGGGGCGGCGAAGTCGATCTCGCCGTCGGGAGGTCGAAGACGAGCCCGGTGAGGACGTTCGGGGGCTTCTGGCGGGGCGTGGCTCGGTGAGGGGGTCGAGGACGGAGTGTCGGAGCTTCTGGGCTGCTCGGGAGGACGAGGGAGAGGCGTTGGCTGCGGTGGTGCTCGTCGGCGGCGGCGGCAGCGCTCGGACTGCGCGCGAGGGGGAGAGACAGGGGAGGGGAAAGAGCACGGGGAGAGTGGGGAGAGGTGCAAGGGAAGCAGGAGACCGCGTGGCGCCTGGGCTGGTTCTGGCGGAAGCAGGAGGTGGCTCGAGGCGCGTGCCAGCAGTGGCCCTGCCTCGCGTCCTTCCGCGCGAGGTGGGAGAAGGTGGCGGCTCTGGTGGGCTGGGCCAGGTAAGTGGCCGCCAGGTAGGTTTCCCTACTCTGTTTTATTTCTGTTCTGTTTTCCTTTATTAATTCATTTTGCCACTGTTTTGAACTCCAAACAAATTGAAAACAGTGACAACATTCCTCTGAATATTTTATATTGCACAATGGGATTATCCAAAGGCACATAAATTATTTCAGAGTTATCTGAAATTATATTCCACATATTAAGAATATAAAACCAAATCCAGATACAATATTGATTTAAATTCAATGCCCAAAATAATTCCTTAAAAATGTTCATTATTTTTGGTTTGGAACAAAGCCCTTGCCAAAAATACCAGTAAGGATCATTTTGGTTTTATTGAATGCAAATTTTAGTTGAACCTAGTTGATTCAAGTGGTGCAAGGGTTTGAACATCCCCACTTCAAGATTTCAATTAAAGTTAGACATGATGCATGAATGCTTGTGCAACTATTTGCAATCAAATTCTAGGGCTGTGTGACACTCTTTTGACGTGATTGAGCAGTCTTGAGATTCTCGCGAATAACGCGGACTTGTTCTTTGGCATGTTGGATAATATCCGGACCAAAGAGTGGACGTTCCCCAGTTTCGGACCAGTTTAGAGGGATTCGACACTTTCGTCCATATAACACTTCGAATGGGGCCATCTTCAGACTAGCTTGATATCTATTATTATAAGAGAACTCAGCATAAGGGAGAGATTCCTCCCATTTCTTGCCAAAGGAAATAACACAAGCTCGAAGCATGTCTTCGAGAACTTGGTTGACACGTTCAACTTGCCCTTGTGACTGAGGATGAAATGCAGTACTAAATGACAGGTGAGTTCCCATAGCTTCTTGGAAACTTGCCCAGAATCTTGAAGTGAATAAGCTGCCACGGTCCGAACTGATAACCAGTGGAATACCGTGAAGTGAAACAATTCTGGACATGTAGAGAGTTGCAAGTTGACTAGCAGTGATCGTTTCTTTGACCGCCAGAAAATGTGCAACTTTAGAAAGCCGGTCAATGACGACAAGAATAGCATCATTACCTTTCTGCGATTTGGGAAATCCAGTGACGAAGTCCATTTCAACATGGTACCATTTCCATTCAGGAATAGAGTTAGGTTGCAGAGTTCCAGCAGGCCTTTGATGTTCTGCTTTGATACGACGGCAAACGTCACATTCAACAACATAACGAGCAATGTCTTGCTTCATATTAGACCACCAGAATCTATGACGTATGTCTTGGTACATCTTGGTGCTACCGGGATGAATAGACAAAGGCGTATCATGAGCTTCTTTCATAACCCTTGGAGTCAGATTCAGGTTTTCCCTCTTACTCGGTACTACTAGGCGACCTTTGAAGAATAAGGTGCCTGCGTCATCAACAAAGGAAGAATGAGGGCTTTCCTTCTGCGAGATAACGTTTAATCCTCTCGACTTCATCGTCAAATTTCTGTATCCATTTGATGGTGTCCACAAGATCTGGTCTAGCAACTATGGTATTGAGAGAACCCAGGGAAACAACGTGGAGGTTCATCTTGCGAAACTCCGTAGGAGGGGGAGTGAGTGCACCCGGAGGAACAATATGGAGGTTCAGCTTTCTGAATTCTTCAACAAGCGAGGGCTGAACTTTGCGAACCTGGAGGTGGTTGCGATAAGACTTATGCGGCTCAAGGCATCAGCCATTACATTAGCCTTGCACGGTGTATAGGAAATACCCAAGTCAAAGTTCGCAACAATCTCCATCCATCTCTCGCCGACGGAGGTTCAGTGTCCGGCCGAGTGGATGACATTTCAGACTTTGGTGATCGGTGAAGATCTCGCAACGACACGAGAAGGTAATGTCGCCACTGTTTTAGCGCATGAATGACAAAGAAGAAGTTCGAGGTCGTGAACTGGGTAGTTCTCTTCATGAGGGCGCAATTGCCGAGAGGCATAAGCAACCACTTTGCGCTCCTGCATTAGGACATAGCCTAATCCTTGACGAGAAGCGTCGCAGTAAATAACGAAGTCCTTAGTATCAGGTGGAGCTAGTACTGGGTCAGAAGTCAACTTGTCTTTGAGTGCCTGGAAGCTTTCCTGACATTTGTCTGTCCATTGGAACTTGACGCCCTTATGCAACAGGTTAGTCAGGGGCCTGGCGATCTTGGAGAAGTTCTCGATGAATCGACGGCAATAGTCAAGTAGACCGAGAAAACTTCGACTTGCTTAACGTTCTTCGGAGGAGTCCAATCAAGAATAGCCTGGACTTGTTCGGGGTTAACAAGAATACCATCCTTAGAGATGACATGCCCAAGATAGGTTACTTGGCAGCCGTAATTCACACTTGGAGAACTTGGCGTATAGTCGATGCTCTCGTAGCTTTTTCCAAAGACAAGACGAAGATGTTCAGCATGTTCTTCTTCGTTCTTGGAAAATACCAGGATATCATCCAGATAAACCACGACGAACTTGTCGAGGTAATCCATGAATATATAGTTCATCAGATGAGAGAAGGTGGCTGGAGCATTGGTTAAGCCGAAAGACATGACTTTGTACTCGTATGAACCATATCGAGTCACAAAGGCGGTCTTTGGGATGTCCTCTTCACAAACACGGATCTGGTGGTAACCCAACCTCAAGTCGAGTTTAGAGAACACTGACGAACCAGCCAGTTGATCATACAGATCATTGATCCGAGGAAGAGGATACTTATTCTGAATGGTAGCTTGGTTTATAGGACGGTAGTCTTGGACCAATCGGTTTGTCCCATCCTTCTTCTTGACAAAGAGAGAAGGTGCTCCCCAAGGAGAGCAACTTGGGCGAATGAAACCACTTCGAAGAGATTTGTCGATTTCCTCCTTAAGCTCAAGGAGTTCATGCGACGGCATCTTGTAGGGTCGTTTGGCTATAGGAGTGGTGCACGGTTTCAAGTCGATGATGAATTCGACAAGCTCTAGCGGGGAATCCTCGAAGTTCTTCAGAAAGACGTCCTGGAATTCGCGAACGACAGGAATGTTTTCAATGCCCTCGAGTGGTGCAGCGTTCAATGCATTCAATGCATAGAGCCTTGCCTCGGCATTCTGAACCAGACGAGCATTGTAGCTTATTATTTCATCAGAAGGGTGTAGCAGATGGATGGTCTTGGTGGCGCAAATGATAGAAGCAGTATGCGCTTTTAACCAATTCATTCCCAGAATGAGATCAATGCTACAGGACTTCAGTACTATGGGAGAGACAAGAAATTCCAGCCCTTCGATTTCAACGGGGACGTCGTTGCAAATCATGGAGGTTCGACATTGGCCCGCAGGGGTGTGTACTAACAGTGAAGCATTCATGTCTTCGCTTTTAATGCCATGCATGAATGCAAAATCTTCTGACATGAATGAATGCGATGCACCTATATCAAATAAAATGGATGCTGGTACTGAATTTACGAGGAGTGTACCCATCACAGTAGCAGGCTGGTCTTGAGCTTCGTTGAGATCAACGTGGTTGGCATGAACATGACCATAAGACTTGGCACTGTTGTTGCGGGGCTGGTTGCTTCCACGACCAGTTGCTGGAAGGGCCAGTTGATTCTGGTTCTGGTTGCATTCTCTAGCACGATGCCCTGGTTGTCCACACCTGAAGCACAAACCATTATCGGGAGTGGAAACAGGAGCTTGGGGTGGTGGAGCTGGAAGCCTTGGCTGCCTAGTTGGAGGAGTAGGCAGACGAGGTGCAGCATAGGTCTGCCTTGGGGCAGGTGCGGTTAATTTGGTACATGCCGTTGGGAATCCATATCTTACGCTTCATGCGAGGATGGGCCCGAAGATGAGCACGTGTCACGGCCGCGCTGTGAGAGCTCTGGTATTCCTGCGCAGACCAGTTTCGACATTGATGGCCTTGTTCACCAAGGTGGCGAAATCAAGAAAGTCATGCACTAGAAGTGCGAGCTTGATGTCGCCTTGAAGGCCGTCACGGAACTTCTCCCGCTCACGGGCATCGCTGCAATGTCCACTTCAAAGATAGCGAGACAAGTCCTCTTCAAAGATAGCGAGACAAGTCCGTAAACTCTCACGATAAGCTTCAACAGTTTTGTTGCCTTGGGTGAGGTTATGAACTCACGCTTCTTCCGGTCCATGACTCACGAGGAATGAAGCGGGCACGGAAAGCAGCTTGGAAGTCTGGCGGTGATGATTGTTCCGGTGGCGGAAGTACGCCTGTGGCTGTCCCACCATTGAGTCAGCAGGCCCCTTCAGGAAGAAGGAAGCAAAGGTGACAAAGCTAGCAGGGGATACATCAGCAGACTCCATCTCATAGGTGATGTCATGAAGCCAGTCATCAGCATCCAGAGGCTTAATTGAGCTGCGGTACACACTTGGGTTGAGGCGCATGAAATCCTACAGAGTTACTAGGGCTGGCTGCTGGTTCATATTGGGGCGAGGAAACTGAGCCATTATATTCTCCATGAACTGGCGATTCATCTCGAGCTGTTGGATCATTCCAGACATGTACTCAGGCTGTGGTGGGGCGTTGCCACCACGACCACTAATTAATTGGTCTAACCATCCTGCTAATATATAACAGGGGTAGTTTAGCATTAAGAAATTTTGCAAAGACAAGAATCATTCATGATGGATCATGCATAAGGGAAGGAGCACGATAGCTACTACATAGTAGTCGGCATAACTTACAAAAGGGGGTCATGCATAGAGTTCAGTACACAGAGTTCAGTACATAGACTAAAACATCATAGGCGGCACGCAGGCTCGCGGCGAAGGCACCTAACACTAACAAGCAAGCCTACATCAGTCCCACGCGGTACTGCAGAGGTAGTCAGAGCCTGAAAAGTCGGGTAGTGCGGCAGCGGATAGTCCTCCACGCCGGTGGCACAGGGGCAGCGGATACTCTGGTGCAGAACCCGGCCTTCGGGTGGTAGAAGAGGACCAAGTGCGGAGTGTAGCCTCCCACATCCGCCAACCGACACCCCGGGGCATCACGGTCCGGCTGGGTAGATAGCTGAACGCAGCAGCTCCCTAGATCGGACGAAGGGGTGCATGTCGAAACCTGCAGTAAAGGTGCCGACGGGTGGTGTACAACTTCGTGGCGAAGAGCTCGGTTAGCTCGATCCAGCCCATCAAGATGCGTAACCAAGTTCGATGGTAGAAGGGCTCGGGTGACAAATGGAGTAGGTAGCAGTAGTAACCCTCCGCACCAACATCGATGCGATAGCGATGTGCTGAAGGGGAGGTGTCCAATTCGATACTCTCCACGAAGACGTGTCGAGCGGCATAAGCAGCATCGTGGATCGCCATATCGATAGTCACCCCAACACGATGTGCGGTGTGCGGCAAAGAGTGGAGTCATACTCCGAGAGTAGAGGTGGACGATGGCACGGTCTGCTCTGGTTAAAGTCCCGGTACTCCTCAAAGGCGGTGTACTCGGGGTGCCAGCGATAACCCGGATAGGTCATCATCTCAGCTAGCACGGCAGGTGATCCCGAGGCACCAATGGCCGTCGTGTGGCGAACGATCTGCCTCGTGGGTTCCATCTGAAAGCAAAGATGTTTCAAAGGAGTCAAATGATAGTGTGGAAATTGTTCAAAATACTATTCCAAGGAATAACTATGGCTTTATCCAACTTTGGGGTGAATGTGGTCACGGGATCCTAGTGTTAGTTAGTAAATTCGTTTAACCCGAGTAGAAAGAGAGTTCAGAGTCCCAGAGTAAAGGTCGAGGAGTAAAAGATCCTAGTACCACCCAATGACGACGTGGGCCCGTAAGACACACAGCCATGTTAGTAAAAGTTTTTGCAATGTCTAGACTCGACTTCGGCCAAGGAGTATGGAAGGGGGATTCCTACAGGCAGTCGGCTCTGATACCAACTTGTGACGCCCCCGATTAAATCATACACTAATCATACACGCATACGTGTACAATCAAGATCTGGGACTCACGGGAAGATATCACAACACAACTCTAAAACAAAATAAGTCACACAAGCATCATAATACAAGCCAGGGGCCTCGAGGGCTCGAATACAAGTGCTCGATCATAGACGAAGTCACCGAAGCAACAATATCCGAGTACGAGACATAAGTTAAACAAGTTGCCATAAGATGGCTAGCACAAACCGGGATACAGATCGAAGAGGCGCAGCCTCCCGCTGGGATCCTCCTAACTACTCCTCGTCGGTAGGCTGCACGTAGTAGTAGGCACCTCCATCGTAGTAGGAGTCATCGTCGACGGTGGCGTCTGGCTCCTGGGCTCCGACATCTGGTTGCGGCAACCAGGTAGAAGGGAAGGGGGAAAGAGGGAGAAAAGCAACCGTGAGTACTCATCCAAAGCACTCGCAAGCAAGGAGCTACACTACATATGCATGGGTATATGTGTAAAGGGCCATATCGGTGGACCGAATCGCAGAATGCCGTAATAAGAGGGGATAGCTAATCTCGTCAAGACTACGCTCGCAGCCTCCGCCTTGCAAAGATGTATAAGAGAGTAGATCAAGTCCTCCAAGTAGCATCGCATAGCATAATCCTACCCGGCGATCCCTCCTCGTCAGCCTGTTAGAGAGCGATCACCGGGTTGTATCTGGCACTTGGAAGGGTGTGTTTTATTAATTATCCGGTTCTAGTTGTCATAAGGTCAAGGTACAACTCCAAGTCGTCCTGTTACCGAAGATCACGGCTATTCGAATAGATTAACTTCCCTGCAGGGGTGCACCACGTTACTCGACATGCTCGATCCCATTTGGCCGGACACACTTTTTTGGGTCATGCCCGACCGCGGAAGATCAACACGTCGCAGCCCCACCTAGGCATAACAGAGAGGTCAGCACGCCGGTCTAAATCTATGCGCACAGGGGTCTGGGCCCATCGCCCTTAGCACACCCGCACGCTATGCGGCCGAAAGTATACCTAGCCTAGCGAGCGTTCGATCCAATCCGGTAGCCGCCCGATCGTGATGTCACGAAATGCTTCGGTGATACCACGGCGCCGTTGCCCATATCTTGTCCCACGTGGCGGTTAGTGCGTGTAAGGTCAACGACCCAACTCAGATCAAATACCAAGATCTCGTTAAGCGTGTTAAGTATCCATGAGCGCCGAAGCAGGCCAGGCCCACCTCTCTCCTAGGTGGTCTCAACCTGCCTGCCGCCTCCGCCACAAAGATCCACTCGCGGGTGCTCCTACGAGCAATTCGTCTTTAGTCACCACATGTATCATGTATAAGTATAAAGTATATACCCGTGATCACCTTCCGAGTGATCACGGCCCGATAGTATAGCACAGCAGACGGACAAGAATGTAGGGCCACAGATGGAAATACTAGCATCCTATACTAGGCAAGTAGGATTGCAGGTAAAGATATCAACAGAAGTAGCAAAGACAGGCTATGCATCAGGATAGGAATAACGGAAAGCAGTAATATGCTACACTACTCTAATGCAAGCAGTATAGAGGAGAGTAGATGATATCTGGTGATCAAGGGGGGGGGGGCCTGCCTGATTGCTTTGGCAAGAAGGAGGGGTCGTCAACTCCGTAGTCGAACGGGGCGGCAACAGCGTCCTTCTCGTAGTCTACCGAGAGAATAGGGGGAAGAAACAATGAATACAATGCAAACAGATGCATAATGATGCATGACAAAGCAATGTGTGATGCTAGGCGTGCCCAAACGCGGTAGTAGGTGGTACCGGCGAAGGGGGAAACATCCGGGAAAGTATCCCCGGTGTTTCGCGTTTTCGGACAGAGGAACCGGAGGGGGAAAGTTGCGAGTTTGATAGGTTATGGGTGTGTGGCGTACGAACGGGCTGCATATCCGGATTCGTCTCGTCGTTCTGAGCAACTTTCATGTAGAAAGTATTTTCATCCGAGTTACAAATTAAAAGATATGATTTTCTAAAGGTTTAAATCATTTTCTGATTTTAATTATTTATTTAAACCCAAAGATTATCCGTAAGCGTATGGGATGACGTCAAGATGACATATGTGTGATGTCGGAGTCAACAAAGTGCACTTGATCGAGTCAAAACTGACTTGTGGGTCGATGGGACCCACATGTCATACACAATGGTGCTAATAAAGGGTTTAAATTAAACTAAATTAACTATATTAGAACCTGGGCCCACCTGTCAGTCACTATTTAGGTTAACTAAACTGATTTAATTAGTTCCTGTTAATTAGGGGGGTAGGCCCCACTGGTCGGTGGCTGGGGGTTGCCCAGTCAGCAGGGTTGACTGGTCAACCCAGTCAACTAGGGTCCCTGGGCCCTCTGGCAGTGAGCCAGGGTGGGGGCCCGCACAGCCACGTCGGTGGCGGCGGCTTCGCCGCCACGGCGGCCTAGAACGCGGCGGAGCCGCTTCAGACCTCGTCGGAAACGCGCTAAAGGCGGCCGTTTAGCGTCTGGTTGGCACCGTTGACGCAGCGCCGCGATCTGTGTCGGGTGGTGGTGGTGGCTCGCCCGAGGAATGGCCGGAATAACCATCGGCGGCGAAGCACGGGCGACGGCGCAGTACGGGCTCGGTCGAAACCGCACGTGCCACCGCTTTGGTCGCGGTTGGGTGCATTGAACGAGAAGACGACGGCGAGGCGATCCGGGGAGGTGGCGAGAGGCTGCGGTGGTCGGAATCATCGACGGCGAGCGGCGAGGCGGACGCCGAACTTCGGTCGTCGTCGGGACCGGGGCTGGGGGCATTTGCGGGCAAACCAAGCAGCTAGATGAAAGCCTACGTTGTGCGGTGAATCTAACGCGCACTCGCCCGTGACCATAAGGTCACCGGAAGGACACCGGCGACGAACTCCGCGGAGCAGCGTTCGGGTGCCACGGCGACAACTAGCTAGGGCGCACGAGAGAGAGAGAGGAGGGAGCAGGGGCTCACCGAGCGGCGCAGACGGTGGCCCTTGGGGGTTTAGTAGCTGCAGGGGCGCGGCTGGAGTCGGTGAAGAACGGCGGCGGAGCTTGTCGGAGCAGAGGAGGAAGATGGCGGCGTCGGGGCGTTGCGGTGGCTCCGGTCTCCAACGAAGTTTCACCAACGGCAATGGATGACGGCGGCCCTTGGAGACACCGTGGGCCGGCGAGGTGGGCACGGTGGCCGTGGCTAGGCCGGAGCCATGGCGGCGGTGGCGCTCGGATGCGGAGGGGGAAGGAGAGGGCGAGGTGGATCTGGAGGGGAGTGGGAGAGGCGCAGGAACCGAGGCGAGAGTGGGGAGAGTGGGAGGCGGGATCGAGGAGGCAGGGCGTGGCGGCCTTATCCTCGCCTCGTCGCCGACGAGAGGGTGCGGGCCAGCGCCCTGTTCACCGATGTCGTGGGAACAGGAAGGGAGGCGGTGGGGGGCCAGGTCGGGCAGGTGGGCAGTCAATTTGGGTTATTTGGGCAGTTAGCCCGGGGGTTTGGGGGTTTCCTTTCTCTTTCTTTCTTTCTTTTCTTTATTTTCCTTTTCTGTTTTATTTCATTTTAAAGTATTTAGTCATTTTCTAAAAATGTGTTTACTTCACCATAATTACCTATGCAATATTTGGCACTGACCCAACATTTTTGTTTCAACTTTTAAAACTTTTGTTGTCTGCCATTTTTTTGAATTGATTTTTGGATCGGTTTGAACTAACGAAAGTTTAGCAACAGTAATCAAAGATGACATGGCATCATTAATAGAGTTTTACTGTAGCCTAATTATCCGGGCGTTACACTCGGAATCCAGTGGTCAGGAAGTCTTCGGGGTACAATGGCTATCTACAAAGGTTGAGTGGGAGAAGTCAATGAGTGGAATATATCTTAGGTTTGGTAAGTCTCAGAAAGGAAGAGAGCATAGAGGGTTTGTGAAATGGTTTTCATCCTAACTAACGTCCATGCTAACTAAGGCTTCCTATAGTCAGGATGGCTCTGATACCAGCTCTGTGGGGACCCCGACTCATAAGTCATGGAATGCATGTGTACAGTGATCCCAGATCAATGCTCACTGAACGCACAGAAGCTGAATAACAAGAGCCTTACATCCATACATACCGTCTTACACAAATTATGACCATTATGGTCAAGTCTTACATAGATAAAGCCTTAAGGGCTGAACATCATATAAAACACAAGCAGCGGAAATCTTCGTCGATTAGTAGAACCCATGCCATTTGCCTTAACCCTACAAGCATTCTGACTGGGAAAGTGTCCTAGTTCGCATGTTCGTCACCAAAGAACTCTTCCTCATATTCTTGCTCTTCCATGCATGGCCAAGTAAATAGCCAGGGACAAGCCGGTGAGTACGTTTGAATGTACTCGCAAGCAACCCATGAATGGTAACAAAATGACATATGCATGATAATATCACTATGTTGGCCTGTTGGTAGTAAGATAGTTTTTCTTATGCAAGTATGATCAATACTTGTGGTGTTAATAATGCATCTATGATCATGAATCAAGGGTTTATAGATATCAATATTGAGAAGGAGTTTCACACAACTCAATCTCCAACTAATCTTGATTCTCATAAACATTTCCAATCTGTGTTGTTTTTCAGAAACATATGGACATAGTCTAAGCAGCAGCACCCAACTGTCCTTGACCGTGGACACGACTACTCGAATAGTTTGACACTCTGCTGAGGTTGCATACTTTACCCACAAGATCCGGGAAGCTTTCATGTCATCCACGACCCGCGGTACCTCAAGTACCCGGGGTAAGCACCCAATCACTACCTTTCCCTAGACGCCACCAACATGGAGTCCACTCGATTGATACCATCCCCCGTGCCATACATTCTCACATGTTGAAATTGTTTGGAGCCACGCTCCCTTCTTCATCACAAAACACAGGCACGAGGGTACCAACGGTGTGTCCGGTGCACTCTAAAAACAGTCATGGCCGCCTCTTCTCTCTGCCTGCTCCTTAGGATCCGATTCATATGGCGAGGGCGCGACAGAACCTGCTTCCCTGTCAATTCTTCAGGCTCCAACTAGCGAACTAGCTAAGGTTTAACATGTCACATTAGTATATTTTTTTGGCTGGATTAGTATAATATTAATATATCTCAATTTTCATCTTGCATCAGTGTCGAATTTAAACTGTTATGCATAAGATTTTTGTTGTTTGATCATATGATCTGTGACGATACGATTCTATGAAGAGTTCATATCATAGTTTTAAATAGCGCGTTAAGGCTCGTAGCAGCGGACCTTTTCTAAACGTTACAGATGTGCTATAGCGCGCTATTTAAAAACTTTGTTTATATGTTTGGATCATAGTCCCTTAGCGCAGGACCGCTTTTAAACGCAACAGCGTGTTATTTAAAACCATGGTTCATTACCCGCAAAAAAAGTAAATAAAATAAAATAAAACCATGGTTCATATCTATGAAGAGTTCATATCTTGTATGTGTCCTAGGTATTATTGTAATTGTGATACAAATTATCTTGTACGAGTTCCTATTATTACAATTTTTTTCCTAAGTCGAACTTATAGATTGTTTGTACCGCATACTTTTTTTTTCTACTTGGCTTGACCCCCTGCCTGGTGCCAGCAACGTCACAAGGCCCAGCCCCGAGAGTGAGCACCACAACAGTACAAAGGGGCACGACCTGCGTATCGAGAGGGCATCAAGAATAGTGTATCGAGACTGAGTCTCTTCCTCGTTTCTAATGATCAACAAGGATCAAGTTCACTTATGACAGATGACGTGCGTACGTACGTGGCTGCCCGAAGACCATTTGAGATCACCTCGTTTCCCATGAAAACAGAGTATGGCCATGCTTGCAAAACGTAGAGTGATGAGGATCGAATGACACCTGTTCGGGCGGAAACGAGTTTGATGATCCATACGAGATTTTGTTAAGAGTATCGTAGTACCGGGTAGATAGAGGTAGAGGCCCTCCTGATGCGTGCGTGTAACCGCGCGGCGCCATCCATGGTGGTGGTGCTGCTGCTGAAGAAGAAGAAAAGAGGGTGGGGGAAGGAATCGCGGGATGGCAGATGTAACTGCTGGCCAACGCAGGAGCCACTCTTCTCACCAAACCAAGCTAAATCTCGCCACCGTCGGCCAAGAGGTCAACGCCTCCCGATCCGGAGCCAGAGCCTGTCGCAGGTGAGGTGCATCGAATTTGCGTGCGTATCCCAAATTCCAGCGGACGGAGGGAACGGACGGGTACACGAGCCACGCACGCGCGTGCGTGCAGCTGCGCGTCGTTGGGGAGACAGTTGGGCGTCGCCCCGCCCCGGCCGCAGCTGTCAACTACCCGGCACCTGACCCTCTTCCCCCCTCCCTTCCGCAGCCAAGCCAAGTCCGTTGCATCCTCCCTCATCTTTCGCTCCTGAGACCACCACCGGAGGCGAGGGGAGGGGAGGGAGGGCAGAGCACGCACCCACACCGCACGCCCTTTGGATGCGGCTGACCCTCTCCGGTCCGGCTGACCCACCACCACCAGCGTTCCTGTTCCGTCCCCGACTCGGACACCCCCTGCCCGCTACAACTCCTAATCCGGCTCCAGCTCCCTCCCCTTTATATACCCACCGTCTCCCTCTCCTCCTCCCATCACCAGTAAAGCAGCAAGTAATTCCACTCCCGCCGCCGCAGCCAGCCAGCCTCCGGCGCTCTCTCGGACGCTCCGGCATACGTACAAGCAAAAGCAACCAGGAGCCAGCCATGTGCCCCGGGGCACCGGTCGCGGCGGCGGCGTCGGACAAGAGCGTGTGCGTGATGGACGCGTCCGGCCCGCTGGGCCACGCGCTCGTGCACCGCCTCCTCCGCCGGGGCTACACCGTCCACGCCGCCACCTACGGCCACTCGCTCGACGCGCTCGCGCTGCTCGCCGCCGCCGGCCACGACGAGGACCGGCTCAAGCTCTTCCGCGCCGACCCCTTCGACTACCACACCATCGCCGACGCCGTCCGCGGCTGCTCCGGCCTCTTCTGCATGTTCAACACCCACGAGGACCAGGCCGGCTGCGACGTGAGTTGATCCAATCACTAATCACAACCCCTCCTTTCCTTCCTTTCCTCCCTCCCCCGCCATTACTACCAAATTAGTAGTAGCAGTAGTTTCAAGAAAGAATCATGGATGGATGGATTCGATCCTCATCGTGCCGTCACATCGGGCTGCTTGATCCCCATTCTTTACCCCCGCAAGAATCTAATCTATTCCCGACCGCCGGATCGGCCTGCCATGTTGCAGTGGCTAATCGGTTGGATAAGAATTCAGAGAAAACACTGGCGCTAGTGCCGTACCACTGCAGCAGCACAGTACAGTGCAGCTCGTACTATTTCTTTCTTTCTCCTTGGCGTGAGCTGGGCCTTAATGGCACAGCTCATCTGCTTCCTCTCGCTGCCCCCTTCACCACTAGTACTCCAGTGCAGCATTAACTCTGCTCCAAACCTCTGGCAGAAGCCGCTAGGCCTTTCCGGCGCCGCGTGCATTAACGCCTCCGAATGGAGGCTTCACCATACACACACACACAGCTGGTTCTAATCAAGGCTGTGCCTGCCGCCAATTAAGCAGACCGTTGGGTGCTACTGGCTGGTTAATTAATTATATTAATCTGACTGGCTGATGGTGGTGCAGGAGGTTATGGTGGAGGTGGAGGTCCGGGCGGCGCAGAACGTGCTGGAGGCGTGCGCGCAGACGGTGACCATGGAGAGGGTGGTCTTCACCTCCTCCGTCACCGCCGTCGTCTGGAAGGACGACCACAAGCTGGTCGACGCCTTCGACGAGAGGAACTGGAGCGACCTCAACCTCTGCAGGAAACGCAAGGTAAGCAATCAATCAAGCGCCCATCGCCCACTCATTCATTCATGCGCGAGCACCGCAGCTTCTTTCTTTTGGGGCAAGTACTGAGACAGTCTTGTTGCGAGACCCAGCAAGCACTTGAATGAACACGAAAAGCAGGAGAGCTGCATGCCTGTCCTGTTACGAATCCAACAACTAGCGAGACAATCTTGTTGCGAAACCCAGCACGGAAAGAAAGCGGGCTACCAGACCCCAAGAAAGCAACGCGGCAGTCCCGTCGCTCTTGGCGTTAATTATCCGTGTGCAATACAAGCGCCTAGCAGCACTGCATTACAGAAGAAAAAAAGAGTCAAAAACCTGTACGTGTCAAACCCAATAAGTGGATGAGACTAGTAAGAACTGGCTTCCCAACTGTGAAGATTAAGACACAGAAAGAGAGCTACAAATAATCTAGTCATCCCCCGCAAGAAAACAAATACTGATGTATTCTACTAACACATCCTAGTCCACACAAAGATCATCCTTGCTTTGCTTACTTGATTATTATATATAGATGCTAATTAAGCAGATGCACAATCGCACTTTTAAATTGCTCCAGCTACTTATTTCTCGTTCTTTTCGACGAGAACTGGTCCTCTGTTCCTGAATTCTGATGGGAGGCAGTGTCCTACTCGTTGGGGCCATCCACTACAGCGGCCCCATGTTCCCGACATGTTTGCCAAAATGCCAAACGCAAGCTACCAGCGTCTCCTCGTGCAGCTGTCACCAAAGTTGCATGTGCAAGCTTGGAACAATGCTTTCACAACACACACATCCTTTAGGACACCGCAATTAATTTATAGTACTTTCGTAGTAGCAGTAGTTTGTTTTACTTACTGTTACTGTGGTTGGTACAGTTGTGGCACGCTCTGGCCAAGACGCTGTCGGAGAAGACGGCCTGGGCCTTGGCCATGGACAGAGGGGTGGACATGGTGGCCATCAACGCCGGCCTGCTCACCGGGCCGGGGCTCTCCTCCGCCCACCCCTGCCTCAAGGGGGTCCCGGAGATGTACGAGCACGGCGTTCTCGTCACCGTCGACGCCGACTTCCTCGCCGACGCCCACGTGGCCGCCTACGAGTGCCCCACGGCGTTCGGCCGCTACCTCTGCTTCAACAACGTCGTGTGCCGGCCCGAGGACGCCCTCCAGTTCGCCCAGATGCTCACCCCGTCCGCTCCATGCTACCCGCCAAGGTACACACGAGTCAATGAACTTCAGCATTTGAGCTCGAAAATTCTAAGAAAATCCAGTGACGATGGTGTGTTCCTGTAACTGACTGACCTGTGATGAACTTTGGTTGCAGTGACGAGCTGAAGGTGATCCCGCAGAGGATTCAGAACAAGAAGCTGAACAACCTGATGGTGGAGTTTGCCAGTGCCATATACGGGGACTTGGATTAGAGATTCACTAGTTCATTGATTTACATCACAAGGGCAGCTAGGGTTGTGTTCTTTATGTACCTAAATATCTGTATTCTTTTTCCTCCTGAAAAGGGAAATATGGTTGGTCAGATGTACAAATCTGTACGAGGCCAAGCATGCCGCATGTATTCCACTCTTACCAGGCTGGTAAGAGCATTTGAGCCAGTGCTTAGCAAGGTAGTAATCCTTAGGTCCACCAAAAGGGAAAATAAGTATGCAGTTATGTTACTGCCTTGTACAGCAGCAATATATGAATATATGATGGTGAACAAATGTCGAAAGCTTCAAGGGGTGAGATAGATATGAGTTGTGTATACATTAACCACATGAAACTGAAACTTTTGACAAACTTAAGTGTACATGGTTTCACAAACAACAACATATTCATCTCACAAAAAGCCATCCTTATACATTGAACAACAAGTGATCAAAATCAGCTGACAACTACATATTCATCTCACAAAAAGCCATCCTAAATTGCATACACAGGACTCTCATTCGACAAAGCTCATACTTAACATTCACAGCATCACCATCACTGGTGGGCCATACAATGGCGGTACATCGACCGGCTTCCGCCACCGTCGAGTGAAGCATGCAGAGCATCATTGCATACGTCATACTACTCGACACAAAAAGAAGCGTTCCAGATCCATCTTGTCTTTCCGCCAGGTGGCTCCACAGAAAACGACAGTTCAATCCATAGATAGGCAGAGAGCAAAAGGGAGTGGACCAACCATCCCTCACCAGCAATACTGTTGAGGGATTGGGATTCCAGCTGCAGACTTGAAGTCTACACACACTCACCTGAATCTCAAGAAGAAACCAATTCCATTATTAATTCATGTAATTCATGTTCAGTTACATCTTGACTTGAAAACAGGGATGGATGTACAGAGGCAAGAGAAACACATCTCCTATGAGGGAGCCAGAAAGTTTGGAAACTGTAGCACCCCAGATTCTGCGCATAAAATTTCTACTTACTAGGCGCTCAGTGTCACGGAAGCAACACCCGACAGCTTGAATTTCCGGACTTTTTTGGAGTGCAACGGCTGGAAATGAATCTCGGTGTACTGCTTCACGGAGATCTCTTTCCATTCTGAAGATGAAGTGCCCTCAGCTCGGTAATCTCGAGGAGAATACAGTATTTGGACTCGCGACCTGCCTGTATTTGCGCAAGGGACAAACCAAATCAAACAGATGTGGCTCATTCAAATTGATCACAGCATTTTAGCCAGCAGATTTAACAGAAAAAGCAAGCCATGCTAGTTATTTTGGATACGGATTCTGTTAACTGATTAAATCAATGTAGTGAAGCACAATAGAGAATTAAAACTCTCCTTGTGGTTGGTGCTTAAATAGCATCTTGGAAGAGGATAATTTGATCAGGTGATGTTGGAAGGGTGATGAACATTAAGTAATGAAAATAAATGCAACTAAGACAACTGATTATATCTTCTATACATATCCATTAGGAAAGTATGTCTAGTGTGAAATTATGTGTTCTTTTAATCCTGTTCAAACGCCAGACAATGCTCAACAATGCTTGGGTGAGTGGTCAAACAAGTTCGATAAAAGTAACAATGGTGCCTCTTTTTCCAAAGCCATTCTTATCTGATCCTTCCAAAGTAATTATCTCAATCTGCTGTTGGCCCGATTTTGGGGGCTTGTTACAGAAAGAATAAGGGCGTCTGGTGTTGCATGAAGGTGCTGTGAGTATCAAGAAGGTGGCCAATGGGATAATTAACAAGGGCCAAGACGAATGATGACTTTGAAGAGACTGTCGATGTTTCTCTTAATTATCTGATGAAACCCACCCATGGGTGCTGGCAGGGTGTTGCGATAACCAAATGTGAGGTCTTCTTTTGTGCTGCAGCTAGGGGGTCTTGTAAATTTGTACTCCCTCTGTAAAGAAATATAAGAGTGTTTAGATCACTACTTTAGTGATCTAAACACTCCTATTTATTTTTTACAGAGGGAGTAATATACTAGCGTAGTATTGCATTTTTTGTTATGATGCTGTCGTGAACCTCGATTCACAACAGGATAACTACCGTGCTTAAGATAGCTTAGACGGCTTGGCTCCAGCCTCCAGGGGATTGGTTGGAACATAGATCGAGATGAGAGTGTTTAGAAGAATAGATTGTTTTCTTGCATGATTCATTAATGAGATACATAGCATCCTTATATAGTGGTGCATATCCCTTGGGCCTTCCCTAATACAATACAGACCCCTAACAGATTAGGGTCACTTTATCTTAGTCTTCCTAATAAAGCACTAATTCCTAAATGGAACCTGATCTCCCTCTATTCGGCCACCCTGCTGCTAGTCCAAGACGTATGCCTTTTGTCAAATGCTAGTCACATTGTGGGGACTAGCTGTTTAATTTATTTTTTCTTGTGAACTCATCTAGCATGTTTAGTTCCCTTTTCTAAGAGAAGGAATTTTTACCTTCTGCTCGATTGACCATATCACTGGAGCTTTCTTATAAAATAAATTCCTGTACAGTACCAGGATGAACGTAGCCATAACATCTACAGGCCTTTCATGCATCTATTTTCATTTCATGCATCGATCTAGTATTAGGCATTAGTATAGGTGCCAAAACTACTTGAAGCACAACCGTTTCCCTGCCAACCTAGAGCAATAACAAATCACAGTACAAAATATGCTAACATTGGGAGTACAAAACAGAATAGCAAGAAGACACAGTACACAGGGCTTACCAAAACCTCCAAAAAGAGTTGATTTCTGGATGACAAATCGGCTAACTTTTGATCTCTTCACTTTTTTCAGGAGTGGCATGTCTTCATGCTTGCCTTTAAATTCCATGAATTCACCAAGGACATTTTTGTCCCCTCTGAGTTCCAACCTACAGAAGGGCAGTGCAACTATAAAAATACAACCGGAGGTTCATCTGTTCGTGTTGCACTGAACTGCAATATAGTATATATACTAACAATATTTACTGATTGCAATTAGCTTAATAAAAGAATAATCTGAAGGCTGCTTCTTAACAACCCAAATTTATCCAACCAAAATACGAATGGGATGAGATCTTTTTTCTCATGATATCCCTGCCCGTCCCTCCCTAATGCACCAGGAAAGAGAATCGGAAGAATAAGAGCAATGGAAAGTTTATAAGTAAATAAAAACATTATGGTGGTGTATTTTACCTGTCCCACATAGGCGAGGTGCTGAGAATAGAATACAGATTTTGGAGTAATGAATCTTGGATGTCGCTTTTGTTTCCATGAAATGCACCTTTAATCCATGTCGAAAGTCCACCTTTTGTGTCTGCCTTAAGATCTTTCCATTGATCGTACGAGATAACCTCCGGTTGAAGATTAATAGTGTACGAAGGCCTGATAAAGCACAAGACAACTGAGCAACCATCTAAGGGCAGCGAAGCAAAAAAAGGTCATGTACAGAGAACTAACCTGCAGTTGGGATTTGGCAGTACAACTCTTCCATTTACAATCCCGTTAGGCAGTGTTGCTCCCCTCTGCTCCAAGTATGATTGAAGATTGGCAGCTATCCTACTGACTTCTAGTACCTATGAGAACAAAATTCAACAAATGAATTGACAATAATACAACACGTACCATTCTGGTTATTATGTTACAAACCAGTGATGTGCAGGAATCAAACAAGAAAAAGTAAACTAATAGAGTCATTCGAGTTTTGATTCTGAGTATTCCTTTTTCCACTAACTAACCTGCAGTTGGGATTTGGCAACATAATACAAATGATCCTATTATTCAGAACACAATAACAAGTACAAACCATTAAGTTCATGTTCACTGTCAAGAATATCCCTCAGAAGATAGCAACAATATACTACTTGACCTGCATGACCCACTGTCCCATAACATTGTTTTCTCACACAAACTGCGAGGCTGTAGTAAGACAACAGTTACAAAACACTTCGTGATTTGTTGTCTTATTACTGGGTAAGGCAGTTACATTGTTTTCTCACACAAACTGCAAGGCTGTGGTAAGACAACAGTTACAAAACACTTCGTGATTTGGTGTCTTATTACTGGGTAAGGCAGTTACATTCACTCGGTGGCTCCCTAGTTTACACTAAGTTCAATAGTTAACAAGTTATTACAACAACAATTCTGGAATGCTTAAGCAAAATGGAATGTTCAAATTGCATACCGGGTTTGAATAACCTCCTGCTTGCGCTTCTTTTCAGTGAACCAGTTACCATCCTTGTCAACCTCAACAAAACCAGAGACATTGTTGATTGCCACCACCATGACCTCCCTGTCGCCAAAAAAAGATTTAGACCCTTGCTTTCCACTTTGTACCATGCGACAGTTCAGTCAGTCGTATTAAAGATCTCTGGATGCAGTCATTCACAGCAATGCCCCGTATGATGGAGTACATGATATTACTACTAAGTATGTATGTTACACCAGCTAAACACAACATTCAACAAGCACATGGGATATAGACAGATACATGAACAGATCCATCTGGAATGATGGAATAGGCTGTGAGGAGTGTCTGTTCTAATCTCTGGCATTATTCGAGAACTAGAACAATAAAACTCAGCGGAACGGGAACAGACAGGAGGCAGAGCGAAGTGAGAGGGGGAGAGGGAGGGAGCGTGGGTGGTCGCGGGCTGACCTCTTGGTGACGAGAACGACGTCGACATGCTGGCGCGCACCGGCGTCGGGGTCGGGGATGCGGAGGCCGACGAAGCAGCGGCCGCCGTAGAGCCTCTCGAGCCTGGAGCGGGGATTGAAGGGATTGATCATGAGGGTTTACCTGGGTGATTGAAGGAAAGGGTGGGCTGCAGAGATGGGTACCTGGCTGCGACGGCGAAGCAGAGATCGGAGTGGGAGGAGTCGAGGCCGGCGAGCTGGTCGAGGCCGTCGTCGGAGAAGAAGACGGCGCGGATGAGCTTGTAGGCCACCAGGCCGCACAGTATCTCGACCCACATGGCCGCCCGCCGCGGCGATCAATCCACGACGCCGACCGCAAAGGGAAGGGGAGGGGAAGGGGTGGTGGAGGAGGAGGAGGGGATGCTTCGCTTGAGCGAAAGGCGGAGGCGGTTCGGGCTTTTGAGAAGGATCGGAGGGTTGGAGAAGGGGATCTAATTATCAGTCTCTGCAACTAAACGGAATGGAATTTCTTCTTCCCTTCCTTTTTTCCCTGTCTATAATTTTCAGAGCAGACGGGTTTTTACTTGTTACTTGTGAATAATGCAGAAAAACCTTAGGCCTCCTATGGTTTGAAGAAATCTTGTAGAAACTCTATAGGATAGAGATTTTGTAGGAAAAATTCTTTGGGCCTTTTGGTTTGTAGGAATGAATTTATGTTTCTACTCCCTCCGTCCTTTAAAGAGTGTACAGCCAACTTTTTTGAAAAGTCAAACTTTTTTATATTTGACCGTGTTTATATATAATAATAGATCAATATTTATGCCATCAAATTAGTAGCATTAGATTCATGATAAAATATACTTTCATCATATACCTATTTGATTTCACAAATATTGATATATTTTTGCACAAATTCGGTCAAATTTTTGACATAGTTTGATCCTCCAACAAAGTTGAAAGTACACTCTTTAAAGGACGGATGGAGTATGTAGGATAGGAACCAATCCTTCAAAAAAGAAAATATTAGCCTAGACTCAGTGAAAAAATACATATCCTATAAATCAAGTGGCATCTATTTCTCTATAAAAATTGAGATGCATGTCACCTTACTTATTATGATTTTCTTATTCCTATGATATTCCTGTCCTATGAACCAAAGAATGCCTTAGGATTTTTATTTTTGGAGAAGATAAACCTTAGAGTTGTTACTGGTTTTCCTCCTTTTGGATGCTAACGTTTTCATCCTTCTTTTTCTTCCATTTTATAATGATTTTTTTGCAGATTAACGCGTAAAGAAGTATTTTCAAAAGCAGAGAAGGCCTATCACTCGCGGCATTAGAGCATCTCCAACAGATTGGTAAAATTGGGCACTCAAAAAAAGTTTTAGAAAAAATTCTGTCATAGTAGATGATGTAAAACAGCGTGCCCAACTATGTTTTGCTTCTCCACAATTGCATGCATATTGAAACAAATTAATATCAAGCTCATCTCAAATGAATTCAAAACAAATATAACATATATAGTACATATTTATTACATAGTTCATCAAGCCACAACATCAAAATTAACACAAATTGTTCATCAAACATAACACCAAATTGTTCATCATCACACATACATGAAACATAGAGATGAAACCAGTGGGCTTGTTACACATACATGCCTTGTCACACATAACACAAATTTTACGACAGTGGGGCTGCTGCTGCAAATTTGCAGCACTTGGGGCAAAATTTTGGGGCTGCCCAAAATTTTTGCAGCATGAGATAGAGATAGGGCAGTTGTTGAAGCACCGTTTTTAGGTTCAAATGCCCTAACATAGTTTTTTGAACATCTGTCCAATTTTTACATATGTTGGAGGTGCTCCTAGAGATGCTTCTTTCTTACTTCGAGTCAGTTAAGTTAGAGCTAAGTATGGGTGTGCGTCAGCCAGCGAGAATAACGCGTGCGCTGCGACTGGCCACGGTGGGTGGACCTTAAGCACCAAGCAATCGCTCACCATCAGCAGCAAGGAGTGAAAAGCAAGACGAGAAAGCATTCGCCTGGAAGTTTCTGCAGCACTTTAATCTCGTCCATTCGCCTGGAAGTATCTTTGGACCGTTGGACGAGGATCGTCAGACCTTGGGCCTCTTTTCTTACCAAAACTAGATTTGGACCCTTTTGATAAACAAAAGCTGCTCGGCCTGTGAGTGTAAGATGTAGTTGGGCTTGATGTTATAAAAAAAGGCTTGATGTTTTAAAAAAGTTTTAATTGGGCTTTATAGGTATCCCGTTATACGCTGACTTGTATCTGGAGCTTGGTTCCCCCTCCAAAAGAAAAAAAACTGGAGCTTGGTGACACGCACGACGGCATCCATTTCATTCCACTGATACCCCTCAAAAAAAAAATCATTCCACTGATGACCGTAGCCGTAGGATGGACGTGCAGACGAGTGCCACGGCACCCAAACAAACATGCATGCCACTCTGTCGTCTTCACCATCGCATCCTTCTTGTTCAATCTCACGCCCATCCTCTCCTTCATGCATATGTCCCAGCTTCGGTTGGCCCCAAGCAGCTAAGCTAGCGCGAGATTGCGAACTTGAACAGGGGGCTAGCTGGCTTAGCCTTGTTGCAGTCCAAGCTCAAGGTTGCTTCTGCTTTCTGGCACTACTCAGCAATGCTCGCATCCAAGCCCAAGTAAGTGATACTTGTCCATCTTCTGCTTTTTAAGGACTTGAGATGTCCATTTTCTCTTATGTTCTCAGCATACAATCTGCTTTCAACAAATTCAGCCGTTTAGCTCACGAACACCGTACAAATTGCCAAAACCCTCCATGAAATTTTCATGCTCCTTTCATAGATAGTCCTTCAGTTAGTAGTAGTACTCCCTCCCAACAGATTTGGCTAAATCAGCCACAATTAATATGGGTCGGAGTGACTAGTTTTTAATAGAAACTCTGCATGATCTAACGCCTGGTCTTGCTGAAATTAAAGCAGGGCAAGTCTGTCTGAACCTTCCAACCACAAGGAACCAGCTAGTTCCGGTTCCGGTTCCAACTACAGCAGGGCTCATGCTTCAGCACCTAGAGTGAGCAGGCTAGCCAAACCTGCTGCTCCAGGATCAAACAAGCAAGCAGCAGAGGCCAGGGCGCCTTCCCCACTGCACAATGCTGCCCGTGCCGCTGCCACCGCTCCGCTCGACAAGTCCATCGACGCCGCTCAAAAGCCATCACCAGGAGAACGCCGGTCGAACTTCAAGGCCTCGCCGCACCGTACCTCTACCACCCCCGACGTGAGACAGAAGACTCCCGATGTGAGACAACAAAACACAGACAAAAAATCATGTATATTTGTCATTCCATTCATGTGCCTTGACTGATTTTCTTGTGTGTCCAGAGGCAGCCGAGGATCGCCAAGGCGTCGGAGCTGCAGGCGCAGCTGAACCTAGTACAGGAAGACCTCAAGAACGCCAGGGAGCACCTGGCCAACATCGACAGGGACAGAGCCCAGGTCCATGACGACCTGGTGCGCACCAAGACGCTGGCCGACGAGGCCTACCAGAAGCTCGAGGAATCCCTCGCCGCGCAGCGGCGAGCCGAAGAGGCGCTGGAGATCGAGAGGTTCAAGTCCGTCGAGCGGGAGCAGGCGAGCATCGAGCTCGCCCGGAGGAAGGAGGAGGAGTGGCAGCGGAAGCACGCCGACGTCACGAAGCGCCATGCCCAGGACGTCAATTCCCTCGCTAAGGTGACCAAGGAGCTCGAGAATGCCAAGGGTGAGCTGGCGGTGACTGCACAGGCCAAGAACTCGGCACTCAGCCGTGCCGACGAGGCCGAGAAGACCACACGCGGAAATGCAAAAAGGATGGAGATCCTGATGGCTGAGGTGGCCCGGCTCAAGTCTGAGACGGAGAGCAGAGAAAAAGGAGCAGAAGAGATCATCGACAAGCTGCGGTCCGAAGCCTCAGAGCTGCAAGCTGAGCTCCAGAGAGCAATGGCGTTTCAGGAGAAGCTGGTCAGAACAGAAGAAGTGGTCGAGGGGCTCAAGGTCGACATTGCATACGCCAAGAGGGCAGAGATCGATGCAGACCAGTCGGCGCAAGGGTGGAAGACCAAGGCAGCGGCGCTGGAAGATCGCCTAGTGGCGATCACCTCACTGAACAAATCCAACGAGGAGGCACTGGCGTCGCTGACAAAGAGTTTCAAGGAAGCACAGTCGCAGCTCCTCCAGCTGACAGAGAAGGCTGTGGCATCAGAAGGCGAAGCGAGCGAGTACAAGGAAGGATTCCTCGAGAGGAACAGGCGTCTCGACATCGTGAGGAAGGAGGCATCTGAACTGCAGGCTACCATTGACAGACTCAGGTCTGAACACGAGCTACTGAATGAGGCACATCGGCAGGTCGTCAGCAATGAGAAGGCAGCGAGCTCGCAGGTCGGCGTGCTCGGCGGAGACAAGGTCAGGCTTCAGCAGGAGCTCGATGAGGCCAGGGAGGAGAGGAACAAGGCCAAGAAAGGCGTCGAAGACGTAGCAGCTGCTCTACGTCAGGTGTCAGCAGAAGCAAGAGAAGCCAAGGAGAGGGTCCTGGCAAAGCAGATCGAGCTGGATCATGCACAGCTTCAGATATCCGAGATGAAGACCACGACAAAGACCGCAGAAGACAAGTACCAGCTGATGCTTCAAGAATCCAACTGCCTGAAGAAAAAGGTTGAGATGCTGGAATCAGAGGCCAAGAATGCAAAAGAGAAGTACAAGTTGATTCTTGATGAATCCAACTACCTCAAGAAAACAGTCGAGAGGTTGGGTTCAGAAGCCAAGATTTTACAGGATGATCGGGTGTCGAAGGAGGTCGGGTTTGCGGAAATGCTCAGGAGATCAGAGGAGGAGGCAAGCTATGTCAAGTCAGAAATGAGCAAGCTCATGGAGTCGCTTGCAGTTGCAGAGAAGGAAGTGCAGGAGCTCAAGGCAGAGAGAACACAGCTGGTTCATCAACTGGAAGAAGGATTCGACCGTACCATGATGGATGCCGCAAGCTCGAGTGCAGAACAACCAATGGTGACCGAGAGCTCCCACCTCAAGGATCTGCTGTCAACCAAGGAGAAGGAGGTGCTTGCTTTGAATCATCAAGTCACTGAGCTGCGGCTCAGAGAGGCAGCCGCTCTGGTGAAAGCCGACGAAGCCTCAAAATTGATGGATGCCGCAAGCTCGAGGGCAGAACAATCAATGGTGGCCGAGAGCTCGCACCTCAAAGATCTGCTGTCAACCAAGGAGAAGGAGGTGCTTGCTTTGGATCACCAAGTCACTGAGCTGCGGCTCAGAGAAGCGGCCGCTCTGGCGAAAGCCGACGAAGCCTCAAAATTGATGGATGCCGCAAGCTCGAGTGCAGAACAATCAATGGCAGCCGAGAGCTCACGCCTCAAGGATCTGCTGTCAACCAAGGAGAAGGAGGTGCTTGCTTTGGGTCATCAAGTCACTGAGCTGCAGCTCAGAGAGGAGGCCGCTCTGGCGAAAGCCGACGAAGCCTCGAAATTGCTGGCAGAGGCAACGGCGAGGAAAGCCGGAGAGGAAGAGGCAGCTAGGAGTGCTGAGAAGTCCAACACACTACTAGTCAAGCTGGAGATGGACACCATGCTCCAATCACAGAGAGCCGCGGAGCACGAGGCGAAGGATGCCAAGGATAACATGGTGCAGCTGCAGAGCAAGCTGAGGCTGGTGGAGTCCAAGATCACTGAGGCCAACCTGACGGCAGAGGAAGAGAAGATCAGCAGCCTGAGGTTGAAGGAGACACTGACCGAGAAGGAGGAGGAGCTCCAGAGCATCGCACGGGAGAACGATGGCCTGCGGACGAGGGAAGCGGCTGCACGAGCGAAGGCCGACGAGCTGGCTGCAATGCTCGTAGAGGCCACCGCCATGAAAGGAGGAGATCAGTCAGCTGGCCGGAGCCCAGAGAAGCAGCCAAATGTGTTCCGTAAGATGATGTGCTCGCCGATGGACAACGCCGCGCGAGGCGATCATGAAGATCGCAGGAACAGCGATAGGATCGTCCAGGTGCTCGAGGAGATCAAGCATGTGGAAGTGGAGACGGTCAGGCAGGTGAAACATGAAAGAGAGGTGTCAGTGGAGGCTAACTCCATGGAGAACAGCAAGATCCTAGAAGATGACCTGTGCAAAGGGATGATGAGCAATGGCGTAGACACCGAGTCGAGCGACGACGATGAGATCGATTCGCAGGGAGAAGACGGAGCTGCAGATCAAATGGGTGGCCTTCTGATGCATGGACCGAGATCATCTTTCAAGCAGGAGCATCACAGCCATAAGAAGAAGAAGGCATTGCTGAGGAAATTCGGGAGCATGCTGAAGAAGAAAGCTCACTTCACCAAGCTGAACAAACACTCCTAGGCGTCCAGCCTAGAAAAAAACTCAAACTGTTACTACTTCTTTAAAAAAAAAAGTCACTATTTTCCTTCTGAATTTTTGAACAGTTTTCAACTACTGTGGTCGTAGCAAGTGGAGGTGTGAACCATAAAAGGACACATGACGCGAGTAGCTGTGCCCACTATCTAGAGAAAGCAAGAGAAAAGCCACTTGCATTGTATTTGCATCACTGTCATTTAGTTAATTCTTTCTGTACCTTGGCGGCACATTCAGGGTTCATCGGTTCAGCAACCATTCTTTTATATTATAAGATGCTAAATGCCAAATTCGATATCTTATTTTAAGGGCTTGTATTATCATGCATGTTCTGGACTTTAGCTATGAGAATACCTACGTAGCAGGTTTTGTTTTCCCACTAACTGTAACGTTCATCCAAGGGGGCTTTCAGGTAACAGGAAAAAGAGGTTCAGTTCAAGTTGTTCAGGAAAGTAAAGATGGACTTAAGACTGAAGAATGTTACCATTAAACGCTGGGAGGCTCAGCACCTAGCCTCCAGCCCAGGTCAAATATTTCTGCACCGCCCAGGATGGATGGCATGTCCCTGTCGTCTCCAGCTGCACAAACATCTCAAGGGATTAGGATCTACATGCCTCTTGGAGCCATCCAATGGGTCAATAACTAGCTTATGGGTTGTGCCCATGGTTTTTGGCCTTCGGTTTATATGTTCTTCCAGATTCATTCAATAATTGCTGAAGAACATCTGGCCTAGCCAGTAGCTCTGGTAAACTATTGTTGGCTGCCAATCAAACAATAGCAAGCAAGCAAATGGATGGATCAACAGGTCAGTGTGCGGAGCAAGGCACATCACCATCATCATCTCTGAGCCTTTTCCCATATTCTTCGCTCTCTTTTGGAGGTGCACGCTGATTTCTTCACAAGAACTGAGAGATAAAAGAAAGCATAAGAAAAACACACATGATGATGAGAACATGACAGCCACTCCACTTTGTTTAGTTTAGTCAGGTTAGTGCCAGATCAACGAAGTTGCTTGCAACGCACAGTTTAGTCTACTGTCCGAGTTCATGCGTCCACACACAAGGAACCAGGTTGCTCATTCAGATGTCAACTGTTCATAAAAACAAATACATATACACAATCTAACTAATGCTTACTGGAATTAGCCCTTCTTTATCTGACCAGAGACATAATAGCTGCGAAATTTCCGGTTGATTGGACGGTTGCAGATATTATCAAATTAATTGTTCTTCACACGGACACGCCATGACCTGTTCAGCTCACATATAATTCAGCAAAGGTAGTTCGGACTAATTTTTTGTTTAGCAAAGCTAGATTCCTTTTTTTTTCAGCTATTTTCTCAAACTCAATAAGACGTGTTACTGTCCTGGTGCTTTCATGACAGAAAGAACAAACTTGGATGAAGCTACAACGGTCCCACACATTAATCTGGAGGGAACTTCAAGCATGTCCTCAGCCCAAAAAGTAATGTTACACACCTACCAGCAGATGTTTACGGTTACAACAACATGTAAGAACATTTTGAATACTTGTAAGCTAACTAACATGACATGCATGGTTGCTACCAGTAAAAACACTTGAACATATGTACAGATCAGAACCCACAGACTGTTGATTACAGAGTCCTGCTACTCTATTGCAGCAATGCATTGTACAATTATTCCTTTCAAGACATCTGAGAGATAACTACATATTCACTATAAAGACATTTTCACATTCCAATTGGCAGAACGGTCAAGTGGTGTGACACCAAACATCGCATCTTTAAGATTGATGTCTGCAACCAAATTACAAAAGCTGCGAACACGTATTTGACTGATAAAGTAAGTTATGGACAGGTTATCTTCCTCAAGAACATGTTTCTTTGGGTGCATACCATGCACTCAGAGGTTTAAGGAAGGAAGTCTAATTTTATATATACAAGCTAACAATTATATTGTGCATACAACAAAGGGGTATGTGACTGACCAAAGTTGCCAAACAACCGATCTGCTTCAAAACACCAAAGGGATAGGATGCAAACGATGCTATCATGAAGATATCAGTAATAATGCTGACTAAGTTACTGCCTATCATGATGTTAAATTGTAGATAACATGTATACGAAGTCAATAAACATTCAGGCCACACTAACAAACTTTATCTCATGTATGACTGCATGAGCATGTCTAGCGCAAGGTAACATGATGCTCCCAAGAAGAAATAAACATACCCTTGATGCATTAAACCTAATTCGTACTTGGATTGTTAATTTCCAGATAAGCTGGGCTATGACACATTGACAAGTTACCTTCCCTCTCGAAAATACAAGTAGAAGAAAAGGGGAAAAATTATGTTCCCTAAATAGGCATACCAACAGCAATCATGAGCGAAATATTTGTCAGAAAGAGCTCATCTTTCTTTAACTAAAATTACAATTACATGTTTCAAGCCTAGACACTCAAGAATCTACACTACAACATTCCCAGTTCTTATCCTCAAAAAAAAAAAAACATTCCCAGTTCTTACTGTCCTCCTTTTGCAGCCAAGAAAGTGAATAAATTGAAAATTTCCCCAGTTATACAATTACAAATATGTAACCAACAGCCTTTACCGAAGCCTTACAGATTGATGCTAACCGCACAGCAGCAATTAACAGCAACAAATAGTGGTGTCGAGAGCTACAACCCACCTGTTTCACCTCCGCCGGATGAACCAATTCCCATCACTGTAGCTACCTCCCTACCGTCAAATGTTACAGGGGCGACTGCTGACCGATGCTACATATCTCTCCACCGTGGGCTCAGCAAGGGAAAGAATCCGGACGGTGAGAGCAGCCCCGACGGCGACTGCGGGAACCATAGCCCTGGCGAAGGCGGCGGCGGCATGGGCCCTGGCCCCAGGATCCCTGTTCCTGGCAGCGGCGACAACATGGGGAAGTTTGGCGTGAGCGGAGGGGGTTGCTGAAACCCCGGCGAGAGGAGCGGGTAGGGCGACCTGGGCGTCGGCGAGAGCAAATTGAGAAATCCGGTCGGCGAAGGAAGTATCCCGGGCGACGGCACCGGCGGCGGGGGCGGGTGATAAGGGTGCTGCGGAGGCCCCCGTCCGGCAGCAGCTGCTGCAGCCGCGGCGTGAGCATGAGCGGCAGCGGCCGCCGCGGCGGCAGCCCCGGGAGGAGTGGCGCTGAAGAGGGAATTCTCGAGGATGCGCATGTAGGCAGAGACCGGCGAGTCGGCCCAGGCGGGCCCCGGCGGAGGCATGGGCATGTGGTGCGGGTGCGGGGGGCGGTGGAAGGCGGGGTTGTGGTTAGGGTTGGGTATCTGGTGGTGGTTGTGGACGGGAGGGGGCCGCGCGACGGGGTGGAGATGGGGGCGGGCGGATCTTCTGGAGGCGCATGGATGCGGGCTTGGACTGCTGCTGGTGCTGCTGCTGGAGCGGCGGAGGGGGGCGGTGGTGGTGCTGGGGCGGCGGAGGGGAAGGGGTGCCGGCGGTGAGCTGCTGGACCATGTCGCGGAACTGGTTCTTGCTGATGTTGTATACCTGCGGCTGGGGGTGCGGCGGGCGGGGCGGCTGCTGCTGAGGGGGCGGCGGCGGCGTCGCCTTGCGGATGTTCCGGCCGAGCTTGTTGACGCCGAGGTGCGGGTTGTGTCCGCCGCCGCTATTGCTGCTGCTGCTGCGGTCCATCTCGGCGGATCGGCGGCGGTGGATTTAGGGGGATTGGCGTGGGCGGAGGAGCGGAGGTGATGGGAGGGGGGAGGAGATGGGAGGACGGGAAGCACACGCAATGGAATTCGTTAGCAAGTTGCAGCGTGGTTTTCTTTGACTTTGGGAGCGCTCGGCGGAGACGGGAGGGGGGATGTGAGATTGTGAATGGAGAAGCAGGCCGACACACCCTCTCTTGTCTCGGCTGAGTGCGTTTTCGTTTTTTGTTTACTCGTGGGTACACCACGCAGTCTCTGCCAGCCACTGGCCTGCTGCCTGCCTGCCTGCCCTAGCTGTCTCACTACTGGTTTGACATGTCGCTCGTTGGACAATCACACCAGCCACAAAATTACATCCAAGTGAGAGCATCTACACTCGACTGGTCAAATTTAACCCCAACCCTAGCCACAATGGGTAGTAACATAGACTAGTAACATGCACATGTTACTAGTCTATGTTACTACCTTTATATGGAGGAGTAACGGTGATCAACATTTTGACTTGATGGGTAGTAACATAGACTAGCCACAATGGGTAGTAACATAGGCTAGTAATAGTCTATGATAACCTGCAACACTTCATTTATTAGGCTATAGACTCATTTTGCCTTGATATGTGTGATGTTACTTATACTACTGGTAACTAGCTATGTTACCACATGCCTCTCTTTCTTCATTTATTACTTGCCACATCATCTATTTTATCTAGATATGTGTGATGTTACTACCTATGTTACTCCCACTGTGAGTAGTCTCATTTATGTGTGCTTCCACATTTGTCCTCCTCGTGTCCGCCCCCAAATTCATACAACCCTTGCAACAGTGATCAACATTTTACGTAGATAAAACTTCAACCTAGCAATAGCAAACATATTTTTCGAAAAGGGGCGATTTATTACTTAAAATATTAAGCATTACACCCGGCCTTTGCATAATTAAGATGCACACAGCCAAATAAGGTCCTCTCGCACAAACGAAAAAGGCGAAATACAAAGAAACTTAGTGTCTGTATATCGCCTAAAGCGGAGGGGGCCAATCCTAAGATCATGCTGCCACCCATGTTGGGTAAAAGTATCCCTTGCCGTATCCTCTAATCGTGTACACACCTCCATAAAAAGGTCTTGGTTCTTCACACGTTGCAGAGAGGACCATAAACGAAGAGTCCCGGTATATCTGTGATAACCTGCAACAGAGAAGTACTTTTATCATTAAAAATCTTATCATTTCTACATAACCAAAGCGATCAAATAATGGCAAGCGCTCCCACCCTGAGAAGAGTTCTAAACTTGTGATCAATCCCATGTAACCAGTTGCCAAATACATTGTTGGAGATATGCCCTAGAGGCAATCATGTATGATGATATTTCCTATGTGTTTATGAATAAAGATAGTCGTTGGACATTATCAATGATGTGTATCAACAAGTACGTGACTTGTTTGTGGGACTATGCATTGTATGATGACTGTCCTAAAAGGTACCTAGTCGAAAGGGTTGTGTGGACGCGCAGCCGACTAGACTAGCATATAACACGGTCGATGGCTTGGTCTCACTAGCCATGGAGCATTGATGCTAACCGGATAATATGGACTCGGAAGGATCTGGTCAGATTCGACGTAATCGGATCCGAGTTGAGATAAGGTCCGAGTCGGACAGATCCAACTATGAGACGCAGTGATATGTCATCTGTGAGTCTCTAGTACAACATACGTTCTATGTCCTAAGACCTGAGCTGGCGCATGTACTCGGGATGGTGACAGACTTGCTTTGGGCCAACCAAACGCTATTCCGTGACTGGGTAGTTACAAAGGTAGGTTTCAGGCTTGTCCAGACGCATGCTGCGAGACATGGTCGAGCAAGATGGGATTTGCCCCTCCGATCAGGAGAGATATACTCTGGGCCTCTCTTGTGATTCGACCAAGATAAGCATGGCCATGCGATTAGGATTATGAGATAATCCGGTTTGTGGTCGACATCACTGGAAAGAGAAAGAGGTCGGGCTAGCACAAGGATGACAAACTCGCCTTGAGCCCGACGACATATATCGTGTGGCAAAGGGAACCGAAGTGTGATGTACGGGTTCGCCTAACCAGCTTCATCGGACACTTGGAGTCGGCACACTTTGCTAGAGGCCGCTACCGACTAGCCAAGTCGGATGTGATCTGACTCGCGACCAAGTGAACAAGAACCCAAGGGGTCGCGCGCTTAAGGGAAGGAACCTGTGAGGCCCGGTTCGACTCCACGAGTCAGAAGTGATCCTACTCGGATTCGGATCCGGGCGAGCAGACTTTGGGCTTTAGGGTCCGTGCGAGGCCCAAGTGTTGAGCCCGCGACGGATGCCTATATAAAGTGGGGGTGCGGCACACTCATTCGGTTGATCGCTTTGCCGCTGTCACTAGGGTTTGCATGTGTTGCGAATAGCCACCTCCACTCACCGCCGACTGTGTGATCGGACCTAGCAGTCTGCCGCACGGTGTTCCTCCTGCACGCGCGAATACCATTAGAGGCGGTGCACTTGCGCCGCTCCGGCGAACCTGTACGTGAGATCCGATGACCGACTGTTCGAGGGAGATCGGACGAGGAGGAGATGATCCATGCGGACGCGCTGCCCCAACTCTTCTTCTGCTGCACGGCACTGCGCGTCTAGTGGTAACAATCTATGATCCATCTCCCGTAGCACGTTCTTGGTTGTTATGCGCGTAGGAAAATTTTATATGCAGTCAACGTCCTACCGTAGATCCCAACAGTGGTATCAGAGCCTCTGCTATAGGATTTGGATTCAAAACGTATGCGTGTTAGATATGTGGAGGCGGCAGATATCTGTTGTCGTTTATGAGATCGGTTGTGTGCACGATTGATGAGATCAACTGCACATGAGGATCGATGAGGCTATGTTTTCTATCAATCGGGATCAATGAGGTCGTGACAGAACCTACCCCTACCGGCCGGTATCAGCCATCGGGGTTAACAGTGAAACGTGAATCCGAATCGGATTCACAATGATCGATAAGATTGGTCAGATCAGAAAATTCGGCGTGATCGGAGTGCAGATGTGATCTATGATTTCCAAACATGATCGGACCGCCATGTGCATAGCGCCTTGTATTTCGTACACGATCACTCAAACCGGTAGAGTGTGATTCTATGCATAACTTTATTTTGCAGGGTTTGATGTGAATAGTATGGCTCATGTGTATGTGATGCATGTGTGTAAACTATACATGGCCTGTGTGTCATGTTTGTCACCGGCGAGAATAATGTCTTTGTCATTATATTGTATAATGACATGCGTGTCGACTTGTGACTCTATGTAAAATGCATTACTAGTTGTAGTAGTTGGATAATAGAGATCAGGTTGGTGGCTTGGCGTCCTGGCGTGACAAACAAGATGGAGTTCCTAGATGGTCATCGGAGTCGGAGCTGACCTGGAAGGACATCCATGAAGGAGCCATACTATTTCACAATATATGTTTATTTGTGATTGTTATGCTTCCTGTTTTCTATGCATGTAAAGAATGGTAGTAAGATCCCTCGTTAATATCAAGCAATTTGCTATTCCCGATGTTGCACCTTCGCACGTCAAGTACGTCTAGTAGTGGGCTCATAAAATTGGGGTGTTGCTAGGTGTCTTGAACTGAAGGGTTCGTGTCAGACACGGACATGTACTACATCAGGTTAACTTGACAAGGCTATCAAAACGGTTTTGGGCCTTGTGGCAAAGAAGGTTGGGGCCGGGGTATGAGATACCTTCCCGACCGACAGGAGTCGTATAGAGATATGATTAGCAAGGAGTTGCTTACCAGATAGGCGTGTTGTCTAGCAGTGATGCTAAAGCTCACTAGCCGCATGTGCTAGTCGGATCCTGAATCACTAAGAGTTTGCGGAGGGATGCCAACTTCAGTGGGAGTATTTATATTTAAGGCTTGGATTACTCTACATAAACACATTGCTTAGTGATTGCATACTTTCTGTTGTAGATCAATGGCACCACCTGCTCAACCCAAATTTGCATTAAAATCAATTATGGAAAAGGATAAACTGAATGGAACAAACTTTACCACCTGGTATAGAAATCTGAGGATTGTTCTCAAGCACGATAAAAAGGAACATGTTCTAGAGGATCCACTTCCAGAGGAACCTGCCGATAATGCTAATGCCACAACTAAGAATGCCTACCAGAAACAAGTTGATGAATCAACGAAGATCAGTTGTCTGATGCTGGCTTGTATGGAGCTCGATTTGCAACAGCATTTTGAAAATGTTGAGGCTTACGATATGATGGAGAGTCTCAAGAGCATGTTTCAGACACAGGCTAGGACCGAAAGGTTCAACGTCTGGCTATCCTTGATGGATTGCAAGCTGAAGGAAGGTGATCCACTGAGCCCACATGTGATCAAGATGATCGGATATGTGCAAGCTTTGGATCGGTTGGGCTTCCCGCTCTTGTATGAACTGGCTACTGATGCAGTTCTGGGTTCTCTTCCACCTAGCTATGGGACGTTCATCTAGAACTATCATATGCATGGCATGGATAAGAAGCTCACTGAATTGCATGGGATGCTCAAAGTGGCAGAGAAGGATATTAAGCAAGGCACACAGCAAGTGTTGATGGTGCAGAAATTGGCTAAGTTCAAGAAGAGTTGGTCCAAGAAAAAGGCTAAGGCAAAGGGCACGGAGACGGTAACCTCTGCCGTTACGCCGAAGTCTGGACCGGACTCGAAGACCATTTGCTATCGCTGCAAGGAGACTGGTCACTGGAAGAGGAACTATAACAAGTGGCTTGGAGAGCATGGCAAGAAGGCCGGAAATGCTTCTTCAGGCAAAGGTACACTTGTTGCATATGTTATAGACATTTACCTTGCTGACATACCTAGTAGCTCTTGGGTATTTGATACCGGATCGCTTGTTCATATTTGCAACTCGATGCAGGGGCTGGTAAGAACTAGGCGTGTGGCACAATGGGAGATTGACATCAGGGTCGGCAACAAAGCAAGAGTTGCTGCGTTGGAGGTCGGCACCATGCAGCTCCAGCTTCCTTCTGGATTTATTTTGGAATTGAATAATTGTTATTACATTCCTGCACTTAGTCGGAACATTATTTCTGCCTCATGCTTCATGAGTCAAGGTTATGAATTCAATTTAAAGGACAATGGTTGTTCGTTTTATTTGAATGGTATGTTCCACGGCTATGCACCCATTGTTGATGGGCTATTTATATTGAATCTAGAACATGAACCGGTCTATAACGTGAATGTCAAGAGGCATAAGCCTAATGAGATAAATCCGACATACTTCTGGCATTGCCGGCTTGGACACATTAGTCTGAAATGCATAAAGAGGCTCCATGATGATGGGCTCCTAACTTCGCCCGACTTTGAGTCGTTCGAGACATCCAAATCATGCTTGCTCGGCAAGATGACTAAGTCCCCTTTCGCAAAGAGTTGCGAGAGGGCGCCCGAGCTATTGGGACTTATACATACTGATGTGTGTGGTCCAATCAGCACAACTGCCAGAGGTGGCTATCAGTATTTCATGACTTTTATCGACGACTTGAGTAGATATGGATATATCTATTTGATGAGGCACAAGTCGGGAACTTTTGAAAAGTTCAAAGAGTATTAGAACGAGGTTGAAAATAAGCTCGGCAAGACTATAAAACTTCTACGATCAGATCGTGGAGGTGAGTACATGAGCCAGGAGTTTGATGATCGTCTGAAAAGCCGAGGTATAGTACCTCAGCTCACACCTCCGGGTACGCCACAGAGAAACGACGTGTTGAAACGGAGGAATAGGACCTTGTTGGACATGGTTAGGTCAATGATGAGCAAATTGGATTTACCCTTGTCATTCTAGGGATACGCTCTAGAAACTGCAGCTTTCACACTTAAACAATGTACCATCAAAATCCGTAGATAAGACACCGCATGAGATGTGGACCGGGATGAGTCCCAGTTTGTCTTTTCTAAAGATTTGGGGTTGTGAAGCATCTGTCAAGCGACTTATGTCAGACAAGCTTACACCCAAGTTGGATAAATGCATATTCATGGGTATCCGAGGGAAACCTTAGGATAGAACTTCTACAACCGCGAAGAGAACAAAGTGTTTGTTGCTTGGAACGGGGTTTTCCTTGAGAAAGAGTTTCTCGGTCGGGAGGCCAGTGGGAGGACGGTCCGACATGAAGAAATTCGAGTACCACTCGGGGATGGCTCGGCGGGTGATGAGATCATACTGGAGTCAGTCGGGGAACCCATAGTGGAAGCGGCACCAGAACCACGGAGGTCAGAAAGATTGCGCAGAGTGCATGATGTATTGTTGCTAGAAAGCGACGAGTCGGCCACGTATGCGGAAGCGACGATGAGCCTGGATTCTGAGGCATGGCTGGAGGCCATGAGATCTGAGTTAAAGTCCATGGATGAGAATCAAGTCTGGGACTTGGTTGATCCGCCGCCTGGTGTAAAGGCCATTGGCTACAAATGGGTCTTTAAGAAGAAAACCGATGTGGATGGAAATGTTCAGATCCACAAAGCTCGGCTTGTCGCTAAAGGTTATGGACAAGTTCAAGGAATTGACTACGACGAGACCTACTCGCCGGTAGCGATGTTGAAGTCAGTGAGGATCGTACTAGCTATAGCTGCATATTTCGATTACGAGATATGGCAGATGGATGTCAAAACGGCTTTCCTTCATGGAAATTTAACCGAGGACGTGTATATGATACATCCCGAGGGTTTTGTCGGTCTGACTAGCACTAGTAAGGTATGCAAGCTCAAGAGATCCATTTATGGGTTGAGGCAAGCATCTCGGAGTTGGAACATTCGTTTTGATGAGGTCGTCACTGGTCTCGGTTTCATCAAAAGCGATGAGGACGCTTGTTTATACAAGCAGTTAAGTGGGAGCTCAATAGTGTTTTTGATCTTGTATGTGGATGACATACTACTGATCGGAAATGATGTTTCAATGCTGAACTCGGTCAAGGAATCATTGAATGGCAAGTTTTCAATGAAGGACCTTGGTGAGGCAGTTTACATTTTGGGTATCAAGATCTATAGAGATAGATCGAGGAGGCTGCTCAGCTTGAGCCAGAGCACATACATAGATAAAGTGTTGAAGCGGTTCAACATGAGCGAGGCCAAGAAAGGGTTCTTGCCTATCTCACATGGTATAAGGCTAAGCGAGACTCGGAGTTCTTCGACATCTGATGAGCGAAGCAGGATGAGTCGGATTCCGTATGCCTCGGCAATTGGATCCATCATGTATGCCATGATATGTACACGGCTTGATGTTGCTTTTGCAATAAGCCTAACAAGTAGATACCAGGCCAACCCAGGTGAGAGTCACTGGGTAGCGGTAAAGACTATTTTGAAGTACATGAAAAGGACTAAAGAGATGTTCCTAGTTTATGGAGGTGAGGAAGAGCTCGTCGTAAGGGGTTACGCCGATGCTAGTTTCCAAACTGACAGAGATGATTGTCGATCACAGTCTGGATTCGTGTACGTCATGAATGGAGGAGCAGTGAGCTGGATGAGTTCCAAGCAAGATACGAAGGGCCGATTCTACCACAGAAGCCAAATACATTGCGGCTTGTGAAGCTGCGAAGGAAGGTGTTTAGATCCGGAACTTTCTGGATGATCTTGGTATTTTCCCATCCTCGGTAAAATCGTTGGACCTTTATTGTGGTAATTCTGGTGCCATCGCACAAGCCAAGGAGTCGAGGAATCACCACAAGACCAGACACATAGATCGGAAATATCACCTGATACGAAAGATCGTAAAGAATGGTGATGTTGAGTTATGCAAAATTCACACGGATGCAAATGTTGCAGATCCGTTGACTAAGCCGCTTCCACAACCCAAGCATGAGGGGCACGTTAGAGCTATGGGCATTCGATGTCTATTTGATTGACTCTAGTGCAAGTGGGATCTTTGTTGGAGATATGCCCTAGAGGCAATCATATGATGATATTTCCTATGTGTTTATGAATAAAGATAGTCCTTGGACATTATCAATGATGTGTATCAACAAGTACTGACTTGTTTGTGGGACTATGAATTGTATGATGACTATCCTAAAAGGTCCCTAGTCGAAAGGGTTGTGTGGACGCGCATCCGACTAGACTAGCATATAACACGGTCGATGGCTTGGTCTCACTAGCCATGGAGCATAGGAAGCTAATCGGATAATATGGACTCAGAAGGATCTAGTCAAATTTGATGTAGTCGGATCCGAGTTGAGATAAGGTCCGAGTCAGATAGACCCAACTATGAGACGCAGCGATATGTCATCTGTGAGTCTCTAGTACAACATACGTTCTATGTCCTAAGACCTGAGCTGGCGCATGTACTCGGGATGGTGATAGACTTGCTTTGGGCCAACCAAACGCTACTCCATGACTGGGTAGTTACAAAGGTAGGTTTCAGGCTTGTCCAGACGCATGCTGCGAGACATGGTCGAGCAAGATGGGATTTGCCCCTCCGATCAGGAGAGATATACTCTGGGCCTCTCGTGTGATTCGACCAAGATAAGCATGGCCATGCGATTAGGATTATGAGATAATCCGGTTTGTGGTCGGCATCACTGGAAAGAGAAAAGAGGTCGGGCTAGCACAAGGATGACAAACTCGCCTTGAGCCCGACGACATATATCGTGTGGCAAAGGGAACAGAAGTGTGATGTACGGGTTCGCCTAACCAGCTTCATCGGACACTTGGAGTCGGCACGCTTTGCTAGAGGCCGCTACCGACTAGCCGAGTCGGATGTGATCTGACTCGCGACCAAGTGAACGAGAACCTAAGGGGTCGCATGCTTAAGGGAAGGAACCTGTGAGGCCCGGTCAGACTCCACGAGTCAGAAGTGATCCTACTCGGATTCGGATCCAGGCCGAACAGACTTTGGGCTTTAGGATCCGTGCGAGGCCCAAGTGTTGAGCCCGCGACGGATGCCTATATAAAGTGGGGGTGCGGCACACTCACTCGGTTGATCGCTTCGGCGCTGTCACTAGGGTTTGCATGTGTTGCGAATAGCCACCTCCACCCGCTGCGGACTGTGTGATCGGACCTAGCAGTCCGCCGCGCGCATACCATTAGAGGCGATGCACCTGCGCCGCTGCGGCGAACCTGTATGTGGGATCCGACGACCGGCTGTTCGAGGAAGATCGGACGAGGAAGAGACGATCCACGTGGACGCGCTACCCCAACTCTTCTTCCGTTGCACGACACTGTGCATCTAGTGGTAACAATATGTGATCCATCTCCCGTAGCATGTTCTTGGTTGTTCTGCGTGTACGAAAATTTTATTTGCAGTCGAAGAACCCTACCGTAGATCCCAACATACATTAGCAACACTACAGGTAGGGTACAATCCAGAAGCTATTTGGATGACTGACCATATAGAACGAGCTAATTTCCATTGGAAGAATAAATGTTTTATTGTCTCCTGATACGTCTCCAACGTATCTATAATTTTTGATTGCTCCATGCTATATTATCTACTGTTTTGGACCATAATGGGCTTTATTTTCCACTTTTATATTATTTTTGGGACTAACCTATTAACCGGAGGCCCAGCCCAGAATTGCTGTTTTTTGCCTATTTCAGTGTTTCGAAGAAACGGAATATCAAACGGAGTCCAAACGGAATGAAACCTTTGGGAACGTGATTTTCTCATCAGATAAGATCCAGGAGACTTGGACCCTCCGTCAAGAAAGCCACGAGGCGGTCACGAGGGTGGAGGGCGCGCTCCCTGCCTCGTGGGCCCCTCGAAGCTCCACCGACGTACTCCTTCCTCCTATATATACCCTCATTCCCAAACGATCGGAATCTGAGCCAAAAATCTAATTCCACCGCCGCAACTTTCTCAGATCCACGAGATTCCATCTTGGGGCCTGTTAGGAGCTCACGGAAGGGGAATCCACCACGGAGGGCTTCGACATCATCACCATAGCCCCTCCGATGAAGTGTGAGTAGTTTACCTCGAGACCTTCGGTCCATAGTTAGTCGCTAGATGGCTTCTTCTCTCTTTTGGATCTCAATACAATGTTCTCCCCTCTCTCGTGGAGATCTATTCGATGTAATCTTCTTTTTGCGGTGTGTTTGTTGAGATCGATGAATTGTGGGTTTATGATCAAGTTTATCTATGAACAATATTTGAATCTCCTCTGAATTCTTTTATGTGTGATTGGTTATCTTTGCAAGTCTCTTCGAATTATCAGTTTGGTTTGGCCTACTAGATTGGTTTTTCTTGAAATGGGAGAAGTGCTTAGCTTTGGGTTCAACCTTGCGGTGTCCTTTCCCGGTGTGATGAGGGGCAGCAAGGCACGTATTGTATTGTTGCCATCGAGGATAACAAGATGGGGTTTATATCATATTGCATGAATTTATCCCTCTACTGACATGCCATCTTGCTTAAGGCGTTACTCTGTTTTCATTAACTTAATACTCTAGATGCATCTTTGGATAGCGGTCGATGAGTGGAGTAATAGTAGTAGATGCAAAGGTGAGTCGGTCTACTTGTCTCGGACGTGATGCCTATATACATGATCATACCTAGATATTCTCATAACTATGCTCAATTCTCACAATTGCTCAACAGTAATTTGTTCACCCAATCGTAGAAATACTTATGCTCTTGAGAGAAGCCACTAGTGAAATCTATGGCCCCGAGTCTATTCTCATCATATCAATCTCCAATCACTTTATTATTGCTTTGCTTTTTACTTTTGCCTTTTATTTTACCTTGCATCTTTATATCAAAAATACCAAAAATATTATCTATCATCTCTATCAGATCTCACTCTCGTAAGTGACCGTGAAGGGATTGACAACCCCTAATCGCGTTGGTTGCGAGGAGCTATTCGCTTTGTGTAGGTACGAGGGACTCGCGTGCCTTCCTACTGGATTGATACCTTGGTTCTCAAAAACTGAGGGAAATACTTACGCTACTTTGTTGCATCATCCTCGGCATGGAGGAAAAATGTGCGTGTAAAAATATACTGTATCAGACGTAGTACCTATGGTTCGACCTCGGGACCCATCCAGTCGGTCAAAAACACCCCACTAGCCACACAGCTTCATCATGCAAACGTCACACGGAGGATAGATGTGGTTAGCTCCGTCTCGACCAGCCACAACGTCTCTTGTTCTAGGCGATTCTTCTATTTTCCAAGCTTTTTTTGTTGTAATAACACCACGGCAAGCTAGCGCCGCTCTACGTGTGTGCCCATGCAAAGGTTATATGATGGAGAGAAGAGAGATTGAGATCGCAGACCTGGGACCCACAAGTAAGTGAGACAACGGTCATGCACGTGTTGACGAGGCACTCCCTCTACTCTACTAAACACAAGTACTGTATAAATAAAATCAAGTTATGGGACAAAGCCAACAACCGTTCGTTTTTCAGGCTATCGACTTACGTTTTGTAGTCCAGGTTGCCAGTTCGAATCTCGTCTTTCAGATTTGTTAGTTTTAGGTCCAAATTTGATTAATGACAAGTGGGACCCCCGTGTGTTATTCTGATATTTCAGTGTAGGATGGTTTTTTTGAACAAACACTTTGCGCGGTTAGACAAGTAACGGCACGAGTTAGACGTATTTTGCAAGTTTACAAACAAAAATGACAGCAACATAGAATATCACATCCACCCCGCAGCTTAGATACTATGGTGATACGAGTTTTTACACCATTGGAAGTGAGATCCAATGGCTTGGGAGTAGTCTTTGTAGTTATGCGCAATTTCCAAACTCTCCAAAGGTTTTTTTAATAAAACATTCAGGCCTCGTGTGTGCCGCTGAATATTCGATCCAACGGCTCCCGGTGCTCATATTAGGTGCTCCCGTAGCTTAATTACCCGCCACGGTGATATGAGCATCTAGGTCGTATGATCGATGTCGGATGGCACATGCGTAGTACTTGTACTTTCTGCGCATTTCCCAAACTCTATCGGTAGTATATTGCAAAAACATTCAAACCTCCTATTGTGGGCCGTTAGATATCGGTGAACTCGTATCTCCATAGAATCTCTACGGTGTGGGAGCACCTCATACTCTCCGTCTTGAGAAAACATAAGGTGCTATCGCAGCTTGGATGTTACGGTGATACGAGCTTGGAGGTCGCTTGATCCGAGATCCAATGGCATCTCAGCAGTCTTTGTGCTTGTAAGCGGTGGCGAACTCTTTTGGGATTTTTACGCAAAAACCATTCGAACCACCGAGGAGGTGTTGGGTCACAAATCCAACGCCTCCGAAGAGCTTGTATCACCAAAGCATCTAAGGTGTGGTAGCACATGATATTCTTACATACGGAGAATATGATGTCCTCCTTCATCTTAGATGCTACGGTGATCTGACTTCGAGGTCGTTGGATATGGGATCAAAGGGCATCTAAGTAGTTTTTGTACAAATTGTGTGCAATTCTCAAACTCATCAAGGTTTCCTGCAGAAAATATTAAGACACATCATGTGAGCTGCTATATCTCAGATCTACAAGCTCCAAGCAACTCGTATCGACATATAGCATCTAAGGTATGGGGCACATGATATTCTCCCGGGAAGGAGGGGTGGGGGGTGCACAACCAATCGATGGTTGGGAGGGGGGACAAATATAATCTAAACAACCCTAAACAGAGCTCCACAATTTTATCTAAGGTCGAGGGGTTGACCCCCGACAATCATAGCTCCTCCTAAACACAACATTTGCATGTACTGTAGTACTAGACTTAATATTCATGTTTCAGTTTCATGTTCATTTTAAATATTGAACTAAGGACCATGGATGTCTTACATTTTACTCCATTCGTTCCTAAATATTAGTCTTTTTAGAGGCTTCAAATGGACTGGCACATACGGATGTATATAGACATATTTTAGAGTCTAGATTCACTCATTTTGCTCTGTATGTAGTCACTTGTTGAACTCTCTAAAAGAGTAATATTTAGGAATAGAAGGACTATTTTTGAATTCGTGTCATACATGCATGGTTTGGAAAAATAGATGCACTATACTTATTGGATTTTTGTTGTGTTCGTGCGTGTGTGTCTCTCTCTCTCTCTGTGTGTGGTCATATGCTTGATACATACAAAGTTTTCTCACCTCCATATTGTTCATCTTTTAAATTTGAATTTGCATTGGAAAACTTACTAGGGATACCATGAAATGTGAAATCCACGTTGAGATCACTATATCACAAACTCACTCTAATTCAACAACTCGTCATAAATCAATTACCACGTTGAGATTAGTATTTGCAAGGAAAATATGGGTATTGTAATACACATAGATTCGTTCGGCAATTTAAAAGGTTCCTTTCGTATTCTCGAATGGTAGGACCCAACGGTGTACCAGCCAGACCTTGGCTCGTGTTGATCCTAAAAAAACCGGGCTCGTGTCCTTCGGTGGCGTGCGTGAAATGCGCACATTAGGCAACCCCAACCAGTCGGGCCTCAGCGTTTCAAGTCGAAATATCTGGCGGCCAGAATTCCAGCCCTAGGAAATTACCCTCATGTCCTCGGTCCATAATGACTACCGATGAACAACAGAGGGATGCTTTAGTAACTACACAACGTTACCTACCGTGCCAAGCACGGTTCAATTCCCTCGGTCGCCGCTCATCAAGGTCACCCGTCAACTGCGTTGCCTAGTAGTACTACTACTACACCAGGATGAGCACAGAATTGAGCCCGTTTGTTCGTGCCTAGTACTTGAGTTAATATATCGTGCAATGCACTTTGATGCGGAGGGATTATCCTTTTACTCTGCATATATAACTTGTCTGAAGTCTAACTAAGCAAAATGTTTGACCAAATCCTTTCTTATGAAATACAACATGATAGATGTATGGCTTGGAAATTTATTGCATGATGCAGATATTGTTTCGAATCCCGGATCTTAAATTTCAGAAAATCCAAAGTGAGCATAAATTCTTGAAACTAAGCATGGTCACGTGATATGGCACAAATATTACTTTGTAAGTTTTTTCTTCAATTTGAGACAAGCTGCTTATGACAAGTTGCACAAATGAAGAGCCAAGGTATTTTGGAACAAAGACACATCACGTTAAAGCGACGCTTCCACTATTGAAACCGTATGCGTTTACGTGCGTCCACGAGTCCCGCTTCTCATCGGCAGTGCCGTCCGAGTAAGCGATGTGAGTCGACGGGAGGCGTCGAAAGCAGACGCTGCGCCGGCTGTCGAGAGGCGTCTTGGCGGACCACTGTCGCGAGCTCACCGGGAGGCGAGCCCTTTGACCAGCTCCGCCGCCCACCATCGTCCCAACTGCTCCCACTTTTAATGTCGCCAAGCGCCGCATTTAAAATCAACCCCGCACTACCCGGTATCGCTACAATCCTCTCTCTTCCTCTCCGATTCTCCTGTCGTCTACCTCCAACTAAACTGACCTAAACGTATGCCATGCCGCATCACGATGGTCTGCCCTTAGTGTTCCAGTTTCCTGAGGAAGACACCCAGCCGGAGTCTCAAGAACATAAGGCGCTTTGGGACGAGGTTGAACTGGCCTTGCGGGAAGATGCCGCGCCTGTCCCGCTCCCTGCTCCGGCTCCGTCGCCCGATCGCGCCAGCGCCCATCCCGTGGCATTGGTGGGCTGGGAGCCGCACATTGTCGCCGAAGCTTGATCCCACGGGTTCCACGAGGTCCCCGCCGACTTTCACGCGCGCCCGTGCACTGCCAACAGATGTGCTGCGTGTGCAGCAGACGCCCGCTGCGGTGCCGTGCACTGCCGGTAGCGTCTTCGCGCGTCTGGCAGCGTCGCGCCCGTGCCGGTGCCCGTGCACACGAATGTTTCCGCCGCGCCGTTGACAGCGCTTGTCCCCGCGCGGGTGCTAGTGCCCCCCTCAGCGGCATGGATGGCCGTCGACCGCTTCCTTGCACCAACGCCAGTCGCCTCCTCTCGCTAGTTGACTCGCTCCTGAGTCCAGAATATTTTGGCCTTCCTTGAAGCTAGGCCAACATCCAGGAGTACGCCAAAAACGGGGCAAGACGCCGCTGTCGCTGTCGGTCAGTGGCCCGACGACACACAGAGCACAGCAGAGGAGCCGCTTCCCACCGCGAGACGCCCCCGCCGCCGCCGCGTAATCTAAATTTGCCATGAAAAACGTTCGGATTGCCATGCTTAAAATCCAAACGTTTATCATTTCCGTTTATTTTATATCGATCGTCGTATAATTTAAAGTCGGAGTCAGACTGAACGAAATGTATGGTTTGATCGATTGAATGTTCTGCTAGAGCCATATCAAATTAAATATAAAACGTCATCAAGCCACATGTATTCCTTGTCATCCAACGACCTAGACTGCTTCAATGTCGAGCGCTCAACACGTTTAGCGTGCAGTTAATTTCATGCCAAAAATAGTGCTAATCACATGACAACATGCAAATAATATCCTAGTAGTTAATATCCGCATGCACTTAATATACTTACAAATTAACGTGCATTGCACGTACACACTGACTAGTGCTGCTAGTACGTGAAACTGGTGCCGTGACTTGTGAACGCATCCAGATATGGTCAATGGCAACATCGCCCGCGAGTTCTTCATGTTTGCCCGTGCGTCTAAACGCAGAAGGGGAGGAGAGAGAGAGAGCACACATGGAACCCACCAGCAAGTGAAGGCGAATAGTACTAAAAATAATATTACATGTTATCCATTAATTACGCTGTGGTAATATAAAACATTATGTGAACAAAGGGGGTACAACAAACATTGCTATTCTATGTATGTTGCCTATTGACGTCTTGACTTGAAGGCCCGGTCGCATGTTCGATCCTCGTCCTTTATTCTTTAATTTGTATATGGGTCCAAATTTGTTTCATGACATGTGGGCCCCTCGGTGTGTAGTTTGTAGCACTTTAATTTGTGGGTCGAAATTTGTTCCATTCCAAGTGGACTATTGGTGTGTAGTTTTGTAGCTTATTTACAATAATTAAAGAGAACAACATAGTTTTTCAATAATACCATGGTGCGGCGTTGAAGGCGAGAAAGGACGTCTTGAGAAGGCGATGGTGAGCCAGAGGAAAATCAATTAGGGGAGTTGCGTGGGTTGCAACGGTGTTTGTAGTAGTTGTGGGCCGAATGCTATGAAAATATAACCTAAACCGACAGGAATAAATGCCTACACAAATTAATCCAAGGTTGGAGTGCCCCTCGCAATGTAAATAAGCTCCGGCTTTGCGAGGGATGGAGAGGTAGTAGCTTCAACGCGTGGAAGATACGCTGTGAGAAAGCGAGGTCAATCGAGAGACATATAGATAGAGAGACAAAGCGAGTGTGGTCCGACATTCATTGAACAAATATATATGCTCTGGAGAGATATTGTCTGACTTAGCTTTTTGGCAAGGGTGAGGGCTGTAAGATAGAGCTTGAGAGATGATCCAGTCACAGACGTGTAGATATATTTTGTGCGTGGGAGGAAGCAAGGTCAACCAATCACATAGGGTCACCGTGCGATCGAAAGAGTGAGACGGGTTGGAGAGAGTGACCTAGATAGACGATGTGCGCGAGAGAGTATACAATATGAATAGGTCGAATTGGGCTCAAAATGGTGATATATCGTTTTTGTCCGAGAAAGAGCGAGGTCAATCGAGACATACGGAGAGAGAGAGAGAGAGAGAGAGAGAGAGAGAGAGAGAGATTGAGTGAGCGTGGCCCACCATGAGGTCGAAAGAGTGGCGGCGGCTTGGATGGACTGACCTAGATAGACAATCTGCGTGAGAGAGTATAGAGTGTGTCAATCGAGGCCCGAACAGGGAGATATATCATTTATGTGTGAAAGAAAACGAGGTTAAACGAGACTCGGATAAAGAGAGCAAGATTGAGCGAGTGTGGCCCGCCGTCTTGAATAAAGAGTGAGACAGTCTCGAGGGAGTAACCTAGATATACAACGTATGCGTGCGCACGAGAGGTTGGGGGGGGGGCTAGATAGGCAATGCATGTATTTAGCGCGAGAGGGTGAGAGGGAGGGGGGGGGGGAGAGAGAGCTCGGCATGGGGTGCAATGGCGGGTGTGTGAGGTAAATACATTTGGTAACAGAGTGGAAAAAGGGGTTGTGTAATTGAGAGACTTAGAGATCAAAACATGGAGAGAAAGAATGAACGTGTGTTGGAAACCGATAGCTTCCTAAGGTGGTTAGGAGAGGAAGATTGACAGACACAGAAGTATGTAGCGTTTGTGCGGGGGGCTAAAACAACATTTGAATGTACATAGTACGCAGACATAATATCGATGTTTCAATTCGATTGTACATTGTAAGATTTGAACCGAGGACCAGGCATACGGGTAATTATTTCAATTCATGCCATACTAAGTTTCAAAAGTTGACATTGACTCAGTTTGTTGTGCTATTTTGTAGGTCATATGTTTGAATCCATCCAAAAGTTTTCTCACTACCATGGTGTTCATCATATACATATGAATTTGTATTAAAAAATTAACGTGGATACATTGGAATGCGAAATCCATGTTAGAATTGGAGATCGCTACGTGACACACACTCTAATTCAAATAACTAACTACGTGACACACACTCTAATTCAAATAACTAATTATGTGACACACACTCTAATCCACGTTAGCGTGGGTACCATTTCGATTTTTTTTTAAATAACTCCTCATTAATTAATTTATAGTACTGACTCTGTTCACTTTTATAAGACCTTGAAGACATTTCAGACAATGTGCAAAACAGTTCATTTTAAGTTGTCTGAAACGACTTACAAAAGTGAACGGATGGAGTATCTCGTTTTGAATGACTAATTATTGCAAGGAAAACACGGGATGGTAATACATACAGATTTGTTTGCAAATGAAAGAAGATTCGTTTGCATTCTCAAATGTAGGCGCACCCGAGCGAGACCCGAGTGGTGTCGGGGGTGGGCCTTGCCGGTGCCTTAAAGGCAACTGCCTTTGGGTCACTGACATGTGGGCCAGCCACCTGTTGGGCCCACATGTCATGGACACAAAGGTAGGTGCCTTAAGGCACCGAAGCATAGTCCTGTCGGGGTGGTCGCGTGTGTCGGACGGACGCGTCCCCCCCCAAAGGACGACGATAATATAAGTTCGCGCTTCCACGTTTTAGATTGAAATATCTGGCGGCCCCAATTCCAGCCCTGTAAAATCTCTCTTCTCCACCGTCCCCTTCCGCGCCCAGATTGCTCAAATCCCTAATTCGCCGCCAACCTCGAATCGCCTCGTCTCTTCTCTTTCCCCACCGTTCCCCACCTCTGTGCCGGACGACGACGACGAAGATGACGGTCGCGCTTCACCACCGCACCGGAGCTACCTCATCTACGCCCTCGTCCACCGCACCGGGTTGTCCACCGACAACGTCGGCCGCCGCAACCGACATGCCTCACAGACACCGAGTTCCACTGCATCAGGTGTGCTTCACCGCGTCGTCTCCCAGCTTACCGGGGCTACTTCACCGAGCACATCGTCGCACCTCCGCCCCCCGAGGCCGTTGGGGCTTCACCAACGGTCTCGTCCACCGCATCGTAGCGCTCCGCTGCCACTCAAGATCTGCATCGGTCTGCGGCCAATAGCGCCGCATCACCATCAACGACTCTGAAGTGACCCACACTCTAGCTAGGCGAGCATGCCCAAACGCCGGCCCGAACTAGGTATCCACACATCACTTCCTTGTGCACTGTTCCGACGATGTTTGGATATCCTTTCACTGCTCTCTTAGCTTACACGCCTATGCAACTCTGACTTTAACTCTTATTTCTTCCGAGATATCATCTCAAACAAGCAAATCCATATTTTAGTGAAGCATGACGGCGCCACGGGATCTGGTACACATCCCGCACACCAGTATAACCTTGTAAGTATCTGTCCTCCCGGTACAACATCAAGGTCGATTCCTCTTATTTGATCAACCAGTCGCCGTGTCAAAAATGCAGAGGGGATGCAAGGAGCACAAGGCCTGCACATCCAAGCAAGTGGTAACATGGACTTGTACATGGAACATCCCAAGCGCAAGCAGAGCTGCAGTGAGCTGCCTGTAACGAGCTAAGCGTAAGTCCACGCATTCCATTTAATTAAATCTTGGCATTCGTGTATGATTGGTGTGCGATGGCTGATCCACGAATTCAAGTTACCAGGGGTGAACATTTAACTTAAAAAATACGAAGGCACTTGCAGTCCGGAAATCAACATAACTTGAGAAATGTGAAGCTACATGCACTTTGAAAACCAGCTAATGGTCCAAAGTAGTTCAGATTATAAACACTAAATGATGCAAGCACCAAAAAACACAAAATGCAACATGGTGTACAAGGACTACAAACATGGTCTATACCTGCTTGAATTATTCGTTCTCTGGCTGAAAATATCGAAGTGTAATTGCACGTATAACCAATGCGCAAACTGCATATCAATATACCTATCCTGCACAAGTATGCCAATAGTTTCAAACAACAGATTAGAAAAGTATTTATGCTATGTTGTCATGATACGGGGACTTTCTGGTAGATGGCCTCGACGTTTCCTCAAGCTATGAAAATGCACTATAATTTGCTTGTCATCAATGCCTGCAAATCTCTATCTCTCTCAACATAGTAGATCATCATTAGACACTAAATCCTTCAATGAGCTTGCAAAATGCTTGCATTAGACCCCTCATTAAACACTATATGTTCATCACCAGGAGCATGTAAAATGTTTGCATCAAATCCTTCATTAGCAGTCTGTTCATTAGACACTTCAGGCTCATGAACAACATGAGCTTGTATGTTTGCACCGGAAACTTGATTAGATACATCAGATTCAATCCGCAGATAAGGTTAATCCTCAGATCACAGATCCAATCCGCATCATTGCTACTAACATTCTTCAACATAGTTTTCTTTAGGAATATATAAAAATTAAACGGGGAGCAACATCGCGAGCTATTGATCTACAACATAGATATGCTAATACTACCAGGACTAAATTCATGATAAATTAAAGTTCAATTAATCATATTACTTAAGAACTCCCACTAAGATAGACATCCCTCTAATCCTCTAAGTGATCACGTGATCCATATCAACTAAACCATGTCCGATCATCACGTGAGATGGAGTAGTTTCAATGGTGAACATCACTATGTTGATCATATCTACTATATGATTCACGCTCGACCTTTCGGTCTTCGTGTTCCGAGGCCATATCTGTTATATGCTAGGCTCGTCAAGTTTAACCTGAGTATTCCGTGTGTGCAACTGTTTTGCACCCGTTGTATTTGAACGTAGAGCCTATCACACCCGATCATCACGTGGTGTCTCAGCACGAAGAACTTTCGCAACGGTGCATACTCAGGGAGAACACTTATACTTTGATAATATAGTGAGGGATCATCTTATAATGCTACCGCCAAACTAAGCAAACTAAGATGTATAAAAGATAAACATCACATGCAATCATAATATGTGACATGATATGGCCATCATCATCTTGTGCCTTTGATCTCCATCTCCAAAGCATCGTCATGATCTCCATCGTCACGGGCATGACACCATGATCTCCATCATCTTGATCTATATCAATGTGTCGTCACATGGTCGTCTCGCCAATTATTGCTCTTGCAACTATTGCCATCGCATAGCGATAAAGTAAAGAAATTATTTGGCGCTTGCATCTTATGCAATAGAGAGACAACCATAAGGCTTTTTCCAGTTGCCGATAACTTCAACAAAACATGATCATCTCATACAACAACTTATATCTCATCACGTCTTGACCATATCACATCACAACATGCCCTGCAAAAACAAGTTAGACGTCCTCTACTTTGTTGTTGCAAGTTTTACGTGGCTGCTACGGGCTGAGCAAGAACCGTTCTTACCTACGCATCAAAACCACAACGATAGTTTGTCAAGTTGGTGCTGTTTTAACCTTCGCAAGGACCGGGCGTAGCCACACTCGGTTCAACTAAAGTTGGAGAAACTGACACCCGTTAGTCACCTGTGTGCGTAGCACGGCGGTAAAACCAGTCTCGCGTGGCGTCTGGCGTAATGTCGGTCCGGGCCGCTTCATCCAACAATACCGCCAACCAAAGTATGACATGCCGGTAAGCAAGATGACTTATATCGCCCACAACTCACTTGTGTTATACTCGTGCATATAACATCTACGCATAAAACCTGGCTCTGATACCACCATTTGGGAACGTAGTAATTTCAAAATTTCCTACGCACACGCAGGATCATGGTGATGCATAGCAACGAGAGGGAAGAGTGTGTCCACGTACCCTCATAGACCGAAAGCAGAAGCGTTAGCACAACGCGGTTGATGTAGTCGTACGTCTTCACGATCCAACCGATCAAGTACCAAACGCACGGCACCTCCGAGTTCTGCACACGTTCAACTCGATGACGTCCCTCGAACTCCGATCCAGCCGAGCTTTGAGGGAGAGTTCCATCAGCACGACGCCGTGGTGACGATGATGATGTTCTACCGATGCAGGGCTTCACCTAAGCACCACCATGATATGACCGAGGTGGATTATGGTGGACGGGGGCACCACACACAGCTAAGAGATCCAAAGAATCAATTGTTGTGTCTCTAGAGGTGCCCCTGCCCCCGTATATAAAGGAGCAAGGGGGAGAGGCAGCCGGCCAAGGAGGGCGCACCAAGGGGGGAGTCCTACTCCCACCGGGAGTAGGATTCCTCCTTTCCTTGTTGGAGTAGGAGAAGGGAAGGAAAAAGGAGAAGGAAGGCAGGGGGCGCCCCCCTCCCTAGTACAATTCGGACCAGTCCATGGGGAGGGGTGCGGCCACCCTTTGAGACCTTTTTCTCCTTTCCCGTATGGCCCATTAAGGCCCAATACGAATTTCCGTAACTCTCCGGTACCCCCGAAAATACCCGAATCACTCGGAACCGTTCCGATGTCCGAATATAGTCGTCTAGTATATCGATCTTTATGTCTCAACCATTTTGAGACTCCTCGTCATGTTCCCGATCTCATCCGGGACTCCGAACTACCTTCGGTATATCAAAACACATAAACTCATAATATAACTGTCATCAAAACTTTAAGCGTGCGGACCCTACGAGTTCGAGAACTATGTAGACATGGCCGAGACACGTCTCCGGTCAATAGCCAATAGCGGAACCTGGATGCTCATATTGGCTCCCACATATTCTACGAAGATCTTTATCGGTCAGACCGCATAACAACATACATTGTTCCCTTTGTCATCAGTATGTTACTTGCCCGAGATTCGATCGTCAGTATCTCAATACCTAGTTCAATCTCGTTACCGGCAAGCTTCTTTACTCGTTCTGTAATACATCATCCCGCAACTAAGTCATTAGTTGCAATGCTTGCAAGGCTTATAGTGATGTGCATTACCGAGTGGGCCCAGAGATACCGCTCCGACAATCGGAGTGACAAATCCTTATCTTGAAATACGCCAACCCAACAAGTACCTTCGGAGACACCTATAGAGAACCTTTATAATCACCCAGTTACGTTGTGACGTTTGGTAGCACACAAAGTGTTCCTCCGGTAAACGGGAGTTGCATAATCTCATAGTCAAAGGAACATGTATAAGTCATGAAGAAAGCAATAGCAACATACTAAACGATCGAGTGCTAAGCTAACGGAATGGGTAAAGTCAATCACATTATTCTCCTAATGATGTGATCCCGTTAATCAAATGACAACTCATGTTTATGGCTAGGAAACATAACCATCTTTGATCAACGAGCTAGTCAAGTAGAGGCATACTAGTGACACTCTGTTTGTCTATGTATTCACACATGTATCATGTTTCCGGTTAATACAATTCTAGCATGAACAATAAACATTTATCATGAAATAAGGAAATAAATAATAAATTTATTATTGCCTCTAGGGCATATTTCCTTCAGTCTCCCACTTGCACTAGAGTCAATAATCTAGATCACATCGCCATGTGATTTAATACCAATAGTTCACATCACCATGTGATTAACACCCATAGTTCACATCATCATGTGACCAACACCCAAAGGGTTTACTAGAGTCAATAATCTAGTTCACATCGCTATGTGATTAACACCCAAAGAGTACGAAGGTGTGATCATGTTTTGCTTGTGAGATAATTTTAGTCAACGGGTCTATCACATTCAGATCCGTAAGTATTTTGCAAATTTCTATGTCTACAATGCTCTGCACGGAGCTACTCTAGCTAAATGCTCCCACTTTCAATATGTATCCAGATTGAGACTTAGAGTCATCTGGATTAGTGTCAAAACTTGCATTGACGTAACCCTTTACGACGAACCTTTTGTCACCTCCATAATCGAGGAACATATCCTTATTCCACTAAGGATAATTTTGACCGTTGTCCAGTGATCTACTCCTAGATCACTATTGTACTCCCTTGCAAAAAATCAGTGTAGGGTATACAATAGATCTGGTACACAGCTTGGCATACTTTATAGAACCTATGGCTGAGGCATAGGGAATGACTTTCATTCTCTTTCTATCTTCTGCCGTGGTCGGGCTTTGAGTCTTACTCAACTTTATACTTTGCAATACAGGCAAGAACTCTTTCTTTGACTGTTCCACTTTGAACTACTTCAAAATCTTGTCAAGGCATGCATTCATTGAAAAAACTTATCAAGCGTCTTGATTTATCTCTATAAATCTTGATGCTTAATATGTAAGCAGCTTCACCGAGGTCTTTCTTTGAAAAACTCCTTTCAAACACTCCTTTATGCTTTGCAGAATAATTCTACATTATTTCCGATCAAAAATATGTCATTCACATATACTTATCAGAAATGCTGTAGTGCTCCCACTCACTTTCTTGTAAATACAGGCTTCACCGCAAGTTTGTATAAAACTATATGCTTTGATCAACTCACCAAAGCGTATATTCCAACTTTGAGATGCTTGCACCAGTCCATAGATGGATCGCTAGAGCTTGCACATTTGGTTAACACCTTTAGGATCGACAAAACCTTATGGTTGCATCATATACAACTCTTCTTTAAGAAATCCATTAAGGAATGTAGTTTTGACATCCATTTGCCAGATTTCATAAAATGTGGCAATTTGCTAACATGATTCAGACAGACTTAAGCATCACTACGAGTGAGAAAATCTTATCATAGTCAACACCTTGAACTTTGTCAAGAACCTGTTTCAACAAGTCTAGCTTTGTAGATAGTAACACTACTATCAGCATCCGTCTTCCTCTTGAAGATCCATTTATTTTCTATGGCTTGCCGATCATCGGGCAAGTCAACCAAAGTCCACACTTTGTTCTCATACATGGATCTCATCTCAGATTTCATGGCCTCAAGCCATTTCACGGAATCTGGGCTCATCATCACTTCCTTATAGTTCGTAGGTTCGTCATGGTCAAGTAACAGGACCTCCAGAACAGGATTACCATACCACTCTGGTGCGGATCTCACTCTGGTTTACCTACGAGGTTCGGTAGTAACTTGATCCGAAGTTACATGATCATCATCATTAGCTTCCTCACTAATTGGTGTAGTAGTCACGGGAACAGATTTCTGTGATGAACTACTTTCCAATAAGGGAGCAGGTACAGTTACCTCATCAAGTTCTACTTTCCTCCCACTCACTTCTTTCGAGAGAAACTCCTTCTCTAGAAAGGATCCATTCTTAGCAACGAATATTTTGCCTTCGGATATGTGATTAGAAGGTGTACCCAACTGTCTCTTCGGGTATCCTATGAAGACACATTTCTTCGATTTGGGTTTGAGCTTATCATGTTGAAACTTTTTCACATAAGCATCGCAGTCCCAAACTTTAAGAAACGACAACTTTGGTTTCTTGCCAAACCACAGTTCATAAGGTGTCATCTCAACGTATTTAGATGGTGCCCTTTTTTAACGTGAATGCAGCTGTCTCTAATGCATAACCCCAGAACGATAGTGGTAGATTGGTAAGAAACATCATAGATCGCACCATATCTAATAAAGTATGTTTATGACGTCCGGACACACCATTACGCTGTGGTGTTCTAGGTGGCGTGAGTTGTGAAACTATTCCGCATTGTTTCAAATGAAGACCAAACTTGTAACTCAAATATTCTCCTCCACAATCAGATTGCAGATTTTATTTTCTTGTTACAATGATTTTCTACTTTACTCTGAAATTATATGAACTTTTCAAATGTTTCAGACTTTATGTTTCATCAAGCAGATATACCCATATCTGCTCATATCATCTGTGAAGGTCCGAAAATAACGATACCCATCGTGTGCCTCAATATTCATCGGACCACATACATCAGTATGTATGATTTCCAATAAATCTGTTGCTCGCTCCATTGTTCCGGAGAACGACATTTTAGTCATCTTGCCCAAGAGGCATGGTTCGCAAGCATCAAGTGATTTGTAATCAAGTGATTCCAAAAGCCCATCAGCATGGAGTTTCTTCATGCGCTTTACACCAATATGACCTAAACGGCAGTGCCACAAATAAGTTGCACTATCATTATTAACTTTGCATCTTTTGGCTTCAATATTATGAATATGTGTATCACTACGATCGAGATCCAACAAACCATTTTCATTGGGTGTGTAACCATATAAGGTTTTATTCATGTAAATAGAACAACAATTATTCTCTAACTTAAATGAATAACCGTATTGCAATAAACGTGATCAAATCATATTCATGCTCAACGCAAATACCAAATAACAGTTATTTAGGTTCAACACTAATCCCGAAAGTATAGGGAGTGTGCGATGATGATCATATCAATCTTGGAACTACTTCCAACACACGTCGTCACTTCACCCTTAACTAGTTTCTGCTTCATTCTCGCAACTCCTGCTTTGAGTTACTACTCTTAGCAACTGAACCAAGATCAAATACCGAGGGGTTGCTACTGAACACTAGTAATATACACATCAATAATCAGATATCAAATATACCTTTGTTCACTTTGCCATCCTTCTTATCCGCCAAATACTTGGGGTAGTTCCGCTCAAAGGACCAGTTACTTTGCAGTAGAAGCACTTAGTCTCAGGCTTAGGTCCAGACTTGGGCTTCTTCACTTGAGCAGCAACTTGCTTGCCGTTCTTCTTGAAGTTCCCCTTCTTCCCTTTTCCCTTTTCTTGAAACTAGTGGTCTTGTTAACCATGAACACTTGATGCTTTTCTTGATTTCTACCTTCGTCGATTTCAGCATCACGACGAGCTTGGGAATCGTTTCTGTTATCCCTTGCATATTATAGTTCATCACGAAGTTTTAGCAACTTGGTGATAGGGACTAGAGAACTCTGTCAATCACTATCTTATCTGGAAGATTAACTCCCACTTGATTCAAGTGGTTGCAGTACTCATACATTCTGAGCACATGCTCACTAGCTGAGCAATTCTCCTCCATCTTGTAGGCAACGTACTGTCAGAGGTCTCATACCTCTCGACACGGGCATGAGTATGAAATACCAATTTCAACTCTTAGAACATCTTATATGCTCTGTATGCGTTCAAAACATTTTTGAAGTCCCGGTTCTAAGCCGTAAAGCATGGTGCACTAAACTATGAAGTAGTCATCATACCGAGCTTTTGTCAAACGTTCACAACGTCTGCATCTGCTCCTGCAATAGGTCAGTCACCTAGCGGTGCATCAAGGACATAATACTTCTGTGCAGCAATAAGGTTAATCCTCAGATCACGGATCCAATCCGCATCATTGCTACTACCATTTTTCAACATATTTTTCTTTAGGAATATATAAAAATTAAACGGGGAGCAACATCGCGAGCTATTGATCTACAACATAGATATGCTAATACTACCAGGACAAAATTCATGATAAATTAAAGTTCAATTAATCATATTACTTAAGAACTCCCACTTAGATAGACATCCCTCTAATCCTCTAAGTGATCACGTGATCCATATCAACTAAACCATGTCTGATCATCATGTGAGATGGAGTAGTTTCAATGGTGAACATCACTATGTTGATCATATCTACTATATGATTCAAGCTCGACCTTTCGGTCTCCGTGTTCCGAGGCCATATCTGTTATATGCTAGGCTCGTCAAGTTTAACCTGAGTATTCCGCGTGTGCAACTGTTTTGCACCCTTGTATTCGAACGTAGAGCCTATCACACCCGATCATCACATGGTGTCTCAGCATGAAGAACTTTCGCAACGGTGCACACTCAGGGAGAACACTTATACTTTGATAATATAGTGAGGGATCATCTTATAATGCTACCGCCGAACTAAGCAAAATAAGATGTATAAAAGATAAACATCACATGCAATCATAATATGTGATATGATATGGCCATCATCATCTTGTGCCTTTGATCTACATCTCTAAAGCATCGTCATGATCTCCATCTTCACCGGCATGACACCATGATCTCCATCATCTTGATCTATATCAATGTGTCGTCACATGGTCGTCTCGCCAACTATTGCTCTTGCAACTATTACCATCGCATAGCGATAAAGTAAAACAATTATTTGGCGCTTGCATCTTATGCAATAGAGAGACAACCATAAGGCTTTTGCCAGTTGCCGATAACTTCAACAAAACATGATCATCTCATACAACAACTTATATCTCATCACGTCTTGACCATATCACATCACAACATGCCCTGCAAAAACAAGTTAGATATCCTCTACTTTGTTGTTGCAAGTTTTACGTGGCTTCTACGGGCTGAGCAAGAACCGTTCTTACCTACGCATCAAAACCACAACGATAGTTTGTCAAGTTGGTGCTGTTTTAACCTTCGCAAGGACCGGGCGTAGCCACACTCAGTTCAACTAAAGTTCGAGAAACTGACACCCGCTAGTCACCTATGTGCATAGCACGGGCGGTAAACCAGTCTCGCGTAAGCGTCGCATAATGTCGGTCCGGGCCGCTTCATCCAACAATACCGCCGAACCAAAGTATGACATGTCGGTAAGCAAGATGACTTATATCGCCCACAACTCACTTGTGTTCTACTTGTGCATATGACATCTACGCATAAAACCTGGCTCTGATGCCACTGTTGGGGAACGTAGTAATTTCAGAAATTTCCTACGCACATGCAAGATCATGGTGATGCATAGCAACGAGAGGGAAGAGTGTGTCCACGTACCCTCGTAGACCGAAAGCGGAAGTGTTAGCACAGCGCGGTTGATGTAGTCGTACGTCTTCACGATCCGACCGATCAAGTACCGTACGCACGGCACCTCCGAGTTCTGCACACGTTCAACTCGATGACGTCCCTCGAACTCCGATCCAGCCGAGCTTTGAGGGAGAGTTCCACAAGACGACGGCGTGGTGACGATGATGATGTTCTACTGACGCAGGGCTTCGCCTAAGCACCACTACGATATGACCGAGGTGGATTATGGTGGAGGGGGGCACCGCACACGGCTAAGAGATCCAAAGAATCAATTGTTGTGTCTCGAGAGGTGCCCCCCTGCCCCCGTATATAAAGGAGCAAGGGGGGAGAGGCAGCCGCCCAAGGAGGGCGCGCCAAGGGGGGAGTCCTACTCCCACCGGGAGTAGGATTCCTCCTTTCCTTGTTGGAGTAGGAGAAGGGAAGGAAAAAGGAGAAGGAAGGCAGGGGGCGCCCCCCTCCCTAGTCCAATTCGGACCAGTCCATGGGGAGGGGTGCGGCCACCCTTTGAGGCCTTTTTCTCCTTTCCCGTATGGCACATTAAGGCCCAATACGAATTTCCGTAACTCTCCGGTACCCCCGAAAATACCCGTATCACTCGGAACCTTTCCGATGTCCGAATATAGTCGTCCAATATATCGATCTTTACGTCTCGACCATTTCGAGACTCCTCGTCATGTTCCCGATCTCATCCCGGACTCTGAACTACCTTCGGTACATCAAAACACATAAACTCATAATATAACTGTCATCAAAACTTTAAGCGTGTGGACCCGACGGGTTCGAGAACTATGTAGACATGACCGATACACGTCTCCGGTCAATAACCAATAATGGAACCTGGATGCTCATATTGGCTCCCACATATTCTATGAAGATCTTTATCGGTCAGACCGCATAACAACGTACGTTGTTCCCTTTGTCATCGGTATGTTACTTGCCCGATATTCGATCGTCGGTATCTCAATACCTAGTTCAATCTCGTTACCGGCAAGTCTCTTTACTTACCTAGCTCCTGTGCTTACCCCTACGTTCCCGATTGTTCGGCTAGGTGGTAAATGGAGCACCTATGCGATTGTTACTGCCGGGTCAGCCGGATGTGTACCTCAGACTGGGTGAAGCCGAAAGCTAGCGTTCTTAAGAGAATATTCGGTCGGTGAACTAAAATAAGATTTCTTACCTATGTATTTATCTGCCCCCAGATGTTTTTCTGCTTTTTTCATAGTCCGGACATGCACTTTAGGGCATGCCTCCCAGGGAAAGGAACCCCTAACGGAACTATTCTTCCTGGAAGATGTTTCTTACTAACCATGTAATATAACATAACTAGTTGGGCACTTTTCTGATAAAGCTATAATGACCCCTACGCCTGGTCTCCACGCATGCCCCGGTTTTTATAACCGCGAGGGTATTCGGACACACTCGGGACTATTGGGTCCCGAGGTTGAAGCGAAAAGGTCCGCTATGACAAATGATCTACAATCCGGCTAGAAGGAATTTTACATGTCATCTTAAATTACATAGTCAATTTGACTGATTGTATTCCTCTTCAATGCCATCTAACAGGCTGTCTAGTTTACAATTCCTGCTGAATACTTTATGCCAATTCTACCTGGCCGCATACACTAAGCTCACAGGATCTCCTTCCCATCGGGCCGCACAGGTCCGACCTCGCCATGTGGTTTGGGTCAGCCTTCGTGTACCGCAGCGTCTTCACCATGGCCCAGGCCTCCCTGGCACCTTGACGGCAGGCCGATATCTTCCATAATCGGAAGCGCCGCCGCGCTCCCTGGAGCCTCTCTGCAAGCTCCCCAAGGCCTTCGGGCAGGGAGACAGAGGGCCACAAGGCCTGGGCGACGCCTTTCATCACCTGCCGAACTCGTTCGTGCAGTTGTAAGAGCTCGGGAAGAAGGTCACTCGCAGAACCGGGCATTTCCTCTGCAGGACGGCCTGTGAGCATACCTACAGATATAACTCTGTTAGTCGACTTCCTCGCCGAACTCTTTTTTCAAAGTTTGTTTAAGCACTTACTAAAAATGCCGCGTCGAAGCCGTCGATTCTCCTTGATTTGAGTCGACAGCTGGGCTCGAACATCTTTTAGTTCCTCACCCAGCTGGGTGTTGGCATCTTGGAGATTATTTTTCTCCTGCCTCACCCTCGTAAGCACGTTCTCGCCGGCCTTTAACCGACGCAAGAGCTGTTGCTTGTCCGGATCCATCCTGGCGGCATCTGCAATGTTATTTTCAGATTTATACACACGCCGCACTTTACAACATACTTATCTTTTAAAGCGTATATTACCAGAGGGAGTCTCTTTGGCTTCCCCTGGCGCGGCTTGTGCGGCCTCAAGTTGGGCTTTGCACTCTTTAAGCTCCTGGGACAGTTGGGTATTCTTTTATGTAAGATCCTGCACAATAAATGATCCTTAAATCAGTTATTCAAACTATTTCAAGTCTCGGGGGCTACTGGCATATATAACTGTTAAGTTTCCTCACTCGTATGTCTTTTACATACTGCTCCGTGGCTCTGGCTAGACCATCTTGAGCGGCACGGAGGTGCGCATCTCCCGAATTAAAGGCATTCAATGCCGCTTGGGAGAAACATGTGTCACGAAGAATTGTCCGGCGGCGCCTGTGATTCATGGCACTCTCCACCTCGGAGTTGGTGGCGGACAATATGTCGGCATCCTTTGTCGGAGGAGCATCCGACGCACACCTCGTGTTCGCCTCCGCTTCGGGCACGGCTTTGAAGCCCGGTGGCGTGAGGCTAGATTGGCAACCCCTCCGGATATAGTCCGCGGCGCTTTTTCCTGAAGAGAGCATGAGCGTTAGTATGCCTTCTGGAATAAAACCTGGGAATAAGGTGACACGCCATACCGTTGCGCCGACGTTTCAATCCGGACCGCACTTCTTTTTGGCCTGCTAGGCCGTGCTGCCCCTTGTTGGCTACCCACCGCAGGCTCGGCCTTCCGCCTCAAGGGCTCCCCCTGCAAAACACCATTGGTATACGGTGATCAAAACTAAGCACGGATGAATCATTCTCAAAGTATTGGGGCTTCGGTCGATTACACTGTGAGGTTGGAAGTATTCCGGTAATCGGCCGTAATGGCAACTGTGGCATTATCAATGCTCGATTGGTGAAATACCCTTCGATCAACTCCACCGATATGTCCGGATCCTCTTGGGAGGCCGGATCGAGGAACCGTTCGGATCTTGGGTTGTGGAGGCCGGCTGTTTATATCCTTTACGGCCTGGCGCAGTTCCTGCGTCGAAATCACAAAATGAGATACTTGACTATGGGAATATGGATCGGATGGGCAAAAGGAAATGACCTCTTACCCAGCTTGGAGGATTGTTCATAGAAAATCCGTCATGTGGATTGACGCGAAGAAATTCCTCCTCTTCTCCCTTGTACAATGCGGACAAGATCTTCATCAGATCGGCGACCGATCCTGACCCCTTACGGCCATGACGGGTGGCATCATCCTCCCCGTTGAAATCCCACATGGGGTGGCCTCTATACTGGAGCGGCTGCACCCCCCGCATAATGCATGTGGCCATGACTCCGATCATGGTTAGTCCGGAATGAGCCAATAACCTTATTCGGCTCATCAAGTAGAGGACATCCCTGTCATTTTCCCTCTGAGAGCTCCGTGGACGCCAGCTTAGGCGTTTCTTCAAACGAGCATTACTGAACTCCGGGAGGCCGATCCAAACAGGGTCCGGCAGGGGGACATCTTCTATATAAAACCATTCCGAAGGCCAGTCTTTGGACGCCTTCTTCGGGGTTCCGGATAGGTATCCGGTCCCGGCGATGCGCCATAGTTTGGCTCCGCCCACTTGATATATCAACCCCTCATGAGAACAGGGTACGAGGCAGAACAATCTCTTCCACAGCGCGAAATGAGCCTCCATGCCCAAAAACAGCTCACAAAGGGCCACGAAGCCCGCAATATACAAAATGGAGGCAGGCGTAAGGTTGTGCAACCGAGGTCAGAGAACTCCGTGGAGCCCCGGAGAAACGGATGAATTGGAAATCCGAGCCCTCTTATCAAATAAGGGACAAGGCATACCCGCTCTCCTCTGGAGGGACTGGGGACGCTCTCCGCTTGTTTTCCGCCCTTATAGGTGGCGAGTCCGGCTCGAGCCGGAACCATGAAGGCTGGGGGAAGAAGTCCCTTGGTTTGGAGCGTCACTAGCTTGCTGTGCGGGACGGCGCATCTCTCCCAATCTCCAGGCTGAGGACTGGGAGGGCGAGAGGAGGAGCCGCGTCATCGGCCCATGATGGAATGGATTTCTGTCAGACGCGCTCCGATGAAAGCTCGCGAAGGGGAGATGGTGTGATTCGGATCTAGATCCTCATCTCTTATATGGGCAGCTCATTTGTGTAGCTAGGGGGGTAAATGCAAAAATACCCTGGCTTTTCACATTCGTTCAACACGTGGAAGACGGTCATTATTGGGCGTGGAAGCCAAGGAGCGCGATATTTACGAGAAGCCGGACACTATTCAACAAGTACACATGGTTTGGAGAAGATCCTGCCTTGCAATGCCGAAGACAATCTACGCGCCGGACTCGTCGTCATTTAAGCCTGGTTCGGGGGCTACTGAGGGAGTCCCGGATTAGGGGGTGTCCGGATAGCCGGACTATGACCTTTGGCCGGGCTCCTGGACTATGAAGATACAAGATTGAAGACTTCGTCCCGTGTCCGGATGGGACTTTCCTTGGCGTGGAAGGCAAGCTTGGCGATACGGATATGTAGATCTCCTACCATTGTAACCGACTCTGTGTAACCCTAACCCTCTTCGGTGCCTATATAAACCGGAGGGTTTTAGTCCGTAGGTAGAACAACAATCATACCATAGGCTAGCTTCTAGGGTTTAGCCTCTCCGATCTCGTGGTAGATCTACTCTTGTACTACCCATATCATCAATATTAATCAAGCAGGAGTAGGGTTTTACCTCCATCGAGAGGGCCCGAACCTGGGTAAAAACATCGTGTCCCTTGTCTCCTGTTACCATCCGCCTAGACGCACAGTTCGGGACCCCCTACCCGAGATCCGCCGGTTTTGACACCGACACAGGGGTTTATAGGGAGACACTCTCCGAGTTGAATCCGCAATGCATTCCATAGATAATCTGACTACTTTTTATGTTTTCATGAATCTTAGATTCTGAACAGCATCATAATGATTATGAGCTTGCGCGCATGAAAAGAATAAAACAGAACAATGCCATGGCTGTCAAACTTGGCATTAAGGGACTGAAATCAAGTCTGGATGCAATGCAATGCAAACGCTCTCCACCTACAGACTCATGCTTAGAATATGATCCTAACAGCGATTCTGAGCTAGAGGGAGACCTAAGTCAATGTAGCTCCCTAGTGGAGGAGTCAGAGGAAGATGCCCTATCTTATTCACCCATCAAGGTACTTGCTCTAACTTTCCAAGGTTACAATGCTCGCACATATCTTGCAACTGATGCTTTGCATTGCTTCTACTTTGTTGAACTGCCATTAGCTTAGTTTACACATCGTGTATGTGAATACGCCTGCCTATCCATTTTCAAAGACATATTCCATCTGTCATCATACCATATTTATCCATTCAAATATTGTTCTTGTGTATCGGACGTTCAAAAGGAAGAGGGTGATTGCCGATCGTGGAGGAGCACAAGCAAAGTATTTGGAAAAGGTAGTGGCACCCGATAAATCAAATAGCCCATTAGGTGTAGTTGCAATATCACCGACCCACAAAATATGCCAACTCTAGCAGACTCTAGCCCTATTACCTTTGGTCATTTCGATGCCCCAACTCGGCAGACCCCAAGCAAAGAAACCGTATGATTATGCCAATGACATAGCACCAAATCTGACGACGCAAAACCCCATTCCAAAGAAAGAGTATAGCAAATCCAGTTGCCAAATCCCTTTTCGAACCAGAGAGAGCCCCAATTGTAGCAAATAGGACCCCTATTCCATTTCTTCCCAGTTTAGAAGATGAAGCTTATGTTGTTGTCAGGAACTTTGTGCGCATCTTTCCTTCATGGAAAGATTATACAGCAGACACAGAACAATTTCCAGTCTTCCTCCGCAACTTACGCGTAAGTAATGTACTAATGTTATTCATGGTCATTACTGCATATGTTTATGCTGACAGAAGACACACGATTTCATTCTTTTAAATAGGCGAGGAGCAAACTGGATTGTGATGACGAGCAAGGGTTGGTTGCGCTTTTCAAGCACTCGTTGATGAAGTATCGTTCCTACCTGAGGCAAGCGCACTTCAATGGCAAGCCCCTGAACGAAATTTCAGAAGTCTCCGGTGCTACATTTATCCGACGGTAATCGGAATAATCTTGTTACACATTGGTCTCCACCGCAGCGTAAGGTACCGCTCTATGATATCACATCACAATTTGAACTACATTTCTGCATTTGCCTTGATGTCTCACTTGTATGAAAAGCTGTTAGCGTAAGAACATTCGTTCTCAAGGGACCACAGAATCTCTTAACTATACGCATTAATCGCATTACTCTTGTGAGTACCTCTTGCCCTGTATGACCATACTTACTTTCATAGATGTTTGATTATGTAGCATCACTGCACATGTTAGCCTCGTAATCATCCATTTGGTGGACATTATAAGATCTGTATGGACTCTTACATAAATTTAGAATCAACCCAATGCTTTTGAAGAGGTTTAGCTCTGCAGTCCTCTTGTAAGGACTGAACATGGTCTATCACTGTACTTACATTAACAGCTACTCCCTCCGTCCCATAATATAAGAATGTTTTGTACAAGACACCACGGTGTTCAAAACACTCTTGTATTATGGGAAGAGGGATTGGTTCATTTTGTAGCATTCTCGCATCTTATCTCCCTCGCCCACCATTTACTAAAAAGATCAGATCTATATTTAATCTTACCAACAAGTAGAATACACAGACAATGCCGGTCTTGAAGTGTAGCCCATTGCTCTTGTCAAGACATTTTGTTCGGTAACGCTTGTACTTCGAGGATTGGTAGTTGATTATGTAGCATCCGTCGCATCTTATCTTCATTATCCTCTATCCCTTCCAAAGATTATCATATCTATAATTACTCTCTACAAAATGTAGAGTACAGGCAATGCTTATGAAGAAGATTATGTGCCGAAATTCTTGAGTTATCCTTCCCTTGACATGGAGAAGGGCATTATAAAGCCGGTGTTAACTGTTAATGTAAGTCAGTCCTTCTAAAGCCTTTATCCTCAACTGCTGTTTAATTTTCTCATACTCCCTATCGTTCTTTGTTGTTTAGTTTGTCGTTTCTACCAAAATGCATGTTCGTAAGAACCGTAAGTTCTAAGTTTTACTTGTAAAACCAAATTCCTTATTGATACCATGCACATTACTTAATACTCCCTATATGTATGCTTGTTTTTGTGGATCTATAATCCGATGTGTGGTGAAGCAGCCCACGTTTGCACCTTGTCATCTCCTGTTTTATCTTACTAATGTGGTGATGATATGAACAACATGCCATGCACATTATCCAAAATAGATACAATGATTTTCTTTGCCCTTCATCTATGCTTGTTATGTTGACATGGTAATCCAAAGAGTGTGGTGAAGCTCCCCGCATTATGAACAATGCCAAATTATGCTATTGATATTTTGAACATACTCTTTATTTTCTAATTTGAAATTGGATAGAATTGACAGAACAATTATCATCTTTGTTTATACACGTGCAAAACCTGTCATCTCTCTGCTTTGTTTCAGGGTGATATGCCTGATGGCATGCACAATTCTGTTGAAGGTTGTCAGACAAACCCAACATATATTGCAGCAAAGAAGGCAAAACATCTTGAAGATAGCGAGACAACCCCAAAGTCTTGTCTTGATGCAGTGTTCAAGTTACTTGAGACTAATAGACAGACAAGCTCACGAATTCGTTATGCGAATCAGTTCGACTTCTTGGGTCCCAAGTTCTAGCGAGAAAGACATTACGCAACTCAACTTCGACTTGAAGTCCTATCTCTAAGAAAGATTGCGGAGAACACCAATGAGAACCTCATCGCTAAACAGCTACACTGGAAGCTATGACCGACATGCTAGGCTGGTCTCACAGCCTTGCTCGTGACTTCTTGCAGTTCCCCCGCAAGGCTAACCTTTCTTGAACTGTCTTGGAAGTGGTCTTGGTTCAGTATTATTTTGTTACGCTGCAATGGTGCCCAGTTTTTGTAGTCTGCTTCTTCGTTGCGCTTTATGATCACTGGTGGCGAACTTCGATGCCTAGTGGATGTAATATACCTTAAATCCTTTATTGTATAGTGTAGGTTTATTCTTAGTTACTATGCCGTAATTTCTTTATTGTATAGAGTAGGTTTGTTCTTAATTCCTACTAGTTACGCAGCAGCCCGAAATGAACCCCGGCTCATGATTGTGCGAATCAAATCACGGGCTTTTAACAGGCCAAAATTGTCTCGGTCCTTGTTTGGCCCAATCAGATATCGGCTGCGAGCAGGCCGGATGCAAACCTGGCCGTAGTTAGGCCCAACTATATGACAGGATTTTAACAGGCCGAAATTAATATAGGATCGAAATGTTAAACGGGCCCTTAACAGGCCAAAACTAATATCAGGCCGAATTACTAAGTGGGCCTTTAGCAAGTGGGCCCAAAAGCATAGTGTCCAGTTGACGGGCCGAATCTGACATGGGCCATAATTGAGCCCAAAGCCTCTTAAAGGGTCGGACCTGATCTGGGCCGTAATTTGGCCCAGAACGTGGTAGGCTTTTAATGGGCCAGATCTCATATGGGCCACTATTAGGCCCGGAGCGTGGCAGGCCATTAATGGACCAGATCAAATATGGGCCGGCATTTGGCCCAAAACATGGCAGCCAGTTAATGGGCCGGCCTACTAGGGTCCTCATGTTTGGGGAACGTTGCAGAAAATTAAATTTTTTCCTACGGTTTCACCAAGATCCATCTATGAGTTCATCTAGCAACGAGTCATGGAAGAGTGATTGCATCTACATACCACTTGTAGATCGCGTGCGGAAGCGTTCAATGGAACGGGGATGATGGAGTCGTACTCGCCGTGATTCAGATCACCGATGACCTAGTGCCGAACGGACAGCACCTCCGCGTTCAACACACTACGGAGCGGATGACGTCTCCTCCTTCTTGATCCAGAAAGGGGAAGGAGAGGTTGATGATGATCCAGCAGCACGACGGCGTGGTGGTGGATGCAGCAGAACTCCGGCAGGGCTTCGCTAAGCAACTACGGGAGGAGGAGGAGGTGTAGCAGAGATGGGAGGTGCCAAGGGCTTCAGGGTGCGGCCACCCCCTCGGAGGTGCCCTTGGCCCATATAGGCCAAGGCGCACCCCCTACAGCCCATGTGCCCCCCCGGGGCAGGTGGACCCCCCCGGGGCAGGTGGACCCCCCCGGTGGACCCCCGGACCCCTTTCGGCACTCCCGGTACAATACCGATAACGTGCGAAACTTTTCCGGCGACCAAAATAAGACTTCCTATATATAAATCTTTACCTCCGGACCATTCCGGAACTCCTCGTGACGTCCGCGATCTCATCCGGGACTCCGAACAACATTCGGTTTGCTGCATACTCATATTCATACAACCATAGCGTCACCGGACCTTAAGTGTAGACCCTACGGGTTCGGGAGACATGCGAACATGACCGAGACGGCTATCGGGCAATAACCAACAGCGGATCTGGATACCCATGTTGGCTCCCACATGCTCCTCGATGATATCATCGGATGAACCATGATGTCGAGGATTCCATCAACCCCGAATACAATTCCCTTTGCCAATCGGGATTTTACTTGCCCGAGATTCGATCGTCGGGATCCCAATACCTCGTTCAATCTCGTTACCGCAAGTCACTTTACTCGCATCGTAATGCATGATCCCGTGACCAAACACTTGGTCACTTTGAGCTCATTATGATGATGCACTACCGAGTGGGCCCAAGGATACCTCTCCGTCATACGGAGTGACAAATCCGATCTCGATCCGTGTCAACCCAATGATACTTTCGAAGATACCATAGTGCACCTTTATAGTCACCCGATTACGTTGTGACGCTTTGGTACACCCAAAGCACTCCTACGGTATCCGGAGTTACACGATCTCATGGTCTAAGGAAAAGATACTTGACATTGGAAAAGCTCTAGCAAAACGAACTACACGATCTTGTGCTATGCTTAGAATTGGGTCTTGTCCATCACATCATTCTCCTAATGATGTGATCACGTTATCAACGACATCCAAAGTGCATAGTCAGGAAACCATGACTATCTGTTGATCAACGAGCTAGTCAACTAGAGGCTCACTAGGGACATATTGTGGTCTATGTATTCACACGTGTATTACGATTTCTGGATAATACAATTATAGCATGAATAAAAGACAATTATCATGAACAAGGAAATATAATAATACTTTTATTATTGCCTCTAGGGCATATTTCCAACAGTCTCCCACTCGCACTAGAGTCAATAATCTAGTTACATTGTGATGAATCAAACACCCATAGAGTTCTGGTGTTGATCATGTTTTGCTCGCGGAAGAGGTTTAGTCAACGGATCTGCGACATTTAGATCCGTATGCACTTTGCAAATTTCTATGTCTCCATCTTGAACATTTTCATGAATGGAGTTGAAGCGACTCTTGATGTGCTCGGTCTTCTTGTGAAACACCGGCTCCTTGGCAAGTGCAATAGCTCCAGTGTTGTCACAGAAGAGTTTGATCGGCTCCGACTCATTGGGTATGACTCCTAGGTCGGTGATGAACTCCTTCACCCAAATTGCTTCATGTGCTGCCTCCGAGGCTGCCATGTACTCCGCTTCACATGTAGATCCCACCACGACGCTTCGCTTGCAAATGCACTACCATCGCTTCCACCATTCAACATATACACGTATCCGGTTTGTGACTTTGAGTCATTCAGATCTGTGTCGAAGCTAGCATCGACGTAACCCTTTACGCACGAGCTCTTCGTCACCTCCATAAACGAGAAACATGTCCTTTGTCCTTTTCGTGTACTTCAGATATTCTTGACGCTGTCAGTTGTTCCTTGCCGGGATTACTTTGGTATCTTCCTACCAAACTCACGGCAAGGTTTACATCAGGTCTGGTACACAGCATGGCATACATAATAGATCCTATGGCTGAGGCATAGGGGATGACACTCATCTCTTCTTTATCTTTTGCCGTGGTCGGGCATTGAGCCGAGCTCAATTTAACACCTTGCAAAACAGGCAAGAACCCTTTCTTGGACTGATCCATTTTGAACTTCTTCAAAATTTTATCAAGGTATGTGCTTTGTGAAAGACCTATGAGGTGTCTCGATCTATCCCTATAGATTTTGATGCCTAATATGTAAGCAGCTTCTCCAAGGTCCTTCATTGAAAAACTCTTATTCAAGTAGGCCTTAATGTTGTCCAAGAGTTCTATATCATTTCCCATCGAGTATGTCATCTACATATAATATGAGAAATGCTACAGAGCTCCCACTCACTTTCTTGTAAACGCAGGCTTCTCCATAAGTCTGCATAAACCCAAACACTTTGATCATCTCATCAAAGCGAATGTTCCAACTCCGAGATGCTTGCACCAGCCCATAAATGGATCATTTGGAGCTTGCATACTTTGTTAGCATTCTTAGGATCGACAAAACCTTCCGGCTGCATCATATACAGCTCTTCCTTAAGATAACCGTTAAGGAATGCTGTTTTGACGTCCATCTGCCATATCTCATAGTCATAGTATGCGGCAATTGCTAACATGATTCGGACGGACTTAAGCTTCGCCACGGAGAGAAATTCTCATCGTAGTCAATCCCTTGAACTTGCCGATAACCCTTAGCGACAAGTCGAGCTTTATAGATGGTGACATTACCATCCGCGTCCGTCTTCTTCTTAAAGATCCATTTATTTTCTATCGCCGCCGATCATCGGGCAAGTCTGTCAAAGTCCATACTTTGTTTTCATACATGGATCCTATCTCGGATTGCATGGCTTCAAGCCATTTGTTGGAATCTGGGCCCGCCATCGCTTCTTCATAGTTCGTGGGTTCACCGTTGTCTAACAACATGATTTCCGTGACAGGGTTGCCGCATTCACTGCAGTGCGGAACGTGTCCTAGTGGACCCACGGGTTCAAGAGCAACTTGATCCGAAGTACCTTGATCATCATCATTAATTTCCTCTCCGGTTGGTGTAGGCACCACAGGAACATTTTCTGAGCTGCACTACTTTCCGGTTCAAGAGGTAGTACTTCATCGAGTTCTACTTTCCTCCCACTTACTCCTTTCGAGAGAAACTCTTTTTCCGTAAAGGATCCGTTCTTGGCAACAAAGATCTTGCCTTGGATTTAAGGTAGAAGGTATACCCAATGGTTTCCTTAGGGTATCCTATGAAGACGCATTTTTCCGACTTGGGTTCGAGCTTTTCAGTTGAAGTTTCTTGACATAAGCATCGCATCCCCAAACTTTTAGAAACGACAGCTTAGGTTTCTTCCCAAACCATAATTCATACGGTGTCGTCTCAACGGATTTAGACGGTGCCCTATTTAAAGTGAATGTAGCTGTCTCTAGAGCGTATCCCCAAAATGATAGCGGTAAATCATAAGAGACATCATAGATCGCACCATATCCAATAGAGTGCGATTACTGACGTTCGGACACACCGTTCTGTTGAGGTGTTCCAGCAGCGTGAGTTGTGAAACGATTCCACATTTCCTTAAGTGTGTACCAAATTCGTGACTTAAATATTCTCCTCCACGATCCGATCGTAAGAACTTTATTTTTCGGTCACGTTGATTCTCTACCTCATTCTGAAATTCCTTGAACTTTTCAAAGGTCTCGGACTTGTGTTTCATCAAGTAGACATACCCATATCTACTCAAGTCATCGGTGAGAGTGAGAACATAACGATATCCTCCATGAGCCTCAACGCTCATTGGACCGCACACATCGGTATGTATGATTTCCAATAAGTTGGTTGCTCGCTCCATTGTCCCGGAGAACGGAGTCTTGGTCATCTTGCCCATGAGGCATGGTTCGCATGTGTCAAATGATTCATAATCGAGAGACTCCAAAAGTCCATCAGCATGGAGCTTCTTCATGCGCTTGACACCAATGTGACCAAAGGCGGCAAAGTACACAAGTATGTGGGACTATCGTTATCAACTTTACATCTTTTGGTATTCACACTATGAATATGTGTAATATTACGTTCGAGATTCATTCAGAATAAACCATTGACCATCGGAGCATGACCATAAAACATATCTCTCATATAAATAGAACAACCATTATTCTCGGATTTAAATGAGTAGCCATCTCACATTAAACGAGATCCAGATACAATGTTCATGCTCAAACTTGGCACTAAATAACAATTATTGAGGTTCATAACTAATCCCGTGGGTAAATGTAGAGGTAGCGTGCGACGATTTATCACATCGACCTTGGAACCATTCCCGACGCCAAGCATCGTCACCTCGTCCTTTGCCGGTCTCCGTTTATTCCGCAGCTCTGCCGTGAGTTACATATATGAGCAACGGCACCGTATCAAATACCCGGGAGTTACTACGAGTACCGGTAAGGTACACATCAATTACATGTATATCAAATATACCTTTAGTGTTGCCGGCCTTCTTATCCGCTTAAGTATTTGGGGCAGTTCCGCTTCCAAAGGACCCTTCCCTTGTAATAAAAGCACTCCGATCTCGTGCTTGGGTCCATTCTTTGACTTCTTCCCGGCAACTTGCTTACGGGCGCCGGCAACATCCTTGCCGTCCTTCTTGAAGTTCTTCTTTCCCTTGCCCTTTTGAACTTAGTGGTTTTATTAACCATCAACACTTGATGTTCTTTCTTGATTTCAACCTCTCACGACTTCAAAGCATTGAGAATACTTCGGAATGGTCTTCACCATCCCCTCGCATATTGTAGTTCATCACAAAGCTCTTGTAGCTTGGTGGGAGCGATCAAGGATTCTGTCAATGACCGCCTCGTCCGGAGGTTTATGTCTAGTCAGATGACGGTTGTGCAACCTGCACATTTTGAGTATGTGCTCATTGACGTAACTATTTTCCTCCATCTTACAACTATAGAACTTGTCGGAGACTTCATATCTCTCGACCGGGCATGAGCTTGGAAAACTATTTTCAGCTCCTCGAACATCTCATATGCTCCGTGTTGCTCAAAACGCTTTTGGAGCCCGGTTCTAAGTCAGTAAAGCATGCCGCATGAACGAGGGAGTAATCATCAAGACGAGACTGCCAAGCATTCATAATGTCTTGGTTCTGCAGGGACGGGTGCATCACCTAGTGGTGCTTCTAGGACATATTGTTTCTTGGCTGCTATGAGGATGATCCTCGTGTTCCGCACCCAGTCCGAATAGTTGCTGCCATCGTCTTTCAACTTGGTTTTCTCTAGGAACGCGTTGAAGTTCATGGTGACATGAGCGTTGGCCATTTGATCTACAAGGCATTTTGCAAAGATTTTAGACTAATGTTCATGATAATTAAGTTCATCTAATCAAATTATTTAATTTTAATGAACTCCCACTCAGATTAGACATCCCTCTAGTCATCTAAGTGTTACATGATCCGAGTCGACTAGGCCGTGTCCGATCATCACGTGAGACGGACTAGTCATTGTCGGTGAACATTCTCATGTTGATCGTATCTTCCATACGACTCGTGTTCGACCTTTCGGTCTCCGTGTTCCGAGTCCATGTCTGTACATGCTAGGCTCGTCAAGTTAACCCTAAGTGTTTTGCATGTGTAAAACTGTCTTACACCCGTTGTATGTGAACAAAAGGATCTATCACACACGATCATCACGTGGTGCTTCTAAACGACGAACTTTAGCAACGGTGCACAATTAGGGGAGAACACTTCTTGAAATTGTTGTAAGGGATCATCTTATTTACTACCGTCGTTTTAAGTAAACAAGATGCATAAACATAATAAACATCACATGCAATTATATAGTAGTGACATGATATGGCCAATATCATATAGCTCCATTGATCTCCATCTTCGGGCTCCATGATCATCTTGTCACCGGCATGACACCATGATCTCCATCATCGTGTCTTCATGAAGTTGTCACGCCAACGACTACTACTACTTCTATGGCTAACGCGTTTAGCAATAAAGTAAAGTAATTTACATGGCGTTCTTCAATGACACGCAGGTCATACAAAAATAAAGACAACTCCTATGGCTCCTGCCGTTGTCATACTCATCGACATGCAAGTCGTGATTCCTATTACAAGAACATGATCTCATACATCACAATATATCATTCATCATTCATCACAACTTCGCCATATCACATCACATGACAATTGCTGCAAAAACAAGTTAGACGTCCTCTAATTGTTGTTGCATCTTTTACGTGGCTGCAATTGGGTTCTAGCAAGAACGTTTTCTTACCTACGAATAACCACAACGTGATTTTGTCAACTTCTATTTACCCTTCATAAGGACACTTTTCATCGAATCCGCTCCAACTAAAGTGGGAGAGACAGACACCCGCCAGCCACCTTATGCAACTAGTGCATGTCACACGGTTCAACCGGTCTCACGTAAGCGTACGTGTAAGGTTGGTCCGGGCCGCTTCATCCCACAATACCGCTGAAGCAAGATAAGACTAGTAGCGGCAAGCAAGTTGACAAGATCTACGCCCACAACATAATTGTGTTCTACTCGTGCAATAGAGAACTATGCATAGACCTAGCTCATGATACCACTGTTTGGGGAACGTTGCAGAAAATTAAAATTTTTCCTACGGTTTCACCAAGATCCATCTATGAGTTCATCTAGCAACGAGTCATAGAAGAGTGATTGCATCTACATACCACTTGTAGATCGCGTGCGGAAGCGTTCAATGGAACAGGGATGATGGAGTCGTACTCGCCGTGATTCAGATCACCGATGACCTAGTGCCGAACGGACAGCACCTCCACGCTCAACACACGCACGGAGCGGATGACGCCTCCTCCTTCTTGATCCAGCAAGGGGAAGGAGAGGTTGATGATGATCCAGCAGCACGACGGCGTGGTGGTGGATGCAGCAGAACTCCCGGCAGGCTTCGCTAAGCAACTACGGGAGGAGGAGGAGGTGTAGCAGAGAGGGAGGTGCCAAGGGCTTGTGGTGCGGCCACCCCTCCGTCCCCTCCCTTTATATAGGTGCAAAGAGGGGGAGGGCGAGCCTTGCCCCTTCCTCCAAGGAAGGGGTGCGGCCAAGAGGGGAGGAGTCCATCCTCCCCAAGGCACCTCGGAGGTGCCTTCCCCCTTTAGGACTCTCCCCTCTCTCTTATCTCCAGGCGCATGGGCCTCTTGGGGCTGGTGCCCTTGGCCCCATATAGGCCAAGGCGCACCCCCTACAGCCCATGTGCCCCCCCGGGGCAGGTGGACCCCCCCGGTGGACCCCCGGACCCCTTTCGGCACTCCCGGTACAATACCGAGAACGTCTTGAAACTTTTCCAAATGACCAAAATAAGACTTCCTATATATAAATCTTTACCTCCGCACCATTCTCGAACTCCTCGTGACGTCAGGGATCTCATCCGGACTCAACAACATTCGGTTTGCTGCATACTCATTTTCATACAACCCTAGCGCCACCGAACCTTATGTGTAGACCCTACGGGTTCGGGAGACATGCGAGACATGACCGAGACGGCTCTCGGGCAATAACCAACAGCGGTATCTGGATACCCATGTTGGCTCCCACATGCTCCTCGATGATATCATCGGATGAACCACGATGTCGAGGATTCAATCAACCCGTATACAATTCCCTTTGCCAATCGGTATTTTACTTGCCCGAGATTCGATCGTCGGTATCCCAATACCTCGCTCAATCTCGCATCGCAAGTCACTTTACTCATCAGTAATGCATGATCCCGTGACCAAACACTTGGTCACTTTGAGCTCATTATGATGATGCACTACCGAAAGTGGGCCCAAGGATACCTCTCCGTCATACGGAGTGACAAATCCAGTCTCGATCCGTGTCAACCCAACAGATACTTTCGGAGATACCAGAGTGCACCTTTATAGTCACCCGATTACGTTGTGACGCTTGGTACACCCAAAGCACTCCTACGGTATCCGGGAGTTACACGATCTCATGGTCTAAGGAAAAGATACTTGACATTGGAAAAGCTCTAGCAAAACGAACTACACGATCTTGTGCTATGCTTAGGATTGGGTCTTGTCCATCACATCATTCTCCTAATGATGTGATCACGTTATCAACGACATCCAAAGTCCATAGTCGTGAAACCATGACTATCTGTTGATCAACGAGCTAGTCAACTAGAGGCTCACTAGGGACATATTGTGGTCTATGTATTCACACGTGTATTACAATTTCCGGATAATACAATTATAGCATGAATAAAAGACAATTAGCATGAACAAGGAAATATAATAATACTTTTATTATTGCCTCTAGGGCATATTTCCAAACCTCAAAATCTTGTGGGCCTACAGCTGGGCTGGCCCATTAATGTCGGCGAAATCTCGTGGGCCTTTAGCTGGGCCGGCCCATTATGACCCGCAAGAATCTTGTGGGCCTTTACCTGGGCCGGCCCATTATGGCACACAAAAATCTTATGGGCCTTTACCTGGGCCGGCCCATCATGGCCCGCAAAAACTTGTAGGCCTTTAGCTGGGCCAGCCCATTATGGTCCGCAAAATCTCGTGGGCCTTTAGCTGGGCCGGCCCATTATGGTCCGCAAAATCTTGTGGGCCTTCGGTTGGGCCGGCCCATTTAAACTTGATGGGCCGATCCACTTGTCAACATACCATAGGCGCGTCTCGCCCATTGGATGAGTGACACCTATGCCAACGCGGGCCTGACACGTGTCTCCTCCGGCCGATGATGATTTTACACGTGGAAAATCCCCATTGGTCGGGGCTGTTAACGGGTTATCGGATCCAAAACCCGACCCGATAGCTTAACGGCGTTCTGTTACGGTGGATGCCACGTGTCGGTCACCCTTGACGAAAGCACTTCTGTGACACGCGATTTATCGTCATGGAAGTGGACAATTCCGTGATGATAATTTTGGTAATGTCATGGAACACTTCTATGACAACACAGGTATTACTATCTTGATTCTGTCATAAATTTGTCATGGATGTACATGCATGACAAAAAACACGACCTACTGTGACAAAAACGTATCATCACGCAAGTGTATTTTCTTGTAGTGTCAGTGCTTCCACTGGGCGTGGGCATAGTCATTGGGGGACAGTGTTGACTGGCAGCGCGACGCATGGTGCTTCCACTTGGACGTGGGTGGGAGCCCCCGTGAGGCCTAAGGGTGATGCTCAGGAGACTCCGGGGCGTGTACAGCCCCACTCATTATTACGTGAGAGTGCCACGAGCGGCGATTTGAGGGGCACTCCTTGCTCCCGGGCGGGGACCCCGCCCCGCGCATGCCCCGACCACCGTTGGGGTGTCCGAAAACCACGACAGGACCAAGGGGCAAGGAGCTACACGGGCGGTGGTCGGGCGGTCTCAGGCCCTCGACCGCGGGGAAGGGCTCGCAGGCGCCTTCTCCGGCAGAGGGCCCACTTCTGGATGGCGTGTGCCATGTGGCGCCCTGCGCCGCGTCGTGCTGGGGAAGCTCTGGCGTTGGGCTCCCCCCATGCGAGCTCCCAGCGCGCCCTGCCTGCCTGAGGCGGGGCCGACGTCCGGAGGTGCGCGGCCGTGGTGCGATTCACCTGCGATCCAAGGTCAGCACGACATGTTCCAAAGATATTGGTTGTAACCGATGGTCGTTGCTATTGAAGGCGCTGGCGGGGCGTTGAGTTGTCTCATAAGGGGTCCCTGCTCCATGTGGCCTCGGCGATCTTGACGTGCGGGCCGGTGTGGGGAACGCGTACGGGCTTCTCCCTTGCTCGTACGACGATCCCTCCAACGGCGGCATAATGGTACCAGGGACCACCATCCTGAGATTAACCCCCAGTCCTTCTGCTTCGTTGTCCACCACGTCCAATGTCCTGCCTCGCCAGCCTAGGAGCGGCCCCTCGCCGTTGTCGCGGTGGAGGCCGCCTACCCTGGTTACTCCCTAGGGGCGTGCCTCTTGGGTCAGGTGGGCGGCACCGCGCGCTGGGTTGCCTCCGTGGTGTACTCCGGGCTCCTCCCGAGGGGACGTGCAGACGCAACAGGGGCGGGCGCGGGTCCCTGGAGGCGTCCGCGAAGCTGACATGATGCGGAAAGGCGCCGCGCCCTCGCAAGGAGCGTCGAGCAGCTCGGCAACACGGTAGAGCAAGGCATCACGGCCGCCTTCCGCTAACCTGCATCACAACAACGAGCGCGCCACGACGAGCGCAGCTCGCGTGTTTGCCTTCTCCCGGCGAGCGTGCAAGGACGACGCCACGACATAGTTGGAGGACCACACGGTGGCTCGGTTGCGATGCTGAACGGGGGGAGGCGGGAGCGGTCCACGCCGCCGGTGGTGGTTAACGCCAGACTCTGCGCCAGCTGCGAGGAGCATGGGGTGATGATGAACTCTGCGGCTGAGAGGCGCCACCTGGGTGATGCAAGCAACCCAACGCTCAGCGCAAGCTTGGGGAACCTCCGCCATGGGCCCGACAGAACGGCCGCAAGGTGGGGATAGAAGAAGAACTTTGACACGCCCCTACCTGGCATGCCAAATGTCGGATTCAGGGCTCCACAGACCCAAGAAAGGTTCGAACTCTAGGGCGTGTGTGAATAACTCAACCTCTCCAGCCAACCAGTTCATCACCCCCGTGGCCTAGCTCGATGAACAAGAAAGGAAAGGGACACAACAGTTTACCCAAGTTTGGGCCACCTTGCGGTGTAATACCCTACTCCTGCTTTGGGGTTGATTAGCCTCGCGAGCGGCTGAGGATGAACTAGTACAGGGGAAGAACAACCTCTGGAGGTCTATTCTTGTGTGGGTGTGAGCTTAGGATTTGATCCCCCTCTACGGTATTGGCTAGGCTATATTTATAGTGGCCTTGGTCCTCTTCCTCCAAGCGAAGGCGGGAAGGGATCCACAATGGCCAATTTTGAAGGGGGACAAGAAGTACATCCTATCCTGACGAAAGGTGGTCTTCGCCTGCAAAGCTTCTGGTCATGACGCCATGGTGGGCTCTGCAATGACATCCGTCCTGGCGGTCTTGGTCTTGTTGCACGAGAATGGAAATCTTTGGCTGATTTCTGGGGACCCGCGCCTGCGCTTGCCTCATTAGCACCAAAGAGGGAACCGGCTGCTCTGCGCCCGTTGGCGCCCGCCTGGCCTTGGTCATCATGGCTTGCGTCACCTCAACCTCATGAGGTGGGCGCCTGCATATGAATCTCCGCTCCCCGGGAGCCAGTCTGGGGAGGCCGCTCCCTCTGGAGGTTTTGGCGTCGTCCGCCTCGCGAGGCTTGGCCCCTCGTGAGGGTCTAGTCTTGAAGGTGCTGAAGATGAGCCGTACCAGGCCATCGACGGAGCCACGCCATGGGCCACAGGCAGGCAAGTTCGGGTACCCTGGTTCCCAGAACACCGACACCACGTATGCCCTACTGTGGAGTCCCCTGACCACTGGACCTTTACTTGCTCGACCATTGAACTTGTTGTCTTGCGCCACCTTGACGGGATGAATTTGACTAGAAAGACCAAGGCATCATCATGAGTTGGTAATTGATAAGGCATAGGAGTACTTGGCAGGATCCCATGTTTCAGCTAGGAAATGTGGAAAACCAGGTGAACCGAGGTGCCTGGGGGTAACTCCATCCGATAGGCGACGTCGTTGACCTTGGTGAAGATGGGAAAGGGCCCGAAGAACTTGAGTGATAGCTTGTGGTTGGCACGAGGAGCGATGGATGTTTGAATATATGGATGGAGTTTGAGGAACACCTGGTCGCCAACTTCAAATTGACGAAAGGAACGCTTCTGGTTGGCATGGGTCCTCATGAATAGGCGTGCATGACGGAGGTGTTGTTGCAGCAGATCTTGAACCATTTCGCGTTCCTCATGCCAACTTTGGAGAGCCTGGATCGAGCAGGAGGAGTTCCCCGTGATCCCCCATTGGTGTGGCTCATGGCCGTACATTGCTTTGGATGGAGACATGCCAATTCCTGAATGGGGTGAAGAATTGTGCCAGAACTGCGCAAGAGGAATCCAGAATCTCCATCTGTAGGGACATGCGTGAGCGAAAAAACAAAGATAGGTCTCCAAGCATTGGTTAACCCTCTCGGTTTTCCTGTTCGTTTGAGGATTGTTGGATGTGTTCATCCTTAGTTCTGATCTGGCATACTTGAAAAGCTCTTGCCAAAAATGGCCGGTGAAGATAGGATCCGATTGGAGATGATCACAACAGAAAATCCTTGTAACTTGATATATCCAGTTCATGTAGAGAAGGGCCATCTTAGAAGTAGTGTATGGGTGTGCGAGGGGTGAAAAACATGCAAACTTGGTTCTCTTGTCGACGATCACGAGGAGACAATTGTTCTTGCCAGACTATGGTAGTGTCACGCCCAATATGCGACCCTATCCAAAAGGAACTCGAAGGTCCCACCAAGGATAGACCCGCATATTGAAACGCTTTTGCAAGGTGGATATCATTACATCAACATTACATAATAGATGGGGATACATACATAAGGCACAAATGCCACAAGAATACATCAACATCATATACAAGATCAACATCCGACTACGGATGAAACATAAATGTAAGCTCAAACGACATCCACCACCTTTAGCCCGGGCTGCCGACCGAACCTATCCCATGATCAAAGAAGAAGCAGAAGAAGAACTCCAAAACAAGAAAACATCGCTCTCGCGTCAAGATCATCGCACAACCTGTACCTGCAACTGGTGGTGTAGTAAACTGTGAGCCACGAGGACCCAGCAATCCCATTACCATGGGTATCAAGACTAGCAAAGCTTAATGGGTAAGGAAGGAGTAAAGTGGTGAGGTTGCAGCAGCGGCTAAGCATATATGGTGGCTAACCAACGCAAATGAGAGCGAGAAGAGAAACAAAGGAACGGTCGTCAACTAGTAATGATCAAGAAGTGATCACGAACTCCTACTTACGCCAAACATAACCCGAAAACCGTGTTCTCCTCTCGATCAACCCGAAAAGAGACACTCACGGTTACGCATACACGGTTGGTGTATTTTAGAAGAGTTTGCTTCAAGTTTACTACAACCGGATATTAACAAATTCCCATCTGCCACATAACCGCTGGCACGGCTTTCGAAAGTTCAAACCTGCGCAGGGTGTCCCAACTTAGCCCATGATAAGCTCGCGATCAACGAAGGATATTCCTTCTCCCGAAGACCCGATCGATGTCGGAATCCGGCTACAAGACATTTCGACAACAATAAAACAAGACCAGCAAAGCCGCCTGATCGCCGACAATCCCGATAGGAGCTGCACATATCTCGTTCTCGTGGCAACACCGGATGAGACTAGCTACGAGTAAAACCAGACCTCGAGTTGCTCGAGGGGCCCCGCAGTAGCTTCGGTTCAGGCCAAGACTTAGAGAAGCACCGCCCTGGGGGCTAAAATAAAGATGACCCTTGGGCTCCGGAAACCCAAGGGAAAAAGGGCTTGGTGAGGCAAATGGTAAAACCAATGTTGGGCCTTGCTGGAGGAGTCTTATTCAAAGCGAACTGTTAAGGGGGTCCCATAAATCACCCGACCGCGTTAGGGACGCAAAATCCGGGAACATAATACCGATATGACGGAAACTAGGGCGGCAAGAGTGGAACAAAACACCATGCATAAGGCCGAGCCTTCCACCCTTTACCAAGTATATAGATGCATTAATAAAATAAGAGATATTGTGATATCCCAATATAATCCTGTTCACCATGGAGCAATCTTCAACTTCACCTGCAACTAGCAACGCTATAAGAGGGGCTGAGCAAAGCGGTAACATAGCCAAACAACGGTTTGCTAGGAAGGGTGCAAAAGGTTAGAGGCTGACATGGCAATTTGGGAGGCTTGAGGAACAAGTGATAGGTAGCGCACCATAGCGATAGAACGAAACAACTAGCATAGCAATGATAGTAGTGAGATCCAGGGTAGCGGTCATCTTGCCTGAAATCCCGCTAGGAAGAAGAACGAGTCCATGAAGAAGATGAACGGATGAAGCCGAACCGGCGTGAGACGAACGAACCCTCACGATCGCGATTTAAACAGAACTAACAAGAAGAAGCACACAACATAGTAAACACACCACACATGAACAAGACATGATGCTCAACAAGCATGATGCATGACAAAGCTAGATGAGGCTACTCATGGCAAGAGATGATGCAAACAAGAGCAACACATCAAGGCAAGTTTAAATGAGGCCGGGAACAACATATAACAATTCCGGTAAGTCCTCATATGCAAATTTCGAAATTGGTTCAGATCTGAATAACTTTATGTTCAAGTTGTTAAACAGCAATTTAAAATGCACCAAGATAATCTACACGAAATTCTAGTCAAGTTACATATAAAGTTCATTAGATTTGGAGATACGGCCTAGAAGATATGAGCAAAACAAGTTAAACATGGCATTGATACAAAATGCATGCAAACATCAAGCAAACACTCTCAAAACAAGGATGCAACATGATAATATGAAGCTACATGCAAAATCAAGCAAGTTTCATATAGAGCACACTCAAAACGGAGCAACGGTTCAACACATACACCCTATACAAGTTACAGCAACAATCTGTCCAAAACAGCAACTAGGCATATTGCAAGCATCAAACAAATATGCTACAGAACCTCAATATGAAAACAAAAGGCATGGGCATGATGTACAGGTAAAGCATTACAAAACATGAACACTGAGCTATCTCCAGAAATCACTAGAACATGCTCAAACACATATGGCAAGATTGCAAATAATAACAGTTTCAGACTTATCAGGAAATAACATCAGGTTACAATGTTTAGAGCTATGAAGCAACACGCTACAGTAAATTAACATGGCAAACAAAGGCATGGCATGATACTACTAAATGCATAGAACAAAAGTCCCTTACTGACCATAAGCCAAAAAGGATCAGAAGATATGATAGCACCCATGTAAACATGACAATTTATATTACAGATTTAAACATGGCAGGAACAACAATAAGTAGGCATGTTGGTGAGCTTGAACCACTCACCACAGAGCAATACATGGCATGGCAAGGCAACAAACAGTAAGAAGACATGGCATAGAAGCTATACATGGCAAGAACAACATCATATCATACATGGATCAACTACAACAACCTTGGCAAAATTGAATAACATGTAAACAACCTGCCAGGAAACATTTTATAGCAAACGTAGAGCTCGATTGACTCAAGTTATGGCACTCCATAATTGCAAACAAGGGGATGGATGGATAGAGAATAACCATATGTTCAAAACATCCTTACTGAAGTATCTCGAAATAAGCATGGATCTCTCGGTAGCATCAAGTTAACATGGCATAAAAATATCAGCAGAACAGGGGCTGAAATCAGCATCATCATGAAGCCTAGTTTGCATGCTTGTGCTAGTCACCACAGAGATCACAAAAATACATGGCATAAACCCCTGTAAAGATGGCACGGCATATTACAAAACACATGTAGGACTCAAGTTCATAGGGTGCACACATCAATCATGGCAAAAATGACAAAAGTGCATGTTCTGATAAGAATCTGAAACTAACATCACATAGCCCTCTTCGAACAGCACTTCGGGCATCAAGATGAGCTCAAATGAAAATGATGCAATTCGTGTAAATGATGTACTCATCGAGGCGAACATTTTGACATATTACACGCACGAAACGGAGCAATATGCAGAGAGTTATGTCATAATGAAAATGCAACAAAATATCTGCAGAAATAGGACTTGGAGGATTTCGGGGGAGGAGAAGAAAGTCAACCTCGGGTTGCACGGTTTACGAGGATCGCCGGAGTTGCTGGATATCGCCGGAGAAGAGAGGGAGAGGTAGTCGGAGTGCGGGCCGGCCGGATCCGGGGCCGGGGAGCCCGGGCGGCGCGGGACGCGCAGACGGATGGCCGGGCGGCGGCGCAAGACCGGGCGAGGAGTTCCGGCGCGACGGCGGCGCGGGAGGAGCTGGTGGCGCTGGGCGGCGCTGGGTGGCGGAGAGGGGAGCTGCTGGGGCTCGGCGCTGGCTCCGCGGCCGACGGCTGCGCTTCACGGCGACGGACGGCAGCGAGGCGGCGAGGGCGGCGGCGGCACACCGCCGGGCGGCGGAGTAGCGGCGCGCGGCGGTAGCGGGTCTGGGTTCGAGCCTCGCGGGTCGGGCGGCGCGACGGCGCGGAGGTTACGGGCGTCCGATTGGCGGACGGCGGCGATCGGATTTGAACGGATATGTCCGCCGTCGGACATGTCCGGCCGTACGGACATGTCCGGCGGCGCGGAGGGCGATTTTTAGCGTTTCGGGACCCAGATTTGGACGGGGAAGGTGTTTATATAGGGATAGGGAGCTAGGAGACTCCAAATGAGGTGCGGTTTTCGGCCACGCGATCGTGATCGAACGACCGAGAGCATGGAGGGGAGTTTGCTGGGTTTTGGGCCACTTAGGAAGGGGTGTTGGGCTGCACACAAAAGAGGCTTTACGGTTACCCGGTTAACCGTTGGAGTACCAAACGACCTCCAAATGGCACGAAACTTGACAGGCGGTCTACCGGTGCTATACCAAGGCCGCTTGACAAACCTCGGTCCATTCCAAGACCGTTTAACACCTGCACATGAAAAGAGGTAAAGGGGGCGCCGGGAGACATAGGAGTGCCGGATTGCAAAACGGACAACGGGGAAAATGCTCGGATGCATGAGACGAACACGTATGCAATGCAATGCGCATGATGACATGATATGAAATGCAGATGATGACATGGCAAAGTGCAACACGCAAGCACATGACATGGCAAGGACGGCGAATAACTGGCAGACACCTGGCGCATCGAATCTGGGGCGTTACAGGTAGCCCATTCACAAAGTCCATTGTAACCATTTCCCAGGATTCTTGTGGTATGCGGTGAGGTTCCAACAATCTCGGCTGGGCTGATCGATCAGGTTTTGCCTGCTAACAGATCTGGCAAAAATGGACATACCATTGTATATGTGACTTCATCTTGGGCCAATCAGATAGTCTTCAGATACGCTTATATGTTACTGGTACCCTGGAGTGCCCCCCATCGGGCTATCATGAAGGGCAGCCATGATGCGTTGCTATACGGAGGTGGATCCACCTAACCATATGTGATCTCAGAAACGAAGGAGTCCTTGGGTGAGTGTGAACCTTCCTGACGACCCACAAGTATAGGGGATCAATCCTAGTCCTTTTGATAAGTAAGAGTGTCGAACCCAACGAGGAACAGAAAGAATAGATAAGCGGTTTCAGAAAGTGTCGGTACTAAAACCGGCAGACCTCGAGGTAGGGGGTCCTGAGCTATGGATCTAGGATCTATGGGTAGGATTCCCGGCGCCTAGGACTATGCCATACCAGGCCTTTCTGAAGTGCCTGAGATGTTTATCCCTTTGTTTTTTGCACTCTTTGATTACACAATAGTCAATTATTAGGGTGATCTCCCAAAGTAAGTATCAAGTTGAAAGGTGATCTTCCCAGTGTTGCAACCGTCTACGACATTCTAGCATCACGGAATACGTCATGTCCACATGAGTACAAATAGGGTGATAGGTGTAAGACGGATATGGTCAGACCATGTATGTAGATATCACTCGGTTGTATTGAAGTTCTGGCAGAATCATTCTAAGCTCGGAGCACAAAGCATCAAAAGATTGCCCACCGGTCAAAATTCTCGTCATCAGTGATATCCACATCAATGAATGATAACTAGATTTGGATCTTGAATCACTCACTTCAATTATGAGAGCTATTGATTTGAGTGGGAGTGCACTTTATATTAAAAATTTTAAACACTAGTGCAATATTAATTATGAATAAATGTCTAAATGAATTTTGTGTCCATCATTGTAGATCAATGGTTCGCAATATGTTCAACTTAGCCCCTATGCTAGAGAAAGAAAACTTGGCCGTTAATGGTGGAAACTATGCGGATTGAATCCGGAACCTAAGATTTGTTCTCAGGAGTGCTAAGAAGGAGTACATGCTAGATCAGCCCCTGGGTGATACGCCTGCAAAGGATGCAACCCCAAAAGAAGTTGCTGCTTACGGCGCTTGTAGTGATGACTATGATTCAGTCCAGTGCCCCTCACATTAACTTGCATGGATCCTGAACTACAGAAGCATTTTGAACGATCTGATACTCAATTTATAATTGTGTCATTGGAAGTTCTGTACAAGAAGAAGGCAAGGACCTAGCAGTTTTAATTAACCAAGGCCTTGATTGAATGCAAGATAAAAGAGGGTTCCTCAGTGAGTGAGCATATAGTAAAGCTTGCTGGCTATGTTGATAGACTGGCTTCTCTGGAATTTGGAATTCCTCCGACACTCGGTACAGATATTTTGCTTGCTTCACTTCGTCCATCTTACGATGGTTTCATCATGAATCACAATATGAATGGGATGGAGAAAAGTGGAAACGAGTTGTTTGCTATGCTCAAAACTACATAAGCTGGAATGCAGAAGAACCAAATACTATTGATGGTCAATAAGACCAGCAGTTTCAAGAAGAAGGGCAAGTCCAAGAAGAAGAAATCTACTGAAGCCGGTAAGACCGAGTCTCAGAAGAAGAACAAGAGCAGGGCCTCTAAACAGACTGAATGTTTCTACTACAAGAAGAAGGAACATGATACGTCTCCAATGTATCTATAATTTTTGATTGTTCGTGTTGTTATGTTATCAATCTTGGACGTTTTATATTCATTTTATAGAAAATTTATATCATTTTTTGGAACTAACCTATTGACATAGTGCCTAGTGCCAGTTGCTATTTTTTGCTTGTTTTTCCTCCGCAGAATATCCATATCAACGAAGTCCAAATGCAGAGAAACTTTTTGGAGTTTTTTTCTGCCCAGAAGACACCCAGGAGGTGCGCTAGAGGAGGCCTGTGGGGCCCACTAGGCACCTGGGCGCGCTAGAGGCCCCACGCGCGCCCTGGTGGGTAGTGGGGCCCATAGGAGGCTTTTCCACCGCCTCTCAGTTCTATAAATACCCAAAATATTCCAGAAACCCTAGGGGTGTCGAGAAATCAAGTTTCCACCGCCGCAAGTTCCAGAACCACGAGATCCAATCTAGAGCCCTTTTCCGGCACCTTGCCGGAGGGGGAAATGATCACGGAGGGTTCATCATCCTCATTGGTGCTCCTCCGATGATGCGTGAGTAGTTTACCACAGACCTATGGGTCCGTAGGCAGTAGCTAGATGGCTTTCTCTCTTTTTGATCCTCAATACAATGTTCTCCTCGATGTTCTTGGACATCTATTTGATGTAACTCTTTTTTGCGGTGTGTTTGTTGGGATCCGATGAATTGTGAGTTTATGATCAGATCTATCTGTGAATATTATTTGAGTCTTTGTTGAACTCTTATATGCATGAGTGTTATAGCCTCGTAATTCTTCTCCGAAACTTCGGTTTGGTTTGGCCAACTAGATTGATTTTTCTTGCCATGGGAAGAGGTGCTTTGTGATGGGTTCCATCTTGCGGTGCTCAATCTCAGTGACAGAAGGAGACATGGCACGCATGTATCTTTGCCATTAAGGATAAAAAGATGGGGTCTATTCCTACATGAATAGATCTTGTCTACATCATCTCATCGTTGTTATTGCATTACTTCGTTTCTTCTTGAACTTAATACACTAGGTGCATTCTGGATAGCGGTCGATGTGTGGAGTAGTAGTAGTAGATGCAGAATCGTTTCGATCTACTAATCTTGGATGTGATGCCTAAATACATGATCATTGCCTTGGATATCGTCATAATTATTTGCTTTTCTATCAATTGCCTAACAGTAATTTGTTTACCCACCATATGGTATTTTCTCGAGAGAAGCCTCTAGTGAAATCTACGACCCTCGGGTATATTTTGTATCATATTGTTTTCAGATATATTAATCCAAAAATCCAAAAATACCTTGCTGCACTTTTGCTTTACCTATTTTCTTTTGTGTTTTTGTTAGATCTATTTATTCAATCTCATACAATCTAATCTATCTCAATATCGAGGAAGGATTGACAACCCCTCTTACGCGTTGGGTCACAAGTTTTTATTATTAGTGTGAAGGTACTGCTTACATAGTTTGGTGGATCTTCCTACTGGATTGATAACGTGGTTTCATAACTGAGGGAAATACTTACCGTTGTTGTGTTGCATCATCCTCTCCTCTTCGAGGAAAATACCAACGTAGATACAAGCAATCAGAACACTGGAACCGTAACTACAAGAAATATTTGGTGGATAAGAAGAATGGTTCTTCTGGTAAAGGTATATTTTTTATACAAAGTTAATGTTAAACTACTTGTAAAATTTTATATGTCATGAGTATTTGATACTGATCGGTTGCTCCCATTTTGCTAAACCGATGCAGGGACTACAAAGAGCTCACAAGGATAGAAGAAATAAAGTCCTGATACAAATCGGGAGTGGTGATGGGATCACTACTCGGAGACCACCAAAGTCATGTATTTAGTTTATCTTCAAGATTTATCTTAGACCTAAAATAATAGTTATTTTGATTTGGAGTTATGTAATGCATTATCCTACGAATTATGTGATGGATATTCTTATAAGTTTTAGACAATGGTTGTTCGAATCATTATAAGAATATGTTTTTGATTAAACTTCTATTTTGTGATGGTTTATTCATGATGAATCTTGAAGTTTGGGACTATAACTGTCGGATGTGGGGTTCCGGCAAACCCTTAAGGTTCGAACACTGGGGTGCACACGAAGTCTTTCCCTCCTACCGATCTACGCTCTAGCTTGCTAAGATCTTGCGGACGAACTCGACGAACTCACAACACAGAAAGACACGGGGTTTATACTGGTTCGGGCCACCTTTGTGGTGTAATACCCTACTCCAGTGTGGTGGTGGTTGATTGCCTCTTAGGATGATGGTGAACAGTACAAGGGAAGAACAGCCTCCTGAGGTTGAGGTGTTCTTGTGCGTATGAACTTGTGGTGTGTGGATTCGATGAACTGCTCGATCCCCTACTACCGTGGTGGCTAGTCCTATTTATAGAGGCCCTGGTCCTCTTCCCAAATATCGAGCGGGAAGGGAGCCAACAACGACGGGCAAATTTGAAGGGGGACAGCTAGTACAAGCTATCCTGACAAAAGCGGTCTTTGCCTGCGAAGAGCTCTGGGGTGACACCGTCTTGGGATCCACGATGACCTCCGCCTTGCCGTTCTCCTTGTCTTGGTCTCGTTGCACCGATAGAGCAACCTTTGCCTGATGCCTCGGTACTCTTCGCCTGCGCTGGCTTCCTTAGCACAAAAGAGGAAATAAGAACGCTGCATGCACCGGTGCCCGCCTGGCACCGTTCGTCATGGCTCACGTCATGAGAGCCTCGTGAGGTTTGCCCCGCCTTGATATCTCCGCTTCTCGTGAGCCTGCCTAGCTAGGCCACTCCAGAGGAGGTCTTGCGTCGTCCGCCTCATGAGGCTTGGACCCTCGCGAGGGTCTTGGGTGCCTTGTTGACGAAGATGGGCCGTACGGCCTGCTGCTTGGCCACGCGGTGGGCCGCAGGCAGGCAAGTCTGGGGACCCCCGTTCCCAGAACGCCGACAGTAGCCCCCGGGCCCAAGGTGCGCTCGGGCTTGGCTTCGCGGCGAAGCCAAGGGTCAAGTTCGGAGCGCCGCAAGCCCCTAAAGCCCGCGGCCTCGGTCGACGCGTGGCGGTTGATTGGACGTGGGCGTCTCCTCTTCCCCACGCTGCCTCGGCAACTGCACGACTTGGCAAGTCCCTGCAACATGCAAGGAAACCCATCATTACCTGCGATCGTGGGAGACGCCGGTTGGCCTTCTCTTGCTATAAATGGGGAGGGGGGCGGAGCCCCCGTTGCCCATATCTTCCTCACTTGCTCGCTTCTCTGCTCCATTGCTTGCGGTGCCATCGATGGCGCCACGAAAGAAGTTCTCTGCCGCCGAGAAAGGAAAGGCCCCTCGCGAGGCCCCCGGTTCCCCGACGCCCAAGCGTGGCCGTGGCCGGCTGCGCAAGCACGCCGCGACCCCCACCGTGGCCCATTGTCGAGGCGGCGCCGCGGCACGCAGAGGGGATCGTCCCATCCATGGTGGTTCGGCCGACGAGGGGAGGCGCGATGGTGGCGCGGCCTTCCTGCCCGCACTTCCATTCGGCTGAGGTGTCGCCGGAGTTCGTTGTCTGGTCGGAGAGCCCGGCCGGCAACTGGCTCCAACTTCCACGCTTCTTCGCTGGCGAACTGCCAGCCTCTGGTCCGGGCGGGCTTTGGCTGCAGGCGGACGGCTGCTGCAGCAGGGCCTCTTGGGTCGCGGTCGAAACTTCCGCCGCGGGCAACATAGCCCTGGCCCACGGCTGGCAGACGTTCGCCCGCGCGCGCGGCCTGGGCAGGCAATGCACCCTCCATTTCAGGTACGATGGTGAGTCGACCCTCTCCGTGAGGGTGTTCGGGGAGGATGGTCGCCGCGCAGGGTGCTGCCCCGAGACGAACAACAGCGAGGAGGTGCTCGGCCTTGGTGACGGTCGCGATGAGGACGAGGGCGAGCCTGCCCTCGGCGGCGACCGCGTCTCCTCCAGCTACGGCGGCTCTTCCTCCGGTGACAACTCCAACAGTGGTGGCTACGATCAGCCGCCACGCCCGCTTCGAAGGAGGCAGCGGGTCATCTTGTCGTCGCGCCTCCGTGAAACGTAAGGAGGGGTCTGGCTAGGCTCGGGGCGTTGCGTAGGGCCTGCCTCTGCATATTGCTGCAACACTGCTTTGCTTAGCTTTTCTTTCTTTCGTGCATCGAAAAAACGAAACCAGTTTGGGCCCAGAGGGGCGTGTATCAAATTGTGGCCCTTTGGTTTATGAACTGTGCGTGTCGTTCCCATGCCGTGTTGTGATTTTGCGCAAGGATAACTTAACCAGGTGTGTTTTGGGACGCCCCTTCCCTCACGTGGTGTCCGCGTTGCTTGAAAACTGCAAAAAAATCGTTAGGGGGTGCGCTAAGAGTTTGCCGTCCACCCAAGCCTTGACTTGGCGCCTTGTATCGCAGTACCCAAGGGGCACGGATTAGGAGAGATGTGACAACTTCCAGGCTCGAACGAGGTTGGCTCGCGAGAAGGCAGAGAGAAGAAAAATGCTCGCGAGGGCACCTGCCTAGCCCCCTCGCGAGGTATGCGAGAGAGAGATCATGAGCAAACCAGAGCCGAAAAAATGCGGTAAAAGGCTGGGGAACCAAATCAGCAACAAACACCAAGAGCAACTTCGATTAAGGAAAAGAGAGCCAACTACGGAAAGCAAATGAAAAGCCGCGTCCGGCACCTAATCTAGTCTTCAAGTCTTCTCAGCAGTGTGGAGCTAAGTGCCGTTCACTGGGCGTCCTGAGGCCGGCGCTCCTGAGACTCCGGGGCGTGTACAGCCCCACTCATTATTACGTGAGAGTGTCACGGGCGGCGATTCTTCACAGGCACCAGCCTTCTTCATGTGCTCTGGCCTTTCTTCTCAGGCTCTGGGCCTTGCTTCATGGATAGAACTTCCGAAGGTGATGGATATTCCAGGCGTTCTGGATGGGTATCCCATCCTGTGTCTCCAGGCACGCTGCACCCGGCCTGGATACATGGACGACCCTGAACGGGCCCTCCCACATGGGTGAAAGCTTGTGCAGCCCTTCCCTGAAGAGGACCTGAGGGAGTCCTGGATAAGGGGGTATCCGGACAGCCGGACTATAACCTTTGGCCAGACTGTTGGACTATGAAGATACGAGATTGAAGACTTCGTCTCGTGTCCGGATGGGACTCTCCTTGGCGTGGAAGGAAAGCTTGGCGATACGGATGTGAAGATCTCCTCCCATTGTAACCGACTCTGTGTAACCCTAGCCCCCTCCGGTGTCTATATAAACCGGAGGGTTTAGTCCGTAGGACACAAAAAACAACAATCATACCATAGGCTAGCTTCTAGGGTTTAGCCTCTCTGATCTCGTGATAGATATACTCTTGTACTACCCATATCATCAATATTAATCAAGCATGAGTAGGGTTTTACCTCCACCGAGAGGGCCCGAACCTGGGTAAAAACATCGTGTCCCTTGTCTCCTATTACCATCCGCCAAGACGCACAGTTCGGGACCCCCTACCCGAGATCCGCCGGTTTTGACACCGACATTGGTGCTTTCATTGAGAGTTCCTCTATGTCATCATCATTAGGCTTGATGGCTCCTTCGATCATCGTTAGCGATGCAATCCAGGGTGAGACTTTTCTCCCCGGACAGATTTTTGTATTCGACGGCTTTACGCTGCGGGCCAATTCGCTCGGCTATCTGGAGCAGATTGAAAGTTACACCCCTGGCCATCAGGTCAGGTTTGGAAGCTTAAACTACACGGCCGACATCCGCGGAGACTTGATCTTCACCAGATTCGAGCCCCTGCCGAGTGCGCCGCACTATCACGATGGGCATGATTTAGCTCTGCCGTCGGGCAGTGTTCAGGAGATCGCACCTGCAACCGCTCCAACCTTCAACTCGGAGCCAACTGCGCCGTCCGTGGACGGGTGGATAGACCCCGCCTTGGAGGCCGCAGCCTCAACGGCGATCGAGCCAAATACCAGCCTTACCCTTCGCCAGTCCCGTGACTCCAAATTGCCGGACTCTCCTCCGGACTCCGAGCCACCCGCGCCCCTGCCAATCGAATCCGACTGGGCGCCGATCATGGAGTTCACCACCGTGGATATCTTCCAGCACTCGCCCTTCAGTGATATACTGAATTCACTAAGGTCTCTCTCCTTATCAGGAGAGTCCTGGCCGGATTATGACCGACAGGATTGGGATGCGGATGACGAAGAAATTCGACGCCCACCCACCACCCACTTCGTAGCCACTGTCGATGATTTGACCGACATGCTCGACTTCGACTCCGAAGACATCGACGGTATGGACGACGATGTAGGAGACGAACAGGAACCACCGCCCACAGGGCCCTGGACAACCACCTCTTCATATGATATATATATATGGTGGATACACCCAAAGAAGGCAATGGCGATGGGACAACAGGGGATGACCCCTCCAAGAAGCAACCCAAGCGTCGGCGTCAACGGCGCCGCTCTAAGTCCAGCCAAAGCAAGAACGATGATACCGACACAGGAGATAATAACACTCCGGACAGTGCCGAAGACACCTCCCTCCAGCAAGATTCGGCACAGGAGGATAGAGAAGACAACCCTCCTGAGAGAGCGGCAGATAGAGAGATAGAGGATGATAGTTACATGCCTCCCTCCGAAGACGAGGCAAGCCTCGACGACGACGAATTTGTCGTGCCTGAGGATCCCGTCGAGCGCCGGCTTATGGCCACGGCTAATAGCCTTAAGAAAAAGCAGCAGCAGCTTAAAGCTGATCAAGACCTGCTAGCTGACAGATGGACTGAAGTCCTTGCGGCCGAGGAATACGAACTCGAACGCCCCTCCAAGAGCTACCCAAAGCGCAGGTTGCTACCCCTGTTAGAGGAGGAAGCATTAAAGCATACATCTCCAGTGTACGACGTGGCTGATCGGCCACCTCGTGGCCGCGACAGAGAGATACTTCAGCCAAAAGCTCAAGCCGCACCCCATCGCCATTCAAAGAAAAATGCCAAGGCACAGGGAAATACGCTGGACCTCCGAGACGCATTGGAGGATAAAGCAAAGCAAACAAGATCGATCTACGGATCACGAGGGCACCCCACTACGAGAGACGATAACCGTCACGCCGGATACAGTAAAAGTAAATCCGGCCGGGCCAAACACAGCAGACAACAGTCATTCGAGCTGCGTCGTGACATAGCCCAGTACAGAGGCGCCACACACACCCTATGCTTCACAGATGAAGTAATGGATCATCAAATCCCAGAGGGTTTTAAACCCGTAAATATTGAATCATACGATGGTACAACAGATCCTGCGGTATGGATTGAGGACTACCTCCTGCATATCCACATGGCCCGTGTTGACGATCTACATGCCATCAAATACCTCCAACTCAAGCTTAAAGGACCAGCTCGGCATTGGCTCAACAGCTTGCCAGCAGAATCCATTGGCTGTTGGGAAGATCTGGAAGCCGCATTCCTCGACAACTTCTAGGGCACTTATGTGCGACCACCGGATGCCGATGACTTGAGGCATATAATTCAACAGCCAGAGGAATCGGCCAGAAAATTTGACACGGTTCCTAACCAAGAAAAATCAAATCGTTGACTGTCCGGATGCAGAGGCCCTAGCAGCTTTCAAGCATAACATCCGCGATGAGTGGCTTGCCCGGCACCTTGGCCAGGAAAAGCCGAAATATATGGCAGCCCTCACGACGCTCATGACCCGCTTTTGTGCGGGAGAGGACAGCTGGCTAGCTCGAAGCAATAACATATCAAAGGACCCTGGTACTTTGGATACCAAGGACGGCAATGGTAGGTCACGTTGCAACAAACACAAGCGCCGCATCAACAACAATAGTACAGAGGATACAGCAGTCAATGCCGGATTCCGAGGCTCCAAGCCCGGTCAGCGGAAAAAGCCATTCAAACGAAGTACTCCTGGCCCGTCCAGTTTGGACCGTATACTCGATCGCTCGTGTCAGATACATGGCACCCCGACAAGCCAGCCAATCACACCAACAGGGATTGTTGGGTGTTCAAGCAGGCCGACAAGTTAAATGCCAAAAACAAAGACAAGGGGCTACATAGCGACGACAAAGAGGAGCCCCGACCGCCGAACACCGGAGGACAGAAGGGGTTTCCCCCACAAGTGCGGACGATGAACATGATATACGCAACTCATATCCCCAAGAGGGAGCGGAAGCGTGCGTTAAGAGACGTATACGCATTAGAGCCAGTCGCTCCAAAGTTCAACCCATGGTCCTCCTGCCCGATCACTTTTGATCGGAGGGACCACCCCACTAGTATCCGCCACGGCGGATTCGCTGCATTGGCCCTAGACCCAATCATTGACGGATTTCACCTCACTCGAGTCCTTATGGATGGCGGCAGTAGCCTAAACCTGCTTTACCAGGACATAGTGCAAAAAATGGGCATAGATCCCTCAAGGATCAAACCCACAAAAACGACCTTTAAAGGCGTCATACCAGGTGTAGAGGCCCATTGCACAGGCTCGACCACACCGAAGTGGTCTTCGGATCCCCGGATAATTTCTGCAGCGAGGAGTTAATCTTCGATATAGTCCCGTTCCGCAGTGGCTATCATGCACTGCTCGGGCGAACCACATTCACAAAATTCAATGCGGTGCCGCACTATGAATATCTCAAGCTCAAGATGCCAGGGCCTCGAGGGGTCATCACAGTTAACGGAAACACATACCGCTCTCTCCGAACAGAGGAGCACACTGTGGCCCTCTCAGCAGAAGACAAAGCAGCCTCTCAAGGTAATTCTCCAGTCCGGCGACCAAATGCCCGAACGCCTTCAAGCGCGCCCGGAGTAATCTGCAACAAGACCGCCTGGCACGTTCCGAGCTCACATAGCAATGCGGCCCCTACCCCAGCCCCAGCCAAACGGTGACATACGTGCCACGCGTACATAATTACGCATTGAAAATACCATGGGCACAGGGGGAGGGGCACGACTACGGCACGCTCCGAAATGCGGCTCAACCGCACTAGGGGCTTCCTACTTTGTTAATTTTTTCTCTCTTTCTGGACTTTATTCTCTAGAAGCCCTGTCCGGCAGCATAATTTCCGAACACACGATACAAGGACTAGGGGGGCCGAAAGCTACGTCGCATCATGGAAATCCCAGGTGGTCTCTATAACGAGCGAAATACCTGCTTTAAATACCATTCCGCAGCTTACCCTTGGAGGAGACATGTCAAAAAGTCCCATTTTTTGCTTATCGCACTACTTGTATCGTTCTGCCTTAATGCACCTTTTCGAATAAACAATGCATAGGTTCAGTCTATTATTGCATTCTCTATCCCTTCCCTTTTTACATATATGTTCATTGATGACATTTTGCACCCGTACACTTTGGTACGACCAATATGCCAGGGGCTTAAGTACCCCATAATACAGCGTGAGAAGTCCGAACACTTTCACAAGTGCGGCACCCCGAACTTATAGCATTATATGCATCGGCTCCGAATCATGTCTTGGGTCAATAGTTGGGTTTGCCTGCCCCACGTTTTGGTACCTTACGCTCGCTATATCGGCTAAGGTAGCACTGGAGAACTATCTGCGATTGTGCCCCGCTTCCGCTGGGCTAAGCACCTCAGTAGAGAAAGCTAAAACTGACTGTCATGATAAGGCGAGAGCTGGTCGCTGTTCGAGAGGTTTCGAGTCCCTAAAGACTTATGCCGCTTAGGGCGAGGAGTCGGCTTTGTCCGGCTTAGGCGTGGATAGCGCCCCGAACTCGGTCTTCCGAATACTAGGGGCTTCGCCAAAATTTAAAATTATAGAATTATCTGGCTAAGTGAGAGTGATAAAGCATTATAGTCTGATTACCTTGTTCGTTGTGCGGAGCACCTCCCTCAAAGGACCCAAGAATGGGAAAAAGAGTGCTCAAGTTTATCCCAAACACCCCAGCACTCGTGGCTTGGCGGCAGAATCCGACGACTCGCCATCTCTCAGATTTAATAAATGGCCGTACAAAAGGTAATATTTTAAATTCAAACAAGCGTTGCATAGCGCATATGAACAAAGTTTTCAGCGTACATGATCACATGAGCAAGTTTACTCAAACATTACATCTTTCGAACATTCATCCGCCACAAGGCGGGCACCCTTCAGGACGCCCTCATAGTACATCTCTGGGCGGCGATGCTCCTTGCCTTGCGGTGGCCCATCCTTCACCAGCTTCTCAGCGTCCATCTTGCCCCAATGTACTTTAACACGGGCAAGCGCCCTGCGGGCACCTTCGATGCAGAAGGAGCGCTTGATGACCTCAAGCCAAGGACAGGCATCCGCAAGCCGCTTCACCAGCCCGAAGTAGCTCCCTGGCATGGCCTCTCCAGGCCACAGCCGGACTATCAGACCCTTCATGGCCTGTTCGGCCGCCTAATGGAGCTCGACCAACTGCTTCAGCTGGTCGCTTAGGGCATCGATGTTCGGCCTCGATATCGAGACCAGAACACCTTCTCCGTCGAGCTCCCCTCCTCGGCTCGGTAGTGCTTTGCGGCATCTGACACACTGCGGGGCAAATCTGCGAATGCTCCTGGAGAGCTCCGAACTCGGGTAAGTAACAAGCAATTCACTTTTACGTGCTTGCTTTGCATAATGAATGCCTTACCCGCCGCTATCTTCTTCATCGCCTCAATTTCTTGGAGGTCCTTTTGGGCTTCGGCCTTGGCATGCTTGGCGCTCTCGAGGGGCGAGGCAAGATCGGACTCTCGTGTCTTTGAGTCAAGCTCCAAACTCTCATGTTTTTTCACGAGAGCCTGGAGCTCTGGCTGCACCTCCGCCACCCGCGCCTCCTGTTTCCCCCGCTCGGTGCGCTCCGTGGCCGCTTTGTTTTCGGCCTCGGACAGCGCTCGCTTCAGGGTCGCCACCTCGGTCGTGGCCCCTGGTATATCCACAATGATTCGGTCATTTTTTGCAACTGCATCTTTTTTATATATCTGTACACAAGGAATTACTTACCTTCATTCTCCTCGAGCTGCTTCTTGGCAAGGGCGAGCTCTTTCTCGGACCGCTCGAGGCTCTGCTTCAGAGCATCGACCTCCGTAGTCAGTGCGGCAGAGGTCAGCAGTGAAGCCTGCATACGCATATCGACATACTTATGTTAGACTCCTGCGAATATTCTTAGATCCTCTCTTCGGCTTTTATTTCCGAACACCGAACAGAGCATCAGGGGCTACTGTCTATGTGGTAATATTTTCATATATTTTAAACACGTACCTCAAAGCCTGTTAGAAGGCTGGCATGAGCCAGTCGATCCGCTCTTGGCGGATCGAACCTTCTGAATCACCACACTCATAACAGTGCTGTGCTCCTCGTCGATGGAGGCGCCGTTAAGCACCTCCAGCAAATTATCTGGTGCCTCCGGTTGGGCGGAGGTCACCAGCGCAGTAGGCTTGCTCCTCTTAGTGGGGTCTGCCTGCCGGAGTCCGGAACCACTGGAGGTTCTGGTGCGGTATTCGGCCCAGGGCCGGACTTGGAGCCCTTGGGAGCCTTGCTCCCTTTGCGCCTGGAGTCCGGGAGGTCGCCTTGAGGCTCCCCCAGGACTACCTCCCCTCGGTTTGGAACCCCTTGAGACAATACTTCAGCATTGTCCGTGGGGCGAGGAGAGGAGGCAGTCGGAAGTGAAAAGCTGTTCACATCCGACGAATCCAATGAACCGCTCGATGATATGTCGACGCGGGCTCGGGGCGGACTGCATGACCATATTCGGCGTTAGGAGAAGTTGTGCAATAAAGGAAAGCTATGAGTTACTCTGGCATCCGAACACTTACGATTTTGCCAGGGGCTTGGCCCTGGGTGGCCACTCGTCTTCGCTGTCGGCAGCAGTGGTAGAATGGTCCGGAAGGAGAGTCCTTCCCTTCTTGGACCCTCCGACCTCCCCGGTTGGGGCGGCCTTTCTTTTCTTTTCTCCCCGAGCTGGAGGGGAAGAAGCTTCTTTTTCCTCCTCCTCATCTTCATGGGAGGAGTGCGCCTTGGAGTCATCGGACGATGAGTCCGATACCACCGGGCGTCGGGAACTCTTTCAGGTTCCCATGGCCTTCTTCTTGGCCTTCTTCTCCGGCACCACGTAAGGTGCCGGAACCAGCAGCTCCGCTAAGCGAGCGTTTGCTGGGCCTTTGGGCAGAGGGGCCGGATAGTCAATCTGTTCGGCAGTCTCCAGCCATTCCTGTTGAAAGGTACGGGAGCTTAGATCCCGCATATGATTAAACTATGAAAAATGAATACCCTATAAATGGTGAAGCAGCTTACCGCGCTGGCTTGGCGCTTCGCGCTGAATCCGCGATCCTCGGTAAGGGGAGGGGGAACCTCGGCGCCCTTGAATAGCACCTTCCAAGCATCCTCGTGTGTTGTGTCGAAGAGCTCGCTCAGAGTTTGGTGCTGGGCCGGGTCGAACTCCCACAAGTTGAACGCCCGTTGTTGACACGGGAGGATCCGGCGGATGAGCATGACCTGGACTATGTTGACAAGCTTGAGCTTCTTGTTCACCATGTTTTGGATACATGTTTGGAGTCCGGTCAGCTCTCCCGGGCCACCCCAGGGCAGGCCCTTCTCTCTCCAGGAGGTGAGCCGTGTGGGGATTCCGGATCGGAACTCGGGGGCCGCTGCCCATTTGGGGTCACGTGGCTCGGTGATGTAGAACCACCCCGATTGCCACCCCTTTATGGTCTCCACGTAGGAGCCCTCGAGCCATGTGATGTTGGGCATCTTGCCCACCATGGCGCCCCCGCACTCCGCCTGCTGGCCACTCACCACCTTTGGTTTGACATTGAAGGTCTTCAGCCATAAGCCGAAGTGGGGTTTGATGTGGAGGAAGGCCTCACACACAACGATGATCGCCGATATGTTGAGGATGAAGTTCGGGGCCAGATCGTGGAAATCCAGGCCGTAGTAGAACATGAGCCCCCGGACGAATGGGTGAAGAGGTAATCCTAGTCCGCGGAGGAAATGGGTAAGAAACACTACCCTCTCATGGGGCCTGGGGGTGGGGATGAGCTGCCCCTCATCAGGGAGCCGGTGTGCGATATCTCCGGATAGGTATCCGGCTCCCCTCAGCTTCTTGATGTGCCCCTCCGTGACGGAGGAGACCATCCACTTGCCTCCCGCTCCGGACATGGTTGGGGAAGGTTTAGGATGAGAATGTGGACTTGGGCGCTGGAGCTTGAGTGCGCAAAGAATGGATAAGCAAGGAGGAAGAAGGCGTGGGTAGGAAAAGGTGAATCCTTATCCCTTTATATGGGCGGAAAAAACTATGCGTCCCCACCAGCCTGGTAAAACTCGCTTATCCCCGAAGCGCCATAACCAATGGTGCGGTTGGGTTACCCACGTCCGTATTGATGAGAATCCCGTTATAAGGGGACACGATCTCGGCTCCGACAAGACGTGCCAAGGAAACCGCCTCGCGAAATGCGCTAAGGTGGACTGTAAAAAACCATTCGAAAAAGGCATGGCTGTGGTGATGTCACGCTACGGAATACATCAGCAGATAAGATTTGTGAAAATATTATTCCCTCTACGGTGGTATGTGGAACTTTTTTTGCAGAGCCGGACATGATCCTCGTGTTCAAGATCTTCTATGAAGTATTCGGAGGAGGAACCCGCCTTGCAATGCTGAAGACAATCTGCGCACCGGACTCATCATAATTGAAGCCTGGTTCAGGGGCTACCGAGGGAGTCCTGGATAAGGGGGTATCCGGACAGCCGGAATATAACCTTTGGCCGGACTGTTGGACTATGAAGATACGAGATTGAAGACTTCGTCTCGTGTCCGGATGGGACTCTCCTTGGCGTGGAAGGCAAGCTTGACGATACGGATGTGAAGATCTCCTCCCATTGTAACCGACTCTGTGTAACCCTAGCCCCCTCCGGTGTCTATATAAACCGGAGGGTTTAGTCCATAGGACACAAAAAACAACAATCATACCATAGGCTAGCTTCTAGGGTTTAGCCTCTCTGATCTCGTGGTATATCTACTCTTGTACTACCCATATCATCAATATTAATCAAGCAGGAGTAGGGTTTTACCTCCACCGAGAGGGCCCGAACCTGGGTAAAAACATCGTGTCCCTTGTCTCCTGTTACCATCCGCCTACACGCACAGTTCGGGACCCCCTACCCGAGATCCGCCGGTTTTGACACCGACAGGACCCGCCTCAGGACGAGGTCACCCACCTCGAGCATTCTGGAGCGGATGTTACGGCAGTGGTACCGCTGCAGCGATTGCTGATACCTTGCCGCCCTCAATGCGGCTTCGGCCGGGCGTTTCCTTCCCCAAAGACGAGATCCATCCTTCGCACGGCGTCCCCGCCGCTTTCGCGAACGCCAGACTCCAAGCAGAGCGATGCTTGACCTCGTGAGAGAGGACTGCTTCGGCTCCGTAGACGAGGAAGAAAGGAGTCTCGCCCGTTGGCTTGGTAGCGGTGGTACGGATGGACCACAACACGGACTGGAGTTCGTCGTGCAAGACCGCCGCAGCCTCGACTTCTTCTTGAAGGTCCTAGTCTTGAGACCCCTTAGGACCTCAGCGTTGGCGCGTTCGGCCTGACCATTGCTCCTGGGGTGGGCCACCAAAGCGTAGCAGATCTGTGTTCCAAGGTTAGCACAGTAGGTTTTGAAGAGGTTACTGGTAAACTGCGAGCCGTTATCTGTGATGATGCGGTTGGGGACCCTGAAGCGGCTTACGAGGCCCTTGATGAACTTGACAGCAGAGCCAGCTGGAATGGTACAGACGGCTTCCACTTAGTGAACTTGTTGATGGCGACGTAGAGATAACGATAGCCCTCTGGCGCTCGTGGGAACGGGCCTAGGATGTCTAGGCCCCAGACCACGAACGGCCACGTGAGCGGGATGGTTTGGAGGCCCTGAGCGGGCTGATGGATTTGCTTGGCGTGGAATTGGCAGGCTTCGCAGGACTTCACCAGCTCGGTTGCATCATTGAGTGTTGTGGGCCAATAGAATCCGCTGCGGAAGGCCTTGCCGACGAGGGTTCGTGATGATGAGTGATGTCCACAGTCCCCGCCGTGTATGTCAATCAGCAGCTCCCTCCCTTGATCGCTGGAGATGCAGCGCAGCGTGACATCGTTCGGACATTTCGTGTACAACTCGCCGTCTTGAATGCAGTATGCCGTGGCATGTCGGTCCACGCGCTCCGCATCTTCTTCCTTCTCCGTAAGTGTCCCGTGCATCAGGTACTCCTTGAATTCCTTGGTCCAGCACTCCTCCTGGGGCTCGACCGCCAAGAGTAGCTGAGCTCCTGAGGTTGGGCCACAAGCTGGGGCTCCCGTGGACGGGGGCTGTGGGAGCTCCTCCAGAGGCTGAGTCATGCTTGAAAGAGGTGGCGCAGCTGACGGCTTGAAGAGCCGCTCTTCAAAGACGCCGGGCTCTTGCGGTTGCCGCTTGGATGCTCTCTTGGCGATGTCGTCGGCTTCTTTGTTGGTGCCCCGGGGCACGTGCTGCAGCTCCAAGCCTGAGAACTGCTTTTCCATTTTGCGCACCTCTGCATGGTAGGCCTCCATGTGCTCGTCCTTCGGCTCATACACTTTGTTGGAGAAGTTGACGAGGAGCCGCGAGTCTCCCTTGACGGTAAGGCGCCTCACCCCCAGAGCCCCCGCAGCCTTCAGGCCGGCTATGAGGCCTTCGTATTCTGCAATATTGTTGGAGACCTTCTCGCCGTGCTGGAAGCAGAGTTGCACGGCGTAGTAAAGCTTGTCCTGAGTGGGCGAGATGAGCACTGCTCCAGCCCCCGCGCCCTGGTGCGCAAAGGCACCAGCAAAATACATGACCTAGCTGTCTGGTGCCTCACTTCCTGGGGAGGTGGACCGGTCTTCTCCTTCCTCAAGAGCCGGGGCATCTGTCCTTTGTGCCACAAAATCGGCGAGCGCGGCTCCCTTGATGACCGTGGTGGTGCTGAACTCCAGTTGGAATGCTTGCAGCTCGATGTTCCATTCAGCGAACCTTCCGGATGAGTTCGGGCTCCTAAGTACCCTCTCCAATGGGTAAGATGAGATGACCTTGATGGGGTGCCCCTGGAAGTAGTGTCGTAGCTTGCGCGAGGCCACCAAGAGTGTGAGCAGGAGCTTTTGTGGCATGGGGTAGCGTGCCCTTGCGTCTCGCAGTACGGTGCCGACGAAGTACATCGGGTGCTCGACGAGGGCTGGCACACTGTTGATGCTCGGGTCTTGCGGAGATTGTGGCGTATCCTGAGGTAGAGTGTTTCCTGAGACTTGGCCGTCCTCAGGAGCTTCCACGATGTCGCCCTGCCGAGCTTGATCTTCCACCACGGATGGCTCCGGTGTGCCATCCTGACCCTGCGCTGCATCTACTCTGGCTTGGCACAGCACACCCTTGTCTTGGCGCTCCTCCCGAACCGGCACCAGTGCTGCGCTGGCGGAGTACGGGGTGGCGGCAAGGTAGAGTACCAGAGGCTCGAGAGGCCGTGGAGCCACCATCACTGGGGGGCTGGTGAGGTATTTCTTGATATCTTGGAAGTCCAGGTCGGCCTCCGGGGTCCACTCGAAGGGGCCTTTCTTCTTCATGAGCTTAAAGAAGGGTAAGGCACGCTCGCCTAGCTTAGAGAAAAAATGCCCTAATGTGGTCACCCGTTCTGCCAGCTTTTGCATCTCCTTGAGGGTCTGTGGTGGGCTCATGTCTTCGATGGCATTGATCTTCTCCGGGTTCGCCTCGATCCCTCTGTGGGATACGAGAAACCCTAGAAGCTTGCCAGAGGGGACGCCAAACATGCATTTATCCAAGTTAAGCCTCAAGTTCACCCGACACAAACTCTCAAAGGTCTCCTCCAAGTCTTGAATCAACGTCCTCGCCTTGCGAGATTTGACCACTATGTCATCAACGTAGGCCTTTGTGTTCCTGCCGAGCTGCCGCCCCAAGGCGATGTGCATCAACCACTGAAAGATTGCATCAGCATTGCGAAGGCCGAAAGGCATGCAGGTGTAGCAATACACCCCACATGGTGTCAATAAGGCCGTCTTCTCCACATCCTCCATCGCCATCTTGATCTGATGGTATCCAGAGAACGCATCCAGGAAACATAGCAAATCGCACTCGGCTGTGGAGTCGACGATTTGATCGATGCGCGGAAGGGGGAACGGATCTTGGGGCAGGCTTTGTTGAGGTTGGTGAAGTCGACACACATCCGTTCCTTCCCACCTTTCTTCGGTATTACGACAGGGTTCGCCAGCCAATCAGGGTACCGAACTTCTTGAATGGTGCCAGCCGCCTCTAGCTTGCATGTCTCTTGGACGATGAAGGCCTGCTTCTCGGCTAACAGCCGTCTCGCCCGCTGCTTCACGGGGCGCATGTTGGGGCACACCCTTAGATGATGCTCGATCACCTCTCTCGGGACCCCTACCAGCTGATTGGGCTCCCACGCGAATATTTCCTTGTTCGCACGCAAAAAGCTCACCAAAGCTTCTTCTTGTTCCCGGTCTAGCCTGGTTCCTATGGTAAAGGTGGCTCCTGAAGACCCGTCCTCGTCAACCGGCACCTGCTTGGTCTCTGCCTTGTCTTGGGTGAACAATTGCTTCTTCTTGGCGGGCGCGGTCTCCTTGGTCTTGGGCGTGCTGGCGCCGGCTGGCTGCACTGCTGCCGCGGTCTTGAAGGCGAGCCTGAGCGTCGTTACCGCCTCCTTAGTGTCCCCCTTGATGGTGAGGACGCCCTTGCTCCCTGGCATCTTCATGAGGTTGTAGGCCGGGTGAGTCGCCGCCATGAACTGAGCGAGAGCCGGGTACCCGAGTATGGCATTGTACGGGAGACCGATGCGGGCGATGTCGAAGTCCACTAGCTAAGTGCAATAGTTGTCGCGCGTGCCTAAGGTGACGGGGAGGCGGATCTGCCCCAGAGAGTGGGCAGCTCCGCCGCCTACTCCCGAAAAAGGCTTGCTAAGGTTGAGCCTCTCGGGCGGCACGTGGAGGAGGCTGAAGGCTTCTACGGAGAGAAAGTTTAGGCCGGCACCGCCGTCGATGAGGGTCTTGGTGACGGCCACGTTGCAGATGGTAGGCGTGTAGAGCACTGGGAGCATGCCAGAGCCAGCGGTGGAGCCGGGGTGGTCTTCTGAGTCGAAGGTGAGGTCGGCCTCTGGCGCAGCCCGACCTGGCGGAGCCCCCGGGCGCTTGTTGGCTGCCCCAATCTGATGGAAGAAAGGCTTGATGTGGCGATCTGAAGCGGCGCTTGAGAGCCACCCAGCAGCGCCGCGACTGCGTGGTGCGCCGGCACCGCGTAGTGCACGGTGAAGAGGTTGCGGAGTTCCTCCCAGGATGCCACCGTGGACCCCGGGAGGTTGAGCAGCCAAACGCGTGGCTCACCGGCGAGGGCCATGGGGAACCAGTTGGCCATGATCTTGCCGTCGCCTCCGGCATCAAGGACGGCCTCCTCGTACTTCTGCAGGAACGGTGCTGGGTCCGCCGCACCGTCGTAACACGGTGGCATGTCCGGCTTGAACTTGGTCAGCCACTCCACTCGCCGCAGGGAGGGGGCCAGGGCTCGATACCCAGACTCCCTGCTGCTGGTGTCGGTCGTAGAGGCGGATGGCAGCGCGCCTGCCACGGGAGCAAAGCGCGGCGGCGCGGGGCGCAAGTTGGTGGAGAGGAGCTCCGGCGCATCCCCTACCTGGCGCGCCAAATGTCGGATGTGGGGTTCCGGCAAACCCTTAAGGTTCGAACACTGGGGTGCGCGCAAAGTCTTTCCCTCCTACCGATCTACGCTCTAGCTCGCTAAGATCTTAAGTGACGAACTCGGATTTAACTCACAAACACGTAAAGACACGGGGTTTATACTGGTTTGGGCCACCTTTGTGGTGTAATACCCTACTCCAGTGTGGTGGTGGTTGATTGCCTCTTGGGCTAATGGTGAACAGTACAAGGGAAGAACAGCCTCCTGAGGTTGAGGTGTTCTTGTGCGTATGAACTTGCGGCGTGTGGATTCGATGAACTGCTCGATCCCCTACTACCGTGGTGGCTAGTCCTATTTATAGAGGCCCTGGTCCTCTTCTCAAATATCGAGCAGGAAGGGAGCCAACAACGGCGGGCAAATTTGAAGCGGGACAACTAGTACAAGCTATCCTGACAAAAGCGGTCTTAGCCTACGAAAAGCTCTGGGGTGACGTCGTCTTGGGCTCCACGGTGACCTCCGCCTTGCCATCCTCCTGGTCTTGGTCTCGTTGCACCGATATAGCAACCTTTGCCTGATGCCTCGGTACTCTTCGCCTGCGCTGGCCTCCTTAGCATAAAAGAGAAAATAAGGACGCTGCGCGCACCGGCGCCCGCCTGGCACCGTTCGTCATGGCTCACGTCACGAGAGCCTCGTGAGCCTGCCTAGCTAGGCCACTCCAGAGGAGGTCTTGCGTCGTCCGCCTCGCGAGGCTTGGACCCTCGCGAGGGTCTTGGGTGCCTTGTTGACGAAGATGGGTCGTACGGCCTGCTGCTTGGCCACGCGGTGGGCCGCAGGCAGGCAAGTCTGGGAACCCCCGTTCCCAGAACGCCGACAATAACATTAAAGATAAACTTCTTGAGAAGACTGATAAAACCACTTGTGTGTGGCGCTGCTTTGTTATATCGGATCTTCATAGAGAAGAAGTATAAAAATATTTTAAACTAACTGAACACATTGAGATGTATAAAGTCTGATGATATAGGCGTGGTGAATATTTATACTTCATCAATGTTATGGGTAAATATTATTTACTTGATAAAGCATAAGGACTGGAATATTTGAAATAGTTCAAAGAAATTCAGGATAAAGATATAATATTATTATGACAGAAGATAAAAGAATTATTCTTTCACGAAGAAATATATCTAAGGCACAAGTTTAGCAAGCAATTGAATAATTGTGGAATTATTATTACCGATATGCTCTTACTAAATTTTTTGGGATCTATGGATGAAACATCATAATTTTCACTAAACAGATGCACCATCTAAATGTCTGATAAAATTATAGAGTTATAGAATATTTCAGACCAATGCTTGATTGCAGGTTTTGTGTTCCTCTCACAAAAATCAAAGGACAAAAAGTTTGTCAGAAAATAAATATTTTTCAAGAAAAGCATTGCTTGTTAAAGGAGTAAATGGGAGGATAATACAGATTATTAAGATTACTGAACCTCTGTCTTAAATTGTAACAAGATTAAAACCAGAAATGTTCTGGACGATTAGCTCCAGACAGCGAAGCCCTGCCGGGTCGTGAAGGCTGCACGCTTCCAACCAAGTAGAAAGGTCGTGCTTTCGATCTCCGGTTCGAGGGACTATTCATGGGCGGTTCGTGGGATCATCCATCGATGGTTCGAGGGACTCCAAGTATAATCTATACCGACACGTTCTCCATCGCTGCAACTCGGTGACGGTAACGACCATGATCCCAATCCATTATGCATCTTCATATTGACCTTGGGTGTGCATATGCATGATTTTTTTGTTTTCTACTATGTTACCCAACGACTAGGTCATCGGAGTTCGCAGGAAAAGTTGAGCACGACTCGTGTGTGGAAGAACTCGGTGTTCCGATGCTCCTGGACGGTGGTGAGGTGGTCGGACAGACACAGACGATGATGGCAGGGCTCCTGGTGGTCCTAGTTGGTGCCAGGGTGGACGGAGTCGACGATGCGGGGCTGCTGAAGTTGCAGATGACGTCGAGAAGCTTCGGGTTTGGACCTGGTGGTCGTTCCCATGTGCCTGAGGATGAATGGATGGGTCAGGAAGATGCACGCGATCACAGCGATCAAGATGGACAAGATGCACGTCCAAATGGATGACAAAGCTCATCGAAGCAACAACGGCGGCGGCGCTGAGCTTCGATCTCCGATGAAGGTGGTGTTCCAGGCGGCAAACCTCGCAACGAAGATGTCCAAAGGACTCGTTGGAGTTGGTGGATACGGTAGTGGTGGCTGGCCTCGGGGGTGGCTACGGTGGTCGGAATTTAGTGGTTAGGGTTGCGGTCAGTGCGGAAATGGAGAGCTCGTGTTGGATCAGCCTGTCAGGAAGGGCGAGCAAGAGCAGAGGTGAAAGCACAAGTGCTCCCTGGGTGATTTTGGTAATTAATGTCAACATATTTCTTGTTGGACTAATAGTTCTATCTAGTGTATTTCATACAAGTTCAACAATGGCGTCGCAAGGAAAAGAGGATGTGGAACCCCTTCAAAATGCCAAGGACAAAGATTGGAAAAACCTCAAGACTCTTCATCTTTATTTTAGTGATCCAAGATCACATTGAGTCCATAGGAAAGCCAATATTATTAAAAGGGGATGAGGTGTTTCTTAATGGATTACTTGCTCAAGCGCTTAGTGATCTTGCTCCAAAACCCTTAGCCACTTTCTCCATCCAATTATGTCCAAACCCTAAACTCCAACTCATCCCCATCGATTCTTTCTATCCGGAGCCACCGAGTTAATATGACATAGCCACCGCCAGAAACCCTAACAGTTCGGTCTCACCGATATGGATCTCAGTCTCACCGAGATGGCCTTGCTAACACTCTGTGATCTATTGCATTCGCTTTGGTCTCACCGAGTTTATGCAATCGGTCTCACCGAGTTGGCTTGACAGATTCTCTGTTGCTTACTACTTCACTTTGGTCCCACTGAGTTGATGACGGCGCCACCGAGATGATGTTTGCCCTAAGCCCTAGCACAGCGGTCCCACTGAGTTGTTCCAGTCTGTCCCATCGTGATTCCTAGCGTTCACATTTTTGAACTGATCGGTGCCACCAGGTTTAACCATTCAATCTCACCGAGATGAGTCAAATGTGTGTAAAAGTTGGATTCTGTGTGGAGGCTATATATACCCCTCCACCCCCGTCTCCATTTGTGAGAGAGCCATCAGAACGTGCCTACACTTCCACCATTCATTTTCTGAGAGAGAACCACCTACTCATGTGTTGAGATAAAGAGATTCCATTCCTACCATTTGAACATTGATTTCTAGCCATATCCAAGTTGCTTTCCACTCAAACCACTCTTCCACCATAGCCAATCTAAGAGAGACAGTTGAGTGTTGGGGAGACTATGATTTGAAGCACAAGAGCAAGGAGTTCATCATCAACACACCATCTATTACCTTTTGGAGAGTGGTGTCTCCTAGATTGCTTAGGTGTCGCTTGGGAGGCTCCGTCATGATGTGGAGTTGAACCAAGAAGTTTGTAAGGGCAAGGAGATCGCCTACTTCGTGAAGATCTAGCCGAGTGAGGCAAGTCGTTCGTGGGCGATGGCCATGGTGGGATAGACAAGGTTGCTTCTTTGTGGACCCTTCGTGGGTGGAGCCCTCCATGGACCCGTGCAGCCGTTACCCTTCGTGGGTTGAAGTCTCCATCAACGTGGACGTACGATAGCACCACCTATCGGACCCATGCCAAAAATTCTCCGCATCCCCATTGCGTTTGCACACTCCAATCCCATCCCTTTACTTTGTTGCAACTTGCATGCTTTACTCTTTCCTCTGCATATACTCTTGTCATGCTTGCTTGAAATGTATTGTGAGTGCTTTAACATGTGCTAAACTCAACCTTAACTTGAAGAAATTAAAAACTGCCACTTTTGCTTGTTAAGGGTCTAATCACCCCCCTCTAGACCCCTCTTCTCGATCCTTCCAGGAGGTGTCATGGTTTTGTCATGACAAATGTACTCGTGAAAGGACTTAGTCGTGAGGCCATCATCGCTAAGTGGAAGCTTGAACGGGGTTGGTCGGGATCATGAGACATGAGTTTACCCATGTTCGGCCCCTCACGATGGAGGTAAAAACCTACTCCTGCTTGATTGTTATTGATGATGATGATCTCGATTACGAGGGTGCGAATTGGCTAACCTAGTACTCGAGAGCTTCTAACTTATCCTTTCTTCCTCAGGGGATCCCCTTTATATACAGGTGATGACCCACAAGTATAGGGGATCAATCGTAGTCCTTTCGATAAGTAAGAGTGTCGAACCCAATGAGGAGCAGAAGGAAATGCCAAGTGGTTTTCAGCAAGGTATTTCTGCAAGCACTGAAATTGTCGGTAACAGGTAGTTTGCTAGCAAGATAATTTGTAACGAACAAGTAACGGTAACGGTAAATAAAGTGCAACAAGGTAGCCCAATCCTTTTGTGGCAAAGGACAGGCCAAAACGGTCTCTTAAGATAAGCAAAGCGTTCTTGAGGGTACACGGGAATTTCATCTACTCACTTTCATCATGTTGGTTTGATTCGTGTTCGCTACTTTGATAATTTGATATGTGGGTGGACCAGTGCTTAGGTGTTGTTCTTACTTGGAAAAACCGCATACTTATGATTAACCCCCTCGCAAGCATCCGCAACTACGAGTAAAGTATTAAGATAAAATCTAACCATAGCATTAAAATTCTAGATCCAAATCGGTCCCTTACGAAGTAGTGCATAAACTAGGGTTTAAGCTTCTGTCACTCTAGCAACCCATCATCTAATAAATACTCCAAAATGCATTCCCTTAGGCCCAAATATGGTGAAGTGCCATGTAGTCGACATTCACATGGCACCACTAAGGGAATCACAACATACATATCATCAAAATATCGAACACATATCAAGTTCACATGAGTACTTGCAACAAGATTTCTCCCATGAACTCAAGAACAAGAGTAACTACTCACAAATGATAATCATACTCAAGATAAGTGGGGTATTAAATAGCATAATGGATCTAAACATATAATATTCCACCAAATAAACCATATAGTAATCAACTACAAGATGTAATCAACACTACTAGTCACCCACAGGTACCAATCTGAGGTTCCGGTACAAAGATTGAACACAAGAGATGAACTAGGGTTTGAGAGGAGATGGTGTTGTTGAAGATGTTGATGGAGATTGCCCTCCCAAAGATGATAGGGTTGTTGGTGATGACAATGACGATTATTTCCCCCTCCAGGAGGGAAGTTCCCCCAGCAGAATCGCTCCACTGGAGGGCAAAAGTGCTCCTGCCCAAGTTCCGCCTCGAGACGGTGGTGATTCGTCCTGAAAGTCCCGCTCTGATTTTTTCTAGGTCAAAATGACCTATATACCAGAAGATGGGCACCGGCGGTGTGCTGAGGAGAGCACAACCCACCAGGGCGCGTGATACATCTCCAACGTATCTATAATTTTTTATTGTTCCATGTTGTTATATTATCAATCTTCGATGTTTTACAATCATTTTATAGCAACTCTATATCATTTTTTGGGAGTAACCTATTGACATAGTGCCCAGTGCCAGTTGCTATTTTTTGGTTGTTTTTTTACTATGCAGAAAATCAATACGAAACGGAGTCCAAACGTAGATTTTTTCTGGATCAGAAGACACCTGTTGGGCCAAAGAAGTACCAGTGGGGGGCTCCGAGGGGAGCACAACCCACCTGGGTGCGCCTGGGGGCCCAGGCGCACCCTGGTGGGTTGTGCCCACCTCGGCCGCCTCCCGCACCGCCTCTTTGCTCTATAAATACCCTGAAAATCCAAAAACGCTAGGGGAGTCGACGAAACATAATTCCAGCCACCGCAAGTTCCAGAAACACCAGATCCAATCTAGACACCATCACGGAGGGGTTCATCATCCTCATTGGTGCCTCTTCGATGATGCGTGAGTAGTTCATTGTAGACCTTCGGGTCCGTAGTTAGTAGCTAGATGGCTTCCTCTCTCTTTTGGTTATCAATACAATGGTCTCTTGGAGATCTATTTGATGTAAATTTTGCGGTGTGTTTGTTGTGATCTGATGTCTACTACATAACTTGTTCTTGTAGAGTCGTGTTGGGCCTCCAAGCGCAGAGTTTTGTAGGACAATAGCAAATTTCCGTCAAGCGGATGACCTAAGGTTTATCAATCCGTGGGAGGCGTAGGATGAAGATGGTCTGTCTCAAACGACCCTGCAACCAAATAATAAAAAGTCTCTTGTGTCCGCAAAACACCAAATACAATGGTAATTTGTATAGGTGCACTAGTTCGACAAAGAGATGGTGATAAAAGTGTAGTAATGATAGTAGATATTGATTTTTGTAATAGGAACAAAAAAAACAGCAAGGTAACAATTGATGAAACAAAGCACAAACGGTATTGCAATGCTTGAAAATGAGGCCTAGGGTCCGTACTTTCGCTAGTGCAATCTCTCAACAATGCTAATCTAACTGGATCCTATAACCATCCCTCAATGTGCGATGAAGAATCACTCCAAAGTTCATATCTAGCAGAGAGCATAAGAATAAATTGTTTGTAGCTATTCTTTCCGATCGACCTATCCAAGTGTTCGTACTAAAATAACACCAAGTTATTTTTTCCAATCGATCTATCAAGAGTTTGTACTAGACATAACACCAAAACAAACTCAGATTCACAATACTCAATCCAACACAAAGAATCTCAAAGAGTGCCCCAAGATTTCTATCGGAGAAACAAAGAAGAGAACGTGCATCAACCCCTATGCATAGATTAACCCAATGTCACCTCGCGGATCCGCGAGTTGAGTGCCAAAAGACATATCAAGTGAATCAATATGATACCCCATTGTCACCACGGGTATTCATAGCAAGACATACATCAAGTGCTCTCAAATCCATAAAAGCATTCAATCTGATAAAAGAAATCTCAAAGGGAAAACTCAATTCACAACAAGATAGAGAGGGACAACACCATATGATCCAACTATATTAACAAAGCTCGCGATACATCAAGATCGTGACATCTCAAGAACACGAGAGAGATATTAAACACATAGCTACTAGTACAAACCCTCAACCCCGAGGGTGGACTACTCCCTCCTCATCATGGTGGCCGCCGGGATGATGAAGATGGCCACCGGTGATGATTTCCCCCTCCGACAGAGTGCTGGAACGGGTCTAGATTGGTTTTTCGTGGCTACAGAGGCTTGCGGTGTCGGAACTTCTGATCTAGGGTTATCTTCCCGGGTTTTGGAATATCTGGCAATCTATAGGGCGAAGAGGCGGTGCGGGAGGCCACCGAGGTGGGTACAACCCAACTGGGTGCGCCTCGGCCCCCAGGCACGCTCTGGTTGGTTGTGCTCCCCTCGGAGTTCCCCTCTGGTACTTCTTTGGCCCACTAGGTTTCTTCTGGTCCAGAAAAATCTCCAAAAAGTTTCGCTGCGTTTGGACTCCGTTTGGTATTGATTTCGTGCGATCTAAAAGACAAGGAAAAAATAGCAACTGGCACTGGGCACTATGTCAATAGGTTAGTCCCAAAAAAAGATATAAAGTTTTTATAAAATGATTGTAGAACATACAAAAATGATAATATAGCATCATGAATACTTCATAAATTTTAGATACGTTGGAGAAGTATCAGGATCTGATGAACTTTGAGTTTATGATCATATTCTATTTTATCCATGAAAGTTATTTGAGTTTTGATCTCTTATATGCATGATTACTTATAGCCTCGTATTTCTTCTTCGAATCTTTGGTTTAGTTAGGCCAACTAGATTGATTTTTATTGCCATGGGAAGAGGTGCTTTGTGATGGGTTCGATCTTACGGTGCTCAATCCCAGTGACAGAAGGGGACATGCCACGTATTTATCGTTGCTATTAAGGATAACAAGATGGGGTCTATTCCTACATGAATAGATCTTTTCTACATCATGTCATCGCTCTTATTGCATTACTCCGTTTCTCCATGAACTTAATACACTAGATGCATGCCGGATAGAGGTCGTTGTGTGGAGTAATAGTAGTAGATGCAGGCAGGAGTCGGTCTACTAATCTTGGGCGTGATGCCTATATAATGATCATTGCCTAGATATCGTCATAATTATTTGATGTTCTATCAATTGCCCAACAGTAATTTGTTTACCCACCGTATGCTATTTTTCTCGAGAGAAGCCACTAGTGAAATCTACGACCACCGGGTCTATTCTTTATCATATTTGCCGTCGAGATCTATTTTTGTTTGGTTTTATTTCCAGATCTATTATTTCAAAAAAACCAAAAATAACTTGCTGCACTTTTCCTTTATTTATTTACTTTTCTTTACTGCGAGATCTATTTATCCAATCTACTACAAAACAAATCTATCTTTTACCCGAGAGGGATTGATAACCCCTCTTACGCGTTGGGTTGCAATTATTTGTTCGTTGTGTGCAGGTACCGTTTACATAGTGTTGTGTGTTTCTCCTACTGGTTCGATAACTTTGGTCTCATCACTGAGGGAAATACCTACCATAGGTGTGCTGCATCATCCCTTCCTCTTTGGGGAAATACCGACGTAGTTCAAGCCGCATCAAAAGGAATTTCTGGCGCCGTTGCCGGGGAAACATCATCAACATCTATCAGGTTCCTAATCACAAATCTCATCTCCTTGAAATTTACATTATTTGCCATTTGGCTCTCATTTTCATCTCCCCCACTTCACAAAATTTTTCCGTTTTATTCGCCCTCTTTTTCGTTCGCCGTTTTTCTAGTCAGATCTCTTACTTGCTTGAACTTGTCACCATGAGTGGCTTTGGTATGGCATAAACAGATGATGGCCTAGCTCCTAAAATTGGAAGATCTGGCAATCTGGATGCTAAAACTTTTGTTTTGGGGCAAGGGAATGTTATCGGAAAAGAACATATCCTAGAATTTTTCAATTGTATTGGAAATTTGACTCTCGATGATGCTCCTATACTTAAAAGAACTAAATCTTATGCGGAGGCCATTTCAATACTAGTTCTGAAACTTGAAAATAGATTTATCCGTACCCACCCTACCTTGCAAAGATTATTTTATGAGCTTCCCGTTATAAAGGATCCTAAGGCTAAAAAGCTAGCTACCCTTGTTCTTATGAATGAATTTGACTACATAGTACGGGAAGCTAGAATTTTTTTTTGAATTTTATGGGATGAGCCATGAAAAACAGGTGATAAATGCGATCCTTTATAATAGTGATTATATGTTGAGACATTTTCTTGGAAATAATCAAAAAAATATGACAATCTTAATAGGAAATCCCCATTTTAGATATAATCCTACAAGTTTTTAATGATGTTAATCAACACTATTCTTGGATTGTTGTCGGAAATCAAAGGGGATATGTAAACGGGTAACTTGATGATGCTAAAATTTCTATGGATAATGTGTTTCAAGTATTTTTTGCAAAACCATCTGATAAGAACACATCTATGGAAAATAAGAAGAAAGACGACGACACTTTGATCTTTGCATTAAACCTTGTTAGGGGCATAAAACGATAGCGCTTGTTGGGGGGCAACCCAAGGAATAAAATTTATTTTTGCCATTTTCTTTCTGTTCTTGAGTGTTTGAACAATTATGCAATTGTTATGATTGTGTTTTTATGTTTTAATTAGTGATTGTGCCAGAAAAGCCTTTGGGATCATGTTGGGTGATAGTTGCTTTGATCTTGTTGAAAAATAGAAACTTTGCGCCCAGTAAAATAATTTTGAAAATTCACAGAAGCGCGATAAAATCCTGATTTTTGTACACAAGATTGATATACAAATTGCCTATGTTGTCCTAATTTTTCAGAATTTTGGATTTATAGAAGTATTCGTAGTTTTCAGCAATACAGAATGTTCTGTTTTTGGCAGATTATGTTTTATTTGCGTTGTGTGCTTATTTTGATGAATCTACGGTTTGCATTAGAGGGTATAAGCCATGGTAAAGTTGGAATACATTAGATATAATACAAAAATAAAATATGAATGGGTTTGCAACAGTACTTAGAGTAGTAATTTACTTTGTTATACTAACGGATCTTACGAAGGTTTTGTTGAGTTTTGTGTGATTGAAGTTTCCAAGTTTTGGGTGAGATCATGATGGATGAAGGAATAAGGAGTAAGAAGAGCCTAAGATTGGGGATGCCCGTGGCACTCCAAGTTAATATCCAAATAGGAACAAGCAAATAAGCTTGGGGATGCCCCGAGTGGCATCCCCTCTTTCTTCTAACGACCATCAGTATTTTACTTGGAACTATATTTTAATTTGTCACATATCCCCTCTTAGCTTTTTTCGATTTTTAGTTTAAGTCAAGTATCCTTGCTGAACACACCTATTTGAGGGAGCCAAAATTATGCTATGATTTGTTAGAATTGCTTTATATGCTTCACTTAAATTTTTTGAGCTATGGAATTGCTCTAGTGCTTCACTTATATCTTTTTGAGCATGGTGTGCTTTATTAGTTTTGCAGAAATGCTCTCATGCTTCACTTATATTTATTTGAGGGTTAGTAAATTTTTTAAGAAATTCTCTCATGCTTCACCTAAATTAATTTGAGAGAAGAAATATTTTATGCTCATGTTCTTCACTTAGATTTGTTTGAGCTATCAAAAGCAACATATGAAATTAGATCCAAAGTGATATATATATTCAAGAGGGATATAATAAAAAATTCATGAAGATCATTGGACAAAATAAACTTGATTCTTTGTAATAGTTTTGAGATATGATGATAGTGATATGTGAGTTATGTTGACGAGTAATTATTGTTTAGTAATATTTATGTTAAGGTTTATGATTCCCTATGCAAGCACGGAAGTCAATAGTTATGCCATGAAATTGCATCCTACTTGTGGTGCATTATTCGGTGTTAGTTATGCTTAATGGTCGCTTCTGTGATTTTTTATTTGTTGGTTGTATGCTTCTCAATCTTTTGCTAGCCTTCACTTGTACTAAGTATGATTACTACTTGTGCATCCAAAATCCTTAAACCCAGTTTTGCCATATGAGTCCACTATACCTACCTATATGCGGTATTTTAGTGCCGTTCTAAGCAAATTTGTATGTGCCATCTCTAATCTTCAAAATAAATATCCTTTTTGTGTGCTCGTACCGCTCATGAAACGGCAGGGGGTGGCTGATATTTTTCCATGCTAGATGTGTTATTCTCAAGATGAGTGTTTATTCATTTGTCATTGCACGAGAGTTCGACAAAGGTATTAGGGATGCCCATTCCTGAAAAGAAAAATGAATTTACTTTATGTTGTCAAATAATAAATTCCTTGGAAAGTGTTGGTTTGTACGGCACCCGTGGATACGGTTAGCTGTGGAATGTGAAAGTATGGTGGAAAAAGGAATAAACTTTATTTTCTGTTTGGGAACCGCCTATGATATATCTAGCATGGAAAGTATTGGGAACTACTAGATTGTTTTTGTTGAAAGGAAAAACATGCCACCCAAAATGTTTTATCTCTATCTTTTCGCTTTGAGCTCTGGCACCTCTACAAATCCCTACTTCCCTCAGCGAAGGGCCTTTCTTTTTAATTTATGCTATTTTTATTTTTATTTTGAGTCTCCATCTTCTCTTGAAAAGCACCAACTAAGGGGCACTATGATCGTACTTGAGCATTGGGTGTAGCTAATATGCGAGTGTGTTTCATGAATGGATCAATGACTGGGCATAATGGGCTAGGGATAACTTGCTTTAGTGTTGATATTTTGAAAGACATGGTTGCTTGTTGATATGCTTGAGTATTGAAATCTTCATGTCAAAACTAGACTATTGCTTTGAATCATATAAAAGTCCAAATGTCCATGCTACAAAACAAAAGAATATGTGATGAACATGATAGGCAGCATTCCATATCAAAAATTCTATTTTTATCTTTTACCTACTCGAGGACGAGCAAGAATTAAGCTTGGGGATGCTGATACGTCTCCAACGTATCTATAATTTTTGATTGTTCCATGCTGTTATATTATCAATCTTGGATGTTTTACAATCATTTTATAGCAACTTTATTTCATTTTTTGGGACTAACCTATTGACATAGTGCCCAGTGCCAGTTGTTGTTTTTTGCTTCACAGAAAATCAATACCAAACGGAGTACAAATGCAGCCAAACTTTTTGGAGTTTTTTCTGGACCAAAAAACACATGTTGGGCCAAAGAAGTACTAGAGGGGGCTCCGAGCGGAGCACAACCCACCTGGGCACGCCTGGGGGCCCAGGAGTGCCCTGGTGGGTTTTGCCCACCTTGTCCTCCTCCCGCACCGCCTCGTTGCTCTATAAATACCCTAAAAATCCAAAAACCCTAGGGTGCCGATGAAACACAATTCCAGCCGTTGCAAGTTCCAGAAACACCAGATCCAATCTAGACACCTGTTGGGGAACGTTGTAATTTCAAAAATTTCCTAGGCACACGCAAGATCATGGTGATGCATAGCAACGAGAGGAGAGAGTGTTGTCCACGTACCCTCGTAGACCGAAAGTGGAAGTGTTATGACAACACGGTTGATGTAGTCGTACATCTTCACGATCCGACCGATCCAAGTACCGAACGCATGGCACCTACGAGTTCAACACACGTTCAGCTCGATGACGTCCCTCGAACTCACGATCTAGGAGAGCTTCAAGGGAGAGTTCCGTTAGCACGACGGCGTGATGACGGTGATGATGATGCTACCGACGCAGGGCTTCGCCTAAGCACCACTACGATATGACCGAGGTGGATTAGGGTGGATGGGGGCACTGCACTCGGGTTGGAACAATAAACTTGTGTGTCTATGGGGTGCCCCCTCCCCCGTATATATAGGAGTGGGGGAGGGGAGGGGCCGGCTGTCGGTGTCAAAACCGGCTGATCTCGGGTAGGGGTCCCCGAACTGTGCGTCTAGGCGGATGGTAACAGGAGACAAGGGACAGGATGTTTTTACCCAGGTTCGGGCCCTCTCGATGGAGGTAAAACCCTACTCCTGCTTGATTAATATTAATGATATGGGTAGTACAAGAGTAGATCTACCACGAGATCAGAGAGGCTAAACCCTAGAAGCTAGCCTATGGTATGATTGTTGTTCGTCCTACGGACTAAAACCCTCCGGTTTATATAAGCACCGAAGAGGGTTAGAGTTACACAGTGTCGGTTACAATGGTAGGAGATCTACATATCCGTATCGCCAAGCTTGCCTTCCATGCCAAGGAAAGTCCCATCCGGACACGGGACAAAGTCTTCAATCTTGTATCTTCATAGTCCAGGAGTCCGGCCAAAGGTCATAGTGCGGCTATCCGGACACCCCCTAATCCAGGACTCCCTCAGTAGCCCCTGAACCAGGCTTCAATGATGACGAGTCCGGCGTGTAGATTGTCTTCGGCATTGCAAGGCAGGTTCATCTCCAAATCCTGTGTACCTGTTGATAGTGTCCGGCTTCTCGTAAGTATCGCGCTCCTTGGCTTCCACGCCCAATAATGACCATCTTCCACGTGTTGAACGAATGTGAAAAGCCAGGGTATTTTTACATTTACCCCCCTAGCTGCGCAAATGAGCTGCCTATATAAGAGATGAGGATCTATATCTGAATCACACCATCTTCCCTTCGCGAGCTTTCATCGGAGCGCATCTGACAAAAATCCATTCCACCATGGATAGTCGACGCGGCTCCTCCTCTCACCCTCCCAGTCCTCAGCCTGGAGAGTGGGAGAGATGCTCCGTCCCGCACAGTGAGCTAGTGATGCTCCAAACCAAGGGATTTCTTCCCCCAGCCTTCATGGTTCCGGTTCGAGCCGGACTCGCCACCTATAAGGGCGGAAAACAGGCGGAGAGCGTCCCCAGTCCCTCCCGAGGAGAGCGGGTATGCCTTGTCCCTTATTTGTTAAGAGGGCTCGGATTTCCAATTCATCCGTTTCTCCGGGGGATCCTGGAGTTCTATGGCCTCCAGTTGCACAACCTTACGCCTGCCTCCATTCTGCATATTGCGGGCTTTGTAGCCCTTTGCGAGCTGTTTTTGGGCATCGAGGCTCATTTCGTGCTGTGGAAGAGTTTCTTCTGCCTCGTACCCCGTTCTCAGGAGGGGTCGATATATCAAGTGGGCGGAGCCAAACTATGGCGCATTGTCGGGACCGGATACCTATCCGGAACCCCGAAGAAGGCGTCCGAAGACTGGCCTTCAGAATGGTTTTATATAGAAGATGTCCCCCTGCCGGACCCTGTTCGGATCGGCCTCCCAGAGTTCAGTAATGCTCCTTTGAAGAAACGCCTAAGCTGGCGTCCACGGAGCTCTTAGAGGGAAAATGACATGGACGTCCTTTTCCTGATGCGCCGAATAAGGTTGTTGGCTCATTCCGGACTGACCATGATTGGAGTCATGGCCACATGCATTACGCGGGGGGTGCAGCCGCTCCAGTATAGAGGCCACCCCATGTGGGATTTCAATAGGGAGGATGATGCCACCCGTCATGGCCGTAAGGGGCCGGGATCGGTCGCCGATCTGATGAAGACCTTGTCCGCATTGTACAAGGGAGAAGAGGAGGAATTTCTTCGCTTGAATCCACAGGACGGATTTTCTATGAACAATCCACCAAGCTGGGTAAGCGGTCATTTCCTTTTGCCCATCCGATCCATATTCCCATAGTCAAGTATCTCATTTTGTGATTTCGTCGCAGAATCGCGCCAGCCGTAAAGGATATAAACAGCCCGGCCCCCACAACCCGAAGATCCGGAATGGTTCTCGATCCGCCTCCCAAGAGGATCCGGACATATCGGTGGAGTTGATCAAGGGGTATTTCACCAATCGAGCATTGATAATGCCCTGGTTGCCATTACGGCCGATTACCCCGGAATACTTCCAGCCTCACAGGTAACTGAGACCGAAGCCCCAATACTTTGAGAATGATTCATCCGTGCTTATTTTTTATCACCATATACCAACGGTGTTTTGCAGGGGGAGCCCTTGAGGCGGAAGGCCGAGCCTGCGGCGGCTAGCCAACAAGGGGCAGCATGGCCCAGCAGGCTAAAAAGAAGTGCAGTCCGGATTGAAACGCCGGCGCAACGGTATGGCGTGTCACCTTATTCCCAGGTTTTATTTCGTAAGGCATACTAACGCTCGTGCTCTCTTCAGGAAAAAGAGCGCTCGTTGGACTATGTCCGGAGGGGTTGCCAATCTAGCCTCCGCCAGCTAGGCTTCAAAGCCAGGCCCAGAAGCGGAGGCGAACACGAGGCGTGCGTCGGATGCTCCTCCGACAGAGGATGCCGACAGATTGTCCGCCACCAACTCCGAGGTGGAGAGTGCCATGAATCACAGGCGCTGCTGGACAATTCATCGTGACACATGTTTCTCCCAAGAGGCATTGAATGCCTTCAATTCGGGAGATGCGCACCTCCGTGCCGCTCAAGATGGTCTAGCCAGAGCCACGGAGCAGTATGTAAAAGACATACGAGTGAGGAAATTTAATAGTTATATATGCCAGTAGCCCCCGAGACTTGAAATAGTTAGAATAACTGATTTAAGGATCATTTATTGTGCAGGGTCTTACAGAAAAGAATACCCAACTGTCCCAGGAGCTTCAAGAGTGCAAGGCCCAACTTGAGGCGCACAAGCCACGCCAGGGGAAGCCAAAGAGACCCCCTCTGGAAATATACGCATTAAAAGATAAGATTGTTGTAAAGTGCGGCATGTGTATAAATCTGAAATAACATTGCAGATGGCGCCGGGATGGATCCGGACAAGCAACAGCTCTTGCATCGGTTAAAGGCCGGCGAGAACGTGCTTACGAGGGTGAGGCAGGAGAAGAATAATCTCCAAGATGCCAACACCTAGCTGGGTGAGGAACTAAAAGATGTTCGAGCCCAGCTGTCTGACTCCGTTAAGGAGAATCAGCGGCTTCGACGCGGCATTTTTAGTAAGTGCTTAAACGAACTTTGAAAAAAGAGTTCGGCGAGGAAGTCCATTAACAGAGTTATGTCTGTAGGTATGCTCACAGGCCGTCCTGCAGAGGAAATGCCCTGATCTTCAGTGACCTTCTTCCCGAAGCTCTTGCAACTGCATTTAACGAAGTTCGGCAGGTGATGAAAGGCGCCGCCTGTGCCTTGTGGCTATCTGCCTCCCCCGCCTCAAGGCCTTGGGAGCTTATGGAGAGGTTCCAGGAGCGCGGGCGCTTCCAATTATGGAAGATATCGGCCTTCCGTCAAAGGCGCTTAGGGAGGCTCGGGCCATGATGAAGACGCTGTACACGGTTGGTCGACCCAAACCACATGGCCGAGGTCGGACTTGTGGGGCACGATGGGAAGGAGATCCCCTGTGAGCTTAGTGTACGGCCGTAGAATTGGCCACAAAGTATTCCCAAAGCAGGATCAGAACTAGACAGCCTGTTAGATGGCATTGAAGAGGAATACAATCAGTCAAATTGACTATGTATTTTAAAGTGACATGTAAAATGCCTTCAAGCCGGATTGTAGATCGTTTGTCATAGCGGACCTTTTTGCTTCAACCTCGGGACCCAATTGTCCGGAGTGTGTCCGAATACCCTCGCGGTTATAAAAATCGGGGCATGCGTGGAGACTAGGCATAGGGGTCATTATTGCTTTATCAGACAAGTGCCCAACTAGTTATGTTATATTACATGGTTAGTAAGAAACATCTTCCAGGAGAATAGTTCCGTTAGGGGTTCCTTTCTCGAGGCATGCCCTAAAGTGCATGTCCGGACTGTGAAAAAAGCAGAAAAACATCTGGGGGTAGATAAATAAATAGGTAAGTAATCTTCTTTTAGTTCACCGACCGAATATTCTCTTAAGAACGCTAGCTTTCGGCTTCACCCAGTCTGAGGTACACATCCGGCTAACCCGGCAGTAACAATCGCAGAGGTGCTCCTTTTACCACCTAGCCGAACAATCGGGAACGTAGGGGTAAGCACAGGAGCCAGGCAACCCAGCTTGGCCAAAACTTAAGTCATATCGATGGATATAGTGGTGAATAGAAGGTACATGCGGAAGTGTGACACATGTATTGGGCATGAAGCCCTTATAAATAAGCTTCTGTGAAAGAAGCCCCCAGGTATAATGAGCGTAGATAGCGCGTCAAGTGTGTGCGAACAATGCACCAACCAGCCTTGAAAGGCTGGGTAGAGAGAAAAAAGGAGGGAGAAGGAGAAAAATAGAAGACAACGTAAGTGTAAAATATGGACAGAGGAAGGAGACGAACTCAGAATCCGGCGCTAGGAGTAGAATCTTTGGAGACGGGTTGCGTTCCATGGGTTCGGCTCGAGTCGGTTATCCGATGCATCTCGCAGACGGTACGCTCCACCGGTCAGGACTTGGTCGATGATAAAGGGACCTTCCCATTTGGGCTTGAGTTTGTCCTTTTCTTGTCCGGCAGCGTAGAACTAGCTCGCCAACATTGTAAGTTTTGGCCCGCATTTCTGCTTTGATATCTTCGAGCCTGCTGTTGATAGAATGCGGAACGGGCTTTTGCTACGCCACGCTCCTCCTCCAAGGCATCCAACTGTCCCGCCGATCGAGCTCGGCTTCTCTTTCTTCATACATGCGCACGCTGGGTGAGTCATGAATTATGTTGCAGGCAGAACTGCCTCTCTACCAGATACCATAAAGAATGGTGTAAATCCGGTCGTGCGATTCAGAGTTGTCCGCAGCCCCGTAGCACGGAGTCGAGCTCCTCTACCCAAAGGTGTGTTAGAGTCCTTGAGGGACCGCACTAAGCTGGGTTTGATGCCGCTCATAATTAGACCATTTGCTCGCTCGACTTGACCGTTAGTTTGAGGGTGATAGACTGAAGCGTAGTCGAGCTTGATGCCCATGTTTTTGCACCAGAGTTTGACCTCGTCGGCCGTAAAGTTCGTGCCGTTATCAGTGATGATGCTGTGGGGGACATCGTAACGGTGTACGACCCCTGATATGAAGTCTATCACCGGTCCGGATTCGACCGTCTTAACAGGTTTGTCCTCTATCCATTTGGTGAATTTATCCACCATGACTAGTAGGTATTTTTGCTTATGGGTTCCCCCTTTAAGGGGTCCAACCATGTCAAGCCCCCAGACCGCAAAGGGCCAGGTGACGGGTATAGTTTTGAGTGCGGTGGGTGGCATGTGGCTTTGATTAGCAAAGAGCTGGCATCCTACGTATCATTGGACTAAGTCCTGAGCATCTGCCCAGGCCGTTGGCCAATAAAATCCTATACGGAAGGCCTTGCCTACAAGTGTCGGGCTGCAGCGTGGTGCCCGCCGAGTCCGGCATGAATTTCAGCCAGAAGATTCCGCCCTTCCTCTTCGGGGATACACCTTTGAAGGACTCCGGTTGTGCTTTTCTTATAAAGCTCTCCCTCATGGACCTTATAGGCTTTAGATCGCCGCACTATGCAACGGGCCTCGTTTTGGTCTTCGGGAAGTTCCTTCCTGGTTAGGTAGGCTAGGAATGGTTCTGTCCACGGGGCAATGACTGCCATTATTGCGTAATGAGGGTGTTATTTCGCTATGGCGTAACCACCAACCGTGTCGTAATGTTCGGTGTGGGGCAAGGCGGTTGGGTCCGGGAAATTATTTCCGACTCTCCTCCCATAATACGGATGGCTTGAACAGCCTCTCTAGGAAGATGTTGGGGGACGGCATCGCGCTTTGCACCGATGCGCGCCAACACGCTCTGCTCGGGTTGTTATCCCGGGCTATATGATGAAATTCGAGCCCCTCAAATCGAGCTGACATTTTTAGGACGACATTGCGATAAGCTACCATTTTCGGATCCTTGGCATCAAAGTCTCCATTTATTTGGGATATCGTGAGGTTCGAATCCCCACGCACCTCTAAGCGTTGAATGCCCATGGAGACTGCCATTCGGAGGCCATGTAGAAGAGCCTCGTATTCGGCTGCGTTGTTGGAGTCCGTATACATTATCTGGAGTACGTATTGAACTGTATCTCTGGTTGGGGACGTCAGAACGACGCCAGCTCCCAGGCCAGCCAACATTTTGGAGCCGTCGAAGTGCATTATCCAGTTGGAATATGCGCCGTACTCTTTAGGGAGTTCGGCTTCGGTCCATTCGGCGATGAAGTCGGCCAAAACTTGCGACTTAATAGCTCGCCGTGGCTTATAAGTTATGTCGAATGGGAGGAGCTCAATGGCCCATTTGGCGATCCGGCCCATCGCGTCGCGGTTATTTATAATTCGTTAAGCGGTACTTCGGAGGCTATTGTTATCGAACACTCTTGAAAGTAGTGTCGCAGCTTCCGGGATGCCATAAACACCGCGTACGCTATCTTTTGATAATGCGGGTACCGTGACTTGCATGGAGTTAGGACAGTGGACACGTAGTAAACTGGTTTTTGAAGAGGGAACTTGTGTCCGTCTGTTTCTCGTTCGACAACGAGCACCGTGCTTACAACTTGATGAGTTGCCGCGATATATAATAGCATTGGTTCGCCCATGTTGGGCGCGGCCAGGACCGGGTTTGTTGCCAATAAGGCCTTTATTTCTTCGAGTCCGGCCGTGGCGGCATCCGTCCACTCGAAGTGTTCGGTGCGTCGGAGGAGGCGATAAAGGGGTAATGCCTTTTCTCCCAAGCGGGAGATGAAGCGGCTTAGAGCCGCCATGCATCCAGTCAATTTTTGTATTTGCTTGAGGTCTTTTGGGATATCCAATTGTGACAGAGCTCAGATCTTGGCTGGGTTTGCTTCAATTCCTCTACCGGATACAATGAAGCCCAAGAGCTTTCCTACGGTACTCAAAACGCATTTTTCCGGGTTGAGCTTGATGTCATATGTTCGGAGATTATCGAATGTGAGCCTCAAGTCGTCTACTAGAGTTTCGACATGCTTGCTTTTGACGACCACATCGTCTACGTATGCCTCCACTATTTTGCCGATCTGGTTTGCCAGACATGTCTGAATCATGCGCTGATATGTTGCGCCGGCGTTTTTGAGCCCGAAGGGCATTGTGTTGAAGCAGAATGGGCCGTATGGAGTGATAAATGCCGTTGTGGCTTGGTCAGGCTCTGCCATCTTAATTTGGTGGTAGCCGGAGTATGCGTCGAGGAAGCACAATGAATCGTGTCCTGCAGTAGCATCGATAATTCGATCGATGCGAGGGAGGGGGAAGGGATCCTTTGGGCAAGCCTTGTTGAGGTCCTTGAAATCGACGCATGGGCGCCAGGATTTGTCCTTCTTTAGTACCATCACTAGGTTTGCTAGCCAGTCCGGATGTTTTATATCTCTAATGAATCCGGCCTCCAATAGTTTGGCTAGCTCCTCTCCCATGGCCTATCTCTTGGGTTCGGAGAAACGACGAAGAGCCTGTTTGACTGGCTTGAATTCTTTTAGGATGTTTAGGCTGTGCTCGGCCGGCCGGCGTGGGATTCCTGGCATGTCTGAAGGGTGCCACGCAAAAATGTCCCAATTTTCGCGTAGGAATTCTCTTAGTGCGACGTCTACATCAGGATTTAATTGCGCCCCGATGGAGGCCGTTTTTGTAGGGTCCGTTGGATGGACTTGGAATTTGACTATTTCGTCCGCCGGTTTGAAGGAGGTGGACTTGGATCTCTTATCGAGTATCACATCGTCCATATTCACCGTGGAGCGCAGCGCAGTGAGTTTCTCGGCCGCTAGGGCTTCGGATAGTGCCTCAAGGGCCAGTGCGGCTGTTTTATTTTCGGCGCGGAGTGCTATGTCCGGGTCACTAGCAAGAGTGATGATTCCGTTGGGACCAGGCATTTTGAACATCATGTACCCGTAATGGGGTATAGCTTGAAAAATTGTGAATGCCTCTCGCCCTAATAGAGCGTGGTATCCGCTGCTGAACGGGGCCACTTGGAACGTGACCTCCTCGGACCTGTAATTATCCGCGCATCAACACCACATCCAAAGGTGATTTTTCCTGTACATCATGCTTCCCGGCTGGGGATTATTCCTCTAAAGGTTGTGTTGCTTCGCTCAATGCAGCTCCAGTCTATTTCCATTTTTCGGAGAGTTTCCTCGTAAATGAGGTTCAATCCGCTGCCGCAGTCCATGAGTACCTTGGTAAGGCGAAAGCCGTCCACTATCGGACTGAGGACCAAAGCGGCTGGTGCTCGGGCTGTTCGGAACTTAGGTTCGTCACTGGCATTAAAGGTAATAGTCGTGTCACTCCATGGGTTTATTGTTGCTACTTGGTAGACTTCGGCAAGGCTACGGAGTGTTCGTTTCCGCGTATTATTTGATGCGAAAGTCTCGAAGACTGTTAATACCGTACTAGTATCCATGGGCTGATGCTCTAGAGCTAGACGCTCTTCGCCACTTTTGGCCACCTGCTGTAGTATCCAACATGCTCTAAGGCTATGAGTTGGAGTGGCGCCCTCTGTACTATGAATTTTACAGGGTCCATTGAGCCATCCCTCCAGTAGGGTTCCATGCCCTATAGAGGGTTTTTGCTTTTTGGTATTTAACCCAGGTGCCTGGCGATGCTGCACCCTTTTATTTCGGACTGGTGTTGTATTCAAGGCCGGATTGTCCCTGAATCTTGCTTCGGTTTTCTAGGCGCTTTCCATCGCACAGTACTTTCATACTATGGACGCCAAGTCGGCAAATCGTGTAATGTCACGGTGACTTATAGCGTTGAGGATCCCGTTGTCCATGCAATTACTACAAAAGAATGAGATTGCGTCCTCTTCGCGGCAGTCCTTTATCATGTCCATAACCAGGAGGAATCTGGCCCAGTAATGGTGTACTGTTTCTGCGGGTTCTTGCCGAATTTGAGATAGGTTGCTTATGTTTGGGTGGGCGGGTGGAATTAAATCTGGAACCTCGCTCGATCTGAGACTTAAGGGCCAAGGAGCTTCCGAACTTGGAAGGTTGGATTCTTGGATGTTGTCCAAGGAATCTAGCCCGCTGCTTGACTTTAGGTTCAGGGCTTGAGTGACGTCCTCCCCTCCGCGGGAATCCGGCATGGAGGGATCGGGAATCCGTACGTAGCTAGTCCTTAAGATAGAAGGAGGGTCGCCGTATTGTTCCTCTACCACAGCAACATGGTGGGTAACCTGGGGAGAGTTGATCTCTCTCAGATCGGGTTTAGGCCCAATCTGATCATAGTCTCAGAAGCGACTCCTGTATGGCGATGCGATCCAAGAGCTCGTTTAAGGAGGAGAGCTCCATCGGATCTAACTGCTCGGCGAGTTCCGAGCTAACGTGAAGATTGCTTCCGATGACCCAAGAAGTCATCATCGGTGCGGCGGCCGAACAGGCGGTCATAAGAAAACCGCCTAGCCGGAGAGTTTGGCCGACATCCAAAGCTTCTTTAGCAACAGTGTCGTCTTTAAAGACGGGATGAGGCATCCTTCCTGACGGCGACGCATACGTATGAACTCTCAATGAAAGCACCAATGTCGTTGTCAAAACCGCGGATCTCGGGTAGGGGGTCCCGAATCAAAGCGTCTAGGCGGATGGTAACAGGAGACAAGGGACACGATGTTTTTACCCAGGTTCTTGCCCTCTCTAAGTAGTAAAAACCCTACTCCTTCTAGATTAATATTGATGATATGTGTAGTACAAGAGTAGATCTACCACGAGATCAGAGAGGCTAAACCCTAGAAGCTAGCCTATGGTATGATTGTTGTTCGTCCTACGGACTAAAACCATCCGGTTTATATAAGCACCGAAGAGGGTTAGGGTTACATAGAGTCGGTTACAATGGTAGGAGATCTACATATCCGTATCGCAAAGCTTGCCTTCCACGCCAAGGAAAGTCCCATACGGACACGGGACGAAGTCTTCAATCTTGTATCTTCATAGTCCAGGAGTCCGGCCAAAGGTCATTGTCCGGCTATCCGGACACCCCCTAATCCAGGACTCCCTCACCGGCCCTCTCTATGGCGCGCCCTAGGGGAGTCCTACTCCCACCGGGAGTAGTATTCCCCCCTTCCCTAGTTGGAGTAGGAGAGGAAGGGAAGGAGGAGTAGGAGAGAAGGAAAGGGGGTCCGCCACCCCCCAAACCTATTCCAATTCGGCCTCCTGCCCAAGGGGGGCGCACCAGCCCCTCGTGGGCTGGTGCGCTTCCTTATTATGGCCCATAAGGCCCATAACTTCTCCCAGGGGGTTCTGGCAACCTCCTGGTACTCCGGAAGAATGCCCGAACCACTGACACCTTTCCAATGTTCAAATATAGCCTTCTAATATATCGATCTTTACATCTCGACCATTTCAAGACTCCTTGTCATGTCCGTGATCTCATGTGGGAACAACCTTCGGTACATCAAATCACATAAACTCATAATACCAATAGTCACCAAACGTTAAGCGTGCGGACCCTACGGGTTCGAGAACTATGTAGACATGGCCGAGACACGTCTCCGGTCAATAACCAATAGCGGAACCTGGATGCTCATATTGGCTCCTACATATTCTACGAAGATCTTTATCGGTCAAACCGCATAACAACACACGTTGTTCCCTTTGTCATCGGTATGTTACTTGCCCGATATTCGATCATCAGTATCTCAATACCTAGTTCAATCTCGTTACCGGCAAGTCTCTTTACTCGTTCCTTAATGCATCATCCCACAACTAACTCATTAGTTACATTGCTTGCAAGGCTTATAGTGATGTGCACTACCGAGAGGGCCCAGAGATACCTCTCCGACAATCGGAGTGACAAATCCTAATCTCGATCTATGCCAACTCAACAAGTACCATCAGAGACACCAGAGAGCACTTTTATAATCACCCGATTCGTTGTGACGTTTGGTAGCACACAAAGTGTTCCTCCGGTATTCGGGAGTTGCATAATCTAATAGTCATAGGAACATGTATAAGTCATGAAGAAAGCAATAACAATATACTAAACGATCGTATGCTAAGCTAACGGAATGGGTCAAGTCAATCACATCATTCTCTAATGATGTGATCCCGTTAATCGAATGACAACTCATGTCTATGCTAGGAAACTTAACCATCTTTGATTCAACGAGCTAGTCAAGTAGAGGCATACTAGTGACACTCTGTTTGTCTATGTATTTACACATGTACTAAGTTTCCGGTTAATACAATTCTAGCATGAATAATAAACATTTATCATGATATAAGGAAATATAAATAACAACTTTATTTTTGCCTCTAGGGCATATTTCCTTCAGTCTCCCACTTGCACTAGAGTCAATAATCTAGTTCACATCGCCATGTGATTTAACATCAATAGTTCACATCACCATGTGATTAATATCCATAGTTCACATCGCCATGTGGCCAACACTCAAAGGGTTTACTAGAGTCAGTAATCTAGTTCACATCGCCATGTGATTAACACCCAAAGAGTACTAAGGTGTGATTATGTTTTGCTTGTGAGAGAAGTTTAGTCAACGGGTTTGCCAAATTCAGATCCGTATGTATTTTGCAAATTTCTATGTCTACAATGCTCTGCACGGAGCTACTTTATCTAATTGCTCCCACTTTCAATATGTATCCAGATTGAGACTTAGAGTCATCTGGATCAGTGTCAAAACTTGCATCGACATAACCCTTTACGATGAACCTTTTGTCACCTCCATAATCGAGAAACATATCATTATTCCACTAATGATAATTTCGACCGCTATTCAGTGATCTACTCCTAGATCACTATTGTACTCCCGTGCCAAACTCAGTGTAGGGTATACAATAGATCTGGTACATAGCATGGCATACTTTATAGAACCTATGGCTGAGGCATAGATAATGACTTTCATTCTCTTTCTATCTTTTGCCGTGGTCGGGCTTTGAGTCTTACTCAATTTCACACCTTGTAACACAGGCAAGAACTCTTTCTTTGACTGTTCCATTGTGAACTACTTCAAAATCTTGTCAAGGTATGTACTCATTGGAAAAACTTATCAAGCATCTTGATCTATCTCTATAGATCTTGATGCTCTATATGTAAGCAGCTTCACCGAGGTCTTTCTTTGAAAAACTCCTTTCAAATACTCCTTTATGCTTTCTAGAAAATTATACATTATTTCCGATCAACAATATGTCATTCACATATATTTCTCAGAAATGCTGTAGTGCTCCCACTCACTTTCTTGTAAATACAGGCTTCACCGCAAGTCTTTATAAAACTATATGCTTTGATCAACTCATCAAAGCGTATATTCCAACTCCGAGATGCTTGCACCAGTCCATAGATGGATCGCTGGAGCTTGCACATTTTGTTAGCACCTTTAGGATCGACAAAACCTTCTGGTTGCATCATATACAACTCTTCTTTAAGAAATCCATTAAGGAATGTAGTTTGACATCCATTTGCCAGATTTCATAAAATGTGGCAATTTGCTAACATGATTCGGACAGACTTAAGCATCGCTACAAATGAGAAAATCTCATCATAGTCAACACCTTGAACTTTGTCAAAACCTTTTTTCGACAAGTCTAGCATTGTAGATAGTAACACTACTATCAGCGTCCGTATTCCTCTTGAAGATCCATTTATTTTCTATGGCTTGCCGATCATCGGGCAAGTCAACGAAAGTCCACACTTTATTCTCATACATGGATCCCATCTCAGATTTCATGGCCTCAAGCCATTTCGTGGAATCTGGGCTCATCATCGCTTCCTCATAGTTCGTAGGTTCGTCATGGTCAAGTAACATGACCTCCAGAACAGGATTACCGTGCCACTCTGGTGCCGATCTCACTCTGCTTGACCTACAAGGTTCGGTAGTAACTTGATCTCAAGTTACATGATCATCATTAGCTTCCTCACTAATTGGTGCAGGAGTCAGAGGAACATATTTCTGTGATGAACTACTTTCCAATAAGGGAGCAGGTACCGTTACCTCATCAAGTTCTACTTTCCTCCCACTCTCTTCTTTCGAGAGAAACTCCTTCTGTAGAAAGGATCCATTCTTAGCAACAAATGTCTTGCCTTCGGATCTGTGATAGAAGGTGTACCCAACTATCTCCTTTGGGTATCCTATGAAGACACATTTCTCCGATTTGGGTTTGAGCTTATCAGGATGAAACTTTTTCACATAAGCATCGTAACCCCAAACTTTAAGAAATGACAACTTTGGTTTCTTGCCAAATCACAGTTCATATGGTGTCGTCTCAACGGATTTAGATGGTGCCCTATTTAACGTGAATGCAGCTGTCTCTAATGCATAATCCCAGAACGATAGTGGTAAATCAGTAAGAGACATCATAGATTGCACCATATCTAATAAAGTACGATTACGACGTTCGGACACACCATTACGCTGTGGTGTTCCGGGTGGCGTGAGTTGCAAAACTATTCCGCATTGTTTCAAATGAAGACCAAACTCGTAACTCAAATATTCTCCTCCACGATCAGATTGTAGAAACTTTATTTTCTTGTTACAATGATTTCCACTTCACTCTAAAATTATATGAACTTTTCAAATGTTTTAGACTTTTGTTTCATCAAGTAGATATACCCATATCTGCTCAAATCATCTGTGAAGGTCAAAAAATAACAATACCTGTCGCAAGCCTCAACACTCATCGGATCGCATACATCAGTATGTATTATGTCCAATAAGTCAATTACTCGCTCCATTGTTCTGGAGAACGGAGTCTTAGTCATCTTGCCCATAAGGCATGGTTCGCAAGCATTAAGTGATTCATAATCAAGTGATTCCAAAATTCCATCAGCATGGAGTTTCTTCATGCGCTTTACACCAATATGACCTAAACGACAGTGCCACAAATAAGTTACACTATCATTATTAACTTTGCATCTTTTGGCTTCAATATTATGAATATGTGTATCACTACGATCGAAATCCAACAAACCATTTTTGATTGGGTGTATGACCATAGAAGGTTTTATTCATATAAACAAAACAACAATTATTCTCTAACTTAAATGAATAACCGTATTGCAATAAACACGATCAAATCATATTCATGCTGAACTCAAACACTAAATAACACTTATTTAGGTTCAACACTAATCCCGAAAGTATACGGAGTGTGCGATGATGATCATATCAATCTTGGAACTACTTCCAACACACATCGTCACCTTGCCCTTAACTAGTTTCTGTTCATTCTGCAACTCCCGTTTCGAGTTACTACTCTTAGCAACTGAACCAGTATCAAATGGCGAGGGGTTTCTATAAACACTAGTAAAGTACACATCAATAACATATATATCCAATATACCTTTGTTCACTTTGCCATCCTTCTTATCCGCCACGTATCTAGGGCAGTTCCACTTAAAGTGACCACTTCCTTTGCAGTAGAAGCACTCAGTCTCAGGCTTGGGTCTAGCTTTGGGCTTCTTCACGGGAGCAGCAACTTGCTTACCGTTCTTTTTGAAGTTCCCCTTCTTCCCTTTGCCCTTTTCTTGAAACTAGTGTTCTTGTCAACTATCAACACTTGATGCTTTTCTTGATTCCTACCTTCACGATTTCAAAGCATCACGAAGAGCTTGGGAATCGTTTCTGTTATCCCTTGCATATTATAGTTCATCACGAAGTTCTAGTAACTTGGTGATAGTGACTAGAGAACTCTGTCAATCACTATCTTATATGGAAGATTAACTCCCACTTGATTCAAGTGATTGTAGTACTCCGACATTCTGAGCACATGCTCACTAGCTGAGCTATTTTCCTCCATCTTGTAGGCAAAGTACTTGTCAAAGGTCTCATACCTTTCGACATGGGCATGAGTCTGAAATACTAATTTCAACTCTTGGAATATTTCATATGCTCCGTGGCGTTTCAAAAACGTCTTTCAAGCCCTGATTCTAAGCCATAAAGCATTGTGCACTAAACTATCAAGTAGTCATCATATCGAGCTTGCCAAACGTTCATAACATCTGCATTTGCTCCTGCAATCGATTACATCACCTAGCGGTGCATCAAGGACATAATTCTTCTGTGCAGCAATGAGGATAATCCTCAGATCACGGATCCAATCCGCATCACGGCTACTAACATCTTTCAACTTAGTTTTAGCTAGGAACATATTAAAAATAAAACAGGGGTGCTAAACGCGAGCTATTGATCTACAACATAGATATGCTAATACTACCAGGACTAAGTTCATGATAAATTAAAGTTAAATTAATCATATTAGTTAAGAACTCCCACTTAGATAGGCATCCCTCTAATCATCTAAGTGATCACGTGATCCATATCAACTAAACCATGTCCATCATCACGTGAGATGGAGTAGTTTTCAATGGTAAACATCACTATGTTAATCATATCTTCTATATGATTCACACTCGACATTTCGGTCTCCAGTGTTCCGAGGCCATATCTGCATATGCTAGGCTCATCAAGTTTAACCCGAGTATTCTGCGTGTGCAAAACTGGCTTGCACCCGTTGTATGTGAACATAGAGCTTATCACACCCGATCATCGGCACGACGAACTTTTGCAAAGGTGCATACTCAGGGAGAACACTTGACCTTGAAATTTAGTGAGAGATCATCTTATAATGCTACCGTCGATCTAAGCAAAATAAGATGCATAAAAGATAAACATCACATGCAATCAATATAAGTGATATGATACGGCCATCATCATCTTGTGCCTTTGAGCTCCATCTCGAAAGCACCGTCATGATCACCACCGTCACCGGCGGGACACCTTGATCTCCATCGTAGCATCGTTGTCATCTCGCCAACTATTGCTTCTACGACTATCACTACCGCTTGGTGATAAAGTAAAGCAATTACATAGCGATTGTATTTCATACAATAAAGCGACAACCATATGGTTTCGCCAGCCGGTCGATAACTCTGTTACAAAACATCATCATCTCATACAATAAAATTTAGCATCATGTCTTGACCATATCACATCACAACATGCCCTGCAAAAACAAGTTAGACGTCCTCTACTTTGTTGTTGCAAGTTTTACGTGGCTGCTACGGGCTGAGCAAGAACCGTTCTTACCTATGCATCAAAACCACAACGATATTTTGTCAAGTATGTGCTGTTTTAACCTTCACAAGGACCGGGCGTAGCCACACTCGATTCAACTAAAGTTGGAGAAACTAACACCCGCCATCCACCTGTGTGCTAAGCACGTCGGTAGAACCAGTCTCCCGTAAGCGTACGCGTAATGTTGGTCCGGGCCGCTTCATCCAACAATACCGCCGAATCAAAGTGTGACATGCTGGTAAGCAGTATGACTTGTATCGCCCACAATTCACTTGTGTTCTACTCGTGCATATAACATCTACGCAAAAACCTGCTCTGATACCACTGTTGGGCAACATAGTAATTTCAAAAATTTCCTACGCACACGCAAGATCATGGTGATGCATAGCAACGAGAGGGGAGAGTGTTGTCCACGTACCCTCATAGACCGAAAGCAGAATCGTTCTGACAACGTGGTTGATGTAGTCGTACGTCTTCACGATCCGACCGTTCCAAGTAACGAGCGCACGACACCTCCGAGTTCAGCACATGTTCAGCTCGATGACGTCCCTCGAACTCACGATCCAGCAGAGCTTCGAGGGAGAGTTCCGTCAGCACGACTGCGTGATGACGGTAATGATGACGCTACCGACGCAGGGCTTCGCCTAAGCACCGCTACGATATGACCGAGGTGGATTATGGTGGAGGGGCGCACCGCACACGGCTTGGAACAATCAACTTGTGTGTCTATGGGGTGCCCCCTCCCCCGTATATAAAGGAGTGGAGGAGGGGAGGGCCCGACCCTCTCTATGGCGCGCCCTAGGGGAGTCCTACTCCCACCGGGAGTAGTATTCCCCCCTTCCCTAGTTGGAGTAGGAGAGGAAGGGAAGGAGGAGTAGGAGAGAAGGAAAGGGGGTCCGCCACCCCCCAAACCTATTCCAATTCGGCCTCCTGCCCAAGGGGGGCGCACCAGCCCCTTGTGTGCTGGTGTGCTTCCTTCTTATGGCCCATAAGGCCCATAACTTCTCCCGGGGGGTGCTGGTAACCTCCCGGTACTCCGGAAGAATGCCCGAACCACTCGGAACCTTTCCGATGTCCGAATATAGCCTTCTATTATATCGATCTTTACATTTTGACCATTTTGAGACTCCTCGTCATGTTCGTGATCTCATCCGGGACTCCGAATAACCTTTGGTACATCAAATCACATAAACTCATAATACCGATCGTCACCAAACGTTAAGCGTGAGGACCCTACGGGTTCGAGAACTATGTAGACATGACCGAGACACGTCTCCGGTCAATAACCAATAGCGGAACCTGGATGCTCATATTGGATCCTACATATTCTACGAAGATCTTTATCGGTCAAACCGCATAACAACATACGTTGTTCCCTTTGTCATCGGTATGTTACTTGCCCGAGATTCGATCGTCAGTATATCAATACCTAGTTCAATCTCGTTACCGGCAAGTCTTTTTACTTGTTTCGTAATGCATAATCCCGGGGACTAACTAATTAGTTACATTGCTTGCAAGGCTTATAGTGATGTGCATTACCGAGAGGGCCCATAGGTACCTCTCTGACAATCGGAGTGACAAATCCTAATCTCGATCTATGCCAACTCAACAAGTACCATCAGAGACACCTATAGAGCACCTTTATAATCACCCAGTTACGTTGTGATGTTTGGTAGCACACAAAGTGTTCCTCCGGTATTCGGGAGTTGCATAATCTCATAGTCATAGGAACATGTATAAGTCATGAAGAAAGCAATAGCAATATACTAAACGATCGTATGCTAAGCTAACGGAATGGGTTCAAGTCAATCACATCATTTTCTAATGATGTGATCCCGTTAATCAAATGACAACTCATGTCTATGGCTAGGAAACTTAACCATCTTTGATTCAACGAGCTAGTCAAGTAGAGGCATACTAGTGACACTCTGTTTGTCTATGTATTCACACATGTACTAAATTTCAGGTTAATACAATTCTAGCATGAATAATAAACATTTATCATGATATAAGGAAATATAAATAACAACTTTATTATTGCCTCTAGGGCATATTTCCTTCAACACCATCACAAAGGGGTTCATCATCCTCATTGGTGCCTCTCCAATGATGCATGTGTAGTTCATTGTAGACCTTCGGGTCCGTAGTTAGTAGCTAGATGGCTTCCTCTCTCTCTTTCGATTCTCAATACAATGGTCTCTTGGAGATCTATTTGATGTAATTCTTTTTGCGGTGTGTTTGTTGGGATCTGATGAACTTTGAGCTTCGGCTAGCTGCTATTCATGTAGGCTGGGACGGAAAGTCCAAAAAGTCTGAATCCTTCTCCAGTATGCCTTGGGCCTCCTTTTATATGTCCAAGGGGTTGCCACAGTGGCACACAGGAGGTGTATAGTAGCTACAGTGTCTATGTTTATCACCGGCGTCTTAGGACAAACACATTAAATGCGCTGCTTACTGATACGTCTCCAACGTATCTATAATTTTTTATTGTTCCATGCGGTTTTATTAACAATCTTGGATGTTTTGTAATCATTTTATAGTCATTTTATATCATTTTTTGGTACTAACCTATTGACATAGTGCCAAGTGCCAGTTGTTGTTTTTTCCATGTTTTTTACATCGCAGAAAATCAATACGAGATGGTGTCCAAATGCCACGAAACTCCACGATGATTTTTATGGGACAGAAGGAACATATTGGGCCCTGGTTGCATCTGGGGGGAGTCCCGAGGAGGGGACAACCCACCAGGGCGCTTGAAGGCCCAGCGCCTCGTGGGTTGTGCCCACATCGGGTGCCCCGGACCGCCTCTTTGCTCTATAAATACCCCAATATTCCGTAAACCCTAGGGGAGTCGAAGAAATATTCATCCAAATTGACGCAGAGTCCAGAACCACCAGATCCAATCTAGACACCATCTCGGATGGGGTTCACCACCTCCATTGGTGCCTCTCAGATGATGCGTGAGTAGTTGTTTGTAGACCTTCGGGTCCGTAGTTAGTAGCTAGATGGATTTCTCTCTCTCTCTCGCTGAATTCTCAATACAATGGTCTCTTGGAGATCCATATGATGTAACTCTTTTTGCGGTTTGTTTGTTGGGATCTGATGATCTTTGAGTTAATGATAAGTCATATCTTTTTATATCCATGAAAGTTATTTGAGTTTCTTTGATCTCTTATATGCATGATCTTTTATAGCCTCGTATTTATTCTTGGATATTTGGGTTTTATTTCGCCAACTTGATCTATTTATCTTGCAATGGGAACATGTGCCCAGTAGTGGGTTCGATCTTACGGTGCTTGATCCCAGTGATAGAAAGGGAAACAACATGTATGCATCGTTGCTACTGAGGATAAAAAGATGGGATCTATATCTACGCAATAGATAAACGGATCTTGTCTACATCATGTCATCGTTCTTATTGCATTACTCCGTTTTTCCATGAACTTAATACACTAGATGCATGCTGGATAACGGTCGATGTGTGGAGTAATAGTAGTAGATGCAGGCAGGAGTCGGTCTACTAATCTTGGACGTGATGCCTATATAATTATCATTGCCTGGATATCGTCATAATTATTTGAGGTTCTATCAATTTCCCAACAGTAATTTGTTTACCCACCGTTTGCTATTTTTCTCAAGAGAAGCCACTGGTGAAACATACGGACCCCGGGTCTTCTTTCTCATATATCTGCTTGCGATCTACTTTTCCTTTGCATTTTTATTCAGATCTATTAAACCAAAAATACAAAAAATACTTTGCTGCTCTTTATTTTATTTACGATCTATTATTTCAATCTATTACAAATTTCTGTCATAGTTACCCGAAAGGGATTGACAACCCCTTTAACAGCCGGGTTGCAAGGTGTTGTTATTTGTGTGCAAGTGCTGTTTACGTTGTGTTGCTTGGTTCTCCTACTGGTTCGATAACCTTGGTTTCATCAGTGAGGGAAATACCTACCTTCGCTATGCTACATCATCCCTTCCTCTTTGGGGAAATATCGACGTAGTCCTAGCAGACATGAGCTTTGTGGCGCTATATTCAGGGAGCAATCAAAAGGAATTTTTGGCGCCGTTGCCGGGGAGGATCTTCAACATATACCAGGTTCCTAATCACAAATATCATCTCCTCACAATTTACATTATTTGCCATTTGCCTCTCGTTTTCCTCTCCCCCACTTCACAAAAAATTGTCGTTTTATTCGCCCTCTTTTTTGTTCGCCTTTTTCTCTCAGATCTCTTGTTTGCTATATTTGCTTGTGTTTCCATGTGCCTTATATTTTCTTGCAAAAAATTTATTGATATGGATCCTCATTCACTTGCTAATCTTTTTAAAAGATCCAATCATGATGAACCAATTGCTAGTGAGTTGAGTGCACTAGATTATCTTTATGAAGTTTTGCTTGAGATTCGTGAATTTGAAAATTGTGTTGAGGAAATTTATGAAGTGATTCATGATAGCTCATTGAATGAAAAGCACAGTTGCAATGATTTTACTATAAATTCTATTAATATCAATTGTGCTAATAATATGCAAAACCCCAAGCTTGGGGATGCTAATTTTGCTATGTCCACTACTTGTTGCAATGATCATGATTGGGGTGATAATGATTCTTATGGTCTTGCAAATTTATTTAAACCTCGTGATGTATATGTTATCAATAATATTAACAGTGGGTCTGGAGAGGTCATGACTTTATTTGATGATAATCCCACTATTTTGGAAGAGTGTCAACTTTGCATGCATGTGGATCATGAAAAGAATTGAAGGAAATATGACCTAGAGGCAATAATAAAGTTATTATTTATTTCCTTATTTCATGATAAATGTTTATTATTCATGCTAGAATTGTATTAACTGGAAACTTAGTACATGTGTGAATACATAGACAAAACAAAGTGTTCCTAGTATGCCTCTACTAGACTAGCTCGCTAATCAAAGATGGTTAAGTTTCCTGACCATAGACATGTGTTGTCATTTTATGAATGGGGTCACATCATTAGGAGAATGATGTGATGGAAAAGACCCATTCATAAGCTTAGCATTATGATCGTTACAGTTTCATTGCTACTGCTTTCTGCATGACTTATACATGTTCCTCAAACTATGAGATTATGCAACTCCCGAATACCCGAGGAACACCTTGTGTGCTATCAAACGTCACAACGTAACTGGGTGATTATAAAGATGCTCTACAGGTGTCTCCGAAGGTGTTTTTTGGGTTGGCATAGATCAAGATTAGGATTTGTCACTCCGTGTATCAGAGAGGTATCTCTGGGCCCTCTCGGTAGTGCACATCACTATAAGCCTTGCAAGCAATGTGACTAATGAGTTAGTTGCGGGATGATGCGTTACAGAACGAGTAAAGGGACTTGCCGGTAACGATATTGAACTAGGTATGGTGATACCGACGATCGAGTCTTGGGCAAGTAACATACCGATGACAAAGGGAACAACGTATGTTGTTATGTGGTTTGACCGATAAAGATCTTCATAGAATATGTAGGAGCCAATATGAGCATCCAGGTTCCACTATTGGTTATTGACCGGAGATGTGTCTCGGTCATGTACCCATAGTTCTCGAACCCGTAGGGTCCGCACGCTTAACGGTTCAATGACGATTTGTATTTTGAGTTTATGTGATTTTATGACCGAAGGTTGTTCGGAGTCCCGGATGAGATCACGGACGTGACGAGGAGTCTCGAAATGGTCGAGAGGTAAAGATTCATATATTGTAAGACTATATTCGGACATCGGAAAGGTTCCGAGTGATTTGGGTATTTTTCGGAGTACCGGGGAGTTCCGGGAATTCGGCTGGAGAAGTAATGGGCCTTATTGGGCTTTAATGGAGAGAGGGGAGAAGGACCAAGAGGTGGCGCACGCCTCCCCCTGCCCAAACCGAATTGGACAAGGGCTGGGGGCGCGGCCCCCCTTTCCTTCTCCCTCTCCCTCTCTTCCCTTCTCTCCTACTCCGAATAGGAAAGGGAATCCTACTAGGACTTGGGAGTCCTAGTAGGACTCTATGCTTGGCGCGCCCCCTAGGCCGGCCGCCTCCTCCCTCCCTAGTTTATATACGGGGGAGGGGAGCACCCCAAAGGGACACAAGATTTGTCTTAGCCGTGTGCGGTGCCCCCTCCACAGTTACACACCTTGGTCATATCGTCGTAGTGCTTAGGCGAAGCCCTGCGCCGGTAACTTCATCATCACCGTCACCACACCGTCGTGCTGACGAAACTCTCCCTCGGCCTCAACTGGATTAAGAGTTCGAGGGACGTCACTGAGCTGAACGTGTGCAGATCACGGAGGTGCCGTGCATTCGGTACTTGGATCGGTTGGATCGCGAAGACGTTCGACTGTATCAACCGCGTTACTTAACTCTTCCACTTTCGGTCTACGAGGGTACGTGGACACACTCTCCCCGCTCGTTGCTATGCATCTCCTAGATAGATCTTGCGTGATCATAGGAAAATTTTGAAATACTGCGTTCCCCAACAGTGGCATCCGAGCCAGGTCTATGCGTAGATGTTATATGCACGAGTAGAACACAAAGAGTTGTGGTCGATAATAGTCATACTGCTTAGCAGCATGTCATACTTTGATTTGGCGGTATTGTTGGATGAAGCGGCCTAGACCGACATTACATGACCGCGTTCATGAGACTGGTTCTACCACCGTGCTTCGCACACGGGTGGCTAGTGGGTGTCTGTTTCTCCAACTTTAGTTGAATCGAGTGTGACTACGCTCGGTCCTTGTTGAAGGTTAAAACAACACACTTGACAAAAAATCGTTGTGGTTTTGATGCATAGGTAAGAACGGTTCTTGCTAAGCCCATAGCAGCCACGTAAAACTTGCAACAACAAATTAGAGGACGTCTAACTTGTTTTTGCAGGGCTTGCTGTGATGTGATATGGTCAAGACATGATGATATATAAATTGTTGTATGAGATGATCATGTTTTGTAGAAGTTATCGGCAACTGGCAGGAGCCTTATGGTTGTCGCTTTATTGTATGAAATGCAATCGCCATGTAATTGCTTTACTTTATCACTAAGCGGTAGCGATAGTCGTAGAAGCAATAGTTGGTGAGACGACAACGATGCTTCAATGGAGAGCAAGGTGTCAAGCCGGTGACGATGGTGATCATGAAGATGCTTTGGAGATGGAGATCAAAGGCACAAGATGATAATGGCCATATCATATCACTTATATTGATTGCATGTGATGTTTATCCTTTATGCATCTTATTTTGCTTAGTACGGCGGTAGCATGATAAGATGATCTCCCACTAAAATTTCAAGGTATAAGTGTTCTCCCTGAGTATGCACCGTTGTGACAGTTCTTCGTGCGAAGACACCACGTGATGATCGGGTGTGATAAGCTCTACGTTCAAATACAACGGGTGCAAGCCAGTTTTGCACACGCAGAATACTCGGGTTAAACTTGACGAGCCTAACATATGCAGATATGGCCTCGGAACACTGGGACAGAAAGGTCGAGCGTGAATCATATAGTAAAAATGATCAATATAGTGATATTCACCATTGAAAACTACTCCATCTCACGTGATGATCGGACATGGTTTAGTTGATATGGATCACGTGACCACTTACATGATTAGTGGGATGTCTATCTAAGTGGGAGTTCTTAAGTAATATGATTAACTGAACTTTAATTTATCATGAACTTAGTCCTGATAGTATTTGCATAACTATGTTGTAGATCAATAGCTCGCGATGTAGCTCCCCGTTTATTTTTGATATGTTCCTAGAGAAAAACTATGTTGAAAGATGATTGTAGCAATGATGCAGACTAGGTCCGTGATCTGAGGATTATCCTCATTGCTGCACAGAAGAATTATGTCCTTGATGCACTGCTAGGTGACCGACCTATTGCAGGAGCAAATGCAGATGTTATGAACGTTTGACAAGCTCTGTATGATAACTACTTGATAGTTTAGTGCACCATGCTTTACGGCTTAGAACCGGGACTTCAAAAACGTTTTGAACGCCATGGAGCATATGAGATGTTCGAAGAGCTAAAATTGGTACTTCAGACTCATGCCCGAGTCGAGAGGTATGAGACCTCTGACAAGTACTTTGCCTACAAGATGGAGGAGAATAGCTCAAACAGTGAGCATGTGCTCAGATTGTTTGAGTACTACAATTGCTTGAATCAAGTGGGAGTTAATCTTCCAGATAAAATAGTGATTGACAAAGTTCTCTAGTCACTGTCACCAAGTTACTAGAACTTCGTGATGAACTATAATATGCAAGGGATGACAAAAAAGATTCCCGAGCTCTTCGTGATGCTGAAATAGACGAAGGTAGAAATCAAGAAAAGCATCAAATGTTGATGATTGACAAGACCGCTAGTTTCAAGTAAAAGGGCAAGGGAAAGAAAGGGAACTTCAAGAAGAATGGCAAGCAAGTTGCCACTCCCATGAAAAAGCCCAAAGGTAGACCCAAGCCTGAAACTGGGTGCTTCTACTGCGAAGGAAATGGTCACTAGAAGCGAAACTGCCCCAAATACTTGGCGGATAAGAAGGATGGCAAAGTGAACAAAAGTATATATGATATACATGTTATTGATGTGTACTTTACTAGTGTTCATAGTAGCCCCTGGGTATTTGATACTAGTTCAGTTGCTATGATTAGTAACTCGAAACAGGTGTTACAAAATGAACAAAGACTAGTTGAGGGCAAGGTGACGATGTGTGTTGGAAGTGATTCCAAGGTTGATAAGATCACCATCGCACACGCCCTTTACCTTCGGGATTAGTGTTGAACCTAAAATAAATGTTATTTGGTGTTTGCGTTGAGCATAATATGATTGGATCATGTTTATTGCAATAAGGTTATTCATTTAAGTCAAAGAATAATTGTTATTCTGTTTACATGAATAAAACCTTCTGTAGTCATACACCCATGGTGAATGGTTTATTAATCTTGATCGTAGTGATACACATATTCATAATATTGATGAAGACGCAAGTTGATAATGATAGTGCAACATATTTGTGGCACTGCCGTTTAGGTCATATTGGTGTAAAGCGCATGAAGAAACTCCATGTTGATCGGCTTTTGGAATCACTTGATGCTTGCGAACCATGCCTCATTGGCAAGATGACTAAGACTCCGTTCTCCGGAACATTGGAGTGAGCAACTAACTTATTGGAAATAGTACATACTGTTGTATGCGATCCGATGAGTGTTGAGGCTCGCGGCGGGTATCATTATTTTCTGACCTTCACAGATGTGTTGAGCAGATATGGGTATATCTACTTGATGAAACATAAGTCTGAAACATTTGAAAAGTTCAAAGAATTTCAGAGTGAAGTGGAAAATTATCGTAACAAGAAAATAAAGTTTCTACGATCTGATCACGGAGACGAATATTTGAATTATGAGTTTGGTCTTCATTTGAAATTATGTGGAATAGCTTCCCAACTCACGCCACTTGGAACACCACAGCGTAATGGTGTGTCTGAATGTCATAACCGTACTTTGTTAGATATGGTGCGATCTATGATGTCTCTTACCGATTTACCACTATTGTTTTGGGGTTATGCATTAGAGACAGCTGCATTCACGTTAAATAGGGCACCATCTAAATCCGTTGAGATGACACCATATGAACTGTGGTTTGGCAAGAAACCTAAGCTCTTGTTTCTTAAAGTTTGGGATTGTGATGCTTATGTGAAAAAGTTTCAGCCTGATAAGCTCAAACCCAAATCGGAGAAGTGCGTCTTCATAGGATACCCAAAATAAATTGTTGGGTACATGATAACCCACAAGTACAGGGGGTCGCAACAATTTTCGAGGGTAGAGTATTCAACCCAAATTTATTGATTCGACACAAGGGGAGCCAAAGAATATTCTCAAGTATTAGCAGTTGAGTTGTCAATTCGACCACACCTGGATAAATTAATATCTGCAGCAAAGTATTTAGTAGCAAAGTAGTATGGAAGTAACGGTAATAAGTGGCAAAAGTAACAAGAGTAGTTTTGTAGTAATTGTAACAAAGGGCAACGACAAAGTAACTAAGCAAAGAGCAATATGTGAAAAGCTCATAGGCATTGGATCGGTGATGGAGAATTATGCCGGATGCGATTCCTCATGCAATAGTTATAACATAGGGTGACACAGAACTAGCTCCAGTTCATCAATGTAATGTAGGCATGTATTCCGAATATAGTCATACATGCTTATGGAAAAGAACTTGCATGACATCATTTGTCCTACCCTCCCGTGGCCGCGGGGTCCTAATGGAAACTAAGGGATATTAGTGCCTCCTTTTAATAGAGTACCAGACCAAAGCATTAACACATAGTGAATACATGAACTCCTCAAACTACGGTCATCACCGGGAGTGGTCCCGATTATTGTCACTTCGGGGTTGCCGGATCATTACACATAGTAGGTGACTATAGACTTGCAAGATAGGATCAAGAACTCACATATATTCATGAAAACATAATAGGTTCAGATCTGAAATCATGGCACTTGGGCCCTAGTGACAAGCATTAAGCATAGCAAAGTCATAGCAACATCAATCTCAAAACATAAACTAACTCGATTACATGGTAAATCTCATCCAACCCATCACCGTCTAGCAAGCCTACGATGGAATTACTCACGCACGACGGTGAGCATCATGAAATTGGTGATGGAGGAATGTTGATGATGACGATGGCGACGGATTCCCCTCTCCGGAGCCCCGAACGGACTCCAGATCAGCCCTCCCGAGAGAGATTAGGGCTTGGCGGCGGCTCCGTAACGTAAAACATGATGAATCCTTCTCTCTAATTTTTTTCTCCCCGAACGTGAATATATAGAGTTGGAGTTGAGGTCGGTGGAGCACCAGGGGGCCCACGAGGTGGGGCGCGCCTGTGGGGTAGGCGCGCCCGACAGGTGTGGGCCCCCTGGCCTTGATTCTTTCGCCAGTAATTTTGTTTATTCCAAAAATATTCTCCGTGAAGTTTCAGGTCATTCCGAGAACTTTTATTTCTGCACAAAAATAACACCACGGCAATTCTGCTGAAAACAGCGTCAGTCCGGGTTAGTTCCATTCAAATCATGCAAGTTAGAGTCCAAAACAAGGGCAAAAGTGTTTGGAAAAGTAGATACGATGGAGACGTATCAACTCCCCCGAGCTTAAACCTTTGCTTGTCCTCAAGCAATTCAGTTGATAAACTGAAAGTGATAAAGAAAAACTTTTACAAACTCTGTTTGCTCTTGTTGTTGAAAATCTGTAAAGCCAGCATTCAAGTTTTCAAAGAAAGAATATGAACTAACCATATTCACAATAACATTTAGGTCTTATATTTACTCATATCAATGGCATAATCAACTAGCGAGCAATAATAATAAATCTCGGATGGCAACACTTTCTCCAAACAATCATGATATGATATAACAAGATGGTATCTTGCTAGCCCTTTCTGAGACCGCAAAACATAAATGCAGAGCACCTCTGAAGGTCAAGGACTGACTAAACATTGTAATTCATGGTAAAAGAGATCTAGTCATAGTCATACCCAATATAAACTAATAGTAATGGATGCAAATGACAGCGGTGCTCTCCAACTGGTGCTTTTTAATAAGAGGGTGATGACTCAACATAAAAGTAAATAGATAGGCCCTTCGCAGAGGGAAGTAGGGATTTGTAGAGGTGCCGGAGCTCGATTTTGAAATAGAGATGAATAATATTTTGAGCGGCATACTTTCATTGTCAACATAATAACCGAGAGATCTCGATATCTTCCATGCTACACACATTATAGGCGGTTACCAAACAGAATGGTAAAGTTTATACTCCCCCTTTCGGTGTCAAAACCGGCGGATCTCGGGTAGGGGGTCTCGAACTGTGCGTCTAAGGTCGATGGTTATAGGAGATAGGGGACATGATGTTTACCCAGGTTCGGTCCCTCTCTATGGAGGTAATACCCTACTTCCTGCTTGATTGATCTTGATGAATATGAGTATTACAAGAGTTGTTCTACCACGAGATCGTAATGGCTAAACCCTAGAAGTCTAGCCTGTATGACTATGGTATTGAGTATATCCTTTCTGGACTACACCCTCTGGTTTATATAGACACTGGGGGGATCTAGGGTTACATAGAGTCGGTTACATAAGAAGGAATCTTCATAGGTGGTCGCCAAGCTTGCCTTCCACGCCAAGGAGAGTCCAATCCGGACACGGGTACAGTCTTCGGCCTTCATGTCTTCACAGCCCACCAGTCCGGCCCAATGATAATAGGCCGGATGCCCGAGGACCCCTTAGTCCAGGACTCCCTCAGTAGCCCCTAAACCTGGCTTCAATGACGAGGAGTCCAGCGCGCAAATTGTCTTCGGCATTGCAAGGCGGCTTCCCTTCGTTCCGAACTCCAAGATAGTCTTCGGATGCGATGATAGTATCCGGACCTGTCACACAAACCATACACAACCACAGAGAGAGTATAATTTTACACGTATCCAATCCGCTGATAAATTTGTGTAGCATGACATCATGTCTGACCGGTCATAATTCCAAACTGTTTTTGTGTCTGTCGCTCCACGTCCCGAGACGCGGTTGCCATTGGCACGTCTTGTCAAAGCAGAGATCGTGTCCCCTTATCGTGGTATTTTCATCAATGCGGGCATGGGTAACCCAACCGTGCCGTTTATACAGCCCTTGGGAATAGGCGAATTCTAAGGCGAGTGGGGAGGCGTTCAATATTTACTGCTAAGGGGATAAGGATTCTCTCTTCCTCTCCCACGCCTTCTCTCTATCTCCGCCCTTCCAATCTCGAGCTCCAGCGCCCAAGTTCTCATCTCCTTTCCACTCGAGCTAGAACTCAACCATGTCTGGATCCGGAGGTCAGGGCAAGTGGATGGTCTCCTCCGTCAAGGAGGAGGACATTACTGAGCTTCGGGCGGCCGGATACTTGGCGAAGGAAATCACCCACCATCTGCCGTCCGAGGGACAAGTCGTCCCCATGCCGAAGCCCAACGAGAGGGTGGTAATCATCCCTCATTTCTTCCACGGACTAGGGTTCCCACTCCACCCTTTCGTACGCGGGCTGATGTATTATTACGGGATAGATTTCCATGATCTATCCCCGAACTCCTTCCTCAACATCTCGGCATTTATCGTTGTGTGTTAGGCCTTCCTCCGCATCCAACCCCACTTCGGGATGTGGCTCAAAGTCTTCAATGTGAAGCCGAAGGTGGTGGATGGCCAGCATGTGGAGTGCGGAGGAGCCATGGTGAGTAAGCTGTCCAACGTCTCCTGGCCGAAGGGTACTTTTGTGGATACAATAAAGGAGTGGTAGAAACAGTGGTTCTACATCACGGAACCACGCGGCACCACCTGGGCCGCAGTTGCCGAATTCCGCTCCGGCGCTCCCATGCGACTCACCTGCTGGGTCGAGAAGAGACCGAACTGGTGTTCGCCCGATGAGTTGATTGCGCTGTAGACGCGCGTTCAAAGCATGATAGCCAAGAACGTCAAGCTTGTCGATGTAATTTAGGTGATGCTGGTTCACCGGATCCTCCCGTGCCAGCGCAGAAGTCGCCCTCTGTGGGAGTTTAATCTGAAGAAGCATCAAACCCTGGTGAGGCTCTTCGAAACCACTCATGAAGAGCACAACCTTCGGCCTTCATGTCTTCACAGCCCATCAGTCCAGCCCATGGATAATAGGTCGGACACCCGAGGACCCCTTAGTCCAGGCTCCCTCAGTAGCCCCTGAACCTGGATTCAATGAAGAGTCCTGTGCGCAGATTGTCTTCGGCATTGCAAGGTGGGTTCCCCTTTCCGAACTCCAAGATAATCTTCGGATGCGATGATTGTATCCGGACCTGTCACATACACACCATACATAACCGCAGAGAGAATATATATTTTTACACGAGTTCCATCCGCTGACAGCTTTTTACAACACGACATCATGTCTGTCCGGTCATAATTTCGAACCATTTTTCATCTGCCGCTCCACGTTTTGAGACGCGGTTGCCATCGGCATGTCTTGTCAAAGCAGATATCGTGTCCCCTTATCGCGGGATTCTCATCAATGCGGACATGGGTAACCCAACCATGCCGTTTATACAGCCCTTGGGAATAGGCGATTTTTTAGGGCGAGTGGGGAGGCGCTTGATATTCGCGGCCTTTATAAGGGGATAAGGATTCTCTTCCTTCACCCACACCCTTTCTCTCCTTCAGTCCTTCCGTCCTTGAGCTCCAGCGCCCAAGCTTTAGCTTTTCCTCGTTCGAGAAGGCACTCCAAACATGTCCGGATCTGGAGCTGGAGGCAAGTGGATGGCCTCCTCCGTCAAGAAGAAGGACATCACGGAGCTCCGGGAGGCCGAATATTTAGCCAAGGAGATTTCTCACCGACTCCCGGATAAAGGGCAAATCATCCCTACCCCCGAGCCCCATGAGAGGGTTGTGTTTCTCACACACTTCGTCCGCGGGCTGGGATTCCCTCTTCGTCCATTTGTCCACGGATTGATGTTTTACTATAGGTTGGACTTCCACGATCTGGCCCCCAATTTTATCCTCAATATGTCGGCATTTATCGTCGTGTGTGAGGCCTTTCTCCGCATCCCACCTCACTACGACCTATGGCTGAAGACCTTCAATGTGAAACCGAAGGTAGTGAGCGGTCAACAAGCAGAGTGCGGAGGCTCCATGGTGGGCAAGATGCCCAATGTCACTTGTCCTGAAGGCTCCTTTGCGGGGACAGTAAAGGGATGGCAATCGGGTGGTTTTACATCACCGAGCCGCGTGACACCAATTGGGTAGCGGCCCCCGAATTCTGATCCAGAGTTCCGATACGGCTCACTTCCTGGCAAGAGAAGGGCCTGACTTGGGGATCTTCGAACGAGATAACTGGGCTCCAGACATGCGTCCAGAACATGATAACCAAGAAGATCAAGCTTGTCAATGTGATCCAGGTTATGCTCATTCGCCGGATCCTTCCGTGCCAACGTCGGACCTGCTATTTATGGGAGTACGACCCAGCCAAGCACCAGACGCTACTAGAGCTCTTTGGCGTGATGCGTGAAGGTATCTGGAAAGCGCTCTTCAAGGCTGGCGAGACGCCACCGCCCACGAATGAAGATCGCGGGCTTAGCTTAAAGCGCCAGACCAATCCGGTAAGTCTTTTAATGTTTGCATGGTATACCCTTCACCGGCATATTTTGAGGATGGATTCTAGTCTCTCCTACCCACTTTGCCAGGCCTGGATCGAGGTGGCGGGGCAGATTAAATCTTCAGCTCCGCTTCCTGAGGAGCAAGAATTCCCACTTCTGACGAAGATGTTGTTTCCGACGCCTTATGACGTGCCGGAGAAGAAGGCCAAGAAAGCGGCCAAGGGGACCAGGAGTGGCCTTCGCCGGAAAGGAGCTTCGGACGTGCTGCCCGAAGACGAGACTCACTCTTCATCCGCCGAAGACGATGACGAAGAGGAGGAAGAAGAATATGACTCCCCACCTGAAGCGGGGAGGAAGAAGAGGGCGTACTCCAAGAACCTGGAGGCGAAGGCGCCCAAAAGGGGAAAAGGCTCCCTTGCGGATAACTCCACGTGGGATGTCGATAGCAGTCCGGAGCGGCCTTCTCGGGCCAAGCCTCGGGCTAAATTGTAAGTATCAAAAATCCTTACACACACCTGAAAGTCCGTCCTTTCTGCCTTGCAATGTTTGAATCGTGTTATTGCAGTCCGGCTCAGGACAACTCTCCGCTATCTTCATCGGAAGGTTCGCTGGACCCAAAGGAGAGGCCAACATGTCGCGGCCGCCCGCTTACTCCCCCTCGGCCAAGGGTGACGGCGAGGAGGCGTATCGAAGGGCCTCCTTGGTCCGGGGAAGACTCCGGAGATCGTCAGAGCGGCACCCTAGGATGACTCCCGAACCACCGGGTCCATGGGGAAAAAATCCCCTACGGAGACGGATGGTGTGGGCTGAGTTCTATTCGACCCTCAGCCAGATTCTATTTTGGAGACCTATACGGCTCCGGAATCTGACAAACGGCCCTTCCTGAAAGGAGGGGGCGTGCTACCAGTGTCCTCTGTCCAACCAGAGGCGCTGGATCATCTATTGGAAGTGATGCAAGGCGCCTCCATCGTGGATGAGCACCGTGCCCATATGGGTATGGTGTTTGAAAAGGTTTGGTCCGTAAAAAGCGGGCTGACCGAAGCCTGTGCTAGCCTTCTAGAAGGCTTTGAGGTGAGTACATGATTATAAGAAGAATATCACAGCGTAGATAGTAGCCCCTGATGCTCTGTTCAGTGTCCGGAAAGAAAAGCCGAACAGAGGATCAAAGTTAATTTTCGCAGGAGTCTAACATAAGTGTCTATATGAATAAGCACGCCTCATTGCGGGCTACTACCGCTCAAACTGCAGAGGTCTCTGGACTGAAGCAGAAACTGGAGTGGACCGAGGAAGAGCTCGTCCGCGTGAAGAAGCAGCTGGAGGATAGGCAAGGTATGCAGTAACCTGCGTGTTTACTGAAGAGTAAATTGTCAAGCTGACTAAAGTGTCATGAACTTTATTAGGGGCCACGACTGAGGTGGTGGCCCTCAAAAAGGCGTTAGCCGAGGGAGAGGATAAAGCGGCCAAGGAGCACGCCGCGCGCGTGAAGCACGAGGCCCAGGTGGGCGAGGCGCAACAACAACTCCAGGGCGCGATCGAGAGATTTGAGTCCTTGGAGCGCGATTGTAAGGCGCAAGAGTCTGAACAGGCAAAGGTCCACCAGAGCGCACAGGATGCACGAGCCGAAGCCCAGAACACCCTCCAGGAAATTCAAGCGGCCAAGAAGATTGCGGCGGGTAAGTCTTTCACCGTGCCAAGCAAGTATTTAAAGAAACGTTCCTTGTACTTATCCGAATTTCGGTTTTCCAGGGGCGTTTACGGATCTACCACGCAGTATATCAGATGCTGCCGAGCATTATAGAGCCGAAGAGGGGATGTCTGCGGAGAAGCTATTCTGGTCCCAATATCTTGGACCCGAACATCCGGTGCCCTTCAGCGACTAGCTAAAGCAGTTGGTCGAGCTGCACAGGTCGGCAGAGCTAGCCATGAAGGACCTGATAGTCCGGCTGTGGCCTGCCGAGCCTATACCTAGTAGCTACTTCGTTCTTGTTAAGCGGCTTGTAAGTGCATGTCCGCGGCTCGAAGCCGTGAAGCGGTCGGTCTATATTGAAGGTGCACGTATGGCATTTGCCCGCGTCAAGACGCATTGGGAAAAGCTGGATGCCAAGAAGCTGATGACCGAGGGACCGCCGGAGGGCAAGGAGCATCGTCGACCCAAGCTCTATTTTGATGGTGTCTTGGAGGGGTCCCTCCTTGTGGCGGAGCAATGTTCGAAGGATGTCATATTCCCATGAGAACATTTGTATTATCCTGTCCTGTAGTATGGAACAATGATGTTATGTATTATAATGTTTGCGATTTATATTTTACCTTTTGTGTGGCCGTTTAAGAAATCTAAGAGTTGACCAGTCGTCGGCTTCTACCCCCATGTAGATAGTACGGGGGTGTTCGGGATAAATCTAAACACTCTTTACTCCACATTCTGGTCCTTCAAGGAGGTGTTTAGCGCAACGAACAAGGCAATCAGACTATGCGGCCTTTACCGCCCTCACTTAGCCATAGGAGTTTGACAATTAAGAAAGTTGGCGAAGCCCCTGGTATTCGAAAGGCTGAACTAGGGGCATTGTACAGCCTAATCGGGGGAACCGATTCTTTGCGAGAAGCGGAAAAAATCTCTAACGATTTGGAACCTCTCGAACAGCTGACCAGCTCTCGCTGCATCATGACAGTCAGTTTTCGGCTTTCATCGAGGTGCTCGTCCCAAGAACCGGGACACAATCGCAGTAGTTCTCCCTTTACTACCCTAGCCGATATAGCGGAACGTAAGGTAGCAAGCACAGGAGCCGGGCAACCCAACTATTGACCCAAGACATGATTCGGAGCCGATGCATATAATGCTATAAGTTTGGGGTGCCGAACTATACTGTAAAAGTGTTCAGACTTTTATTGCCGTAATGCGAGATGTGATGAAGCCCCTGGCGTAATGGTATGTACAATGGTGTAAGCGTGCGATAAGCAATATATACAAAGGTGAGGAAACAGGAAAATTAAGTAATAAGCTGACCCCACCATGTACTCACTATTGTGATGTAATTAGTACGTCGAGGCATACTTTGTGCAAGTAATGCGATAAGCAAGTAAGGCTATTTAACATGCCGCAACCAAGGGCGAGCTGCGTGCGGGTATGTAAAACAGGTATGGCAATCGTTTAATAGAGACCACATGGGGATTCCCTTGTACGCCAGAGCTCCTCGTCTCCTTGGTGTGTTCTGCAAGCGGGTCGTCCGCGTAGACCTCGAAAAGAGAAAAAACCCGTAATAAAGAGAAAAAGTAAAGGCGTGCGAATCCTAGGGTTGGCCAAGCCGCACTGTGGATCGCGAGCAAGTTATGCCTCCGTCAGTACCCATGGGGTTTTGAGTGCGTAATTATGTACGCGCGGTATGAATGCTATTTCCTCTGGGTTGGGACGGAGGCCTAATTATTAATTCAGCTCTTGACGAACCGAGCTGCCCTGTTGCAGTGTAGTCTTGACCTTCTTAATGATGTCCGGGGGCTCGACGGCCGGATTATGGTGCCGCTTTAGAAGGCCGCTCTGTACTTCTATTGCTAGGGCTGCGGTGTGCTCCTCTGTACAGAGGGAACATTCCGTGTTTCCATTTACTGTAATGACTCCACATGGACCAGGCATCTTGAGCTTGAGATAAGCATAATGTGGCACCATGTTGAATCTAGCAAACGCGGTTCGTCTGAGCAGTTCGTGGTAGCCGCTGCGGAAGGGGATGTAGCTCTTCACTTCGGAAGTTATCCAGGGAACCGTAGACCACCTCTAGCGTGATTGAGCCCGTACAATGGGCCTCTACACCTGATATGACTCCTTTAAAGGTAGTTATCGTGGGCTTGATTCATGAGGGATTAATGCCCATTTTGTGTACTGTATCCTGATAGAGCAGGTTGAGGCTGCTGCCACCGTCCATTAGGACTCGTGTCATATGAAATCCGTCGATAATTGGGTCGAGTACCAATGCGGCCGAACCGCCATGTCGGATACTAGTTGGACGATCTCGACGATCAAAGGTGATCGAGAATGACGACCATGGGTTGAATTTTGGGGCGACTGGCTCTACCGCATAGACGTCCCTAAGTGCGCGCTTGCGCTCCCTTTTGGGGATGTGTGTCGCATATATCATGTTCACCGTTTTGACTTGAGGCGGGAATTTCTTCTGCCCCCAGTGTTCGACTGCCGGAACTCCTCGTCATCGTCCTCGCTCTGCGATTCACCTTCCTTGTTTCCGCTATTTACCCTGCTGGCTTGCTTAAAGACCTGGCAATTTTTGTTAGTATGGTTGGCCGGTTTGTCTGGGGTGCCATGTATCTGGCACGGACGACCGAGTATGCGGTCCAAGCTGGATGGTCCTCCGTCGTTCCTTTTATAGGGCTTCTTTCGCTGGCCGGACTTGGAGCCACTGAATCGGGCGTGAACTATAGTGTCATCGGTGTTATCGCCATTACTTCGGCGTTTGTGTCTGTTGTGCCCGAGCTTGCTGGTGCTGTTTCTGGCCTCGGAGGGGCCTGCTTCGTTGGATGTGTTTGTACTGCGAGCCAGCCAACTATCCTCTCCCGTGCAAAAGCAGGTCATAAGTGCTGTGAGGGCTGCCATGGACCTCGGCTTTTCTTGGCCGAGGTGGCGGGCGAGCCATTCGTTACAGATGCTGTGTTTGAAGGCTGCTAGGGCTTCGGTGTCCGGACAGTCAACGATCTGGTTCTTTTTGGTTAGGAACCTAGTCCAGAATTTTCTGGCTGATTCGCCGGGTTGTTGAACTATGTGGCTTAAGTCATCAGGATCGGGTGGCCGGACATACGTACCTTGGAAGTTGTCGAGGAAGGCTTCTTCGAAGTCCCGCCAGCTGCCGATGGAGTTCTCAAGCAGACTATTTAACCAGTGTCGAGCTGGTCCTTTGAGCTTTAATGGGAGGTATTTGATAGCATGGAGGTCATCTCCGTGGGCCATGTGGATGTGGAGAATAAAGTCCTCAATCCATACTACGGGATCAGTTGTTCCATCGTATGATTCAATATTGACGGGCTTGAACCCCTCCGGGAATTCATGATCCAGCACCTCATCTGTAAAGCAGAGAGGATGTGTGGCGCCTCTATAGCGGGCCGCGTCACAGCGCACCTTCGATGAAGTCCGTCTACGGTTATCGGCCCGGGTGTGGTTAAGTTTGTCACGTCCGAATAGGTAGCTGTCATCCCGAGTAGGGAAGCGTCCTCGCGATCCGTATATTGATCTGGTGTGTCCTGCTCTACTGTACAATTCCTGCCGAAGGTCGTATGTATGGTCCCGAGCTGGTCTGTCCATGTATTTGCGAGGCGGTGGGGCGGGCTGTTGTTCGGCCTGAGTTGCTGTTTTATCTCGACCGCGGGGTGGTTGGTCTGCCGCACTATCCCGACCGCGAGGTGGTCGGTCCGTATTGCGCGAGGGAGGTATGGGCTCTGGCACCACCTCGTCGAACTGAGGTAGCAGTCTGCGTTTTGGGTAACTCTTGGCTGGGCGCTTGAGGCCGTATTCTTCGGCTGCCAGGACATCGGTCCATCTGTCAATGACTAGGTCTTGATCAGCTTGAAGCTGCTGCTACTTTTTCTTCAGGCTTCTTGCAGTAGCTATTAGCTGGCGCTTGAAGCGTTCCTGCTCGAGGGGTGCCTCCGGCATGATGAAGTCCTCGTTATCGAGTCTCTCCTCATCCTTGGAGAGTGGACGGTAACTATCCTCATCCGAGTCATTGGGCATGGCCTGTTTATCAGGGTTAACTTGCCATCGTCTTTGTCATCGTTGCTAGCCTTTTTAGATGTGTCAACCATGTACACATCGTACGAAGAGGTGGCCGTCCAACATCCAGTGAATAGCGGGTCTTGGCCTTGCTCCTTGTCAGCATCGTCGTCCATACCGTCGATGTCTTCGGAGCCATAATCAAGCACGTTGTCGGTGTACTAGAGTAGGGGTACCCTAGTATCCCGAACTTGTGCACGGGCTGTTGCAGCCCTCCGCGGCAAGGCTTGCCGGGTGACCGCCAAGGTCCTCCGTGGTTCCTTTGGAGCCATTCAAGAATAAAGTATTCAAGCCAAGGAGACAAGGCCCCGGCAAGAGGAGCTTGCCGGGAAGGCCACCCAAGGCACCTAGGAGACAAGGCCCCGGCAAGAGGAGCTTGCCGGGAAGGCCACCCAAGGCACCTAGGAGACAAGGCCCGGCAAGAGGAGCTTGCCGGGAAGGCCCGGTGAGCGACAATCTTCCAGACGCGACAAGACAACAATCATGACAAGGCGCTGTCAAGCGCACCACCACCACTGCGCTCCAAAGACATCTACTAACGTGTCGCCATACGAGACCCTTCCAGCGCAGCGTGGCGAGAGGTCAGGCAGCCAAAAGCGAGGTGGCAAGCGGCGCCGACAAGATTGCCATCATGGCGAAGCGGTGGCGTCCCGACGGTCCTCGCTTGCACCGTTAGGGCGACGAGACGGGCATTTAATGCCTTTGTCCCCGCCGCCGTGGTTAGGTATGATACACCGCATAAGTAGCTATACCAACCACTCCTTTTCAATTTTTACCCTTGTCTACGTTGCCACCTGTCGGAGACCCCTTTAGCATATAAAAGGAGGCCCATGCGCAACGTAGGAGGGGGGGGGAGAAGCCAGAGAACACTCACGCTCGGTCTCGTTAGCAGCTTGTGTGTACTGTAGCACTCAAGCGCTCCCAAGCAAGAATTCAATACATTCATACATGCAGCAGTAGGAGTGTTATCTCTCTGGAGAGCTCCGAAGCTGGGTAAACCGCTCGTGTGCTTCGCCTCGATCTGCTCTTCGTGCGACCTCCGCTTCGCCAAACCGAAAGGGGCTCGGTCCGCCGGTCCCATAGGTGTTCGTGGGTCAGATCAGCCTCCCCGACATCTTTGGCGCGCCAGGTAGGGGGCATCGAGATTGTGTGAACCTGATCCGGCGTCCACACGAGCTAGATCTTCTTCATCTTCATCAACATGCCACCGAAGAAGAAGGCTTCGGCGGCAGATGTTCCGTCCGCGTCGAACCCACCACCACCGGAGCAAACGGGTGGTGGGGTAGATGCCGGCGGAAGAATGGACGTCGACGGGGGAGCCCCCAGAATGGCCCACGGTGCTGCCAAGTCCAAGGACAAGGCTGCGCAGACCTCGGCGTCCGTACATGCACCGCGCCCGTCTCAGGAGACGCGGGACCGACAGCGTCATGGTATTCACAACACCATACGCTCGTTAGACCAAGATCGAGCTGGTGGATCTCGGGATGCTCAAGACCAGCATGCACGCCAACATGCTGGCGCGAGCGAGGCACGGTCGCCTAGATGGGATACTGCTCCTTCTAACATAGTTAGAAGTCCGAGCATATCCGCTCCTCGCGCCGCTCGCCATCGCCACCCACCACTCTAGCGAAGCTTTGGCGGCGCCAATCGCTCTTGGATTACCCTCCAACAGCCGACAAGGTCGATGAATGGAGGGCCACCATTCGTAGTCTCATCGGCTTTGCTAACGGCGACGCTCGCGGCAGCCGAGTGCATCGCTGCCGCGGCAGACTGCTAAGCACGAGCCGGTGGCGATTTAAACCGTGGGGGTACAACCACCATGCACTCTCCACCCGAAGGCCAAGATCACCAACTCATCGGATCCACCTTGACAGCGACTCCACCGCGTCATCAGATCCACGAGCTCGTCGCGATCAGCGCCAAGTTCTTCACGAACGACAGCAAGAAGACGCTCGAACTCGCATCGAGCGCCGAAGAGAAGCGCGGCGTCAATCCGACCAGCGCGCTGGGCCCTCTGTCAACATGCATGCGCCAGGGGAACCAGGCGACTTTGTCAGACGCTGTAGGTTGCCCTGCGTTCACTCGTGAGCTGCGGCAAGTCCAAAGGGCCCAAAGAAGAAGAATTTCAAGCCGACGTACGAGAGAAGTACGACGGCGAGACGCATCCGTCGGAGTTCCTCAAAGATCTACACCATCGCGGTGCAAGCTGTCGGGGGCGAGACGACAAGATCCTGGCCAACTACTTCACCGGTGCTCAAGCCCAATGTCGATCCTGGCTCATGCACTTGCCGGACAACTCCATATCCTCTTGGGAAGATCTATGCCATCGGTTTGTTTACGCCTTTACAGGCGTACCACAAGCCCCATGGCCAAGAAAGCGACCTTCATCTCGCTCTCCCGTAAGGAAGGAGAGCCCTGCGCAAGTACATTCAGAGATTCAGCGTACAGCACAACATCCCAGATGTCCACCCCGCCAGATAATCAGCACGCTCCATCGAGCGTGCGAAACCGCATGATGCGGAGGAGATGGCGATGTGCAAGATCGTAGACGCCAAGGAGCTATATGCCCTGGCCGACAAGTGTGCACGCGTCTTTGAAGAAGGGAGGAGACTCCGGAGAGAATATCAAGCAGGAGGATCTCGATAGTGAGGAGACCACCCCGCAAAGAAAAACCGCGGCGGAAAAACAGGAAGAAGAAAGGCAAAGATGTGCTAGTTGTTGAGCAGTCCGGCAACGGAGGTGGCGCCAAGAAAGCCAAAGCTGGTAGCTCCGGCAAGGAGGTTGCCGCTGGCACCAACTGCCAGGCTGTGGCGGTCACCGACAAGCAGGACGGCTCCAACAAACAAGATCTTGCAAGATCCACCGCACCAAGGGCCATGACCTCCAGAGCTGCAAAAGGTCGAGCAGCTTGTCGAGCAGCGAAGGCTGAATCTGAACGACGCGAGAAGGAGAAGGCCCAGGAAGGTGTGGAGGAGCTAGCAAGAAACGCCCCGCCGAGGAGGACGCCGCAGCAAGGCCAAGCAGCGGCAAGGAGACAGACCTCCGCGCCGCGACAAGGATGAAGACGACGGCGATGATGAAGACATGGATGATGACGAGACCGATGAGCAGGAGTTCCGAGAAAGCCACAGAGGTCTCATGCGTTGACGGCGGTGCTTCTTCGCACACTTCACACCGCCAGCTCAAGCGGTGGATGCGGGAAGTCAATGCGGCGTAACCATCCGCCGAGTCACGCAAGCCTCTGAAATGGTCCAGACGCCTATCATCTTTGATATTGAGGACCACCCCGATCACAGAATCGCGGTCGGGTGCTTGCCGATGTTGGTTTCACCAACTATCCGCAACCTCAAGGTCACTAAGATGCTAGTTGACGGCGGGCGGCTTGAACTCGATCTCCTCCGCGGTGCTCCGAAACTCCAGATCCTCGATGGCGAGCTCGAAGAGACCGACACATTCCAAGGAATCAATCCGGGAAGGAGCAAGCGAAGGGAAAGATCACGTTGCGGTGACATTTGGCAATGAAGTTGAACTTCAGGATCGAGAGGGTCACTTTTGACGTTCTTGACTTTCCATTGCCTTACAATGGGATACTTGGCCGTCCAAAGACTCGCCAAATTCATGGCATCCTCTCACTATGCATACAACATGCTGAAGATGCCAGGCACGATTAGTGTCATCTCTTTCACTGGCGACAAGAAGGATGATCTTATCTGCGCTGACAAGATCTACCGGGAAGCAAAGAATGCAGCAGATTGCAAGCCACTTGCCGCCAAGCTCCCGGGCGAAGAAGAAGACCAAGTCGGCAAGAGCTCGATGCCCACTCCGCAAGCGCACCTCTTCGAGTGCTGCGCTACCATCGAGGACGCACCATCGAGCTCCACCGCAAGTGTAAGAAGACGATGGCAGCTCCACCAGAGACCAAGAAGGTGTCCGCCAGGAGGGCGGCACCGGTGGTACCTTCACCATCGGTGCCACTCTCGACCCTAAATAGGAAGGCGCTCGTTGCTTTTCCTCGGGCGAACGTCGACGTGTTTGCGTGGCAACCGTCGACATCCCGGTGTTCCTGTGAAAGTAATTGAGCACCATCTTGCCGTTTGTCCTCATCGCGCGCCTGTCAAGCGTAAAGTCGAAGCGGCGTTGGGCGCCAAGAATTCATCGCAGAAGAAATCAAGAAATTGGAAGCAGCAGGCCTTGTCGAGGAGTGCTCCATCCCTCGTGGTTGGCCAATCCTCAGTAGTTGTATGCATAAGGCAAACGGGAAATGGAGGCTTTGTATCGACTTTATCGATGTTAATAAAGCTTGTCCCAAAGACACATTTCCCTTGCCGCGCATCGACCAGATTGTTGACTCCACGGCCGGATGTGATTTGCTTTCATTTCTTGATGCATACTCATGATATCATCAGATCTTCATGGCAGAAGAGGATGAGGAGAAGACCGCATTCATCACCCCATGTGGCACATATTGTTTCGTACGGATGCCTTTCGGATTAAAGAATGTTGGTTCAACATTTGCAAGAGTAGTCCATGACGCTTTTGAGCTACAAATGCACAGAAATGTGGAAGCCTACATGGATGACATAGTGGTCAAAAGCAAGGACAAGGCGACTCTGATTCAAGATTTAGACGAAACCTTTGCAAATCTGCGCAAGATCAACCTCAAGCTCAACCCTGAGAAGTGTGTCTTTGGAGTCTCTTCCGGCAAGCTTCTCGGGTTCTTTGTGTCTCAGCGGGGAATTGAAGCCAATCCCTAGAAGATCAAGGCCATTGAGCAGATTGAAGCACGAAAGCGCGTCAAGGATGTACGAAGACTTGCCAGTTGCGTAGCTGCTCTCAGCAGGTTTATCTCTAGGTCTGCTGAGCACGCCCTGCCATTTTTCAAAATTTTGAAAAAGGCAGGTCCGATGAAATGGACTCCGGAAGCGGAGGCGGCGCTGCAGGACTTTAAGAGATACCTGTCCTCCACTCCAACACTTGTCACACCTAAGCCACAAGAGAAGTTGCTGCTATATATAGCGGCGACCAATCAAGTGGTTAGTGCTGCGTTAGTAGCGGAGAGGGAGGCGGATGATGAGCTAGCAACCATGGCGAGATGCATCCGGCGACAAGCAGGGGGCTTCATCGGCAAGCTCGGGTCCCGACAAGGATGGATCTGCGCAGACGCATGAGAAGATGCAGAAAAGAATGGTGCAGCGCCCAGTTTACTTTGTCAGTTCCCTTCTGCAGGGGGCTAGGTCAAGGTACTACGGTGTGCGAAATTGCTTTTCGGCCTCCTCATGGCCTCGAGAAAGCTGCGCCATTACTTCCGGGCACATGAGATCCACAGTCGTCACTGCTTTTCCAATAAGAGGATATCGCAAAATCCAGAGGCAACGGGCAGGATTGTCGAGTGGGCAATGGAACTGTCAAGCTTTGGCCTCAAGTTTGAGAGCACTTCAACTATCCAAAGCAGAGCATTGGCGGAGTTCATAGCAGAATGGACGCCAACACAAGATGAAGAAATTCCAGAAACAAGCATCCCCGTCAAGGAAGCAACCAAAGAGTGGCTGATGTACTTTGATGGTGCCTTCTCGCTGCAAGGCGCTGGTGCAGGCGTGCTACTTGTTGCACCCACCGGAGAGCACCTCAAGTACGTAGTCCAGATGCACTTTCCCAAGGAGCAAGCAACAAACAATACCGCATGAGTATGAAGGTTTGCTTGCCGGTCTCGAGATCGCAGAGACCTTAGGATCAAGAAGCTCATTGTCGGGGGTGACTCCACAGCTTGTCATCCGCCAAGTGAACAAGAGTTATCGAGTCCGTTGATGGAAGCTTATGTTGATGAAGTGAGAAAGCTAGAAGAGCACTTTGACGGCCTACAAATGGAACATGTTCCAAGAGCTCGAACGACATTGTCGATGGTTCGTCAAGTGCGCTGCACTTAAGATACCCGTGGAACCAGGGATTTTGTGCTCAAGCTGACTCACCCGTCTGTAACGCCATCAACCGGACAGAGCAAGAAGAGGAAGTTGATCTCTGGTGACTATTTTCCGGCAGAGCTTCCCGAAGTCGCCGTCAAGAAGGTCCTCAAGATCAACACCAAGGATGCTGAGGAGCAGTATGCTACGGCAAGCCCTAGGGTTTGTTCCGTTGAAGCAGACGCTCCCGACAAGTTTTGCTCCGGCAAGCTTGCCGGGAACGTCAAGCTCGGCTGAGCCGCAGGTTCTCGCCAGTGGAAGCAGATGTTCCGCAGCAGCCGATGTGCCTTTAGTCCTTGTTGTCGAGCCGCAAGCTCCAAAGTGGAGCACGCTGGATTGTCCGTTTCCTTCAGACAGAAGAACTTCCCGAAGAGCAAGAAGAAGCGGAAAGAGTAGCCCGGCAGTCAAGTATGTATCAGTTTGTCGACAACACACTGTACAGAAGAAGACTCAACGGTGTGAAATTGAAGTGTATTCACCGGAAGACGGACAAAAGCTGTTGGCGAGAGATACATGGAGGCATATGTGGTCACCACATTGGCGCCAAAGCACTTGCCGGCAAAAGCGTTCGGCAAGAAGGTTTCTTTGGCCGACAGCCCTCCGGGATGCAATCGCACAAGTAACCAAGTGTGAAGCGTGCGGTTCCATTCCAAGCAGATGCACCAGCCAGCTCAAGCTCTCCATACGATCCCTTTATCCTGGCCATTTTCGGTCTGGGGGCTCGACATCCTCGGCCCCTTTCCCCGAGCTGTCGGGGCTTTGAGTACTTGTACGTTGCAATCGACAAGTTCACAAAGTGGCCGGAAGTGGAAGCGATGAGGAAGGTGACAACACGATCGTGATCAATTTCTTTAGGTCGATTGTTTGCCGCTTGGAATCCCTAACAGGATCATCACCGACAACGGCACGCAATTCACGAGCCGCACCTTCATGCGACGTTCAAGATCTTGGCGCCAAGGTTCTGCTTCGCTTCGCTGCTCATCCGAGAAGTAACGGTCAGCGGAGAGGCCGAATCTTTGAAGTGCTGCGCCGGGCTCAAGACCGTAACTTTCGACAGGCTGCACAAGTGTGGAAAGAAGCTGGATTGAGGAGCTTCCGGTGGTTCTTTGGTCGATCAGACGACGCCAAATCGAGCCACCGCCGCACACCTTTCGCTCTAGTCTATGGAGCAGCAGGCGGTTCTCCCCATGGAACTCAGATACGGATCACCTCGAGTGCTCGCTTATGATGAGCTTGAGCAAGAGCAGCTATGCGACAAGATGGCGCGCTGCTCCTTGAGGAGGATCGCCTTCGTTGTCAGACGAGCTGCTCGATACCAAGAAGCTTTGGCGCCGCTACCATAGCCGCAGTTAATGCCGAAGTCTCGAGGAAGGCGACCTTGTTCTTCGCCGCTGCTCAGTCCGCCAAGAATTCCAACAAGTTGACGCCAAAGTGGGAAGGCCCTTACCGGGTGAAATGAGTCACTAGGCTGGCGCTGTCATACCAGACCGAAGATGGCATTCCGGTGAGCAACTCCTGGAACATTGAGCATCTTCGTAAGTTTTACCCGTAGGGCGCGGTTGCCGGAACCTGTTCCGGTAACCACCTTTTGTACAAGTCTTGCCGATGTTGCATGTAATCCTTTGTACAAAGCCGGGCGTAGACCCCGTGCATAAGCAAAGCTAATGTGCTTCGCACATCTTGTCAATTTCATGCTTTCTACTTCTATTTTGCATGCATTAACTGACACTTTGTGCAGCACCTATCCCCAGTAAGCAATAACGAGCCATAAGGCTCCATATCTTTATTTTCTCTTCTTTCTCTTTCTCAAAGAAAGGAAGGTTCCCTCGCCCACAAGTTTGCCGGGGGAGAAAGGAGAAGATAATGGTGTGGACCAAGCGTCGCTCAAGGAAGTCTAGCCTTACCGAAGCAAACGATGTAAAAGCTAAGTTGCTAAAGTTTGAGCAATCAGTTTTAAGTTTTTAAGTTATCTTCCTCGAACGACTGCATTTTGTATGGAAAACAAGTGCGCGGAGGAACCAACTCGTAGCTAGTTGCGCCCTTACTTTGTTTCGAGTCTGCTCAACAACTTAAGTGAGCTGCGACTAGTTGCGACAAGGTTTCTTGTCGGTAGCAAGACCGCCAAAGAGGTTGCCGACGTCTCCCTTTTCAGCGCCATGCCCGTGTGCTCGTGACCGACAAGTTCCCTAAAAGCGTAGGGCCAAAACATACAAAGGAAGGAACCAAGTAAAGGAAATAACATAGCAATTGCTACCGAAATAGAGTTATATTACAAGATAGCTTGTCGCAGCTCTAATAGATTGTTCTCATAACATGACCAGCAGCGGCAAGAAAAAGAGAAAGCGGGCGGCCTAATCTACGCGATCGCCCTCAACCCTCTTGATCCCACTCACCCTGTCCACGATGGGTGCGACAAGGGTCTTGAGCGCCTCCACATCAGCATCCGGCGGCAAGGACTTGAGGACGTTGGTGAGGTTGAGGCCTGGATTGCGGAAGGCCACCTTCATTAGCACCTTTTGGAGAGCTCCCAGCAGATCCGGGCGCGACTCCTCGGCCAGCTGCTTTGGGATTTCTTCCCGAGTCGCTGGAGGGCCGTCCACCACGCCGTTGAAGAACAAGCTGAGCTTGGCGCTGGGTTGGAGGTGCTCATCGGAGGAATATCCAAGATCCTCCATCCCCAGTTCGCCAGCCTCCACATCGATGGCTGCAGCAACATCCACGAGACCCTCGGTCCAGTGCTCCACATTCCCCTAAAGGTATTCTCAAGGCGGCGGCAAAGACTAGCGCCTCGTCGGCCTTGATCTTCTCCTTCAAGGCCACCTCCTGCTCCCTGGCGCCGTCCAGGCCCCGGAAGTCAAGGTGGTCGCTTCAACTCAAGATCTGCGTTGGAGTCCTTGGCGGCGCTGAGCTCCTTGCTCCTCTCGGCGAGACGGCCCTGCAGCTCGCCAAGAGTGTAGGCGTCCTTCTCGCGCTCATGCTTGAGTGCAGCAAGCTCCTCGCCGCTCTAATTGAGATTGGCCTCCAGCTGCATCACCTTCGTTCCAGCTCCTTCTTGGCAGCCTCGGCAGCTGCGGCAGCATCCTTGGCTTCCTTGAGAGCCCCGCCAAATGTTTGCTCGCGCGTGGCTAGATCCTCCTCATGGCTGTCAAGATTAACCTTCCTCTGCGCCAACTCGCCTTCACATGCAGATAGCTTCTCGGCGGCAAGCCGTTGTTGCTCCTCGGCTTGAGCCTTCTCGAGGAGGAAGGCTTTGCGCTCCTCGGCGAAGTCGCTCCCGCCTCCGCCAAGGACCGGAGAGCTTCCTGGTTGAGGCCCCGAGCTCCTCCGCGCTTCTCGATGTCCGCTCCGCCTTCGCGACAAGCGCTTCCGGGATTCCAGCTTGGCTTGTCGGGCGCGGTAGAGCGACAACAGCTTCCGCAGCACCTCCTCCTCGCACTCGCCACGCTGCTGTTTGGTGCGTCGACCAGCGTCAGTCCAGCGGAGGCGAGCAGCTCTTCATCAAAAGTTTCTCCTTCGGCGGGCCCTGGAGCTCGACGCCCATGGGAGCTTGATGAAGACGCCATCGCCGACCTTCAAATAGGCGCCGGGCTGGGGTTCTTGAGCCAAGCGCTGCAGCGGGCGGAGGGATCGGCGGTCGGCGTGGCGCTGGCGCTCCTGACGGCCTCGGGGCCGTCGGTCGATCGCCGGACCCCTCGCCCGGCTCTGCGGCGGCAGCTTTGGCGGCCTCTTCGGCCGGGCTCATCAAGATTACAGCAAGGCCTCCTCGCCGGCGGCCTCGGTCTCCATTGGCTCTGTGGCGGATGGATCTGACAACCAGAAAATGAAGAAAAGTCAAGCAAATATTCAAAAAGAAAATCAGAAGAAGAAGAACACGAGGAAAGTTTTCAAGCAAGAGGATTACCTTCTGCAGTCATGGTCTCCGCCACCAGGGGATAGCTGGTGCTGTCCCTTACCGGAGAGCTGTCCCTTGCCGGAGAACTGCCCCTTGCCGGAGAAGTCTCCCTTGCCGGAGAATGCTCCCTTGCCGGGGAATCCTCCCTTGGCGGTGTAGTCGCAGAAGGCATGTCGAGAGGCTTGGGGCACTCTGGTAAGGCTGCTCTGCTCCTACACAAATCAGCGGTCGAGATATCGGCAAAGAAAGGGCACCCATGCACGCCCTAACAGCAGGAAGTAAACCATATACTTACGCTGGGGCTGCGCTGGGGCTGCTTTGAGGAAGAGTTGCAGCGTCCGGCAAGGTGGTCTCGACGCGCCTCATTGTCGCGGTGGATTCGCCCTCGATGACAATCATCGGGCCTTGGCTCTCTTCGATGCTCTACGGCCAGCGTCACGAAAAGGAATGGGTTCGGAGTGAAGCAAATCAGATACAAGACAAAGCAACAAGCCGAAGAACTACAAATGCTGCAGAGAATCTTACTCTTCTTCTTCCTCGTCGGAGCTGAGCGCGGAGAGATCAAATTCTGGCCCGCCTCCAGTACGACGAGGCGGAGGAATATGTTCCCATGGCCGCTTGGCGGGAGCAGAAGCGGTGGTCTGCGAGGGCCCCGCTCCAGTTGCCGCAGCGGCGTGAGGTGCTCCCGCGGCAACAGTGCTTGCCGTGGTGGAGCTGCCGCGCGGGCGCTGTTGTTGGGTCTGCCCGTCTGCCGCCCGCCACGTCTCCGCCTTGCGGAGACGCCTTCTTGGTGGAGCTGGGGCTCCGCTCACGGCAAGCTGTCTCGAGGGGAGGAGGCGCCCTCGGTGGCTCACTCGACTCAGCTTCAGGCCGAGAAGCTCTTCCTCGCCGGCAAACTCCCTCGCCGACAAGGCTTGCCGCCTCTGCTCTCTGCCTCCTCCACGGTGAATCCGAACTTCGCCCATGGCAGCAGCCAGCTGCTGCCGCCTCTTCTAGCTCGGGTGGCGTCTGCGCATCTCATCATCGGTGGTGTCGCGGGTGAGGCTCTTACATTTCGCTCATCGGGCGGACCGGCACTTCTACCAGTTGTCAAAGAACACTCGCACAACATCATCTCGCAGTTTCTTGCCAGGTTGGAACGATTCCATGCGAAGTCGCTGACAACGGCATCATTGCACGGATGCGGTCGAAGCGAGGAATTGTTGCACAGCCGGGACGACATTCTTCGGCAACTCGAACGCTCCGGGATGCTCAGGATCGTGCTTGAACAGCTCCAAGAGCATCGCGTCCAGTTCCAGGACAGTGAAATTGAAGTTGAGGCCCGGGCACAGCCTCATGATATCCGCCGCGTTCCGGAACTCCCAGGCGGGTCTCCTCCTCTCCTGCAGGGGGGCGATGCGGCGACGAAGGAAATCTGCGCCAACGGCGCCTACAGTGAGTCCGGCAAGCCTCAGGCGTAGGATCCGGATGACGGCAATCTTCAGCCTAGCGTCTTCCGGGCCGACTGCTCCAATCGTTGTCGCGCCTCATCGAGGTTTGGTATTTGGCGATGGCAGCTGCGGGTTCTCCTCGACAATCCAGCACCAGACTGCTCTCCACTCATCCCATTTGCTGCGGAGCTCTCCCTCCAGATAAGCTTCCTTCTTGCCGGTCCTCGAGATCCAGGAGATCCCACCGGAAAGGGGCTCCCCTCTCTCAACTCGGGGCATAAAGAAGTGGCAGAAAAGGGCTATGTTTGGATGGACTCCGACAAAGTTTTCGCAGAGATGTGCGAAAACTGCCACGGTCAGAATAGCATTGGGGGTGAAGTCAAGGAGGCGGAACCCGTAGGTGTTCATGATATCGCAGAAAAATTCAGAGAAGGGCGGGCAGAGCCCGCAGTAGAAGAACACTGCGAAGAAAGGGTACCCATTTGGAGCCAGTTCAAGCAAAGCTGGGAGTACCTTCGTCTTGCGGATGCGCTCGCGTCTCAAATCAACAGAAGAGGTAGTAGTACTCCTCGGCTCCCTCGCGCGAGCTGGGGAGATTGCCGCTCCTTTCGCGGCGCCACAAGCCGCTGCGCCTCGGCCGACTTCACGGCCTTCCCTTGTCGACTTTGAGCCATGGCGGAGGTGGTGAGGAGGTCGACAGCGTTGGTGATGCTTTGGTGGCGATGATGAGCGCTGCTCTCCTTTCAGCCTTGGGAAGAAGGGGAGCAGCGGAGGTTTTTCGAGATTGGACAGCAACTGGCGAGATGGGCGGACTGCCCCTGTTTCCCCTGCTTATAAAGAGGGAGGGGGCAGACGTTCCGTTTTTCCGAATAAACAAACCACCCACGATCTCTCCCACGACGCCGCATTCGACGCGTGCCGTTCGGGGAGGGCGTGGTGGGTCTGGGGTGAGTTACGGCGTAACCCAGGCCGCGCATGCCCGTGCCCTGTTTTGGGCCTGGCCCAACAACGCTCGGCACCGTGTGTGGCCCAGGCCGGGGGCTCTGTCGGTGTACTAGAGTAGGGTACCCTAGTATCCCGAACTTGTGCACGCGGCGATTTGCAGCCCTCCGGCAAGGCTTGCCGGGTGACCGCCAAGGTCCTCCGTGGTTCCTTTGGAGCCATTCAAGAACAAAGTATTCAAGCCAAGGAGACAAGGCCCGGCAAGAGGAGCTTGCCGGGAAGGCCACCCAAGGCACCTATGAGACAAGGCCCGGCAAGAGGAGCTTGCCGGGAAGGCCCGTGAGCGACAAGCTTCCGGACGCCGAAAAAGACAACAACATGACAAAGGCGCTTGCATGCAGACCACCATCCTGTACCTGCGCTCCAGCACATCCACTAACGTGTCGCCCTGAGACCCTTCCAGGCACGCGTGGCGAGAGGCTGTGCAGCCAGCGGTGCGAGGTGGCAAGCGGCGCTGACAAGATTGCCATCGTGGCGAGCGGTGGCGTCCCTGACGGTCCCTGTTTGCACTGTTAGGGCGACGTAGACGGGCATTTAATGCCTTTGTCCCCTGCCGTCATGGTTAGGTATGATACACTGTACAAGTAGCTGTACCAACCACTCCTTTTCCATTTTTACCCTTGTCTACGTTGCCACCTGTCGGAGACCCCTTTAGCATATAAAAGGAGGCTCATGCGCAACGTAGGAGGGGGGAAGCCAGAGAACACTCACGCTCGGCCTCGTTAGCAGCTTGTGTGTACTGTAGCACTCAAGCGCTCTCGAGCAAGAACTCAATACATTCAGACATGCAGCAGTAGGAGTGTTATCTCTCCGGAGAGCTCCGAAGCTGGGTAAACCGCTCGTGTGCTTCGCCTCGATCTGCTCTTCGTGCGACCTCCGCCCCCTCGCCGAACCGAAAGGGGCTCGGTCCGCCGGTCCCATAAGTGTTCGTGGGTCAGATCAGCCTCCCCGACACACGTCGGTTAAGTCCTCGACGGTGGCTATGAAGTGGGTGGCGGGTGGGAAGCGAAATTCTCCATCATCAACCTCTAGTTCGAACCAGACATAGTTCGGCTGTGAGTCCCTTGCCAAGGACAGGTTTTTTTAATGAATTTAGCACATCGCCCAAGGGCGAGTGTTGGAAGATATCTGCGGCGCTGAATTCAAAGATCGATAACCAATCCAGCTCTGCGCCCGCAGGTGTGCGTGGTTTGGAACTTATAGCCGGAAACGAGTCCGGAATTCCGTTGGCGCAGATATTCTCCGGTGTTGAGTCTGTGTGCGGCCCCAACGCTGCGGACTCCATGGCTTCGGATGGCGCGATCTGCTCCGGATCCAAGGCCGTAGCAGTTGTAGGAACCATCTCCTGAATATGGTCCGATGACAGATTTAAGTCATGTTCATCAGAGCGAGGGGGAGCGATCGCCGTGGTCTCAAATCCGTTGAAGATCAAGTCTCCACGGATATCCGCGACGTAGTTTAAGCTTCCGAATCTGACCTGGTGGCCAGGGGCGTAGCTATCGATCTGCTCTAGATGGCCAAGCGAGTTGGCCCGCAGTACGAAGCCTACGAAAATCTGTCCGGGGAGGAAGGTTCCTCCTTGAACAGCGTCACTATCAACGATTGAAGGGGCCATCGAACCTTTCAATGATGGTATAGTGGAACTCTCAATGAAAGCACCAATGTAGGTGTCAAAACCGGCGGATCTCGGGTAGGGGGTCCCGAACTGTGCGTCTAAGGTCGATGGTTACAGGAGACAGGGGACACGATGTTTACCCAGGTTCGGCCCTCTCTATGGAGGTAATACCATACTTACTGCTTGATTGATCTTGATGAATATGAGTATTACAAGAGTTGATCTACCACGAGATCGTAATGGCTAAACCCTAGAAGTCTAGCCTGTATGACTATGGTATTGAGTATATCCTTTCCGGACTACACCCTCCGGTTTATATAGACACTGGGGGGATCTAGGGTTACATAGAGTCGGTTACATAAGAAGGAATCTTCATATTTGGTCGCCAAGCTTGCCTTCCATGCCAAGGAGAGTCCAATTCGGACAGGGGTACAGTCTTCGGCCTTCATGTCTTCACAGCCCACCAGGCCGGCCCATTGATAATAGGTCGGACGACCGAGGACCCCTTAGTCCAGGACTCCCTCACTCCCCCACCACCAACAAGCACACTCCACGGCTGGTCCGAAACAACGGGTACCATCCAACTAACAACAGTATTAGGGGAGTTTTGTTTGCAATTATTTCGATTTGATTTGCTTAGAGCATGGGACTGGGCATCCCGGTGACCAGCCATTTTCTCATGAGATAACCTGCCTAGCATGGAAGATACAGACAACCCTAGTTGATACATGAGCTATTCAAGCATATAAAATGGAATTTCATTTGGAGGTTTAGAGTTTGGCACATACAAATTTACTTGGAATGGCAGGCAGATACCGCATATATAGGAAGGTATCATGGACTCATATGGAATAACTTTGGGGTTTATGGAAGTGGATGCACAAGCAGTATTCCCGCTTAGTACAAGTGAAGGCTAGAAAAAGACTGGGAAGCGGCCAACTAGAGAGCGACAACAGTCATGAACATGCATTAAAATTAATGAACATTGAGTGTAAGCATGAGTAGGATATAATCCACCATGAACATAAATATCGTGAAGGCTATGTTGATTTTGTTTCAACCACATGCATGAACATGTGCCAAGTCGAGTCACTCGAATCGTTCAAAGGAGGATACCACCCCATCATACCACATCACAACCATTTTAATAGCATGTTGGCACGCAAGGTAAACCATTATAAACTCCTAGCAAATTAAGCATGGCATAAGCAACTATAATCTCTAATTTTCATTGCAAACATGTTTCGTTCATAATAGGCTGAATCAGGAATGATGAACTAATCATATGTACAAAAACAAGAGAGGTCGAGTTCATACCAGCTTCTCTCATCTCAATCGGTCCATCATATATCGTCATTATTGCCTTTCGCTTGCACGACCGAACGATGTGTATAATAATAATAGTGCACGTGCGTTGGACTAAGCTGGAATCTACAAGCATCTGATACAAAGGAGAAGGCAAGGTAATATGGGCTCTTGGTTAAATCAACAATAATGCATATAAGAGCCACTTCAACATTTTCATTATGGTCTTGTCCTCTCGACCCCCAAAGAACGAGAAAAGAAATAAAACTATTTACACGAGAAAGCTCCCAACAAGCAAAAGAAGAACGAGAAATCTTTTTGGGTTTTATTTTAGTTATTACTACTACAGGCATGGAAAGTAAACTAGCTAAAAGCTGCAACTAATTTTTTTAGTTTTTCTTAAGGTTTATCAAACACACAAGAAGAAAGCATAAAAAGGGAAATAAACTAGCATGGATAGTGCAATGAAAAAGTATGAGCACCGACAACTAGAATGAGTGTGTGAACATGAATGTAATGTCGGTGAGAAATACGTACTCCCCCAAGCTTAGGCTTTTGGCCTAAGTTGGTCTAGGGCCACGGCTGGCCTGGCGGATATCCAAAGTTGTAGCTGGGGTCGTACTGAGATGCAGCAGCTATTGCCTCATGAGCTGCAGCTTGGAGGCGGGCTGCCTCCGTCCTCCTCTTATACTCGTTCGCCTCCTCCCTGGTAATAATATACCTCCCTTTTGCCTGAAAGTCAAAGAAAGTAGGAGCAGGGAGAGCAACATGGAAGGTGCGGTGCCTGTCAAACATTAGTCGATACTGGAGAGGCTGTTCATTCCTCTCAATAAGCTGATGGCGAACCATAGCATCATAATCTAAATAAGCGGGAGGCAATTCCATATCATTCTCATGTATGGGTATCTCAAGAAAATTAGCCACACGGGTTGCATAAATCCCACCAAACAAATCTCCACTTAAACCATTATTATGCAGCCTTCGTGCAACAATGGCCCCCAAGTTATATTGTTTATCTCCTAAAACAGCACTCTTGAGAACACCAAGGTCAGGAACACACATGTGACATGCCTCATCCTTACCATTTATGCATCTACCTATAAAGAGAGCAAAATAATGTATAGTAGGAAAATGAATGCTCCCTATGGTAGCTTGTGTTATCTCTCTAGATTCCCCACAGTAATACTAGCAAGAAAATCTTTTAACTCAGATTTGCGAGGTTCACTAGCACTACCCCATTGTGGAAGTTTGCAAGCAGTATTAAAATCTTCTAAGTCCATAGTGTAAGATTTACCATATAGATCAAATAGGACAGTGTGAGAATTATGTGAATATGAAAATTTGAACCTTCTCACAAAGGAATCAGTTAGATAATAATATTGAGGGCACTTATCTAGCATGAAGCCCTCAAGTTCAGCATTACACACATATGCGTCAAATTCCTCCTTAATTCCCGCTTGAACCATGAAATCTTCTGACAGCCATTCACAAGGCCGCACTTGAGCTTCTCTTGGTTGTTCATGGTCCAGCTCACGTATTGCGGGCCTGGGTCCTTGCTTCCTTGAAGAATCACCTTGGTACAATTTCCTAAACATATTTCTTCCTCTGAAAATTTTCTGAAAATTTTAGTGACTCAAAATAAAAGTTAACCAAACTCAACAAAATTGATAGCAACTACTCCCACAAGTGCCTAGAGACTATATCATGCATTAGAACTACTTGGGACCATATAAATTTGACATGCAAGCTCAAGAATAGGGTCACCTAGGCAGCAAAAATTTGCAATGAATAAAGCACTAGAACAAAAACTAATTGGACCATTGGAGGAGTCACATACCAAAGAACGATCCCCCAAAGCAGTTTTCTGAGTGGAGCTTTGAGCTAGGAGATCGAAAATGGCAGCAAAATGAGCTAGAACTCGTGCTTGAGCTGGTTGGTGATTTTTTTGGGAGGAAGAAGGAGAGTGTGGTGGCTGGAATAAGTGGAGGGGGGCCACCAGGGGCCCACGAGGCAGGGGGCGCGCCTAGGGGGTGGGCGCGTTCTGGACCCTCTTGGCCAGGTGCTTGCTCCCCCTGATGTGTCCCCAGTGCCAAATATTCTCAAATATTGTAGAAAAAAAATCAAATTTCATTCTCGGGGCATTTGGAGAACTTTTATTTTCGGGGTATTTTTTTATTGCAAGGATAATTCAGAAAACAGACAGAAAATACTATTTTTGCTTTATTTAATATAAATAACAGAAAGTAAAATGAGGATACAGAAGGTCGTGCTTTCTAACTTCATCCATCTCATGCTCATCAAAAGGAATCCACTAACAAGGTTGATCAAGTCTTGTTAACAAACTCTTTTAGAATAACATGGAACCGGAGAAATTTCGAATAACACTAGGTTACCTCAACGGGGATATGCACATCCCCAACAATAAGAATGTCATATTTCTTCTTGACAGTAGGAAGAGGAAATTCAAAACCTCCAATAATAATCGATGGAATTTTTCCAATAGAATTGATACTGTGGACTTGAGGTTGTTTTCTCGGGAAGTGTGCCGTATGCTCATTACCATTAACATGAAAAGTGACATTGCCTTTGTTGCAATCAATAAGAGCCCCTGCAGTATTCAAAAAGGGTCTACCAAGGATAATCGACATACTATCGTCCTCGGGAATATCAAGAATAACAAAGTCCGTTAAAATAGTAACATTTGCAACCACAACAGGCACATCCTCACAAATACCGGCAGGTATAGCAGTTGATTTATCGGCCATTTGCAAAGATATTTCAGTAGGTGTCAATTTATTCAAATCAAGTCTATGATATAAAGAGAGAGGCATAACACTAACACCGGCTCCAAGATCACACAAAGCAGTTCTAACATAGTTTGTTTTAACAGAGCATGGTATAGTTGGTACCCCCGGATCTCCAAGTTTATTTGGTATTCCACCCGTAAAAGTGTAATTAGCAAGCATGGTGGAAATTTCAGCTTCCAGTATCTTTCTTTTATTTGTAACAATATCCTTCATATACTTAGCATAAGGATTCATTTTAAGCATATCAGTCAAACGCATACGCAAAAAGATAGGTCCAATCATTTCAGCAAAGCGCTCAAAATCCTCATCATCCTTTTTCTTGGATGGTTTAGGAGGCAAAGGCATGGGTTTATGAACCCATGGTTCTCTTTCTTTACCGTCCTTCCTAGGAACAAAGTCTCTCTTATCATAATGTTGATTCTTTGATTGTGTGTTATCAAGATCAACAACAGGTTCAATCTCTACATCATTATCATTACTAGGTTGAGCATCAACATGAACATCATCATCAACATTATCACTAGGTTCATGTTCTTCACCAGATTGTGTTTCAGCATCAGAGATAGAAATATCATTGGGATTCTCAGGTGTGTCAACAACAGGTTCACTAGAAGCATGCAAAGTCCTAGCATTTTTCTTTTTCTTCTTTTTAGAAGGACTAGGTGCATCAACATTAGTTCTCTGAGAATCTTGCTCAATTCTTTTAGGGTGACCCTAAGGATACAAAGGTTCCTGAGTCATTTTACCCCCTCTAGTCATAACTCTAACAGAATTATCATTCTTCTTATCATTTAATTCATTGAGCAAATCATTCTGAGCTTTAAGCACTTGTTCTACTTGTGTGGTAACCATAGAAGCATGTTTACTAATGAGTTTAAGTTCACCTTTAACTCTAGACATATAATCACTCAAGTGTTCAATCATATAAGCATTATGTTTCAATTGTCTACCAACATAAGCATTGAAGTTTTCTTGTTTAACAATAAAATTATCAAACTCATCTAAGCATGGGCTAGCAGACTTATAACAGGGAATATCACCTTCATCAAATCTATAGAGAGAATTTACCTTTACTACCTGTGTCGGGTTATCAAGACCATGTATTTCTTCAAGAGGCGGCAAATTAAGACCATGTATTTCTTCAATAGGTGGTAAATTCTTAACATCTTCAGTTTTAATACCTTTTTCTTTCATAGATTTCTTCGCCTCTTGCATATCTTCAGGACTGAGAAATAGAATACCCCTCTTCCTCGGAGTTGGCTTAGGAGTTGGTTCAGGAAGTGTCCAATTATTTTCATTAGTCAACATATTGTTCAATAGCAATTCAGCTTGATCAACTGTTCTTTCCCTGAAAACACAACCAGCACAACTATCCAAGTGGTCTCTGGAAGCATCAGTTAGTCCATTATAAAAGATATCAAGTATTTCATTTTTCTTGAGAGGATGATCAGGCAAAGCATTAAGTAGTTGGAGAAGACTCCCCAAGCTTGTGGGAGACTCTCTTCTTCAATTTGCACAAAATTATATATTTCCCTTAAAGCATCTTGTTTCTTATGAGCGGGGAAATATTTAGCAGAGAAGTAGTAAATCATATCCTGGGGACTACGCACACAACTATGATCAAGAGAATTAAACCATGTTTTAGCATCACCCTTTAATGAGAATAGAAATAACTTAAGGATATAATAGTAGCGAGTTTTCTCATCATTAGTGAACAGGGTAGCTATATCATTTAATTTAGTAAGATGTGCCACAACAGTTTCAGATTCATAGCCATAAAAAGGATCAGATTCAACCAAAGTAATTATCTCAGGGTCAACAGAGAAATCATAATCCTTATCAGTAACACAAACAGGTGAAGTAGCAAAAGCAGGGTCATATTTCATTCTAGATTCAAAGATTTTTCTTTCAGCTTAGCTAATAATTTCTTAAGATCATATATATCATTGCAAGCAAGAAAGTCTCTAGAAATTTCTTAATCCATAACATAACCCTCAGGCACGACAAGCAATTCATATATAGGGGAAGAATCTTCATCATCACTTTCATCAATATTATCAGTAATTTCATTCTGTCTAGCCCTAGCAAGTTGTTCATCAAGAAATTCACCTAGTGGCACAGTAGTATCAAGCATAGAAGTAGTTTCATCATAAGTATCATGCATAGTAGAAGTGGCATCATCAATAACATGCGACATATGAAAATTAATAGCAGAAGCAGGTTTAGGTGTCGCAAGTTTACTCAAAACAGAAGGTGAATCAAGTGGAGAGCTAGATGGCAGTTCCTTACCTCCCCTCGTAGTTGAGGGAAAGATCTTAGTTCTTTCGTCTTTCAAGTTCCTCATAGTGACCAGCAGATATAAATCCCAAGTGACTCAAAGAATAGAGCTATGCTCCCCGGCAACGACGCTAGAAAATAGTCTTGATAACCCACAAGTATAGGGGATTGCAACAGTTTTCGAGGGTATAGTATTCAACCCAAATTTATTGATTCGACACAAGGGGATCCAAAGAATATTCTCAAGTATTAGAAGTTGAGTTGTCAATTCAACCACACCTGGATAACTTAATATATGCAACAAAGTATTTAGCAGCAAAGTAGTATGGAAGTAACGGTAACAGTGGCAAAAGTAACAATAGTATTTTTGTAGTAATTGTAACAGTGGCAACGACAAAGTAACTAAGCAAAGGGCAATATGTGAAAAGCTCGTAGGCATTGGATCGGTGATGGAGAATTATGCCGGATGCGATTCCTCATGTAGTAGTTATAACATAGGGTGATACAGAACTAGCTCCAATTCATAAATGTAATGTAGGCATGTATTCCAAATATAGTCATACGTGCTTATGGAAAAGAACTTGCATGACATCTTTTGTCCTACCCTCCCATGGCAGAGGGGTCGTAATGGAAACTAATGGATATCAAGGCCTCCTTTTAATACAGTACCAGACCAAAGCATTAACACATAGTGAATACATGAACTCCTCAAACTACGGTCATCACCGGGAGTGGTCCCGATTATTGTCACTTGAGGTTGCGGATCATTACACATAGTAGGTGACTATAGACTTGCAAGATAGGATCAAGAACTCACATATATTCATGAAAACATAATAGGTTCAGATCAGAAATCATGGCACTCGGGCCCTAGTGACAAGCATTAAGCATAGCAAAGTCATAGCAACATCAATCTCAGAACATAGTGGATACTAGGGATCAAACCCTAACAAAACTAAATCGATTACATGGTAAATCTCATCCAACCCATCACCGTCCAACAAGCCTACGATGGAATTACTCATGCACGACAGTGAGCATCATGAAATTGGTGATGGAGGAAGGTTGATGATGACGATGGCGACGGATTCCCCTCTCTGGACCCCGAACGGGTTCCAGATCAGCCCTCCCGAGAGAGATTAGGGCTTGGCGGTGGCTCCATATCGTAAAACGCGATGAATCCTTCTCTCTGTTTTTTTCTCCCTGAACGTGAATATACAGAGTTGGAGTTGAGGTCGGTGGAGCACCAGGGGCCCACGAGGCGGGCGCCCAGTGGGGTAGGCGCGCACCCACCCTCGTGGACAGGGTGTGGGCCCCCTGGCCTTGATTCTTTCGCCAGTATTTTTTATTAATTCCAAAAATATTCTCCGTGAAGTTTCAGTCATTCCGAGAACTTTTATTTATGCACAAAAATAACACCATGGCAATTCTGCTGAAAACAACATCAGTCCGGGTTAGTTCCATTCAAATCATGCAAGTTAGAGTCCAAAACAAGGGCAAAAGTGTTTGGAAAAGTAGATACGATGGAGACGTATCATTACACCTTCTATCACAGCTCGACTTGTCGAAAAGGTTTTTGACAAATTCAAGATGTTGACTACAATTAGATTTTCTCACTCGTATCGATGCTTAAAGTCTGTCCGAATCATGTTAGCAATTGCCAAATTTTATGAAATCTGAAAAATGGATATCAAAACTGCATTCCTTAATGGACTTATTAAAGAAGAGTTGTATATGATACAACCAGAAGGTTTTGTCAATCCTAAAGGTGCTAACAAAATGAGCAAGCTCCAGCGATCCATCTATGGACTAGTGAAAGCATCTCGGAGTTGAAATATACGCTTTGATAAGTTGATCAAAGCATATAGTTTTATACTGACTTGCGGTGAAGCCTGTATTTACAAGAAAGTGAGTGGGAGCACTACAGCCTTTCTGATAAGTATATGTGAATGACATATTGTTGATCGGAAATGATGTAGAATTTTCTGGAAAGCATAAAGGAGTGTTTGAAAGGAGTTTTTCGAAGAAAGACCTCGGTGAAGTTGCTTACATATTGGGCATCAAGATCTATAGAGATAGATCAACACGCTTGATAAGATTTTTCAATGAGTACATACCTTGACAAGATTTTTGAAGTAGTTCAAAATGGAATAGTCAAAGAAGGAGTTATTGCCTGTATTGCAAGGTGTAAAGTTGAGTAAGACTCAAAACTCGACCACGGCAGAAAATAGAAAGAGAATGAAAGTCATTCCCTATGCCTCAGCCATAGGTTCTATAAAGTATGCTATGCTGTATACCAGACCTATTGTGTACCTCACCATAAGTTTGGCAAGAGGGTACAATAGTGATCCAGGAGTGGATCACTAGACAACGGTCAAAATTATCCTTAGTGGGATAAGGATATGTTTCTCGGTTATGAGGTGATAAAGAGTTCGTCGTAAAGAGCTATGTCGATGCAAGCTTTTACAATCGATCTGGATGACTTTAAGTCTCGATCTAGATACATATTGAAAGTGGGAGCAATTAGCTAGAGTAGCTCCATGCAGAGCATTGTAGACATAGAAATTTGCAAAATACATACGGATCTGAATGTGGCAGACCCGTTGACTAAACTTCTCTCACAAGAAAAACACGATCACACCTTAGTACTCTTTGGGTGTTAACCACACGGTGATGTGAACTAGATTATTGACTCTAGTAAACCTTTTTTGTATTGGTCACATGGTGATGTGAACTATAGTGTGTTAAATCACATGACGATGTGAACCATTGATGTTAAATCACATGGCAATGCGAACTACATTATTGACTCTAGTGCAAGTGGGAGACTGAAGGAAATATGCCCTAGAGGCAATAATAAAATTATTATTTATTTCCTTATTTCATGATAAATGTTTTTTATTCATGCTAGAATTGTATTAACCGGAAACTTAGTACATGTGTGAATACATAGACAAAACAAAGTGTCCCAAGTATGCCTCTACTAGACTAGCTCGTTAATCAAAGATGGTTAAGTTTCCTGACCACAGACATGTGTTTTCATTTGATGAACGGGGACACATCATTAGGAGAATGATGTGATTGACAAGACCCATTCGTTAGCTTAGTATTATGATCGTTGCAGTTTCATTGCTACTGCTTTCTTCATGACTTATACATGTTTGAAAGTGCAACTATCCCTAGGTGGTTTTGGTAATTCATAACAACATATAGCTCATTGAGCTAATACAATTCCAAGATGAATATTTCAGGAAAGCTCAATGACTGGTATGGCATGGATGATGAAAGTGGATCCCTCAAAATATTAAGGACAAAGGATTGGCTCAAGCTCAAAAGCTCAAGACTTTACATTTTATATTTTAGTGATCCAAGATCACATTGAGTCTATAGGAAAAGCCAATACTATCAAGAAGGGATGAGGTGTTGCTTAATGAGCCTTTTGCTTCATGTGCTTAGTGATATGCTCGAAAACCCTCCACTAATTTCTCACATCCACATATGACCTAAACCCAAAGTCAAACTCGGCCCTACCGATTCTTTCTATCCGGCGCCACCGAGTTCAGATGTCATAGCCACTGCCACAAACCCTAGGCAAATCAGTTTCACCGATAGGGATCATAATCTCTCTGTTTCCCTTCGTAACGTTTCGGTCTAACCGAAGTGAGCGATCGGTCCCACCGAGATTACAATGTAAACTCTCTGTTTCCCTTTTGTAACTTTTCGGTCTCACCGAAAGAGCAAATCGGTCCCACCGCGTTTATCTGACCAACTCTCTGGTTAACTAATTGCCAAATCGGTCTCACCGAGTTTGTGTAATCGGTCTCACCGAGATTACGTTATGACCTAACCCTAACCAAATCGGTCCTACCGAGATGCATGTCAGTCCCACCGAAAATCCTAACGGTCACTAGGTTTACTGAATCGGTCCGACCGAGTTTGATGATTCGGTCCCACCGAGTTTGGTAAATTGTGTGTAACGGTTAGATTTTGTGTGGAGGCTAAATATACCCCTCCACCTCCTCGTCATTCGTGGAGAGAGCCATCAGAACAAACCTACACTTCCAACTTACCAGTTCTGAGAGAGAACCACCTACTCATGTGTTGAGACCAAGATATTCCATTCCAACCACATGAATCTTGATCTCTAGCCTTCCCCAAGTTGCTTTCCACTCAAATCTTATTTCCACCAAATCAAAATCCTATGAGAGAGAGCTGGGTGTTGGGGAGACTATCATTTGAAGGACAAGAGCAAGGAGTTCATCATCAACACACCATTTGTTACTTCTTGGAGAGTGGTGTCTCCTAGATTGGCTAGGTGTCACTTGGGAGCCTCCGACAAGATTGTGGAGTTGAACCAAGGAGTTTGTAAGGGCAAGAAGATCGCCTACTTCATGAAGATCTACCGCTAGTGAGGCAAGTCCTTCGTGGGCGATGGCCATGGTGGGATAGACAAGGTTGCTTCTTCGTGGACCCTTCGTGGGTGGAGCCCTCCGTGGACTCACAAGCAACTGCTACCCTACGTGGGTTGAAGTCTCCATCAACGTGGATGTACGATAGCACCACCTATCGGAACCACGACAAAACATCCGTGTCTCCAATTGCGGTTGAATCCTCCAAACCCTTCCCTTTACATTCTTGCAAGTTGCATGCTTTATTTTCCGCTGCCAATATACTCTTTGCATGCTTGCTTGAATTGTGTGAAGATTGCTTGACTTGTTCAAAGATAGCTAAAATCTGCCAAAGTCTAAAATTGGGAAAAGGTTAAGTTTTTATTCGTCAAGTAGTCTAATCACCCCCCTCTAGACATACTTCAAGGTCCTACAATGTTCCTCAGACTAGGAGATTATGGAACTCCCGAATACCGGAGGAATACCTTGTGTGCTATCAAATGTCACAATGTAACTGGGTGATTATAAAGATGCTCTACAGGTTTCTCCGAAGGTGTTTGTTGGGTTGGCATAGATCAAGATTAGGATTTGTCACTCTGTGTATTGGAGAGGTATCTCTGGGCCCTCTCGGTAATGCACATCACTATAAGCCTTGCAAGCAATGTGACTAATGAGTTAGTTATGGATGATGCATTACGGAACGAGTAAAGAGACTTGCCAAGAATGAAGATTGAACTAGGTATGGTGATACCGACGATCGAATCTCGGGCAAGTAACATACCGATGACAAGGGGAACAACGTATGTTGTTATGTGGTTTGACCGATAAAGTTCTTCGTAGAATATGTAGGAGCCAATATGAGCATCCAGGTTTCTCTATTGGTTATTGACCAGAGATGTGTCTCGGTCATGTCTACATAGTTATCGAACCCGTAGGGTCCGCACGCTTAACGGTTCGATGACGATTTGTATTATGAGTTTATGTGATTTTATGACCGAAGGTTGTTCGGAGTCCCGGATGAGATCACGGACGTGACGAGGAGTCTCGAAATGGTCGAGAGGTAAAGATTCATATATTGGAAGACTATATTCGGACATCGGAATGGTTCTGAGTGATTCGGGTATTTTTTGGTGTACCGAGGTGTTACAGGAATTCGCCGGGAGAAGTAATGGGCCTTATTGGGCTTTAGTGGAGAGAGGGGAGAAGGGCCAAGAGGTGGCGCGCGCCTCCCCCCTGCCCAAAAGGAATTGGACAAGGGGTGGGGGCGCGGCCCCCCTTTCCTTCTCCCTCTCCGTCTTTTCCCTTCTCTCCTACTCCGAATAGGAAAGGGAATCCTACTAGGACTTGGGAGTCCTAGTAGGACTCCCTATGCTTGGCACGCCCCCTAGGTCGGCCGCCTCCTCCCTCCTTGCTTTATATACGCGGGAGGGGAGCACCCCAAAGGGACACAAGATTTGTCTTAGCTATGTGCGGTGCCCCCCTCCACAGTTACACACCTCGTTCATATCGTCGTAGTGCTTAGGCGAAGCCCTGCGCCGGTAACTTCATCATCACCGTCACTACGCCGTCGTGCTGACGAAACTCTCCCTCGGCCTCAACTGGATTAAGAGTTCGAGGGACATCACCGAGCTGAACGTGTGTAGATCATGGAGGTGCCATGCGTTCAGTACTTGGATCGGTTGGATCGCGAAGACGTTCGACTACATCAACCGCGTTACTTAACGCTTCCGCTTTCAGTCTACGAGGGTACGTGAACACGCTCTCCCCGCTCGTTGCTATGCATCTCCTAGATAGATCTTGCGTGATCGTAGGAAAATTTTGAAATACCGCGTTCCCCAACAAGAATATCTTATGTGATAGCTATATTGTTGAATTTGATTATGATCTTACATGTTATTATTATGAGAGAGGAAAATATGGTTGTGAAAATTTTCATGTTACTAAATTACCTCTCGTTATGTTGAGATTGTCAATGTTTTATTCCTCCCCTTTGCATATGCTATATATTATTGTCTTGATAATTTGCTTGCTTATAAAATTCCGATGCGTAGGAAGTATGTTAGACTTAAATGTGTTTGTCACATGTTTCATGATGCTCTCTTTGTGTTTCAATTATTATCTTTTGTGTGAGCATCGTTGAAATTTTATGCCTAAGTAAGGGCGTAAAACTATAGCGCTTGTTGGGAGGCAACCCAATGAATAAATTTTATTTTTGCCTTTTGCTTTGTGCTCTTGAGTGTTAACACAATTATGCTACAGTTGTGATTGTGTTTTTTGTGTTTTAGTTAGTGTTTGTGCCAAGTAAAGCCTTTAGGATCTTCTTGGGTGATAGTTGTTTGATCTTGCTGAAAAAGACAGAAACTTTGCGCTCACGAAAATAATTTTCATAAATCAAAGAAAAGTGCTTTTGCCCTGATTCTTTTTGCAGAAGATTAGTATACAAATTACCCTGGTTGTACTAATTTGGTTATTTTTTGGATTTCCAGAAGTATTCGCAAAAGTCAGATTGCTACAGACTGTTCTGTTTTGACAGATTCTGTTTTCTTTGTGTTGTGTGCTTATTTTGATGACTCTATGGTTTTCTTTGATGAGTTTTTGCCATAGAAAAGTTGGAATACAGTAGATATAATACAAAAACAAAATATGAATTGGTTTTATACAGCACCTATAGTAGTGATTTATTTTTCTTACACTAATAGATCTCATAAAGGTTTTGTTGAGTTTTGTGTGATTGAAGTTTTCAAGTTTTGGGTTATCTTACGATGGATGAAAGAAGGATAGAAGAGCCTAAGCTTGGGTATGACCCGGAATCCCAAGCTATTATCAAAGAATGAGCAACCAACTAAGCTTGGGGATGCCCCCGAGTGGCATCCCCTCTTTCTTCTAACGACCATCGGTATTTTACTCGAGGCTATATTTTTATTCGCCACATGATATGTGTTTTGCTTGGAGCGTCTTGTATGACATGTGTCTTTGCTTGTTTTATTTTTTGTTTTAAGTCTTCAATCCTTGCTGGACACACCTATTTGAGAGAGCCAAAACTATATCATGACTTGTTAGAATTGCTCTCTATGTTTCACATAAATCTTTTATGAGCTAGGACTTGCTCTAGTGCTTCACTTATATCTTTTTGACCACGGTGTGCTTAGTATTTTTGAAGAAATATTATCTTGCTTCACTTAGATTTATTTGAGAGTTAGTTAAAATTTTGAAGAAATTCTCTCTTGCTTCACTTAATTATTTTGAGAGAAATAAAATTTGTTATGCTCATGATCTTCACTTATATTTGTTTGAGCTTATGAAAAGCAACACATGAAAATTTGTCCCAAAGTGATAGATATCCAAGAAGGATAAAGAAAAAGGGGAAAAATGTCATGAAGATCATTGGAAAAAATAAACTTGATTCTTAGTAATAGTTTTGAGATATGATGATGTGATATTTGAGTTATGTTGATGAGGAATTGTGCTCTAGTAAGAAGATTGGTGTTAAGGTTTGTGATTCCCTATGCAAGTACGAAAGTCAATAGTCATGCAATGAAAATTATATCCTACTTGTGGTGCATTATTCGGTGTTAATTATGCTTAATGCTTGCTTATGAGATTATTCGTTTCTTGGTTGGTCGCTTCTCAATCTTTTTGCTAGCCTTCATTTTGCACTAAGTATGGCCTCTACTTGTGCATCCAAAATCCTTTAAACCAGTTTTGCCACATGAGTCCACTATATCTACCTATACGCGGTATTCTTTTGCCGTTATAAGCAAATTTGCATGTGCCATCTCTAATTCTCAAAATAAACTTCTCTTTTGTGTGTTTGTTTCACTCGCGGAACGGTAACGGGTGGTTAATATTTTCCATGCTGGATGTGTTATTCTCACGATGAGTGTTTATTCACTTGTCATTGCACGAGAGTAAGGCAAAGGTTTTAGGGATTCCCAGTCCAGAAATGCAAAAATGAATTTAGTTTATGTTGTCAAATAAAGAATACCTTGGAAAGTGTTGGTATGGAAGGCACCCGTGGATACGGCTAGCCATGGAAAGTGAAAGAATGGTGGAAAAAGGAATAAACTTTATTTTCTGTTTGGGAACCGCCTATGGAATATCTAGCATGGAAAGTGTTCGGAACTCTGAGTCATTTTCGTTGATGGGATGGATACACCTCCCAAAATGTTTTTATCTCTAATTTTTTTCCCTTTGAGCTCTGGCACCTCTACAATCCCTACTTCCCTCTACGAAGGGCCTTTCTTTTACTTTATGCAATTTTTATTTTGAATTTGAGTCTCCATCTTCTCTCATAAAAAGCACCAACTAAGAGGCAATATGATCATACTTAAGTATTCGGTATAGCTAATATTTGAGTGTGTTTCATGAATGGATTAATGTTTGAGCATGATGGGCTAGGGATAACTTATTTTAGCATTGATATTTTGAAAGACATGGTTGCTTGTTGATATGCTTGAGTATCAAAATTATTATGTCAAAACTAGACTATTGCTTTGAATCACATAAAAGTCCAAATGTCCATGCTATAAAGAAAAGAATATGATAGGACATGATAAACAACACCCCACATCAAAATTTTTGTTTTTATCACTTACCTACTCGAGGACGAGCAGGAGTTAAGCTTGGGGATGCTGATATGTCTCCAACGTGTCTATAATTTTTTATTGTTCCATGCTGTTTTATTATCAATCATGGATGTTTTATAATCATTTTATAGTCATTTTATATCTTTTTTGGTACTAACCTATTGACATAGTGCCAAGTGCCAGTTGCTGTTTTTTCCATGTTTTTTACATCCCAGAAAATCAATACCAGATGGAGTCCAAGTGCCACGAAACTCCACGATGATTTTTTATGGGCCAGAAGGAACACATTGAGCCCTGGTTGCACACTGGGAGTCCAGGAGGACAACCCACCGAGGCGCGCCAGAGGCCCAGCGCGCCTGGTGGGTAGTGCCAACCTCGGGTGCCCCGGACCGCCTCTTTGCTCTATAAATACCCCAATATTCCAGAAACCCTAGAAGTCGACGAAATATTCATCCGGCCGCCCTTGAGTCCAGAACCACCAGATCCAATCTAGACACCATCTCAGATGGGGTTCACCACCTCCATTGGTGCCTCTCTGATGATGCGTGAGTAGTTCTTTGTAAACCTTCGGGTCCATAGTTAGTAGCTAGATGGCTTTCTCTCTCTCGCTAAATTCTCAATACAGCGGCCTCTTGGAGATCCATATGATGTAACTCTTTTTGCGGTGTGTTTGTTGGGATCTGATGAACTTTGAGTTTATGATCAGTCATATCTTTTTATATCCATGAAATTTATTTGAGTTTCTTTGATCTCTTATATGCATGATCTCTTATAGCCTCGTATTTCTTCTCCAATATTAGGGTTTTGTTTGGCCAACTTGATCTATTTATCTTGCAATGGGAAGAGGTGCCCGGTAGTGGGTTCGATCTTATGGTGCTTGATCCCAGTGACAGAAAGGGAAACAACATGTATGCATCGTTGCTACTAAGGATAAAAAGATGGGATCTATATCTACACAATAGATAAACGGATCTTGTCTACATGATGTCATCGTTCTTATTGCATTACTCCATTTTTCCATGAACTTAATACACTAGATGCATGGTGGATAGCGGTCAATGTGTGGAGTAATAGTAGTAGACATAGGCAGGAGTCGGTCTACTAATCTTGGATGTGATGCCTATATAATGATCATTGCCTGGATATCGTCATGATTATTTGAGGTTATATCAATTTCCCAACAGTAATTTGTTTACCCACCGTTTGCTATTTTTCTCGAGAGAAGCCACTAGTGAAACCTACGGCCCCTGGGTCTTCTTTCTCATATATCTGCTTGCGATCTACTTTTCCTTTGCATTTTTTAGATCTATTAAAACAAAAATAAAAAAATACTTTGCTGCACTTTATTTTATTTATGCTCTATTATTTCAATCTATTAAAAATTTCTGGCATCGTTGCCCGAAAGGGATTGACAACCCCTTTAACACGTCGGGTTGCGAGGTGTTGTTATTTGTGTGCAGGTGTTGTTTACATTGTGTTGCTTGGTTATCCTACTGGTTCGATAACCTTGGTTTCATCACTGAGGGAAATACCTACCTTCGATGTGCTACATTATCCCTTCCTGTTTGGGGAAATACCGACGTAGTCCTAGCAGACATGAGCTTTCTGGCGCTATAGTCAGGGAGCAATCACTTACGTGCCCCCCTAACTTTATCGGGTATGGGAATAGAGCCCGTCCCGTCCGTCGCCGCCCCGCCCTGTCTTGACACGCGTCCAGGCTAACGAGGCATGCAATGCCAAGTTGGTTGGCTAGCTGCTGCACTGGAGAGGTGGTAGGATCTTCACGAAGATCTGCATGCCACCATGCAGGTGCTTGCCAGGCTGGCAGGTTAGCCACTGCGCTGAAGTGGTGAATGGGCGACCGAGTCTTGTCATGGCCTTGCAACCATCCCCGGCAAGAGTCTTGCTGGGGCCTTGCACTCATCCCCGGTAAGGACCTTGCTGGGAACTTTGTCTTCTAGTCTTTACGAAGATCTGCATGCCACCGGTCTTCACAAAGATCTGCATGCCACCAGTCTTCACAAAGATCTGCATGCCACTATGCACGGGCCCCTGGGTCTTGGTCTTGACATTGTCGATGGTGTCAGAGCTCCCAACCTCGAGGGTGGTGGTTTTGTCAGTGCTCCGCAAGTCGTCCCGTCAAGGATCTTGCCGGGGTTGCCGGGGGTTAGCTCGTCTTCTGTTCTCCTGTCTTGGATGTCGTCCTTGTCGTCTTGTATCTTGCCCCCAGCTCCCCTCGTCAAACCGTGCCATGGGTGCGGTTGCAACTGCCCGTGCACAAGTAAGGGGTAACAAAGGGCCAAAAATTTAGTACACTGACAGGAGCCCCCGGGCCTGGGCCACACACGAGTGCGAAGCATGGTTGGGACAGGCCCAAACAGTGCACGGGCACGCTTGGCAGGGGATAACTGCTATAATCTTCTTGTCTGCCGCGCTTCCCCATGATCGACATTGAGTGCGCGACGTGGGGGCGTGTGTGGAACGGTCGCAGCACGCTTGCGCCTGCGCAAATGCTTTCACATCGAACAGTAAAGAGGCAGCCCCGCGCCATCCCCATAAAAAGAGGAATCCACAGGGGCGCTGCTCATTTACCCCTTTCACCCGTTCCAATCTAGGAAACCGCCACCTCCTTCTTCTTCCTTGGGCCCAATCCAACACTTTCTCCCCCGCCCGCCACCGCCGCGCCCTCACCACCTTCGGTCCCCCGCCCTTCGTCGGCTGCTATGGCACCCAAAAACAAGGGCAAGGGAGTGCCCGAGGCGAGCGAGGGGGAGGAGGTGCCGGAGAGCGAGTTGGTGAAGATGCAGAGGGAGCACGTCGTATTCGCTCCGACGCTCGACGCGCGCGCTCAGAGACCGGTACCAGTGCATGTGGGTGAGAGAGATGACGGGGCATCCTGCCACTCGCGTCATCCCCGCTCCTAACGCTGCGCCAGGTCTAGATAAATTTCCCTTCTTCGTCGATTATCTCTACTGCAGGCTCTGCCCCCCATTCTCAAATTTCTTCATCGACATCATGTATACCTTCGGCTTCCATCTCTTGGATTTCACGCCGAACGCAGTGACGTGCATGGCTATCTTCACCTACCTCTGCGAGAACTTCGCTGGGGTGGTCCCCAACACGGCGCTCTTCCGCCACCTCTTCGTCCCCCGCATCCAGCCAGGAGGGGCTCTGTCTGGGTGCGTTACTTGGATCCCGAGGGCCTTGTGCAAGGAGACGTACCCAAAAAGGACCCACAAGGAGAAGTGGGACGAATGGTGGGGCAGATGGTGCTGGATCATGGAGAAGGAGCCGCAGCCGTCCTGCATGCCCCGACAAGCGCACACTCAAAGAAAAAGACACATCCGTGACATTTTGGGCCGATGTGGTGGGCTCCTACTTCTATGCCAAAAAATCATGACAGAACATGGGCTTTTCATCCTGGGCGAGCCGGAGATGCAGCTGCATGACATTCTTTGGGCCGTCCATGACGGAAAAAACCGTGGTAGAAGCGAGGGGGAGGAAAATTTCGGGGAGTTCCCGGTTATGATGGGAGGTCGGGGGCCGAGCGATGCATGTTTCTCTCGTACACGTACGTGCAGCGTGTGTGCGGCGTTGGCTCTAATCGAACCCGGCGAGGCGTTGGGCTCCTAATCGAACACGGCGATTGCTGCGCAGTTACGCGTTCATTGAACGGGCGATCGATCGATGGTCGTTAATCGAACCCGATCGGCGATTCGCCGCTACTTCGCTAAGCTGAAGCCGATCGATTGGATGAATAGTGAGTGTTGCGCGGGGTTTGGATGAGCAGGTGGCGGTGGCGTTGCCTCTGGATGAACAGGACCCGTGGTGTGGTGGAGGGCTGGATGAGCGATGAAGCGGTGGAGGGGTGCCCGTGGAGGGTGGATGAACAGGACCCCGTGGTGTGGAGGGCTGGATGAGCGATGAGCGGTGGAGGGGTGCCTGTGGAGGGTGGTTGAACAGGACCCGTGGTGTGGAGGGCTGGATGAGCAGTGAAGCGGTGGAGGGTGGTTGAGCGATGGCGGTGGAGTAGCGCGCGATGGAGGCTGGATGAACAGGAGCCCGTGGAGGCTGGAGGAGGTCGACGGTGGAGATGAACAGTATCCCGTGGAGTCCCATTTTGCGGTACGCCACACCCCTCCCGATGAACAGGACCCCCGTTTCGATCGTAGCGCTCCAACACAAGTCCGTTTCGTCTGTTTTGTGGTACGCCACACCCCTCCCGATCAACTCGACCCCCGTTTCGACCGTAGGAGGTCCGTTTCCTCTGTTTTGCGGTACGCCACACCCCTCCCGATCGACATGATCCCGTTTCGAACGTGGGCTGTCGAACACAAGGCCGTTTCCTCCGTTCTGCGGTACGCCAGGCCTCGTTTCCATCGCCTGTTCCGTCCAAGCCCTCCCGATGAACACGACGCATTCCGTTGCCTCCCCATGAACATGACGCATTCCATTGCTTCCCCATGAACACGACGATGACGCTGTTTCTCCATTCCGACCCATCCATGTACACGAGCCTTGGCTGTACGTATGCGCAAGTAGGCGTTTGAGACACCACCCGTATGTACACATACGTGGCTGTATTTTCTTTCTTGCACCCTGGCCGCTGTACGTACGTGTACATGCTACGTGCGCGCCTCTACTACGACACTTGCGCGCCTGTACTACGACACATGCGCGCCTCTACATCGACCAGTATATATGTACATACACGTTCGCGACAGAATGACAACGCTACGTACGCTTCAACCAGGTGGGTCCCGACTGTCAGGCTCTTCCTTGCGTGCGAAGATGTAGCTAGTGGGTCCCAGCAGTCAGGGGCAAACGTTTTTTTCAGGAAATACAGTGGCCCGTCCGGTGGGTCCCCGCTGTCAGCTGGAGAAGTAATTATTTTGCACGTAATAAGGAGGCACTTCCTTGCTGCGGCCGTGGACCCAGCTGTCAGCCTCTCCACGTACAGTCCACGTCCGATGGAAGTCGTTCCTTGACCACGTTTGACCACGCTGCGCCGAGAGCACCAGGGTGGTGGACGATGATGAGGCCTTGGAAGGGGACGACGCGAAGCCAGGGAAGACGCGGCACTGGATGCCCACGCGTAGAGGAGTACGAGGGTTCACTGGTTCACTGCGGTGTGAGGCTGCCGTCGCCGCAGAATAACAGGGGGTGTGGGTGAGTAGAGGGATGGCCTGACCAGCAGTGGGAGTAGTAGGGGGCGGTGAGGCCGCCGCCGCATCGCAGCCGGCCATGGAGGCAGGAGCTCGAGGCACGACCGGCGCTGGTTTGGGCGGCTGGAGCAAGAAGACCAGAGGTTGAAGAAGCACTACGGCCGTTGGATGGACATCGTACGGTCACTGGAGCTAGAATCGTGCATATTGACTAAGTTGACAAAGCCCTCCGTCCCCGTCAACTTAGTAGGCCCACAAGTCAGCCTCCCACCATGGTGGGTCCCAGCTAGCAGGGGGTATTCACTTTTTTGTGCGTAGTAAGGAGGCACTTCCGGTGGGTCCGAGCTGACAGCAGGGGGAACGTTTTTTTCGTGAAATATGGTGGCCCGTCGGGTGGGTCCTAGCAGTCAGGGGCAAACGTTTTTTTCGCGATATACTGGTGGGCGTCCGGTGGGTCCCTGCTGTCAGGTGGAGTAATAATTATTTTCCACGTAATAAGGAGGCACTTCCTTGCGGCTAACGTGGACCCAGCTGTCAGCCTCTCCACGTACAGTATTCTTTCGATGGAATTCGGTTGTTGACCACATTGACCACGCCGCACCGAGAGCACCATGGCGGTGGACGACGGCAAGGCCTAGGAAGGGGATGACGCGGAGCCGGGGAAGACGCGGCAGTGGATGCCCACGTGGAGAGGAGTACGAGGGTTCACTGGTTCGGCTGCGCTGCCATCGCCACAGAATAATAGGGGGTGTGGGTGAGTGGAGTGGAGGGATGGCCTGGCCAATGGTGGGAGTAGTATGGGGGCGGTGAGGCCTCCGCGGCAGCACAGCCGGCCACGAGAGGCAGGAGCAGGCGGCACGACCGGCGCTGCTTTGGGCGGCTGGAGCAAGAAGACAAGGGGTTGAAGAAGCACTACAGCCGTTGGATGGACATCGTACGGTCAGTCGAGCTAGAATCGTGCATATTGACTAAGTTGACAAAGCCCTTCGTACCCGTCAACTTAGTAGGCCCACTATACTGGGTCCCAGCTAGCAGGGGGAGTATTCATTTTTTTGTGCGTAATAAGGAGGCACTTCCTTGCGTGCGAAGATATAGCTGGTGGGTCCGAGCTGTCAGCGGCGATAACGTTTTTCACGAAATACAGAGGCCCTTTTGGTGGGTCCCAGATGTCAGGTGGAGGAATCATTATTTTGCGTGTAATAAGGAGGCATTTCCTTGCGTGCGGCCGTGGACCCAGTTGTCAGCCTCTCCACGTACAGTCCACTTCAGATGCATGTCGGTCGTTGACCACACTAACCACGCCACGCCAAGAGCACCAGGGCGGTGGACGACGGCGAGGCCTAGGAAGGGAACGACACGGAGGCAGGGAAGACTCTGCAGTTGTTTTTGTTTCCCACGCGGAGGGGAGTATGATTGTACGAGGGTTTAGTGGTTCGTCTACCGTCGCCGGAGAATAACAGTAGGTGTGGGTGAGTAGAGGGATGGCTAGGCCAGCGATGGGAGTACGGTGGGGCGGTGAGGCTGCCAAGGCGGCAAACCCGGCATGAGGAGGAGGAAGCAGACAGTCCCGCCGGAGCTTGTTTGAGCGGCTGGAGCAGGAAGAGCAGAGATTGAACAAGCACGATGGCCGTTGGATGGACATCCAACAGTATACATGCCATCTGTGGAAAGCCTCAAATCTGTGGAAAACAGCATACAACCCATCTGCCATTATTTCAGATAATTTACATCCCATTTGCTAATTCTTACGGGTTTTTTGGAGCCCATATTCTTTATGTTAGCATTACAGCCCATATTGTGGCCACGGTTAAAAAATTATACGAAATTTTGCATATGTCTGTGCGGTTTGAACTATTTTTAATCCCGAAATTTCGCGTCACATTCAGACTGATTTTAAAAGTAAATGTATATCAATATAAAATCCAATAAATTGTCCACGCATAAAAATCAATGCAATTTAAAATCTCGAAATGAAAAAATGATATTTGAAAATAATTGCCGGTTTGATGTGTTTTAAAAATGTGCATCCCATTTCTCATTACTGATAGGCCATTTTCTCGGCTAGCCGAATGAAGCTCTCCTCGTCTTCAAAGATTTGCAGCCCAACAGGCCTGATAACGCGACTTACTTAACAAATCACCAAAAAACTGGGCTAGCCATTTTCAGAAAGAAAAAAAACTACTGGGCTCGTCTGTGGTAAACATAAAAGAAAAGGCTGTATAGACAGGCCAGAGTGTCCCGCACAGCCTAGTTGACACCCTGCTTCCGTCTCAAAAACAAATTAGATAAATTCCACGCCAATTATGGCGATTCATAAAAATGCCACTGCAATTTCCAAACTTTGAAAAATGCCACTGCAATTTTTGCAAACTTTGAAAAATGCCACTGCAGTTTGCAAACTTTGAAAAACGCCACTCCGGACTTCAAAAAATGCCACTAGAAATGGCATGAAATGGCATTTTCAAAGTTTGGAAATTGCAGTGGCATTTCTCGGATCACGCCAGATTTGGAGTGGCATTTATCAAATTAACCCAAAACAAAAATAATAGGGCGACCTCTTTGGGTCCACAGTGTCACCCGCTCGTTGTGCAATTCTCTCGTTTATTGACTACGTTGACAATGGCATGGGACCCGGATGTCGAAATCCACTAGGAGGAGCCATTTTTTATTGGCTTGAAATAAGGAGGCACTTGCTTGCGTACTGCCATGACCTTGGCGGGTCCCTGCTGTCATCCTCTCCACGTACAATCATCTCCTGATTGTGTACGCGTCAAGTTGGTAGGCCCACAAGTCAGCCCCTAAACTCATGGAGGACAAATACAACCCATTTAAAAAAATAACAGCCCATTCCATACGTTCAAACGGAAAGTTCAACATTGAGAGCAAAGTAACAGGTCTGATGCACATATAGAGTACTGAACTTCCACGTTGACAACCATCATAGCGAAGTTAATTATCTACTCCCACTAGCACTCTAGTAGCGTACAAGTACTAACTTACTCTTAGCTAACTAGACGATGCCGGCCGCCATCTGCTGTCCATGCTAAACGCCGACACCGGCGTCCTCCGCCTCGCCTCGGACTTGCCAGAAGTGCGATAGGGCGCGTTAACTTTCATGTAGCGTTGGCCCTTTCACGCCCGGCGTGGTCCACCGAAGCTTCGGCTTCTCAGCGGGAAACCCACTTGACGAGCTGGTAGTAAAAATCAGCGTCGCGAACGCGTGCATGCCTGACAGCCTCCAGGGCTATTTTCCGGGCGCCGGCCTCCACGTAGTCGGCCCAGTTGCGGGCGCTCTGCTCGTGACTCAGAGCGTCGGTGTGCTGCTGCTCCATGTCCCGCCGGCGGCGCAAATCGGTGATACGCTACTCCTCTGCCAGGCGGTCGCGCTCCAACAACTCCTACTTCTCCGCCATGCGGTCGCGCTCCAACAACTCCTTGATCTCCGCATTGCCATCTAAAGACAGATAGATTGCCTCCTCCCTCCGTCTGCCTTCCGGTGAAAACCCGAACACTAGTTCCGGCGGTGACCGCCTCTGGCGTCGCCTACCAGACGGGCGGGGGCATGGCGGGCGTGGCGGCGACGTCGGGCGGTGGGGGCTTATGAGGATATGGCGAGTTGGGTCACGGTGGCACCGGAGAAGGCCGAAAGCTACTTATAGGCGGAAGGTAGCGCGACGATCGCCGAATTCAATGCATAATGGCTTAGCGCGCCCACTTGCCGTGGAAAACTAGAGAAACTGAAATTATGACTGTGCCGTCCCGTCCCGTCTGGGTCGCACGCCGGCATGGCGGTCAAACGAGTGCACTCGAATCATCTCCCTCCTTGTCAATAATGATTCCATGGATTTAAAGCGTATCTTTTTTCGCATCAGTTAGCTGCCTTAATTACGGTCGACTGCATGCGAGCACTCGAGAATCGCCATGAGCGCATGCTGTGAAGCGACATGCAGCCACTTAAATCGCTGGAATTAATTAGGCTTAAATTTCTGCATGCCGAGGGCATGCATGCATCCACTTAAATAGCTGGAATTAATTAGGCTTAAACTTCTGCATGCCGTTAATTATTGCCATGCCTTGGTCTTGTTGTTTTGCTCACGGGACTAATAAACCCGGACGGAGGGATTACCTTGGTTGGTGAGAGGTTTAAATTAATCCCTGCAAACCAGAAATGATGTACTAGTACATGCGTGATCCGCTATTCATTCGTGTAGGATCGAGTAGGTTGTTTCTTGAATTGAGCCCTGCAAATCGGAAAGGAGGTAGTACGTGCGTGATCCACTATTTATCCATGTAGGATCGATAGTGTAGCTTGTCAGTTTCTTCAGAGGTAGGCATTTTTATCCGTGTAGGATCGATAGTGTAGCTTGTCAGTTTCTTCAGAGGTAGGCATTTTTATTCAAAAAACTGCCACTTGGCATCTTGAGTCACAAATAAAACTGCCAGGAGTGCATTTGCAGGCTAGCTAGTGATCAATCAGTAACTTGTAAACACTGAGCGAACAGAAATAAGTAACTGTTAATGCATCTCAATGATTTACAGATCATATACAAATATGTAGCTCCAAAAGCAAACATCAGCCACTTCGGATCTTGCGTCGCAACTAACACTAACTAGTACGATTCCCATACATAAGATCAACATGTTAATGCATCTCAATGATTCACAGATCATATACAAATATGTAGCTCCAAAAGCAAAGATCTAGAAAAACATCTGTTCTTCCTACTAACATGGATGCTTCTCTTGGCCAACATTCAAGATGCATCGAAAGACAAATTTGTTTGTGAAGTCTACAATTCCTCTTACCAAGCGTAAGTGGTTTCACCAACATTTGGAACCATGAGAATGAACCACACATGATGGAGGAACATCCACTTTGCCAATATGATTTGGTCTTCTCTCGATCACATCGAGAGACTATTTTCGGAATACAAACTTTAACTTAGGCAAAATGATGCCCATTGTATAATCAGACCAAAGCAATGAAGCACCTAGTGTTGTCCAATAAATAGTGCAGTACTACTTTTCTGCAGTCCATGAAGTGAATATCCAATCTTTTTGTGTTTATTTTCAAATGGCACTGCATGTAGTGACTATACTATTCTCTTGTGCAGTTCAACCAAAATTGCGGGCACTTTGTTTGTTTGCCAAATAGAAATGGGAAGACATCTCTGTCTGCAAAAATATCAAGCAGCTAGTAAACATATACCACACCTTGTATTTTCGGTTTAAACATGTCTCTTCCGCTTAGCATCTGTCATGTTACGCCTTTGGACAATCGACATGATTATGTTTTGCCCTCGACAATTTCATCTTGAATTGATTTGCTGGTTCGAAGCAGAATATAGCGCCTATTCTTCATCGGACCAAGGATATCCATGTTCGCAAAGGATGGAAGAGGTGAAATCAATACAACCGAAATTGAGCATCCAATCATTGAATCATGTCTTGCACCTCCAATGTAGGTCCACCACCTTAATAAATTCACATGCAAACCACTAGTATTACTATCTAATGATAGTACAAAAAGAGTAGCAAGATAGTAGCAAACCATGTACCTTCGTAATGAACAGCTCATAGTGCCACCAATTGGATATAAAGGTTTGGAAAAAAACATGCCCCTAATGTTGAACCAGTTGGACTTTTTGTGCAGTTCCACTAAAATCGAGCATCCCTGTTTGCATATATATTGAAAGTGTGATTACTCTAAAAGTCGCACTAGTTGAAGCATAGACTCACAAATATAAGCATTCCAATTTCTTAATGGGAAAAGGTAGCAAGACTGTTTCTAACCACCTGTTTGAAGGAATAAATAAAGCAACAACGGTGATGTCGAAGGCACACATAGTTTTTTACGGAAAAGTGAGCCATTCCTGACCTTTCCTCTTCTTTTAAGCAAATTTTGTGCAGTTCTACTAAAATAAAATGCCATCACCGCCTTGACAATTCAGTGACAATGTACAAAAGGAAATGACTTAACATTACATCATGATGTCAAGTATGTAGTCGATAGGCATTAGAGACAAACATATAGACCTCCTCAAGAGAACAGCCGGAGGAGGAGGTGCCCACTCTTGACCTTTCCTCTTGTCTTCATAATTGTCTGTGCAGTTTAACCAAAATAAAATGACATCAGCGCCTTGGCATTTTGGTGACACTGTACAAAAAATTAACTTATCTCATGAAAGTGAGGTATGTAATCTATAAGCATTAACGATTGCAAAAATCTGAAGGTAGTAACAAGTTTCATCGTTGGTATCTTGGTACGTAACAGCATTAGAATGCCTTAAGTGAAAAATCTTTAATACATCCACAATCAACAGCTAACCCCGAAATAATCCAGTGACATTAAATGGCATTGCTTAAATTTATCGGTGGCATTAGACTGAGAGCGGCATTAGTTAAATGTGGCATCACTTTAGGAGTAGCATTGCTTGACTTGACTGCTGGCGTTATACTAACAGCAAAAAAAGTGGCAATAAGAGCATGGGCCATTCGGACAGTGGGCGCACAGTACGATGTACCTCCACGGACGCAGAGTGGTGAGGAAGGTATGGTTGCCCAGAGCAACAAATATCCAGGCAGCATATGTGGATTACGTCCCATTTTTGTTCTCTTTAGCCACCTTTTTCCTATGCGAGGACAACAAACCGATCGACCTGGTCATTCTCTATTGTGTTGTCATGCCTTTCTACCCTTCTTCAACCAAGAGACACGAGACTCGTTCCTTAGCTACTGATTTTCCCCTTTTCAACCTAGATGTGGGTTCGATGCCTACTCTCTTGGACAGTAAAGTCTCCCTTCCTTCCCTTATCAACCCAGACATGGATTAGTCTACAAGAAGTAAGGTTTCCTTTAATAGTGCATATTATGGTTTTCGTCTGCATGGCCAGCAGAGCAGAGGATAGCAAATTGAGAAGATGGTGGAGTGGAAAAAGATCCACATGCAACAACGTGGCAGATGGGGCAACAGAACAAGGTTATGGAGTACCAGTTAGTCATGCTTCAAAACTGATTGGCACGCCATTAAAAAAATAAAGGCCGATAACTAATGCGGCACCTCGGGCCAACGCGGCCAGATCACATTTTGCACGAGAAATTACACACCATGTTTCGTTGACATGTGGTCCCGTTCCAACATATCGGTGAGGCGGCGCAGTAGTAGGAGTATTTCCGAACGGACGTGTAGGCCGGGGCGCCTCTTCGTGAACTGTGGCAAACTGTCAACCGTCCACCGACTCTTCACCTTTCCCTCTCGATTTGGAACTGATGTCGCACGCTCTTCCTCTCCCTCCTCCATTTTCCTTCAGCCCTTCACCCCATTGTTCGATCGTCTTCTCCATGGAGGAACAGGCGGAAGCTTGACCCGTTATTCTTGCCCGGATCTGAAAGATGACATGGTGGAGGAACTCATTGATTGGTGCGACGTCATCACCTCGGCTAGCATGGCAGGTTCGTTTAAGCCCATTCTCGACTCAACTAATAACATCATTGCAAGGAACCCAAGAGTCAAGGAGCGGTTTGATCTCCCCTATCTTCTTCACCGTGACCCTGATGACTGGCGCCGGCACGAGGGAGGCCTCACCCTGTGCAAGTTGATGCCGCTTGATAATGATACATATGATGTTAAGAGGCCATCGCTTGAGGGCAAGGCTTGGGCGGGCACAAATGGATATTGGGTTGTTTACATTGGGTCCAATTGCGAGTGGGAACTTGTGAATGTGTACACTCGTGACCGGGTTCCACTTCCAAAAATCTCAGCAGACTGCCCAGAGGTTGAGCACACCGGTATTGTACGCACGTTCAAATATGATCATGGTGACTGTCTTCTATGGAAGATAGCAATTTGTCGAGTTCCCAACCGCTCTTAGAATTACGACAACTTTGAAGTTGTTGCTATCTTCGACAAGCTTGTTGCCGTCCTTAGTGGTTTGACTTGATGGATATTGCTCAAAAATCAGTTTATGTACACGGATGAGTACTGTGATGCAATTCAATACGAGGGCCTTGTGTTTGCTGCCACCACTCGTGGCACTGTTTTTGCATGGTATCCTCGTTGTTTCGATAAGTTTGTCTTCCACCGTAATTATAATTGTTTCATCCACATGCATGCGGGTTAGCAAGTTTCCCTTTACTAATTAACCTTCTTCTTGTGTTTCCAAGGTCCTGTGAACATCCCACCACCTATACTTGAAAATTTTTATAACCAAGGGGGAGATGACGATGGTGATGATAACGAGCATGAGGACGAGCAGCGCCCATATACTCTGTGGCGCCTGGCAACTAATTCCGATGGATGCCTGGATAATTACGCTACAGTAATCATCCGCTAATGATGCCACATCACCTCTATTACTGTGGCTAATCTCGCATTAGTTCGAAACCTATTCGAATTCAATTTAAAAATTTGGCAAACAACAAAAGTTTTCAAAAATTAAACTAAAATATTCGAATTAATGTGCTTAAATGCCAGGGTAATTATAATAAAGCAAACACAATTTTACAAAATACCTAAATGGCCTAAACTAATTAAAACAAAAAGAAAATAAATAAAAGAAAGAAAATACAAAAAGGCAAAGGAGAAAACAAAAAAAAGGAAAATAAAAGCAAGCACCCCCCCGGGCCAGCCGACCCAACTGGCCGGCCCATTCGGTCACCGGCCCAACTGGGCAAAGGCCCAGCCACCCTCCTCCCTTATCCCCCACCCCAGTGAAACCCTAACCGTAACCCACCACTTCCCTCACTCCCTCGTCACTCCCTCTCACCCGATCCAGATCGGATCGGGCCGGCCCCCAACGCCCGTCGACTGTCGCCGCCTCCCCCCCCACCGGCGCTCGACCCCCCGGATCCCGACCACCGTCGCTGCCTCCCCCACCCACCGGCGCTCGACCCCCCCCCGGATCCCGACCACCGCCGCCCCGTCGCTCGTCCTCACCCCCTCCTCGCCAGACGCCGTGGACGTGCGCCGTCCCGCCGCTGCCCATCGCTTGACCTCGCCGTCCTCCTCCTCTACATCGCCGGACCTCATTGCCCTGCCGCACGTCGTCCCCGTCACCCTCCTCGAGCTCGAGCCCGCTGCCCTGTCCCGACACTTCTCGGTGAGGCCCCCGACCTCTCCTTCTCTCCTACTCCCTGTTGCCCGCTCCGGCCGCTCGTCCCTCGCACGATCACGCCCGGCTCGCCTCCGGTCTCCTGAGCCCCTGGCTTCACCGCGCCTCCCACTACTCGCCGCACGGTGCCCGCAGCCCATCGGGCGGTCGCCTCTACTGCGTCGAGGTGCGCTCGGCGTGCACCCGCCACCAGCGCCCCTGCTAGACCTCGTCCTCTCGCCGACTCCGCTCCATCCCATGACCCGCCCGTCCCGTCTGCTCCGGCCAGCCGCCCCCCGTTGGCCAGCATCTCGCGAGCCCGTCCCGTGCGTCTTTGCTTCGGCGCCCTGCCGTGGCCGGCGCGCCCCGCCGTGGCCGGCGCCCCCCTGGTAGCGTGGGCGTGCGCCCAAACGGGCTAGCGCCCAGCGCCCGCACGCCCGTACCCCCAGCGCCCGCAACCCGCATCGCCCCTGGGCCTTTGACACATGGGCCCCAGCGCCCAGAACGATTAAAAAAAGAGAATTAAAAGAATTAAAAATAAATAATTGAAAATAATTAAAATATAAATTATTAAATTAATTAAAAGAATTATTTAACTTAATTAATCCTGATTAGATTAACCTAATCACTAGTTAATTAATTAAATCCTAATTAGACTAAACAGCAAATGGCAGGGGGTCCCACCCACATTGACCCGATCAAGCGTTGGTAGTCAACTGGTCCCCATCGCCCACATGTCAGCCTCTGTGTACATTCTGTGTACACAGGGCTGGATACCCATAGCATTTTGTCTATTAATTTTGAATTAGTAATAATTTCAGAAAATGAATAAAAATTTGAAAAATCATATAAAATAATCGGTAACTCGGATGGAAAAACTTTGTACATGAAAGTTGCTCAGAACGATGAGACGAATCCGGATGTGCAGCCCGTTCATCTGCCACGCGTACCTAGCATAGCAAACACGCAACATTCCCCCTCCGGTTCATCTGTCCGAAAACACGGAACACCGGGGATACTTTCCCGGATGTTTCCCCCCTTCACCGGTATCACCTCATACCGCGTTAGAACACGTCTAGCTCTGCTTGTTGTCCATTATGCATCTGTTTGCATTGTATTCATTGTTTCTTCCCCCTCTTCTTCCGCTAGACACCGAGACCGACGCCGCTGCTACCCAGTACGACTACGGAGTTGACGACCCCGCCTTGCCCGAGCAACCGGGCAAGCCCCCCTTGATCACCGGATATCGCCTATTCTTCTCTATCTGCTTGCATTAGAGTAGTGTAGCATGTTACGCTTTCGATTAATCCTATCTTCTGCTGCATAGCCTGTCCTTGCTACTACTGTTGTTACCTTTACCTGCTATCCTACTGCTTAGTATAGGATGCTAGTGTTCCATCGGTGGCCCTACACTCTTGTCCGTCTGCCATGCTATACTACTGGGCTGTGATCACTTCGGGAGGTGATCACGGGCATATACTATATACTTTACACTATTACATTACCTGTGATACTGTTCGGAGATGGGGGCTGAAAGGACAGGTGGCTCCATCCCGGTAGAGGTGGGCCTGGGTTCCCGACGGCCCTCGACTATTACTTTGAGGCGGAGCAACAGGGCAGGTTGAGACCGCCTAGGAGAGAGGTAGGCCTGGCCCTGTTCGGCGTTCGCGGATACTTAACACGCTTAACGAGTTCTTGGTATTTGATCTGAGTCTGGCCATTTGGTCTATACGCACTAACCAACTACGCGGGAAAGATATGGGCACTCGACGTCATGGTATCAGCCGAAGCCTTCGTGACGTCAGCGACTGAGCGGCGCGCGCCGAAATGGAACGTAAGCCTGCTCTTGTATTAAGGGGGCTAGTTCTGCTTCCGGCCGCGTTCGCAATGTGCAGGTGTGCTAAGGGCGATGGGCCCAGACCCCTGTGCGCTTAGGTTTAGACCGGCGTGCTGACCTCTCTGTTGGCCTAGGTGGGGCTACGACGTGTTGATCTTCCGCGGCCAGGCATGACCCAGGAAAGTGTGTCCGGCCAAATGGGATCAAGCGTGTTGGGTTATGTGGTGCACCCTGCAGGAAGTTAATCTATTCGAATAGCCGTGATCTTGATAACAGGGGCGACTTGGAGTTGTACCTTGACCTTATGACAACTAGAACCGGATACTTAATAAAACACACCCTTCCAAGTGCGAGATACAACTCGGTGGTCGCTCTCTAATGAGGGCTATGAGGAGAGGACCGCGGGTAGGATTATGCTATGCGATGCTACTTGGAGATGCTACTTGGAGGACTTCAGTCTACTCTCTTCTACATGCTTTGCAAGGCGGAGGCTGCGAGCGTAGTCTTGACGTGATTAGTTATCCCCTCTTATTCTCGGCATTCTGCAGTTCAGTCCACCGATATGGCCCTTTACACATATACCCATGCATATGTAGTGTAGCTCCTTGCTTTAAGTAGTACTTTGGATGAGTACTCACGGTTGCCTTGTTCCCCTTTTCCCCTTTCTTTACCGATTGCTGCAACCAGACGATGGAGCCCAGTGAGCCGACGCCACCTTCAACGCATTTACTCCTACTACATCGGAGGTGCCTACTACTACGTGCAGGCAGCCATTTGGCGGCGACCGGGGAGTAGTTAGGAGGATCCCAGGCAGGAGGCCTGCGCCTCTTTCGATCTGTATCCCAGTTTGTGCTAGCCTTCTTAAGGCAAACTTGTTTAACTTATGTCTGTACTCAGATATTGTTGCTTCTGCTGACTCGTCTATGATCGAGCACTTGTATTCGAGCCCTCGAGGCCCCTGGCTTGTATTATGATGCTTGTATGACTTATTTATGTTTTAGAGTTGTGTTGTGATATCTTCCCGTGAGTCCCTGATCTTGATCGCATTACTGTTTGCGTGTATGATTAGTGTCTGATTGAACCGGGGCGTCACAAGTTGGTATCGGGGCCATTTGCTGTGGAATCCCCTTCCACACTCCTTGGCCGAAGTCGAGTCTAGACATTGCAAAACTTTTACTAACATGGCTGTGTGTCTTACAGACCCACGTCGCCATTGGGTGGTATTAAGATCTTTTATTCCTCGACCTATACTCTGGGGCTCTGATCTCTCTTCTAATCGGGTTAAATGATATTACTAAATCTAACATTAGGATCTCGTGATCACTTCCTCCCGGAGAGCCCCTTCATTTCAGATGGTGGCTTGATTGAACCGTAGACCTCGAAGATACTCTCGATGTTATCCCAATAACTTGTGCTCATGCTTGTGCAATTCCCTACCACCGAAATATCCCTATGGATAATTGCATACACTTGTCGTTCTTACTTTTATTCCAGTTGATCTTGTTATAACAAGATACCCTGAAATCTCCTCTATTGTTCCGAGAATATTTTGTGCCTACTGCCTTGCAGTTCCTTGCCACCTGAATACCCCTACGGATAATTTCTCGCCCTTATCGAGTATCCGCTCATCCCCAGTTGTTCAGGTGTTTCACAATTGACTTCAAAGTACTATTCGGTCCTCCAAAATTCCTCAAGAGCTTATTGCTCTACAATACTTGTTCCGCTTGCATTATGGATGCTTTCCATATGTCTGGCAATATTCGTTAGTATCCTTAGACACCGTGATTTTGATCCCATTGATTCAACATGAGTGCGAATGCACGCAATCATCAGTTGATCCTTTTACATTATCTTGTCGGCTCAGACTGAGCTGGTTGTCAACCAATCCAATTGTCGTCGATTGTACCCCTAAGGCTATTCAACTTATCCATCCTTAATCAGAACATTGCTTATGATCCCTTGATTTGAAAATCATAATTCCTTTGCATCTGAGCTCTGGATTAGTCAGTTGTTTCTATAATCCAATGTGTTTGCATTGTTACTTCCTCTGGTTGTGTGCCGATGCTCACATCAGCTCTGTTATGGACCGGCAGATCCTTTAATGGATTTTATCCGATAGTGTCCTTCATATCTAATCACCTTGTGAGTTCTTTCTCCGATACATAATGCCTTTGGTAACTTGTATCCTCTGCTTTGCGAACCATGCTCTACTTTCGAGCTTGTATTATTTATCCCGAAGTTTGTGGTATATGTTCCTAAGATGCCCTGATGGGTTGAACCTATGCCTTCCTTAATATGTGTGAACTCGGAAGTTTTCACGGGTCATACTCATCTGGTATTTCACCAGGTAAAACTTTCAACACTAATGCCATTATCGAAACGAGAAGTGAATGTAAGGTTATGCTTTGGAGAAGTGGGAGTCGACCTTGAACTTTGTGTTCATGCCCATGGACCCGAGGTGGAACTTATCATGGAAGCTTCTCGATAATAATCCCCTTGTTATAACTTCTTCTCTTATCTATGCTTGGTCTTTTGCGACCGTGGTTTCGACCATATTGTTCTTCTTTGATCCCATTTCTTGGACAAGTTTAAGTGCTTGCCTTCTGCAAATGATTTCACTTGTCCAACCTCTATCCCGCTCTACCCTTGAGTATACCCTCTGGTACCGCGAGAATATCATGGAACTACATAACTTCTTATGGGTTCTTCATCAACTGTTATTTCTCACCGATTCCAATTTTTCTAGGTTCTAGGTTGTCGTCAACCAAGAACACCGAATTGTGAATCGAATCAACACTGAGATACAGTACTCCCAGTACTTTGTTGTTGAGTAGTTTAATACCCCATCATGTTATTCCTAGCCTGTATGGCTATATCATTGTCATGGTGATTTTAACTGTGCTACCTGGTCCTTATTCTTGGAGCACCACTTCGACGATGAGCTAAGCTTATGTCGATCTTCCTCATCATATCATTTCGCCTTGAACCACAATCTTGGTTTCGAGTTTGCGTCGTACTCGTGGTTCCAATAACCTTTCGCTTCATCATTCCTTTGACTTGATGTCGTCGCCGATCGATTACATCTTCTTGAAACCTCTCGATAAATGTGTCGTGACCATCGTCAACATTTTAACTTCTCCCGATACGTACATTGAGTTCCTGATGAGAAATTCTAGGCTTGCCCCCTCGATGAATTGAGTTAACATCGACAACATTATTGATCTCCCTCCCAACACAAAACTTGTTCTAGTTCTGTGTTGTACCTTGAGTTCCTTGCTATCCAACTTATGTTATGTTCTACCTTGGAGTATTACCATCTTTTATGTCAAAATTGTGGTGATAATTTCACCACCTCTTAACAATTCTGGATATAGTAATACTTCGCACCATCACCATTCCTTGTTGGTCCCCGTGTTGTTTCCAACCGAAAAACCGACAATTGAACTTGGATGTGCGAATTCTAAACTTCTAGCGACCCTATTGCTTTGAAGTTAATGGTCGACATTTCATTCTTAGACCATTGGTTATCGAATCACCATTCTAAGCATTGATCATGCTACATAGGCCCATATTTTGGGTGCACCTTTTCAACCAATGTTTAATTGTGTATGTTTTCCTCGAGCATACATCATTATATCATTTGATCTGACTAATGTTATCTCCTTGTTCACATAAGTGTGGAAATTCATCTTTTGAAAATCTCAATGAATTGTAGCTGAGTCAATCAGCCACCAACTCACCCCCCCTTGATTTAATGATGAACTCGTGTGTCGGAACTCGCTCCATAGTTCATTTCCCGAGAATCTTACAATGTCATCTTGTCAATTTGTTTTGCACCTTTTCTTCTCAGGCATCCTGAGTCTGAGGTATCCTGGCCCCAATCAGATCTGAACCTCGGTTAGATATGATGGTTGGAACATATTTTCAAGAGTTATAACATTGGTCTTTATGTGACCCGGTAAGGTGATGTCTTGCCTAGCACACCTGGCCGGAGGACCTAATGTTATAGTTTTCCTTTTTAGCAAGGTTATTTATTCTTCCATGAGGAAATGGTAAGACTTATTCTATAAGTTGTTCCTGATGAATCCTTCGTGTATCCAGAGTCTGATCTTTTGCTTGAAGACCATGTCAATGCTATCCTAAAGCATGTCTATGGTACTCGGATTTTCAACAGGAACATTTGAAGCCCAATGCTAAATGTTTCCTGCTCAATTATCCAAACACCGTTGTATGGGTAATGTAATGAAAATTCCTTCCCCTACCAAAAGATTTTTCTACATTATATCATGTCATGGATATCATACTCTGCTTGTCCTAGGGAAGGATATACACCTGAAATATGTGTTTAAACACATTTTTCCTTTCCATTGTTTTGTTTAAACTATTAATCGTATTTTCCTTCCTGTCACAGCCCTATAGCTTGCTTGTAACTAGTGGCATTGCATCCATGCATCATGTTTAATTTTCATGAAATTTGAAATGGGGATTGCCTAAACCCTAGCTTTAAAGGAATTCAAATAGGCTCAACCAAAAATATTTTTCAGTGAACCCAAATGGCCTTCAAAATGTTCACCATTTTTGGAAAAATGCTGGAAACAGTAACCAGAGATGTTGCACATTTTTCCATGACATTTGGATCTTTGAATTAAATCATAAGTATTTGAATTTGGACATTTAAATTCTATAAAATATTTTAAATGTCCAAATACTCCTAAACTGAAATGTTCCATGTTAGATATATTCTATACATTGGGCATGCACAGTTTGGTGATTTTTGAAAGTGCCTGGATATTTTTAATAAAGCCCAACAGTTTACAGAAAATTAGAAAAACTAAAACAAAAAAAAAGAGAGAGAGGAAGCTTACCCGGACCACCCACCAGACTGGGCCGGCCCACCTGGCCCGAGCTAGTCATCACCTACCTCTGCCAGTAGGCAAAGGAGGGAGACGGCCACGCGCGCACGGCCACCGCACGCCACCTCCTGCTTCGCCGTGTCACGCTCTCCGTCAACCCAATCCCGCGCCTGGAGACGCCTCGAAGCCCCTCTCGCCTCTCCCTCACTCGGTGCACTCTCTCCTCCTCTGCCTCTCCTGGCGTAGCCACCAAACGGAGTCCGCCACCGTCGCCGTTCGCCGCCACCACCGACCTCCCACGGCCAGCCATCCCGTCCCACGAGCTCCGCCTCAGCCGCGCACCTCTCGCCGAACCACCACGACCGCGGGGCGCTGGCGGCGCCACCGTCTTCGTTTCCATCGCCGCCGCCGGAGATCCCTCGATGCTCCGCTCGCTCCGGTGCCTCCCGAGCTCGCCGATGCCATCGCTGCACCCGCCGTGAGCTCCTCTGTCGTTTCCCCCTCTCCCCTGACTCGCTTTCTTCCTCTAGCCACCGCCCCCACGAGCTCACGAGGCCGCCGTCCGCCATGGCCGCGTAGCTCTCCTGATCCGATCCCCTCTGCTCGAACCAGTGGCACCAGCGTGTTTCTGGAGGCCCGCGGATGCCACCTAGCCCATCGGCTTCTCCCCTAATGCAGAGCAACCTCGTTCCTGAGCGCAACCGAACTCCGGCCGCCGCCTGGCTCGACGCCGGCGCCGTTCCCGTCCACCCCGACCCCGGCTGACTCCACCAAGAGCTGCGGCTCGACTCCAGCTACACGTAGATGCCCTCCACGACCCATTTGGTCGCCGGAATGGCAAAATTCACTTGCGCCGCCCGCGCTTCGCCGGCTGACTGACGCCGACAGCCGACTTTGACTTTAACCGGTGGGCCCTGGTTGACTCTCTGAGTCAATGGCGGGTGGGGCCCAATACATTAAGTATTTAGGATTAGTCTTAATTAAATTTAGTTAAGCTAATTATCTTGACACGCGGGACCCAATCGGGTTTGACCCGAGGCGCCAGTTGACCTCTTGACGTCACTAATACGTCATCTTGTGCGATGTTTGTTTCGGGATTTTAATAAATCAGAAATGATTTATTATTTTCAGAAAATACCCCAAATTTCTAAAAATCATATAAATTCAACCGTAGCTCAGAATGAAATAATTTATATATGAAAAATGATCGGAAAAATATGAAGAATCTGTTTATGCCATGATCATGCATGTTTGATCAAGTTAACCTCACTGAATAGGACAAATGATGATTAGGGCAATTTGTGAAATAACATTTGGAGTTGGAATTTGTTCTTGTTTGAATTCCACTTCAATTAACTTCGCTTACTGCTGCATTAGGTCAATTCAGTTCCTTCACATGACATGTCATTCATGTGAATGTGCATTGCATTGATTGTGTTCTTTCTCAGTTGCCGGTAATTGTCCCCTCTCAGTAGACGACGTTCCAACGATTATTCGATGACACCGATGAAGAACTACATTATCTTCAGAAGTGCCAGGCAAGCAAAACCCCCTTGTTCATTCCGATATAATCCCACTCTCTCGCTCCTGCTCTATTTTACTGCATTAGGACAACAACGACTCATGTGTTACTTGCTGTGGTAGTGGAACCCCTTTATCCTCTGCATGACCTGTCATTCCACAGTAATTAGATGAAACCCACTAGCATGAGTAGGAGTTGATTGAGCCATGTTGTGCCTACTCATTCATGCTTGTTTGTCATGCCTGCTCATCGCTTAGAGTTGAGTCAGGTCTGGTTCATCGGGAATGAATCGGAGGTGTGTGAACATGTCCTACTGTGTTTGTGAGCTAAGTGTGTGAACACGATTTGGTAAAGGTAGCGGTGAGAGGCCATGTAGGAGCACATGGTGGGTTGTCTCATTGCAGCCGTCCTCAGGAACTGAGTTCTGTGTTTGTGATCCATGAAACAGTTACTACCACGCATTGGGATCCTTAATTGACCCTCGGCTTCTTAACCACCCTTGTCCTCGGTCCGGGAGTTGCAAGTAGTTTCGTGTTTGTAGTATCTTTGGGGCCGCCGCATAGCGCTGACCATAGGGGTGGGTTGTGTTGCGGTAGGCACCATGGCCCGGTGTGCGATTCGCCCGTTTGGTGTCTCGGGAACCCTTCACACATCGTTCGGGGCTGTATGGGAAACCTCGGCCGGACTCCCTGCGGATGGAACCCGAATAGGCGATAAACCTGGACTAGGGACTCGTGTGTTTAGGTAGGTCGTGGCCGACACCCACGTTGGGCTTCCGCTTGAAGGTTGCCGAGTACATGTCGTGTAAACGGCGGTAAGTGGTGAGAGCGTGTGTGAAGAAGTACACCCTGCAGGTTAATATGATCTATTCGAATAGCCGTGTCCACGGAGAAGGACTTCTGGGTTGCCTATACCAGTTCATAGACAAGTGAAAGTGGATACTCTAAAATGCGCAAGATAAGCGTGAGTGCTATGGATGGCGTTCTTGTAGGGAGGCAGGGCGGGTCCATAGTAGTGTATTGATATGGTGAATATGTGGACTCGTGTGCGCCACCTCAAAAGAGTTACTTGCGTCGTAGTATAGGATAGCCATCGAGTCAAAGCTGGCTTGCTGCGGTTAAACTCCACCACCCCTTTTGATAATGATGCATATGTAGTTAGTTACGATGTAAGTCTTGCTGAAATGCGTTTGTACTCACGTTTGCTTATTTTACGTTTTGCGAGAGACTTGGTCTCGCTAATAGTTCCGCTTGGACTTGACGGTTAGCTTGTTACCTCAGCTACGATCTTGTGCCCTCGGCAGATCTGGTAGATAGTCGGGCTTCTCGGCCTTCTTCATTTATAGTTATGCGTACTTTCGGACATGTTTAGCTTCCGTTTGTGCTTGACTTGTATGCTCACGAGTGTTGGGTCATGAGACCCATGTTTGTAATATCTCGCTCCTCGGAGCCTAATGAATAAATATTTGAGTCGTGAGAGTTATGTTGTGATGCCATGTTGTATCTACACATACTGAGCATATTGTGTGTATGTTTGAAATGCTTGGTATGTGTGGGATCCGACAAACTAGTTGTTTATCCTTGGCAGCCTTTCATATGGGGAAATGTAGTCTCGTGCTTCTGAGCGATAGTAGTCTGCTACAGCCCGGTTCACCGGAGTCCTGCTAGCCCAAAGCACTAATGCTTGGACACTTGATCGGCCGGCATGTGTTTCACTTCGTTCCTATGTCCATTCCTTCGGGAAATGTCACGCGGTGTTATTCGGAGTCCCGCTTAGCCTGCTACAGCCCGGAATACCGGAGTCCTGTTAGCCCAGTGCTACAGCCCGAATTTATACGTTGATGACCGACATGCTCGATGTGATTCATGTATGCCTATCCCCATAGGTTAAGCGCCGCTTTGGGTTCACGACTAGCCATGTCGGCCCGGTTCTTTGTCATATGGATGCTAGCGACACTATCATATACGTGAGCCAAAAGCCGCCATAAGCGGTCCCGGGCCATGGTAAGGCGACACCCGGTAGAATACCGTGCGTGAGGCCGCAAAGTGATATGATGTGTTACATGCTAGATCGGTGTGACTTAGGATCGGGGTCCCGACAGCGTTGGTATCGAGCACGACTACCAGAGGATTATCAAGCCAAACCGGTCGAAGTTGTGTCTAGAAATGCTTTAGCTATGTAAGGGAATTGATTGTGGAAGGGAACGTAAGGCTCTTTTTACTCCTTATACCTCATGGCCTTCTGATCTGAGTCATCCTCTTCTCTTCTACGGGGTTAAGAACTAGGCCTTCTCATCTATCTATCAGGATGACGTGTTACTAATCCATAGACCCTTAAGATTGTTGGTTTTAATCCCCAGTTCAGTTCCTACTATTTCTGTATGATAACCGTTGATTTCGGAACCTTGATATTGTGATGTTGAGTGGTTATGCCACCATTTTTGCAGGACGTCTCAAATCATTTTGAGCATTTACAGCCGTTATCTTTGTCCGAGTCATTCAGGTCCCTAAATAGTCTGATGCATTTGCAATCCTTTCCTTCCGTTCCGCATGTCCTTTTTGGCCAGATTAACCACACTAATCGGTGGGTTGAGGTACTCTGCTGCCTCGACATATATGTTGGAATTATTATCATGACCATAGGTGTCTTAGAGGATCATCTAGCAATCTCGCCATGCTTTATATTCCTAGTGTGATGATTACGGCCATTGTTCTTGAAAGCATCCCGTGATGCCATTTAGTAGTAGGCATTCTACTCACGGGTTTACGAACCGTAGATTCACCCTACTTCATGTTGTTAGTAATTGCTAGTTCCTTTAGGATATTAGCAACCTTTGCGATAGTCCTCGAGGTCCGTGGTATTTCCTTCTTCCAAATACTACGAACCGCTTATGGCAGAAGTTCTTTTGAACCAAAAGATCACAACCAGGGTGCTCTTGAGGAGTACTCCATTCTATATTGTGACTCTGCGGTTCTACCTTCTCTGCATGGTTTATCTGGAAGAAATGTTGAGCTTTGCTCGACATACTAATCTATGCATCCACAACTCAGAAAATTATATGTTCCTTTGAGTTGCTCTCTTTAGTTGTATCCCGACCATCCTCTATCAGTTGATAACCAAGAGTATGTGTGCCTTCGTTTATCGATGTCTATTATCCTTGTGGTCCGTCAAGCCATTACATTGCGGAATGACTAGGAGAAACAAACTCGATGCCTCATCCATTTCTAGGATTGGGTCAAAGCAGTTGTATTCCATGAGATCAAAATGCCAATCCAGCTTTGATTCTGCTCTACCTTGGAGTGTTATCATCTTTATGTCGTGAACATTATGAGAATTGCACCTTCTCTTATGAATTCTTGTCGTAGTGATACTTCTCGCCATCATTGTTCATTCCTCGGTCCCGTGTTGATGCAACCGAATGCCGACAAGTGAATTGTGATGTGTGAAATCGATACTCCTAGCAACCTCGTTGCTTGGTAGTTAATGGACAATATTTTCATTCTTAGCGTGTTGGTTATTAAATCATCATACTAAGATTGATCGTGCTACCTAGTCCTTACTTCTGGTGCACCCTTCGATCAATGAGTTAGGATTATTCAATCCCTTGCTTATTTGATCATATCGTCTTGCCCTCAAAAGCAAGATTGTTCTCGAGCTTAGTAACATACCGGTGGTTTGTGATTTTCCGAATATCCTCTCGGAAGTATTACCAGGTTGTCTCCTGACTGTTATGTTGAGCTCGTGATCAAGTTGGTTTCTTGTGAACCACCCTTTCCCCAAGAATCAGTTGGATATCCACGAGCTAGTTGGTTAAGCTAGACAACAACTTGGAGAGTTGGAAGATAAAAGTTTGCCTAACCTAGTTCGTTTCCAAAGGGATATTCTTGCGTGAGTGTGTGTTGAAGAAAGATGATATCTTCATCGATTGGTCCTCGTGATCGGTTGCGGACCTATTGTCTTATTAATCCTTTGATTTGAGTGTGTGCTATCGTCAAATCAAATCAGTACCAACGATGCTCGTAATGTTGTCTTACTCGTGGTTGATCCCTCGAGCATGCCCCATTACATCTTTGGGTCTGACCAATACTATCACCGTGTTCACATGATGGTGGAAGTCCAGTGATATGGGAATTCCGCTGAGTTGTTGTTGAGCCCATCAGCAGCATTTTGTCTCCCCCATGAATCATGTTGAACATCAACCTAGTATTGGAAACTTGTGTAAGCATTTCTTCATGTTTCGTTCATGAAGCATATGTTTGGATGAAATTAGTGACTTCCTCTAATTCACGTGCATTAGGTGCAAGTTGCCGCCGTGGATTTGAGAAAGGTTTGTTTTGCCTCCTATGGAATCATCCCAATTCAGTCATGCATACGTGCGAAGTATCCTGTAGTTCGGAGACTTGCAACCTTCGTCCTATATGTGTTCCTAGCACACCAAGCCCTTTGGCTGATTTGTTCGAGGACAAGAAGTTTCTTCATAAGAGCTAATCATATGACTTATGCAAGGACTTCGATATCCTCGATGATGGCTCCCCACCTGAACTCGGTAGTGTTTTGTTGTAAGACTACCATGTGGTCATTCTTGTCTTGGACAACGTGTTCACTTGTTTGTAGCAGAACCAGCTCATGTTTTGGAGCTTGCTATCGTAGTTCTTTTCCCGAGAATCTCGCAACATCATCTCGTCGATTTGTGTTGCAAACTTCATTTTTCCCTCTAGGCTGGATGGTGCTGAATATCCGACACCAACCAGATCTGCATCTCGAGCGAGATATGATGGTTGGAACCTTCCCAACATTTGCATTTTGTTCCCAAATTTTGCTTCCCATCGTGCCAATTTTCCATGGGCTGCCCTCCTCGATAGTTGATGTCTAGGATCATCCTCAAAAGTGGACTTACCATGGGTCCCATCCATTTCGATGATAAGCAAATCATCCATTGCGTTGTCTTCAACAAGGTAGTCCACATCATCCATTCTAGCCTGGGTATGCCACTCCTTTGCACTCAACCAAACGTTCGTTTGTGATTGCCTTAGGCTGGTATAAAGAGTTCCAATGATCTATGGATCAAAAGTAATTCTTTTTGCCACTTAAGGGAATAGCTCTTTGCGTCACTTTTCCTAAGGTGTCCCGTTATGGAATCATGGCAATCATCTCCTTGTTACTTTGAAACATGCACCATTTTACTTAAGCATGGAATGGTTGCCTACCAATTTGAACCTTCGTCATCCATTGCTTCTCCATCATTCCTAATGTGTGTTTGGTGTCTCAACTCAAGAGTTGTTCTTATGTCTCTCCATGAACTGATCTTGAGTTGCTCGATCTTCAAGAAGATTAAATCTTGTAGGGTTTCCCCCTCTTTCTGTTGTCGTGTCGAGTGAAGATCTCAAAAGCAAATACGTCAAGACCAAGATGATGGAATGAATCAACATTTTCGAGAAGGGCAAATGGATCATGAAGATTGTGATAGTTTTGTGACTCCCCTTTTCCTCTTACCTCACGTCTTGAATCTCGGGGCGAGATTCTTGTTTAGTGGGAGTGAGTTGTCACAGCCCTAGAGCTTGCTTGTAACTAGTGGCATTGCATCCATGCATCATGTTTAATTTTCATGAGATTTGAAATGGGGATTGCCTAAACCCTAGCTTTAAAGGAATTCAAATAGGCTCAACCAAAAATATTTTTCAGTGAACCCAAATGGCCTTCAAAATGTTCACCATTTTTGGAAAAATCTTTGGAAACAGTAACGAGAGATGTTGCACATTTTTCCATGACATTTGGATCTTTGAATTAAATCATAAGTATTTGAATTTGGACATTTAAATTCTATAAAATATTTTAAATGTCCAAATACTCCTAAATTGAAATGTTCCATGTTAGATATATTCTATACATTGGGCATGCACAGTTTAGTGATTTTTGAAAGTGCACTGGATATTTTAATAAAGCCCAACAGTTTCTGAAAATTAGAAAAACTAAAACAAAAGAGAGAGAGAGAGAGGAAGCTTACCCGGACCACCCACCAGACTGGGCCAGCCCACCTGGCCCGAGCCAGTCATCACCTACCTCTGCCAGTAGGCAGAGGAGGGAGACGGCCAAGCGCGCACGGCCACCGCACGCCACCTCCTGCTTCGCCGTGTCACACTCTCCGTCAACCCAATCCCGCGCCTGGAGACGCCTCGAAGCCCCTCTCGCCTCTCCCTCACTCGGTGCACTCTCTCCCCCTCCTCTGCCTCTCCTGCGCGTAGCCACCGAACGGAGCCGCCGCCACCGTCGCCGTTCGCCGCCACCACCGACCTCCCCACGGCCAGCCATCCCGTCCACGAGCTCCGCCTCACTGCCGCGCACCTCTACGCCGAACCACACGACCGCGGGACGCTTGAGGCGGCGCCACCGTCTTCGTTTCCATCGCCGACCGCCGGAGATCCCCCTCGATGCTCCGCTCGCTCCGGTGCCTCCCCGAGCTCGTGAATGCCATCGCTGCACCCGCCGTGAGCTCCTCTGTCGTTTCCCCCTCTCCCCTGACTCGCTTTCTTCCTCTAGCCACCGCCCCCACGAGCTCCCGAGGCCGCCGTCCGCCATGGCCGCGTAGCTCTCCTGACCCGAGCCCCTCTGCTCGAACCAGTGGCACCAGCGTATTTCTGGTGGCCCGTGGATGCCACCTAGCCCATCAGCTTCTCCCCTAATGCACAGCAAGCTCGTTCGGCGCAAGAACTCGACGCCCGCTGGCTCGGCCGGCGCCGTTCGGCCACCCGACCCGGTGACTCCACCAAGAGCTGCGGCTCGACTCCGACTACGTAGATGCCCTCCACGACCCATTTGGTCGCGGAATGGCAAAATTCACTTGCGCCGCCCAGCGTCATTGGCTGGCCAAGGCTAGCCCGACTTTGACTTTAACCGTAGGGTGGGCCTGGTTGACTCTCCTGAAGTCAATGACGGTGAGGCCCAGCCACAGTAACTATTTAGGATTAGTCTTAATTAAATTTAGTTAAGCTAATTATCTTGACACGCAGGACCCACTGTCGAGGTTTGACCGGGCGCCCAGTTGACCTGCCGGCGTCACTAATACGTCATCTTGTGCCGAGATTTGTTTCTAGGATTTTAATAAATCAGAAATGATTTATTATTTTCAGAAAATACCCCAAACTTCTAAAAATCATATAAATTCAACCGTAGCTCAGAATGAAATAATTTATATATGAAAAATGATCAGAAAAATATGAAGAATCTGTTTATGCCATGATCATGCATGTTTGATCAAGTTAACCTCACTGAATAGGACAAATGATGATTAGGGCAATTTGTGAAATAACATTTGGAGTTGGAATTTGTTCTTGTTTGAATTCCACTTCAATTAACTTGGCTTACTGCTGCATTAGGTCAATTCAGTTCCTTAACATGACATGTCATTCATGTGAATGTGCATTGCATTGATTGTGTTCTTTCTCAGTTGCCGGTAATTGTCCCCTCTCAGTAGACGATGTTCCGACGATTATTCGATGACACCGATGAAGAACTACATTATCTCAGAAGTGCCAGGCAAGCAAAACCCCCTTGTTCATTCCGATATAATCCCACTCTCTCGCTCCTGCTCTATTTTACTGCATTAGGACAACAACGACTCATGTGTTACTTGCTGCGGTAGTTGAACCCCTTTATCCTCTGCATGACCTGTCATTCCACAAGAATTAGATGAAACCCACTAGCATGAGTAGGAGTTGCTTGAGCCATGTTGTGCCTACTCATTCATGCTTGTTTGTCATGCACACTTTGCTTAGAGTTGAGTCAGGTCTGGTTCATCGGGAATGAATCGGAGGTGTGTGAACATGTCCTACTGTGTGTGTGAGCTAAGTGTGTGAACACGATTTGGTAAAGGTAGCGGTGAGAGGCCATGTAGGAGTAAATGGTGGGTTGTCTCATTGCAGCCGTCCTCGAGGAACTGAAGTTACGTGTTTGTGATCCATGAAACAGATTACTACCACGCATTGGGATCCTTAATTGAACCCCTCTCGGCTTCTTAACCACCCTTGTCCTCGGTCAAGGAGTTGCAAGTAGTTTACGGTGTTTGTAGTATCTTTGGGGCGCATGCAGCGCTGACCATAGGGGTGGGTTGTGTTGCGGTAGGCACCGTGGGTCTGGTGTACCGATTCGCCCGTTTGGTGTCTCGGGAACCCTTCACACATCGTTCGGGGCTGTATGGGAAACCTCGACCGGACTCCCTGCGGATGGAACCCGAATAGGCGATAAACCTGGACTAGGGACTCGTGTGTTTAGGTAGGTCGTGGCCGACACCCACGTTGGGCTTCCGCTTGAAGGTTGCGAGTACATGTCGTGTAAACGGCGGTAGGTGGTGAGCGTGTGTGAAGAAGTACACCCTGCAGGGTTAATATGATCTATTCGAATAGCCGTGTCCACGGAGAAGGACTTCTGGGTTGCCTATACCAGTTCATAGACAAGTGAAAGTGGATACTCTAAAATGCGCAAGATAAGCGTGAGTGCTATGGATGGCGTTCTCGTGGGGAGGCGGAGGCGGGTCCATAGTAGTGTATTGATATGGTGAATATGTGGACTCGTGTGCGCCACCTCAAAAGAGTTACTTGCGATCGTAGTATAGGATAGCCATCGAGTCAAAGCTGGCTTGCTGCAGTTAAACTCCACCACCCCTTTTGATAATGATGCATATGTAGTTAGATTACGATGTAAGTCTTGCCGAGTACGTTTGTACTCACGTTTGCTTATTTTATGTTTTGCGAGAGAGACTTGGTCTCGCTAATAGTTCCGCTTGGACTTGACGGTTAGCTTGTTACCTCAGCTACGATCTTGTGCCCTCGGCAGAATCTGGTAGATAGTCGGGCTTCTCAGCCTTCTTCATTTATAGTTATGCACTCGGACATGTTTAGCTTCCGTTTGTGCTTCGACTTGTATGCTCTGAGTGTTGGGTCATGAGACCCATGTTTGTAATATCTCGCTCCTCGGAGCCTCATGAATAAATATTTGAGTCGTAGAGTTATGTTGTGATGCCATGTTGTATCTACACATATTGAGCATATTGTGTGTATGTTTGAAATGCTTGGTATGTGTGGGATCCGACAAACTAGTTGTTTATCCTTGGCAGCCTTTCATATGGGGAAATGTAGTCTCGTGCTTACGGCGATAGTAGTCCGCCTACAGTCTTGCTCACCGGAGTCCTCGCTAGCCCAAGACTACCGCTTGGACACTTGATCTGGCAGTATGTGTTTCACTTCGTTCCTATGTCTCTGCCTTCGGGAAATGTCACGCGGTGTTATTCGAGTCCTGCCTAGCCTGCTACAGCCCGAATACCGAGTCCTGTTAGCCAGTGCTACAGCCCGAATTTATACGTTGATGACCGACATGCTCGATGTGATTCATGTATGCCTGTCCCCATAGGTTAAGCGCCGCTTTGGGTTCCACGACTAGCCATGTCGGCCCGGGTTCTTTTGTCATATGGATGCTAGCGACACTATCATATACGTGAGCCAAAAGCATAAGCGGTCCCGGGCCATGGTAAGGCGACACCCGTGGGAATACCGTGCGTGAGGCCGCAAAGTGATATGATGTGTTACATGCTAGATCGGTGTGACTTAGGATCGGGGTCCTGACACTTCCATTGGTTGGTTTAACGTTTCTTGTGACCTATATAATCTAAGCAGTAATATTCTCCTGCTTATGTAAACACCTCGGTGTACAACTCTGTCAGCAAGACCCTGTTACCATTGTTGATGACATTTCGGTAACCACCGATGGACGAGAACTTTGCCTATTGGTCCGCCTCGTTCAACGAGCAGGAAAATGGTTCTCTTCGTCCCTCGCCGTTGGCATCGACGTTGTTGCCGACATAATCGACATGCTACCCTCTGACATGCCTTTCTTGCATGACCATGTAAGATGTCAACGTCCTTTCTACGTTTAACCCACTTGGTGGGCCCATAACCCACAGTTCCACATGATCGAAACCTGACTCTCCTATACACCCCCTATTTCCAAGGTTATTCCTCGCGCGTGGACTCGTATGTAATTCACGGACCACCGTCCCAAGTGATCTATTTTGGTATCAGACGCAATACTTATTCTCGTTGCTCTGAACCCCTTTCACCTTCTGATTAGGCATCGAACGCTTGCTTATCCATTTGAAACTTCTCATGGTACCTTCTTACTTTGCTCTCGATATCTTCTTAAGTTTCAAATCGGGAGATGCTTATGCTTCTTCCCTGAGTTAACCGTCTGATGCTCGATCTTGTTAGAATCCATCCATATAGAGTTTTCCCTTCTTACCCTTTCGTAAGTACGGTGAAGATCTTGAAGGAAGGACGACAACTTCATCATGATGACCTGAAGCAGAGAAATGAAGACATCAGCGCTATGGATCGACCACTTCGAGAAGAGCAACCAAGACCGAGAAGATTCGTTAGGATCTCGTAACCAGACCTTTCCCCCTTATTCCACCTCTTAAATCTCGGGACAAGATTTCTTGTAGTGGAGGAGAATTGTTACGCCCGAATAGTTACGCTACAGTATTCCTCTGCTAATGATGCCATGTCACCTTGATTACTGTGGCTAATCTCGCACTAGTTTGAAACCGATTTGAATTCAATATAAAAATTTGGCAAACAACAAAAGTTTTCAAAAATTAAACTAAAATGTTCGGAGTGTGCAGTTAAATGCCAGGGTAATTATAATAAAGCAAACACAATTTTACAAAATACCTAAATGGCCTAAACTAATTAAAACAGAAAGAAAATAAATAAAAGAAAGAAAATACAAAAGGGCAAAGGAGAAAACAAAAAAAAAGAGGAAAAGAAAAGCAAGCACCCCCCCGGGCCAGCCGACCCAACTGGCCGGCCCATTCGGCCACCGGCCCAACTGGGTAAAGGCCCAGCCGGCCACTCCCTCCCCTTATCCCCCCACCCCCAGCGAAACCCTAACCGTATCCCACCAATTCCCCCACTCCCTCGTCACTCCCTCTCACCCGATCCAGATCGGATCGGGCCGGCCCCCAACGCCAGTCGACCGTCGCCGCCTCCCACCCCCCACCGGCGCTCGACCCCCCGGATCCCGACCACCGCCGCCCCGTCGCTCGTCCTCACCCCCTCCTCGCCGGACGCCGTGGACGCGCGCCGTCCCGCCGCTGCCCATCGCCAGACCTCGCCGTCCTCCTCCTCTACGTCGCCGGACCTCATCGCCCCGCCGCACGTCGTCCCCGTCACCCTCCTCGAGCTCGAGCCCGCTGCCCCGTCCCTACACTTCTCGGTGAGGCCCCCGGCCTCTCCTTCTCTCCTAGTCCCTGTTGCCCGCTCCGGCCGCTCGTCCCTCGCACGATCACGCCCGGCTCGCCTCCGGTCTCCTGAGCCCCTGGCTTCACCGCGCCTCCCACTACTCGCCGCACCAGTGCCCCGCAGCCACTGGCGGTCGCCTCTTCTGCGCTGGAGCTCTGCTCGGCGTACCTTTGCCAGCGCCCTGCTAGACCTCGTCCCTCGCCGACTCCGCTCCATCCCATGACCCCGCCGTCCCGTCTGCTCGTCCGGCGCCTTCCCCTTGGCAGCTTATGCGAAGCTTTGTCCCGTGTCGTCTTGCTCCGGCCTTCACCGTGGCAGCGCCCCACAGTAGCGTGGGCGTGCGCCCAAACGGGCTAGCGCCCAGCGCCCGCAACCCGCATCGCCCCTGGGCCTTTGACACATGGGCCCCAGCGCCCAGAATGATTAAAAAAAGAGAATTAAAAGAATTAAAAATAAATAATTAAATAATTAAAAATAATTAAAATATTAATTATTAAATTAATTAAAAAATTAGTTAACTTAATTAATCCTGATTAGATTAACCTAATCACTAGTTAATTAATTAAATCCTAATTAGACTAAACAGCCAATGGCAGGGGGTCCCACCCCTGTTGACCAGTCAAACGTTGACTGGTCAACTGGGTCCCCCCTGGCCCACATGTCAGCCTCTGTGTACATTCTGTGTACACAGGGCTGGGTACCCATAGCATTTTGTCTATTAATTTTGAATTAGTAATAATTTCAGAAAATGAATAAAACTTTGAAAATCATATAAAATAATTGGTAACTCGGATGGAAAAACTTTGTACATGAAAGTTGCTCAGAACGACGAGACGAATCCGGATGTGCAGCCCGTTCATCTGCCGCACCTTTTTTGAAGCAAATTCGAAAACTATATCACAGAATGAAAAAAATGCAAAACTATGACCCTGTCGGCCACGTGGAGGCCGAAAAGGACTTTCGCCAGCCTTGACCCGAAAAGAGGGCGTCGGCCCGGTTGACCGAAACGGGCTGTGGTGGGCGAAGAGTTCTTTGTCGGTGGTGGCGGGCCGAAAATAATAACTTCGCCAGGTGGTGGCGAAATGGGCCCTTTTCGGCCCAGCCCGAAGTGTACTTGACCACCCGTCTGAAAAAATTTGGATAAGCCCGGCGGTGGCTTCTTCCTCCCGTGTCGCAGCTTGTTCTTCTTTCTCTCCTTTCTCTCTCTCGTTCTTCTCAGAGGTCGCCACCCCACCCCGATCTCCTCCATTTGCCACCCATTTTCACATCCAAGCCACAGAATCGGTAGATCATAGCAAACTCCGACGGCCTATGGTGTTTTTTTTTGCTATGGGATAGTTTTTGATGCATTTTCGGACCAAAAAGTACTTTTCGGTCTAGAGTAGACCAAAAAGTACTTTTCGGCCTAGAGTAGACCAAAAAGTACTTTTCGGCCTAGTGTAGACCGAAAACAACCATTTCGGCTAGCTCAAGCACTTTTCGGCCATGGCACGGCCGAAAACACTACTTCGGCCAACAGTTGGCCGAAAACTACCTTTTCGGCCTCCACGTGGCCGACAGGGTCATAGTTTTGCATTTTTTTCATTCTGTGCTATAGTTTTCGAAATTGCTACAAAATACATCATAGTTTTGAAAAAAAATCGCAAACACGCAACATTCCCCCTCCGGTTCATCTGTCCGAAAACACGGAACACCGGGGATACTTTCCCGGATGTTTCCCCCCTTCACCGGTATCACCTCATACCGCGTTAGAACACGTCTAGCTCTACTTGTTGTCCATTATGCATCTGCTTGCATTGTATTCATTGTTTCTTCCCCCTCTTCTTCCGCTAGACACCGAGAGCGACGCCGCTGCTACCCACTACGACTAGGAGTTGACGACCCCTCTCTCTTGCCAGAGCAACCAGGCAAGCCCCCCCCCCTTGATCACCAGATATCGCCTATTCTTCTCTATACTGCTTGCATTAGAGTAGTGTAGCATGTTATCGCTTTCGATTAATCCTATCTTGCTGCATAGCCTGTCCTTGCTACTCTTGTTGTTACCTTTACCTGCTATCCTCTTGCTTAGTATAGGATGCTAGTGTTCCATCAAGGCCCTACACTCTTGTCCGGCTCGCCATGCTATATTATCGGGCTGTGATCACTTCGAGGTGATCATGGGCATATACTATATACTTTACACTATTACATTACCTGTGAGACTGTTAGGAGATGGGGGCTGAAAGGACGGTGGCTCCATCCCGGTAGAGGTGGGCCTGGGTTCCCGACGCCCTCATTTGTTACTTTGAGGCGGCAGGGCAGGTTGAGACCGCCTAGGAGAGAGATGGGCCTGGCCCTGTTCGGGCGTTCACGATACTTAACACGCTTAACGAAGTTCTTGGTATTTGATCTGAATCGGCCATTTGGTCTATAATGCACTAACCAACCACGTGGGAAAGATATGGGCACTTTCGATGTCGTGGTATCGGTAGAAGCCTTCGTGATGTCGGCGATCGAGCGGCACGCCACCGGATTGGAATGTAAGCCTGCTCTTGTATTAAGGGGCTAGTTACGCTTCCGACCCGCGTTACATAGCGTCTTGGTGTGCTAAGGGCGATGGGCCCGCACCCCTATGCGCTTAGGTTTAGACCGCGTCTTGACCTCTCTGTTGGCCTAGGTGGGGCTGCGGCGTGTTGATCTTCCGCGGCGGGCATGACCCGTAAAAAGTGTGTCCGGCCAAATGGAATCAAGCATGTTGGGTTATGTGGTGCACCCCGCAGGAAGTTAATCTATTCGAATAGCCGTGATCTTGATAACAGGGCGACTTGGAGTTGTACCTTGACCTTATGACAACTAGAACTGGATACTTAATAAAACACACCCTTCCAAGTGCGGATACAACTCGGTGGTCGCTCTCTAATGTGGCTACGAGGAGAGGACCGCCGGGTAGGATTATGCTATGCGATGCTACTTGGAGATGCTACTTGGAGGACTTCAATACTCTCTTCTACATGTCAAGCAAGACGGAGGCTGCCAAGAGTCTTCGGCAGATTAGTTATCCCCTCTTATTACGGCATTCTGCAGTTCAGTCCACTGATATGGCCCTTTACACATATACCCATGCATATGTAGTGTAGCTCCTTGCTTGCGAGTACTTTGGATGAGTACTCACGGTTGCCTTGTCCCCCCACTAACTTACGGGGACAGGAATACGTGAATCAACATTGAGCATGTCGGTCAGCAGCGTGCGAATCCGGGCTGTAGCACTGGGCAAACAGGACTCCGGGAACCTGGGCTGTAGCAGGCTAGGCAAGACTCCGGATGTCACCGCGTGACATTTCCCCGAAGGGACAGACAAAGGAACGAAGTGAATCACATGCTGGCCAGTCAAGTGTTCCGGAGCAGTAGTGCTGGGCTAGCAGGACTCCGGTAAACCGGGTTGTAGTGGACTACCGTGGCTCGGTGGAAGCACTAGACTACATTTCCCCATAAGAGAGGCTACCAAGGATAGACAACTAGGTTGTCGGATCCCACACATAACAATACACGTTACACGTACGCATAACATTCAAGTATGTGCTGTACAACATGGCATCACAACATAACGCAAACTCATATAGATAAAGGCTCAGAAGAGCCACATAGCATTTATTACAAACAGGGGTCACACGACCCATCATACAGAGCATACAAGTATCATGCGGAAGCATTACATGTCTGAGTACAGACAACTACAAATGAAAAAGGCTGAAGAGCCTGACTATCTACAACATCCGATCAAGATCGTAGCTGAGGTACAAGCTACTTGTCGAAGTCCACGAGAACACTAGTAAGACCGAAGTCTCCGCTGCAAAAACATAAATAAAGCAACGTGAGTACAAAGGTACTCAGCAAGACTTACATCAGATCCTATTATACATGCACTTGTATCAAGGAGGTAATGTGGGGTTTAGTTGCAGCAAGCCAGCTTTGACTCTGTGGCTATCCCGTTTTCTCGACTACAAGAACCTCTTTGAGGTGATATGGCGCACACGAGTCCACTAACCACCACATCAATACACTACTATGGGTTCATCCCCGTCTCCATACGAGAAGGCCATCCATAGCACTCACACTTGTCTTGAGCATTTTAGTGTATCCACCTCAAGTTGTCTATGTACCACGTAAGCATCCAAGAAGTCCATAACCGCGGACCTGGCTATTCGAATAGATCATGTTAACCCTGCACGGGTGTCCTTCTTCACACACGCTCTCACCACTTATCACCATGTACACGTCATGTACCTCGGCAACCTTCAAGCGGAAGCCTGGCGAGGGTGTCGGCCACGACCTGACTAACCACACAAGACTCTAATCCAGGTTTATCGCCTATTCGGGTTCCATCCGCAAGGAGATCCGGCGGGTGTCGCTCACGACCCCAAATGATGTGTCTGAGGTTCCCAAGCCCACCTCGCCGGATGGATCTACGCTTGGTACACCGTGCCACTTGTGCCTAGTCTATCCCAAGCCCACCTGGCCGGGTGCCACTTGGTAGACTACTAACACTACCTACAAACACCAGAAACTAGTTGCGACTCGTGAACAGAGGTCAAGTTGGTTAATAAGTCGAGAGGGGCACTTAAGCATTCCAATGTGTGGTAGTAGCTAGTCATTGGACAACATACATAGAACTCAGTGCTTAAGGACGGTTCCAGTGAGACAACCCACCATGTACTCCTACATGGCCTCTCACCGCTACCTTTACCAAATCGTGTTCACACGTTCACTCTCAGCATCAGAACATAGAGCACTGTACTCCAATTCATTCCCAATGAATCAGACCTGACAAACTCTAAGCAATAGCAGGCATGGCATGGTAGGAACACAACAATGGCTTCAATCAACTCCTACACATGCTAGTGGGTTTCAACTATTCTTTGTGGCAATGACAGGTCATGCAGAGGAATGGGTTCAACTACCGCAGCACAAAGTAGCAGATGAATCGTTGTTGTCCTAATGCAATAACTGAGAGCAGGAGCGAGAGAGTAGGATTGTATCGGAATGAACAAGGGGGTTTGCTTGCCTGGTAGACCAACAGGGGGGCACTGCTCCTCAGACAGGTACTCTGGATCGGTCTCCGGAGCAGGACCTATCGAGAAGGAACGGTGCCAACAATCAATACACAAGCATATGCAACAATATGATGCATGAACATGGCATGAAGATGTGATGCTGTTTGAGCTAATGTAACTAGCATTCATTAGGTTGAAGTCCATTTGAACCAAAGGTTCAAATGCAACTCCAAAATAAGCTCTTATAAATGCCATTCATGTGTTTTCACCTATACAGCAGGTATAAGTTGTTTTATCATGCATGAAACTGGTACAGATGGATAGATTGCATTTTTCTGATAATTTTTCATATATAAATTATTTCAATCTAAGCTACGGTTGAATTTATATGAATTTTTGAAGTTTTGGCTATTTTCTGGAATTTCCTGATTTATTTTAATTCTAGAAATCATTTATTGCGTCAGCTTGAGGTCAGCATGACGTCAGCAAGTCAACTGCAGCTGACTGGGGTCAAACCTGGCGTGTGGGATCCACACGTCAGTATCATAGCTAAATAACAGAGGTTAACTAATTTCCCTAACTAAAAATTAGTCAGGGCCAGGCCCCACCTGTCATTGACCCATACGGGTCAAATCTGGGTCAGCCCAGGGGGGTTAATTAGCGCGGGTTGACCCGGTCAATCCCGCCGGCGTTTAGCCGCCGGCGAGGCCGAACATGGCGGAGGGCTCGGGATCGACGCTCAAGCGACCATTTGGGCGGCGGAGACCACGGGCGAGGAGCCAGCGCTCGTCCGCATCGTCTGGAGCAAGTGGAAGAGGCGGGGACGGCCGGAGCTCGCCGGAGCGGAGCTCAGGCGGCGGCCAAGTCGGGTGCGTCTTGGGTTAGGTGCTACGGGCACTAGGGGGTTGCGATTGGGTGCAAACGACGCGGGAGGGAACCGAAGCGGCGGTGAGCTCGGTTCTGCTGTGGCAGCTGTGGCCACGGTGGCACCATAGCCGGCGGCGATGAGGTCTCGGGCGCGGCAGCTGAGCTAGCTAGGCGGGGCAAACGAGAACGGGGAGGAGGGGATAACGAAGTAGAGCTCACGGGGAGAACGTAGACGTCTTCAGCGAGCTGGAGGATGGTCGAACGCGACCGGAACGGCGAGGGCGATCTCGGGTGGCCGGAGATGAAGACGATGGCGATGGCGGCGCTCCAGGGCCTCCCGAGGCGCGTGGCTTGGCGTCGAGGACGAGGAAGACGACGCAGAGCTTTTGGACTTGTCGGGGAGGCGAGTCCGTGGCGGTGGCGCGGCAACGGTGTGCGACGGCAACGGTGGTGTTCGGGCGTCGCGCGAGAAAGCGAGGGAGAGGAGAGGGGAGGATTGGGGAGAGTGAGAGGGTCCGGGGAGCGCGTTGCGTCGTCCGTGACGCTCGAAGCGGCGAGAAGGACGCCAGTGCAACTGCATGCCGGCGCCGCAGCGCCGGGCACCGCTTCCCCTCGCCTCTTGGCAAGAGGAGGAGGAAGACGGCTATGCCCACAGTGGGCTGGGCGAAACAAACCGGGCCGGCCAGGTATGCCGCCTGATGCCGAGCCTCGTGTGAGCACAGTAAGCATTTCTGGTTTTGTTTCTTTTCTATTTTTTTGACATATTTTTTGTTTTAATAAAATTACTATATCAATTTATTTTCTTATGCCAATTTTTGTAGGAGCTATTTATATTATTCCAGAACTCCTCAACAACTAGTATAATTTTTGGACATATATTATATATATAACATATATATATATATATATATCCAAGGCAAATATTTACTGCATTAATTCAAATGGCCAAAAATAAATACTTCTGAGCTCCCAAAAATATTGGTTGGAATTTTACCTCTGACCAATATTTTTAGAGAAAACAGGAACATTTTCTTGGGCCAAATTGAAGCAATTTTTATCTGGGTCATTTCCAGAAATGATTCTGAGGGTTTCACAAATCCTCATTTCAAACTTAAATGGAATTTAAACATGATGCACACATGACTCGCTAGTCTAGGTCATACCGTAACTAGGATGTGACAACTCGCCCCACTTGAAAGAATCTCGTCCCGATATTCAGGGTCGACGGAAAGAAAGCGGGTACTCGGTCGAAGACGATCTTCTCACTCCCAAGTAGCTTCTCTCGGAATGATGAGACCACTGAACCTTGAGAAACTTGATGTTCTGACGTCGAGTAACACGCTCTGCTTGATCAAGAATGTGAACCGGGTACTCTTGATATGTGAGGTTATCTTGGAGATCAAGCGTTTCGTGGTCCACTCCGCGGATAGGATCCGAGAAGCAACGCCTGAGTTGAGAGACGTGGAAGACATCATGCAATCTGGAAAGATGTGGAGGTAGTTCCAACTGGTAGGCAACCTCTCCTCGTTTAGCGAGAATGCGAAAGGGACCAATGTAACGAGGAGCCAACTTGCCCTTGATAGCGAATCGATGGGTACCCTTTAGAGGAGTAACCCGAAGGTAAGCCTTGTCGCCAACTTCGTAAGCCACTTCCTTATGACGACGGTCATACTGGCTCTTTTGACGAGACTGGGCTATTTTCAAGTTCTCACGAATGATGCGAACTTGCTCTTCTGCCTCCTGGATCATGTCCAGTCCAAAGAATTGTCTTTCACCGGTTTCTGACCAGTTTAAAGGTGTTCGACATCTTCGTCCACAGAGAATCTCAAAAGGAGCTTTCTTGAGACTGGATTGATAGCTATTGTTATAAGGAAACTCGGCAAAAGGAAGACATTTCTCCCAATCCATACCGAATGAGATAACGCAAGCTCTAAGCATGTCTTCGAGAATTTGGTTGACCCTTTCCACCTGACCACTCGACTGAGGGTGGAAAGCGGTACTGAAGGAAAGATGGGTTCCCATGGCAGTTTGGAAACACTCCCAGAAATGAGAAGTGAAAAGACTACCACGGTATGAATTGATCTCTAGTGGAACACCATGGAGTGAAACTATTCGAGAGATATATAAGTCAGTGAGCTGACTAGCAGTGATACTCTCTCGAACAGGTAGGAAGTGCGCCACTTCGGAGAGACGATCAATGACTATGAAGATAGCATTATTCCCTTTCTTGGTCCTGGGAAAGCCGGTGATGAAGTCCATACCAACTTTATCCCATTTCCACTCGGGAATAGCTAAAGGCTGAAGGGTGCGGCAGGTCTCTCGATGCTCTGCCTTAACGCGACGACAAACGTCACAGTTAGCAATGAACTCAGCAATTTCTCTCTTCATCCTAGTCCACCAGAACCTCTGGCGTAGGTCCTGATACATCTTAGTACTACCGGGATGAATTGTGAGAGGAGATTCATGCGCCTCCTTAAGAATCAATTTTCGCAGATGTTGATTCTTGGGAACCACCAAGCGATTCTCAAAGAAAACAACACCACGATCATCCATAGAGAAACATCCACCAACTCCCTTCTTAATGTTTCTCTTGATGCGGATAACACCCCTATCAAACTTCTGGTCAGAAATGATCTGATCCTCGAGGGTAGGTTTCGCCACCAAGGTAGGAAGGAATCCGTGAGGAGCCATGTGAAGGTTAAGCTTACAGAATTCCTCATGGAGAAATGGTTGGCCCTGCTGCAACATGAGATTGTTGCAATAGGATTTACCACTTAGCGCATCAGCCATGACATTGGCTTTGCCTGGGGTGTAGGTAATCCCTAGATCATAATCTGAGATCAACTCCAACCAACGTCTTTGCCTAAGGTTCAAATCTGGTTGGGTGAAGATATACTTGAGACTCTGGTGATCGGCGTAGATCTCGCAACGTTTACCAAGAAGGTAATGTCGCCAGGTCTTGAGTGCATAGACTACGGCTGCAAGCTCTAGATCATGTGTAGGATAATTCTCCTCATGTGGATGCAACTGTCGAGATGCATAGGCAATCACATGACGATCTTGCATAAGAATGCAACCTAGTCCCTGTCGTGAGGCGTCGCAGTAGATAACAAAGTCTTTAGTGAAATCCGGTGGCACAAGTATGGGAGCTGAAGTCAGGCGTCTTTTCAGTTCCTGAAAACTGTACTCACACTGTGGGGACCACTCAAACTTTTTATCTTTCTTGAGAAGTTTCGTGAGGGGTTTAGCTACTTTGGAGAAGTTTTCAACAAAGCGACGACAATACCTGGCTAGACCAAGGAAACTCCTAACTTGTTTAACTGTTTCAGGTGGAGTCCAATCAAAAACGGCCTTAACTCTCTCGGGATTGACAGCAATGCCCTACCAGAGATTACGTGGCCTAGGTAGGTCACTTCTGGCAACCAAAATTCACACTTGGAGAACTTGGCATAAAGGCGGTGCTCTCTGAGTTTTTCTAAAACAAGTCTAAGATGTTCGGCATGCTCTTCCTCGTTCTTCGAGTAAATAAGAATATCATCGAAATAAATCACGATGAATTTATCTAAGTACTCCATGAAGATCGAGTTCATCAAGCGGGAGAATGTGGCTGGAGCGTTGGTTAGACCAAAGGACATGACGGTGTACTCGTACTGGCCATAACGAGTGACAAAGGCCGTCTTAGGAATGTCTCCATTTCTGGTTTTGATTTGGTGGTAGCCTAACCTCAAATCCATCTTGGAGAAGACTGAGGATCCAGCGAGCTGATCATACAGGTCGTTGATCCTGGGGAGCGGCTATTTGTTCTTTATCGTGACCAAGTTAACGGGACGATAATCTGCAACCATCCGATCCGTACCATCCTTCTTCTTGACAAAGAGGACGGGGCAAGCCCAAGGAGAAGAACTAGGACGGATGAAACCCTTTTGCAAGGACTCATCAAGTTGTTTCTTAAGCTCGGCTAGTTCTAAGGGTGCCATCTTATAAGGTCTCCTAGAGATTGGAGCTGTTCCTGGGATAAGATCTATGACGAACTCTACATCCCTGTCAGGTGGAATACCTGGCAGTTCCTCTGGAAAGACATCCGGAAAGTCACGGACTACCGGGATATCTTCAAGATCTGGAAGAGGGCTGGCATTAAGAGAATAGAGCTGACGCCTTGCAACTCTAGTGGAGACAGTGACTATCTTGCGGAGGGTGTGTAAGCTAAACGGACCTGGTGTAACAATCAATCTTGGCATAATGAGCTGTCATCCAGTCCATACCCAAGATGATGTTAATATCTGAAGACTTGAGAGATATCAAGGAAGCAAGGAATACAAGTATGTCAACATGGATTTCATTGCCATAACTTATCCTAGAGGTTTGCCATTTGGATCCAGGAGTTTGAATGAGTAGCGGGGAGGGCATATCACAAAATGACATGTCATGCAAGCGGGCATAGCTTTCAGAAATGAAGGAATGAGACACTCCAGTATCGAATAGAACCGAAGCTGGATGACAGTTGACAAGGAGTGTACCAAGAACAACATCTGGATCATCATGAGCGTCAGAGTCGAGACGTGATGCACACGTCCATGTTCGTGGGAGCTGACTTGGCACCGATCATCTTAGCGTGATGGCTTACTACCACGGCCAATAGACTTCTCGGCTGGGGTGGAGCAACTCTGATGCGAGTACAAACACGGGCAATGTGGCCTGGCTCTCCGCACTTGTAACAAATCTTGGAGGTAGGACGTGGACCAGATGGTGTGGTCCACCAATAGGCCTGGGTGGTGCATATAAGTGAACCGGGTGAGGCGCCACATAAGATGGCGTCAGTGTATATCCAGGAGGAAGAGCGGAGTTTGGAACCCAAATCTGGCGCTTCTGCGAGCCCGAACCGGAAGAAGATCCCAACTCACGGGTGTGCTTACGAGACTCCTCGTAAGTGAGTTGAGCTGTCTCTGCGTTAATGTCCTTGTTCACAAGAGCCTGGAATGTATTGCAATGGTGCAAGTGGAGATCATGACGCAACTTGGGGTTGAGACCCTTACGGAACCTAGCCTGCTTCTTGGCGTCCGTGGACACCTCTTCTGTAGCATAGCGGGCGAGGTTCTCAAACTCTCTACTGTAAGCATCAACAGCCATCTAACCCCGGGAGAAACTACAGAACTCTTCTCGCTAGCGATCGATGAGGGCTTCAGGAATGTGATGCTCGCGAAAAGCCTCGGTGAAATCTCTCCAGGTAGGAATCTGACCAGCTGGAAGCATAGCCTCATAGTTCTGCCACCAAAGACTAGCAGGACCTTCCAGATGATATGCGGCATAGGTGACCTTGTCACTTTCAGCTACGTTCGCAGAATGGAGCTTGCGTGTGATACTACGGAGCCAGTCATCTGCATCAAGTGGCTCGGAGGAATGATGAAAGGTAGGTGGGTGCAAGCGAATGAAGTCATGAATGGTTACAGACCCTTTGAACTGATGTGTAGTGTTCTCCACGATACGTGCCAACAAGCGGTTAGACTCACGCTTGTTTCTCTCCATCTCTAACATGAACTCTGCTAATGAAGGCTGGTCGGGAGGATCTTCATCCCTACCATCTTCGTGGTTCTGGCTACGAGCAACAGAACTTCGTTTAACTGATGACATCCTAAGAAACGAAACCAGGGACAGATCAGTATCAACTATAGACTGTAGAATGTAGGACAAAGAAATTAGTATCTCTCGAACTCCTAGGGCAATTCCGCAGCATAACGGCAGTAAAATGCTCAGAATGAGATATCCTGCTAAAATGGGGTAGTAACATACTCAACATCTTCACTCAAGGTTCTGGGTTAATACTAAACAGACTACACCGGAGGTACTCAAGCTGGGATACGACTCTGATCAACCAATCCTAAGAGACTACGGAGTAGTAACACGTGATCCTGATAGACGGAAGAGAAAGCCTAGTTCCTTAACCCCGTCGGAAAGATAGGATGACTCAGATCAGAAGGCCATGAGGTAAAGGAGTAAAAAGAGCCTTACGTTCCTTCCCACAATAAATTCCCTTACATAACTAAAGAATTTATAGACTCAACTTCGACCAGGTTGCCTTGGTCAGGACCCCGATTCCAAGTCACATCGATCTAGCCAGTAACACCTCATATCACTTTGCGGCCTCACGCACGGTATTCCCACGGGTGTCGCCTTACCATGGCCCGGGACCGTTTGCGCCTTTTGGCTCACGTATATGATAGAGTCGCTAGCATCCATATGACAGAGAACCCGGGCCGACATGGCTAGTCGTGAGCCAAAAGCGGCACTAACCCATGGGGACAGGCATACATGAATCACGTCGAGCATGTCGGTCATCAACGTATGAATCCGGGCTGTAGCACTGGGCTAACAGGACTTGATAACCCGGTCAGAAAGCAGGCTAGGCAGGACTCCGGATGTCACCGCGTGACATTTCCCCGAAGGGACATACACATGAACGAAGTGAAACACATGCCGGCCAGTCAAGTGTCCTGAGCAGTAATGCTGGGCTAGCAGGACTCCTGTGAACTGGGCTGTAGCGGACTACTATGGCTCAAGGAAGCACTAGACTACATTTCCCCATAAGAGAGGCTGCCAAGGATAAACAACTAGATTGTCGGATCCCACACATACCAAGCATTTCAAACATACACACAATATGCTCGATATGTGTAAATACAACAAGGCATCACAACATAACTCTACGACTCAAGTATTTATTCATTAGGCTCCGAGGAGCGAGATATTACAAACATGGGTCTCATGACCCAACATTCAGAGCATACCAAACAAAGCACACGGAAGCTTAACATGTCTCGAGTATAGACATCTACAAATGAAAAAGGCCGAGAAGCCCGACTATCTACTGTGTCCCGCCGAGGGCACAAGATCGTAGCTGAGGTATCAAGCTAAACGTCAAGTCCACGCGGAACTACTAGTGAGACTGGCGTCTCTGCAATAACATAAAAATAGGCAAACGTGAGTACAAATGTACTCAGCAAGACTTACATCAGAACTAACTACATATGCATCATTATCAACAAAGGGGTGGTGGGGTTTAACTGCAGCAAGCCAGCTTTGACTCGGTGGCTATCCTGAACTACGACTATAAGTAATTCTTTTGAGGTGGCGCACACGAGTCCACATATTCACCATTTCAATACACCACTATGGATCCGTTCCCATCTCCCTACGAGAACGTCATCCATAGCACTCACGCTTATCTTGTGCATTTTAGAGTATCCACTTTCACTTGTCTATGAACTATGCAAGGGGTCCAATTTTCCATATCCGAGGAATCCGACTATTCGAATAGATAATGATAACCCTGCAGGGGTGTACTTCTTCACACACGCTCTCGCCAATTATCGCCAGACACGTCATGTACCTCGGCAACCTTCAAGCGGAAGCCGGGTGAGGGAGTCGGCCACGACCTGACTAACCACACAAGTCTCTCGTCCAGGTTTATCGCCTATTCAGGTTCCATCCGCAAGGAGATCCGGCCGGGGTGTCGCTCATGGCCCCAAACGATGTGAGCAGGGTTCCCAAGCCCACCAACCGGGTGCCACTTGGTACACTGTACATCAGGTTTAGTCTGTCCCAAGCCCACCTGCATCTGGGTGCCACTTGGTAGACTACTAACACTACCTACAAACACCGTAAGCTAGTTGCAACTCACTGGACAGAGATCATGTTGATTAATAAGTCGAGAGGGGTCGAGTTACTGGAACCCAATGTGTGGTAGTAACTGTTCATGGATCACAAACACATAACTCAGTTCCTGAGGACGGTTTCAATGAGACAACCCACCATGTACTCCTACATGGCCTCTCACCGCTACCTTTACCAAATCGTGTTCACACACTTAGCTCTCAACAGTAGGACATGTTCATACACCTCTGATTCATCCCCGATGAATCAGACCTGACAAAACTCTAAGCAATAGCAGGCATGACAAACAAGCATGAATGAGTAGGCACATCAGGGCTCAAATAACTGCTACTCATGCTAGTGGGTTTCATCTATTTACTGTGGCAATGACAGGTCATGCAGAGGATAAAGGGGTTCAGCTACTGTAGCATGTAATAGTTGAAACGGTGTTGTCCTAATGCAGTAAAAGAGAACAGGGCGAGAGAGTGGGATTGTATCGGAATGAACAAGGGGCTTTTGCTTGCCTGGCACTTCTGAAGATAATATAGTTCTTCATCGGTGTCATCGAACTCATCGCTTGTATGTCGCTCTTGAGAGGGACAAACACCGGCAACTGAGAAAGAACACAATCAATGCAATGCACATTCACATGAATGAAATGTCATGTTAAGGTACTGAATTCACCTAATGCAATATCTAGCCAAGTTAACTGAAGTGGAACTCGAACAAGAACAAATTCCAACTCCAAATGTTATTTCATAAATTGCCCTAATCATCATTTGTCATATTCAGTGAGGTTAACTTGTTCAAACATGCATGATCATGGCATAAACAGATTCTTCATATTTTTCTGATCATTTTTATATATAACTTATTTCCATTGGAGTTATAGATTATTTTCTATGAATTTTAGAAGTTAGCACTATTTTCTCGAATTTCTGTAAAAGAATAAACCCGTAAAAGAGTTATTGCATCACATGATGTCACTTTGTGATGTCGGCAGTCAACGGGCGCGGTCCAGGTCAAACTGACCAGTGGGCCCTGTGTGTCAGTGTAATTAGATTAGCTAAAAACAATTAGTACTAATCCTAACTAATTAACAGGGCCGGGCCCCACCTGTCAGTGAGTCAGTGGAAAAGTCAACCCCGGGTCAAACGGGCTCAAACCCGCCGGACCAGGTCAACGGCTCGTCGCCGGTGAAGCCCGAGACGGCGGAGGGGGTTGGAATTCCTCCTCCGGTGACCAAATGGCCGGCGGAGGGCATCTACGCGACGCTGGAGATCCCGCGCGTCGAGTGGTGCAGTCAGTTATGCCGGGGGCGACCTATATCGACGGCGGCGAGCTCAAAGGCGGTGACCGGAGTTCGGGCGTGGGCGGCCGCGTGGTTCCAGTGCATGGGGGAGCTAGCTAGGGCCTGCGTTGGACTCGTCGTTGCTCCAGGAGCACGCCGAAGGCTCAAGCTCGAGTGGAGACGCACGGTGGCTGCGAGAGCAACGACCATGGCGGACGGCGGCGCTCGGGTACGGCGGCGGGCATAGCTAGAGTACAGGAGCGAGCTCGGGGAGGAGGGGGTAAGGCGGAGAAGCTCACGGGGAGGTCGATGAGTAGCTCAGCGAGCTCGGGGAGGCCTTGTGGACGACGAATCGGCGACGATGATCTCCGGTGCCCGACGGTGAAGACGATGATGCTGGCGGCGTTCCAGGGCTTCCGGGCTTGCCTCCATTGGGTTGGAGCTCCAGGGAGATGTGGCGGAGCTGATGGACACAGCAGGGAGGCGAGGCAGTGGCGCTGGGGACGGCAGCGACGAGCGGCGGCGACGGTGGCTCTCGGGTGCGCGCGAGAGGAGAGCCAGGGAGGGAGAGAAGCTCGGGGAGAGAGAGCAGCGAGTGAGGGAGGCGAGAGAGGGGTCACGGGGCATCTCGAGCGGATCCACGGCGCGCAAGATGAGGCGCAGGAGGCGCCGACAAGCTGGCAGGAGGTGGCCGCCTGCAGCGTGCTCGGCGGCGTGATCTTGGTCCCCCTCCTCTGCCTACTGGCAAAGGTAGGTGGTGACTGGCATGGGCCAGGTGGGCCGGCCCAGTCCAGGTAAGTGGCCTGGGGCCTCTTCTCTCTCTCTCTTTTAATTGTTTTTGTTTTCTAATTTTCTGTAAACTTTGTGGCTTTACTAAAAATACTAAAACAGATCCAAAAATCATAAAACTGCTCAATGCCACTGTTTGGAATATAACAAACAGCAACCATTTTAGTTTATGATTATTTGAGCATTTAAACTATTTATTAGCATTAAATTCCCAAATGCAAATACTTTATGAATTAATCCAGTAACCAAATACGTCATGAAAAATGTGAATCACCTCTGGTTATGGTTTATAGCATTTTTCCGTAAATGATGAACATTTTCTAAAGCCATTTGGATTCACTGAAAAATATTTTTGGTTGAACCTATTTGAATTCCTTTAATGCTAGGGTTTAGGCAATCCCCATCTCAAAATTCCTTTGAAATCAAACAAGATGCATGGATGCAGATGCCACTAATTACAACCAATTCTGGGGCTGTGACAACTCACCCCCACTAAACAAGAATCTCGTCCCGAGATTCAGGACATGAGGTAAGAAGACAGAGGGGCACAAAACTATCTCAATCTTCTCGATCCAATTGCCCCTCTCGAAGATGTTGATTCATTCCATCATCTTGGTCTTGACGTCTTTGCTTTCGAGATCTTCACTCGACACGACAATGTAAAAGAGGGGAAACCCTACAGGATTTAATCTTCTTGAAGATCGAGCAACTCAAGATCAGTTCATGGAGTGAGACGTAAGAACATCTCTTGAGTTGAGACACCAAACACACATTAGGAATGATGGAAAAGAAACGGATGACGAAGGTTCAAATTGGTAGGCAACCATTCCACGCTTAAGTAAAATGGTGCATGGTTTCAAAGTAACAAGGAGATGATTGCCATGATTCCATAACGGGAGACCTTAGGAAAGGTGACTCGTAGAGCTGTGCCCTTAGGTGGCAAAAAGAATTACTTTTGATTCAGAGATCATTGAAACTCTTTAAACCAGCCTAAGGCATTCACAATCGATCATTTGAAGGAGTTCGAAAGAATGACATACTCGGACTAGAATGGATGATATGGACTACCTTGTTGAAGACAACGCAATGGATGATTTTGCTTATCATCGGAAATGGATGGGACCCATGGTAGGACCACTGTTGAGGGCGATCCTGACCAGAAGTTACCGAGAAGGGTAGCCCATGGTTGGATGGCACAATGGCGGTGCAAGCTAGGGACAAGGTGCTAATCTTTGGGAATGTTCCAACCATCATATCTGCCGAGATTCGTAACTGGTTGGTGTCAGGATAATCCGGACTCATCAAGTCTAGAAGGAAAAATGAAAGTTTGCAACACAAATCGATTTAGATGACGCTATGCGACACTCTCGAGGATGAACTATGATAGCAAGCTCCAAAAGATGAGCTGGTTCTGCTACAAACATGTGAACACGTTGTCCAAGACAAGCATGATCACGTGGTAGTCTTATAATGAAACACTACCGAGTTCAGGTGGGGGAACCATCATCGAGGATATCGAAGTCCTAACATAAGTCATGACTATCTCTTATGAATTAACTCATTCTCCTTGAACAAATCAATACGTGGCTTGGTTTGCTAGGGATACGTATAGAATGAAGGTTGCAAGTCTCCAAACCATATAATACTTCGCACGTATGCATGACTGACTTGGGATGGTTCTAGAGGAAACAAAAACAATCTTTCTCGAACTCACGGTGGCAACTTGCACCAAATGCACGTGAATCAGAGAAAGTCACTTCTTTCATCCAACATATTCTTCACGGATGGAACATGAAGATAATGCTTATAAAAGTTTCCAACACTAGGTTGATGTTCAACATAAATCATGGGGAGACAAAATGTCATTGATGGGCTCAACAACAACTCATCGGAATTCCATATCACTGGACTTCCGCCATCATGTGAACACGGTGATAGTATTGGTCAGACCAAAAGATGTAATGGTGTATGCTCGAGGGATCAACCACGAGTAAGACAACATTACGAACATCATTGGTTCTGATTTGACTTGACGATAGCCCATACTCAAGTCAAAGTTTTGACAAGGCAATAGATCCAACAACTGATCACGAGGACCAATCAATGGAGATATCATCTTTCTTCAACACACACACGCACAGAAGATATCCCTTAGATATGAACTAAGTCAGACAAGCTTTTATCTTCCAACTCTCCAAGTTGTTGTTTAGCTTAACCAACTAGCTTAGGGTATCTGACACAGATTCTTGGAGAATGGGTGGTTTAGAGGAAAACCAATATGATCACGAACTCAACATAGCAGTCAGGTGACAACCTGGTAACACTTCCGAGAAGATATACGGAACATCACGAACCATCGATATGTTACTAAGCTCGAGAACAATCTTGCTTTTCAGGGCAAGATGATGTGACCAACCAAGAGAGGGATTAATGCAATCCTAACTCTTGATCGAAGGGTGCACCAGGAAAAATGGACTAGGTAGCACGATCAGTCTTAGAATGATCATTCAATAACCAGCACGCTAAGAATGAGAGTATTTTCCATTAACTACCAAGCAACGGAGTTGCTAGGAGTATTGATTTCGCACATCACGGTTCACTTGTCGGCATTCCGGTTACAATAACACGGGAACCGAGGAATGAACAATGATGGCAAGAAGTATTACTATGTCAAGAATTCATAAGAGGTGGTGCAATTCTCATGACATTCTTGATATAAAGATAGTAATACTCCAAGGTACAGCAGAGCAAAAGCTGGTTTGGCGTTTTGATCCGCGGAATACCACTGCTTTGACCCAATCCTAGATATGGATGAGGTACTGGAGTTTGTTTCTCCTAGTCATTCCCGAATAGAATGGCTTGACGGGCCACAAGAGTAGTGGCATCGATGAACACGAATGCATAACTACTCCTCACTATCAATCGATAGACGAGGGCCCGAAAACAACTAAGGAGGGACAACCCAAAGGAACATATGTTTTTTTTTGAGTTGTGGATGCATGGATTAGTATGTCGAGCGAAGCTCAACATTTTTCTTCCGGATAACCCATGCAGAAATGTAGAACTGGCAGAGTCACAATATAGAATCGAGAACTCATTAGTAGCACTTTGGTTGTGATCGTTTGGTTCAACGAGGAACTTCTGCCATAAGTAGTTCATGGTATTTGGAAGAAGGAGATACCACGAACCTCGAGGACTGTCGCAAAGATTACTAATATCCTAAAGGTACGAGCAAACACTATCAACATGAAGTAGGTAGGGTGAATCTCGGGTTCAAGAACCCAGGAGTAGAATACCTACTACTAAGTGGCATCACGGGATGCTTTCGAGAATGACGGCCAGAATCATCACACTGGGAACACAAAAACATGGCCATATTACCAGGTGATCCTCTAAAATGCCTAGGGTCATAATACTAGTCCAACATATATGTCAAGGCAAGGAGTACCTCAATAGACGATTAATGTGCTTATTCTGACCAAAAGGACACCGTGAACAGGAAGGAAGAATTTGCAAATGCATCAGATAGTTTAGAAACCTGGGATGACTCGGACAACATAACGGCTGTAAATGCTCAAAAAGATTTGAGACATCCTGCAAAAATGGTGGCATGACCACTCAACATCACAATATCAAGGTTCTGAGACCAGCTATGAACATACGAAAATAATCGAAACTGAACTGGGGCGTAAAACCAACAATCTTAAAAGTCTATGGATTAGTAACACGTCATCCCGATAGATAGATGAGAAGGCCTAGTTCTAAATCCCCGTAGAAGAGAAGAGGATGACTCAGATCAGAAGGCCATGAGGTATAAGGAGTAAAAAGAGCCTTACGTTCCCTTCCACAATCAATTCCCTTACATAACTAAAGCATTTCTAGACACAACTTCGACCGGTTTGGCTTGGTAATCCTACAGGTAGTCAGGCTCTGATACAAAAGCTGTTAGGACCCCGATTCCAAGTCACATCGATCTAGCCAGTAACACCTCATATCACTTTGCGGCCTCACGCACGGTATTCCCACGGGTGTCGCCTTACCATGGCCCGGGACCGTTTGCGCCTTTTGGCTCACGTATATGATATTGTTGCTAGCATCCATATGACAGAGAACCCGGGCCAACATGGATAGTCGTGAACCCAAAGCGGCACTAACCCATGGGGACAGGCATACATGAATCACATCGAGCACGTCGGTCATCAACGTATGAATCCGGGCTGTAGCACTGGGCTAATAGGACTCCGGTAACCCGGGCTGTAGCAGGCTAGGCAGGACTCCAGATGTCACCACGTGACATTTCCCCGAAGGGATAGACACATGAACGAAGTGAAACACATGCCGGCCAGTCAAGTGTCCAGAGCAGAGTCTTTGGGCTAGCGAGGACTCCGGCCGAACCGGTCAGAAGCGGACTACTATCGCTCAGGAAGCACTAGACTACATTTCCCCATATGAGAGGCTGCCAAGGATAAACAACTAGATTGTCAGATCCCACACATACCAAGAATTTCAAACATACACACAATATGCTCGATATGTGTAAATACAACAAGGCATCACAACATAACTCTACGACTCAAGTATTTATTCATTAGGCTCCGAGGAGCGAGATATTACAAACATGGGTCTCATGACCCAACATTCAGAGCATACCAAACAAAGCACACGCGGAAGCTTAACATGTCTGAGTACAGACATCTACAAATGAAAAAGGCTGAGAAGCCTGACTATCTACCAGGTCCTGCCGTGGGCACAAGATCGTAGCTGAGGTATCAAGCTAAACGTCGAAGTCCATGCGGAACTACTAGTGAGACTGGCGTCTCTCTGCAATAACATAAAAATAGGCAAACGTGAGTACAAATGTACTCAGCAAGACTTACATCAGAACTAACTACATATGCATCATTATCAACAAAGGGGTGGTGGGGTTTAACTGCAGCAAGCCAGCTTTGACTCGGTGGCTATCCTGAACTACGACTGTAAGTAATTCTTTTGAGGTGGCGCACACGAGTCCACATATTCACCATTTCAATACACCACTATGGATCCGCTCCCGTCTCCCTACAAGAACGTCATCCATAGCACTCACGCTTATCTTGCGCATTTTAGAGTATCCACTTTCACTTGTCTATGAACTATGCAAGGGGTCCAAGTTTCCATATCCGAGGAATCCGGCTATTCGAATAGATAATGATAACCCTGCAAGGGTGTACTTCTTCACACACATGCTCTCACCACTTATCGCCCTGTACACGTCATGTACCTCGGCAACCTTCAAGCGGAAGCCGGGTGAGGGAGTCGGCCACGACCTGACTAACCACACAAGTCTCTCGTCCAGGTTTATCGCCTATTCAGGTTCCATCCGCAAGGAGATCCGGCCGGAGTGTCGCTCACGGCCCCAAACGATGTGAGCAGGGTTCCCAAGCCCACCAACCGGGTGCCACTTGGTACACCGTGCCACTGTGCCTAGTCTTTCCCAAGCCTACCATGCGGGTGCCACTTGGTAGACTACTAACACTACCTACAAACACCAGAAACTAGTTGCAACTCCTGGACAGAGATCATGTTGATTAATAAGTCGAGAGGGGTTGAGTTACCGGAAACCAATGTGTGGTAGTAACTCTTCATGGATCACAAAAACAGAACTCAGTTCCTGAGGACGGTTTCAATGAGACAACCCACCATGTACTCCTACATGGCCTCTCACCGCTACCTTTACCAAATCGTGTTCACACACTTAGCTCTCAACAAGAGGACATGTTCATACACCTCCGATTCATCCCCGATGAATCGGACTGACACAAGTCTAAGCAATAGCAGGCATGACAAACAAGCATGAATGACTAGGCACATCAGGGCTCAAACAACTCCTACTCATGCTAGTGGGTTTCATCTATTTACTGTGGCAATGACAGGTCATGCAGAGGATAAAGGGGTTCAGCTACCGTAGCATGTAACAGTTGAAACGGTGTCGTCCTAATGCAGTAAAAGAGAGCAGGGCGAGAGAATGGGATTGTATCGGAATGAACAAGGGGGTCTTGCTTGCCTGGCACTTCTGAAGATAATATAGTTCTTCATCGGTGTCATCGAACTCATCATCGGTACGTCGTCTACTGAGAGGGGACAAACACCGGCAACTGAGAAAGAACAAATCAATGCAATGCACATTCACATGAATGAAATGTCATGTTAAGGTACTGAATTCACCTAATGCAATATCTAGCCAAGTTAATTGAAGTGGAACTCGAACAAGAACAAATTCCAACTCCAAATGTTATTTCATAAATTGCCCTAATCATAATTTGTCATATTCAGTGAGGTTTTCAAACATGCATGATCATGGCATAAGCAGATTCTTCATATTTTTCTGATCATTTTTCATATATAACTTATTTCCATTGGAGTTATAGATTATTTTCTATGAATTTTAGAAGTTAGCACTATTTTCTGGAATTTCCTGTAAAAGAACAAATCCAGAAAAGAGTTATTGCATCAACGTGACGTCACTGTGATGTCGGCAGTCAACGGGCGCGGTCCAGGTCAAACTGACCAGTGGGCCCTGTGTGTCAGTGTAATTAGATTAGCTAAAAACAATTAGTACTAATCCTAACTAATTAACAGGGCCGGGCCCCACCTGCCAGTGAGTGAGTGGAAAATTCAACCCCGGGTCAAACGGGCGCAAACCCGCCGGACCAGGTCAACGGCTCGTCGCCGGTGAAGCCCGAGACGGCGGAGGGGGTTGGAATTCCTCCTCCGGCGACCAAATGGCCGGCGGAGGGCATCTACGCGATGCTGGAGATCCCGCGCGTCGAGTGGTGCAGTCAGTTATGCCGGGGGCGACCTATATCGACGGCGTCGAGCTCAAAGGCGGCGACCGGAGTTCAGGCATGGGCGGCCGCGTGGTTCTAGTGCATGGGGGAGCTAGCTAGGGCCTGCGTTGGACTCGTCGTTGCTTCAGGAGCACGCCGAAGGCTCAAGCTCGAGTGGAGACGCACGGTGGCTGCGAGAGCAACGACCATGGCGGACGGCGGCGCTCGGGTACGGCGGCGGGCATAGCTAGAGGACAGGAGCGAGCTCGGGGAGGAGGGGGTAAGGCGAAGAAGCTCACGGGGAGGTCGATGAGTAGCTCAGCGAGCTCGGGGAGGCCTTGTGGACGATGAATCGGCGGCGACGATCTCCGGTGCCCGACGGTGAAGTCGATGATGCCGGGCGATGCCTGTGGCTTCCGGGCTTGCCTCCGTTGGGTTGGAGCTCCAGGGAGATGAGGCGGAGCCGATGGACACAGCGGGGAGGCGACGCAGTGGCGCCGGGGACGGCAGCGGCGAGAGGAGAGCCAGGGAGGGAGAGAAGCTCGAGGAGAGAGAGCAGCGAGTGAGGGAGGCGAGAGAGGGGTCGCGGGGCGTCTCGAGCGGATCCACGACGCAAGATGAGGCGCAGGAGGCGTCGACAGCGCGAAGCAGGAGGTGGCCTCGCGCGTGCTCGGCGGCGGTCTGTCCCCTCCTCGCCTCTTGGCAAAGGTAGGTGGTGACTGGCATGGGCCAGGTGGGCCGGCCCAGTCCAGGTAAGTGGCCTGGGGCCTCTTCTCTCTCTCTCTCTCTTTTAATTGTTTTTGTTTTCTAATTTTCTGTAAACTTTGTGGCTTTACTAAAAATACTAAAACAGATCCAAAAATCATAAAACTGCTCAATGCCACTGTTTGGAATATAACAAACAGCAACCATTTTAGTTTATGATTATTTGAGCATTTAAACTATTTATTAGCATTAAATGCCCAAATGCAAATACTTTATGAATTAATCAAGTGACCAAATATGTCATGAAAAATGTGCAGCACCTCTGGTTATGGTTTATAGCATTTTTCCAGAAATGATGAACATTTTCTAAAGCCATTTGGATTCACTGAAAAATATTGGTTGAACCTATTTGAATTCCTTTAATGCTAGGGTTTAGGCAATCCCCATCTCAAAATTCCTTTGAAATCAAACATGATGCATGGATGCAGATGCCACTAATTACAACCAATTATGGGGTTGTGACACTTTTCCCCCTTTCTTTACCGATTGCTGCAACCAGACGATGGAGCCCAGGAGCCAAACGCCACCTTCGACGACGACTCCTACTACACTGGAGGTGCCTACTACTACGTGCAACCCGCTGGCGACGACCAGGAGTAGTTAGGAGGATCCCAGGCAGGAGGCCTGCGCCTCTTTCGATCTGTATCCCAGTTTGTGCTAGCCTTCTTAAGGCAGACTTGTTTAACTTATGTCTGTACTCAGATATTGTTGCTTCCGCTGACTCGTCTATGATCGAGCACTTGTATTTGAGCCCTCGACGCCTCGGCTTGTATTATGATGCTTGTATGACTTATTTATGTTTTAGAGTTGTGTTGTGATATCTTCCCGTGAGTCCCTGATCTTGATCGTACACGTTTGCGTGTATGATTAGTGTACGATTGAATCGGGGGCGTCACACCGAAGATGGTGAAAGGCGATCCAACTGCTGTTGACACATTTATGAGAAGCAACTGTGTCTATACCTCGGACATTTGGGTGGTTCCCTACCCTGGTACTGATATAGTAGGCCGCTTCATCCTGGTTGATCAGTCCTGCGTTGGTCTCCAGATCGACAATGGATGGTCCGTCCCAGAGAATCACTTTTGGTTCAAAGCAAGCGTTTCCAACGCCGAGGAATGGTTGAGTTGAAGTTCATTTCATTGCTTGTTATTTGTTGTGTGGTGAAAACTTTAGTATTTATAATGTATCCTCGTTGTCGATGTGGGTTGATGACCTGTTCTATGTAATAAAATGATATGCCCGTGATAAACTTACTAAATTTATGAATGGATTTTAGTCGCTTCTCTGAGTGAGTGGTGCGACGAGGCAAAAAAATATTTTCCGAATACATAATTGTACGTGCATTGCAACAGGTTACCGGATGAGGCCAATCAACAATAGTAGTACACTATTTGTACTAGCTTCACATGCTTCGCGCGACGGGCGGGTGTTTTTACTTTAGCCATATGTTAATGTGTTCGCAGTACGTAGCCAGCACTTCGAATCCTCGATACTAGTAGTACTATATAGTAGGAGTAAGTAGTAGGAGTAGTAGGGTGGCATGGGCCAGAACAAACGTTCACGTCCAGGAGTACGACACACGCCACCACCACGACATCCATCTGACACCATATTATTTCTTGGAGTCCATGCTAGAGCAATCTCTTCAACCTCGTCGTTTCTCTAACTTCAGCCATCACGCGGCGGGCGAGGTGGGGGTTTGCCGATAGTCGGTTTCCTTAACTGCGGTCCCACTTGTAAGGCCAACTCCAACGCACGACCCCAAACGGACCTCCGTTTTGCACGAACTCCAACGATAATTTTGACTAGAAAAGCAAGACCAAAGAAAACAAGAACCACAAGAATACATTTTACTAATCCTGTAAGTTGGATTAGTGCCTTCTCGATGCATTCATTGTTGATCTGCGGAGGCTCGATCTTGCGTGCTTCTTTCTTCTTCGAGTGTAAAGAAGTAGACGTTGCTTCCTCGCATCTAGTCTCATGTCTAGCCTCTATTCTAGTAGGAGTATCAACAAGTGCACTAATCTCATCTCTAGCCTATGTGCTACTAGCTAAAAGTGATAGGACATCTACTAAATTGCGCTCTATCAATATATGGATGTACTCTTCTTCCCAATACAAAAACTTGCATCCATTCTACTCCCTTCGTTGCACAATACATGCCTTCTATTTGTCAAAATATATATGTATCTAGACATGTCTTAGTATATAGGTACATCCATTTTTGGACAAATGGAAGTCAAGTATTTTGGAACGGAGAGAGTACACAATAAAAAAATTAAGTTAGCACAACTAGTCTAATCCGAGAGCACAACCGAAGATTTGGTCGGGTTATTCCTCCTTTTGCCGACACGTGGGACAAACAACATCCAGGTCGTGTCATGAATAAAAATAGAGTGGTAGTTGAAGCCACGAGATGTGCATCTTGGGTTAAACTGTAAATAAAATCTTACTACTCTTGAGTAACTCCAAAAGCGGCCACCGAAGATCTTTATTGGATTTGTTTTTCATCACCAGCACGTCGAGGTGAAAGATGTGCAGGTTCAGTGGGTCCTCTTGCGTTTTCACTGACATGTGGGGCCGCATGTGAGCAAATAGACGATGGGCTCCGTGCGTCCGCTGGCTGGCTGAGAAGAGAGATAGAGGAGGGCTGAGCACAGACTGCAGGAAATTTGTTCTACGTACCTCGATATAGGCTCGATATAGTGGGGTGACATGGGCAATAACTAGCATTCACGTCTAGCAGTACGGCACACGCCACCCACACGAGTCCCATTCGACACCAATTTTCTTGGAGTCCGTGCTACAGCCATCTCTTCTCCCTCCTGTTTTCTCATCCATCGCGTGGTGGGCGGGGTGGGGGTTTGCCGATAGTCGGTTTGCTCAACTGCGGTGCCACTTGTAAGTGAAAATGCAACACCGCACGCATTCCCGCTTGAGCGGCGTGCCGCCAACCGTGTGGGTGTGCGACGTGAACACGGCAGGCTTTTCCTTTTGAACTCGTAACTTGTAAAATTTGGTTTTGCTCCATGGCGCGACCGATTGATAGAAAATAACGATTTTGCCTAGAGTAATGAGAAGTTTGGTTCTGGTGCCGTTCGTGCATGGAGTACGTAGAAAATTATGAAGTTGATGTGAAAGGTAAGATAATTACTGTACTATCATATACTACTACATGGATTTGACGGAAAGATAAAAATACATACGGATCCATCAACGTTCAACGACATCCTCACGCCCTAGTGCGCCGGGTCACCAACCAACGTGTGAGGAGCAGCGGCGTTGGCGGCGAGCTCAACATGCTTCTGAACAGTGCCGTCCAAGGTTGCCCTGTGCTCCAAGAAGGCCAGCGTACTATCATCCTCCTCTTGCATGTAGTAGTCCTTGTGGACGATTTGTGTGTAGACGTGGGTGATTATGTTGATGGTGTCTTGCTGCGCCAGGTGCTGCGTGGCGAGCGCGACCTCGAGGTGGACATTCTCCGGCGCGACGGCGGGCAGTCACAGGGCCACCAGTGTGTCGAAGAGGTTGTCACCATAGTGGCCGTTGAGGGTGGTGGGCATCGCAGAGCCTGGGCACGTCGGCTGGAGGCTTACGTCAAAGTCGTCCGCAAGCTTCTTGACGACGGTGAACTTGTCGAGGAAACCGACGAGGACCTCATCGAACAAGGAGACGAAGCTATCGTCCAAGCGGCCCCTCGCCCTGGCGGCCTCAAGCAATACTACCTGGAGATGTTCCTCGGTGCCGGGCTGCAGGCCGGCTTCGTGGACCATCTGGCACAGCCGGCTGATGCTCGCGCTCATCGCCTCCATGGATCTAGCGTAGCTTCTAGTCAACTGATCTTGCAATCCGAGTGATCACTCTTGCCCTTGGTTAGCGTGCGTAGGTGCGTAGGATTTCGTACTACTCCTCGGCCCTCTACTGCACCTGCCTTTGGCTGTATGATAGGTGGGTCAGCCACCCCCTGGGCCCACATGTCATTCACCTAAAGGCAGTTGACGTAAGTCAATGAAGCTGCGTCCCCCTCCGTGCCGGTGCAGTATAGTCATCTCACCGACCTCTAGTTGGGGCCAAACGAGATAAGTTTGATGTTTACTGGTTTATTGGCCCCCTTTGCATTTTGCGCCAAGTTTTGACCTTTGATTTAACTAATAAAATGTTAATGCATGTAAACAGAAATGTTGTGTAAGTCACCTTACGAAAACAAAATAATCCCAAAATACTTAGGCACGGTGCATTAACTCCCTCCTTGTTTCTTATTTCGTGACATATCAACCAATGAGAGATGTGGGCCGTGCATGCTTTCAATGACTTGAGACTACCAAACATGACATGCATTGTTTAGTTCATTGCATGTAATCCTATTAGTACTCTAGTTAGCAAAAAAACATTAAGTTCTCTCGCCGATAGGAATAAAACACCATGTATTTATTTACAGAGGGAGTAGTACATTTTTTGTGACATGCATTACTAGATATTGCTAGTCAAATACTAAAATCTAGATGGACGTGGTAGTACTCCTAAATCCAGACGGTGGTGCTACTAGTACTAGTAGTATTACTACCAATGTAGTAGTAGGAGTACTAGCACTGTACTACCCATTGGTCAAATAATTACGTGCTGCTCCTCACAGTGAAGTGACAAGACCTGCTACCGGAGATGACACCTGAGTATAGGTGCCGTGTTCGGCATACCATAGTCAGCCTCACCGTCTGCAGTCACTATCATCATGGCTGTAGAGCTAGCCTGCTTACAACTAGCCCTGTTCTTCATAATTTCTTGTGCGTAGATGCCCGTGCATTGCACGGAACACCAAGATTGGGGGTGGACGGCTCCGGCAGCGGCCATCATGCCAGATTTTTCCACGGCCTTCTAGATGTGGTGGGGAGGAGATGAGGCTGATTATGAGAGACAAGGAGTTGTTTGTATATAGGGAACAAGTGCGGGCATCTTTTTGCAAAAATGGAGAAGCTTGGTTTGTATGCGTCAGATCTAGATCCGACGGCTATTGGTGAAAGATGGGAGGCACAACATCATCACCAACTCTGGACCTGTTTGATTCGCAAGATTTTGAAAACGCAGGAATAGGACACGGCAATATTACAAGTTTCAAACTGATATTACAAATGTTAGGAGTAATGTTGCACCTACGAAGAGGGAATTACTAGGAAGTTTATGTAAGAACTTTCGTTACTTTAGGTGGATGCAGCATTATCGTACAAACTAAAATCCACCGCCCTGACAAGTCACTAATGGGCAAATAAGTTATCGAGTCTCTGGCCACTTGATGTTTCAAAAACAAATTCAGCTTCTGCGGAGACTTTGTCATTTAGGCTTAGACGCTTGCGGTGACCAGCACGCCATTCATTGTTGAGCCAGAGAACGCCAAACCTCATTACCTTGAGCACACTTGCCTCGAGAACAAAGAACCTGGCCAATTTAATCTCAGATGTGCTGCCTCGGTAGTCGATCAAATCAATTTATGTAAGATGGAGATCAAGGCATTCGATGAGATTGTTATAGTGCAACACATTTTTAACTTTTGGGTCTTTTTTTATTTGCAAAAGAAGAGAACATATTAGAGCAGCTGGCTACATAAGATTTTCGTGTCATCAAGAGGTATCAATATCATTCGCTCATACGATAGGGTTGGCTGGCTAGTGATATTCTCTCTCTCTCTCTCTCTCTCTCTCTCTCTCTCTCTCTTTCTGTTTTCTCTCATTTAACTAGGAGCACGTGAAGAGCTTGGGTATATGTTGCCTTCCACTATGTGGCCGATGCCATATTTCGCAAAAGTATGCCACATAATACGCATCGATGTCAAATCAAAAGATTTTGGCACCGCTCTCGCGATGTGAGAGAGTTGGCACCGCTGTGCACACAGACCCACATGTATAAACAAATCAATCAAACCAATTACACCAGCCTCTCACTCTCCCGAACAAGTGTTTTTTATTGCCTCAGTCCTCTCTCTCCCCCACGCAGTGTTTTTTCATTGCGTGAGTTAATTTGGCACCGGAGCGAAGTAGGTGATCCAGATTGGGACACTAGGTGAGCAATGGAGGGGCATCGATGCCAAATGCATCACAAGTGAATTTGGCACATGTTTTGGCCTACATAGCCCACTTTTGTACTCCCTCCGTCCCAAAATTCTTGTCATAAATTTTTCTAAATACGGATGTATCTAGTTACATTTTAGTGTTAGATACATCCGTATCTAAACAAATGTAAGACAAGAATTTTGGAGACGGAAAAATCTACGTATTTAGTATAAAATTTTGACCATAGATTTACCTAAGAAAATGCCAATGCATGTCACTAAAAATTACACCATTTGAAATTATGTTCAAATACGAATCCAACGATATAGTTCTTAGTGACAAGCATTAACATTTTGTCAGTTAAATCTATGGTCAAATTTTGATACTACAAAATTGGAAGAGTAAACCAGGACGGAGGTAGTACTTGCTCTTAGGGTAACCAATGAGTTACTGGAGTAGTCCAAGTTACTTTCCACTATGACTAACCTAGGCTACTATAGTAGTACATCACAAAAACGATGCAGGTGATCACGTGAGAAAAAAATACTAAAAACATTTCTTTCGGTACAGTGCGTAGATGCAGTTTTGAACACTACACTTGTCATCGTAATTTGGGAAAATTATGAAAAAAATGAGCTACGTTGTGATTACCGTTTACTTATAGGGAAGAAGTTTCACCTTGATGAGTAGCTTCTCCATGCACGGAAAGCATGTAAGGAATCCAACAACTTGATCGAGATTGGGGCCGATAAATTTTAGTGCTAAGATCTTCACTGTGCGCATGGACTGGGTCAAGCTTGTGGGAATCATTTTCTGGAAGACGGTCGTAAATACATCAAGAAGAAATTTAAAAATGTGAATTTCAAGAAGACGGAGAAGAAGATGAATGCTGAACGATTACGGATCCAATAAAGAGTTCGGAGAATTTGGCAGACGAGTACACCGACGCTGTCAATTTTGGCGCGTCAATGACCCTGATTTTTGTTGGACCTTCTAGATCCGATAGAAGCAATCTCTCAAGGAAAGGCGCATTCTCAATGACCATAACGTGGAACAGCTGGAGTGATCTCTTCCCAATTGATGTCTTGTTGCGGGGCCAACAAGACACATAAATCCATCGGAGATTCGCCGAGGCGATGTGGAGGCTAATGAACCCGTGGATCTGCTCAAGACGAAGGTACTCGAGCGCAAAGATGCCGAAGCAGGTGCTCCATAGCTTTCTTCGAGATGACAACGTCGAAGAGGTTGAGCTGCTTGAGTTGAGGGAGAAGAAGAGCGGGCGCGGCATTAATCTGGGGAAGATAGCAGGAGCTGAAGCTGGCGTGGCGCAGCGTTGGCGTGAGGCGGAGCGCGGACAGCGGCAGAGAGTGATAGAGGCAAAGGTGTCCCGTCTTTCGATGAGATGGTGGCTATCGTTTAGGATGAAGTCGACTTTGACGATCCGACTACGAATATGCGACGACGTCGCGCCTTAGCAATCGCTAAACCAACTCCGAGAGGTTATTGACCACACCGGAGCACGATCAACCTGACCACGAAGGTCTATTTCCTGCAGGCAAACAAAGAACAAGCAAGAAACTAAGATTGCAATCTGGATATCGCGAATATAAGAGGAAAGCTTTATTGATCAAGGTGGGGTTCTGTGACGCCTTTGTCTGGTCGTTGAACACAAATGAAGTACGCGAAGTTGCAGCTATGGCGAACATTTAATCTAAACAAAACCCCAAAGTCTAAACGCTGCCCTAAGGGCTGTATATATGGAGGAAGAGGGGGTGAATTTCGTGGCCCTTGGTGGAGGGGTCCGAAAATACCCCTATCTCTTGTTTCCCCACACATACGGACTCTAAAAATAGCCTATACTTATGTATTTCAAAATTACATGGGCCTGGCCCAATAATAAGGTGACGCATCACCTAGAATAGCCTCTGGACGAAATTTATGAAGTGGCATCTTGTATATTTCGTCCAAGGCTTCATGCACTCATTATGGTGGCTTCAAAGTCCTGAAATCATCACTTGTAACTCTGTTCTTGTTCCCCTTGCGCGTGCCATCATCTCCATGCTTGTTCTTGCTCCAATGTTCGTCCTTCTCCAAGCTAGGCCCTTCATTTGTAAGCAAAACAAATGTATCCAATTTAGGCAGCATCATATTCTCATGAACATTAGAATCATTACCAAGAAACAAAAGTACCTGATAATTTATTTGGCGTCTTGTGAGCTCTAGTAATTGGTCCAAAGATATGTAGCAAGAGGGGCTGTGGGTGTAACAATGGTATTGATGTCCTCATCATCCTCCCCTTCTTGAAATGAAGTCGTCCTCGACGGAAGCTCATCTTCCTCACCTAAATAAGGCTTCAAATCTGCAATGTTAAAAGTGGGACTAACCCCAAAATCTGCAGGCAGCTCAAAGTCGACTCGCACGTTCTTTGTTCGAGGTAAACCCCAAAATATGCTATGCCTCCCCTTCTTTGTTCGAGGTAAACCTAAAACAAAGTCCATAGATATATCCTCCGAAGGAACACTAGGTACAGGCAAATGCATATATAAACCATGAGGATTGAGTCGTGACTTAGCTTTTTGACATGTAGTGCAGCGAGCAACAAAACGCTCAACATCCCATCTCATGTTTGGCCAAAAGAAATGTGTAGCAAGTACGTCCTCCGTCTTCTTCACGCCAAAGTGTCCCATTAATCCTCCTCCATGCCTCCTGCAACAACAAAAGACGAACAGAGCTAGCAGGAATGCATAGCTTGTTAGCACGGAACACAAAGCCATCATTAATAACGAACTTGTTCCATGTTCTCCCTTCTTTACAATTCTGCAATACATCTTTAAAATCAGCATCATGCACATATTGATCTTTGATGGTCTCCAAACCAAATATTTTGAAGTCAAGTTGTGAAAGCATAGTATAGCGACGAGACAATGCGTCGTAATAACATTTTATTTACCCTTCTTGTGTTTAATAACATAAGGGAAAGTCTCAATGAATTCAACCCATTTAGCATGTCTATGATTCAGTTTAGCTTGACTTTTAATATGTTTCAAAGATTCATGATCAGAATGTATAACAAATTCTTTGGGCCATAAATAATGTTGCCATGTCTCTAAAGTCTGAACAAGAGCATATAATTCTTTATCATAAGTAGAATAATTCAGAATAGGCCCACTCAATTGTTTTAGAAAAGTATGCAACAGGTTTGCCATCTTGTAATAACACACCTCCGAATCCAATTCCACTAGCATCACATTCAAGCTCAAAAGTCTTATTAAAATCAGGAAGTTGGAGTAAAGGAGCATGTGTCAACTTATCTTTCAATATCGTGAAGTCTTCTTCCTTTGCGGTACCCCAAACAAAAGGCACATCCTTCTTTGTAAGCTCATTGAGAGGTGCAGCAATGGTGCTGAAATCTCTCACAAAACGCCTATAGAATCCAGCAAGGCCAAGAAAACTCCTCACTTGTGTGACCGTTTTGGGCTGCGGCCAACTCTCAATAGCTTGAATCTTGGCTTTATCAACTTCAATTCCCTGTGAAATAACAACATAGCCAAGAAAGACACTCGGTCGGTGCAAAAGGTGCACTTCCCAAGGTTACCAAACAAACGTGCATCACGTAGAGCAATAAAAACAGCACGTAAATGTTCCAAATGTTCCTCCAAAGATCTGCTATAAATCAATATGTCATCAAAGTAAACTACCACAAATCGTCCAATGAAAGCACGTAAAACTTCGTTCATTAATCTCATGAAAGTACTAGGTGCATTAGTTAACCCAAAAGGCATGACTAACCACTCATATAATCCAAACTTAGTTTTAAATGTTGTTTTCCATTCATCCCCCAATTTCATACGAATTTGATGGTATCCACTAGGCAAATCAACTTTGGAGAATATTGTAGAGCCACTCAATTCATCAAGCATATCATCTAGCCTAGGAATAGGATGACGATAGCGAATAGTAATATTATTAATGCCTCTACAATCAACACACATACGCGATGTACCATCCTTTTTCGGCACTAGAATAATAGGAACAGCACAAGGACTAAGGGATTCGCGTATATAACCTTTGTCGAGAAGCTCTTGTACTTGACACATAATCTCCTTCATCTCCTCTGGATTGGTACGGTATGGCGCACGGTTTGGCAGTGAAGCACCGGGAATTAAGTCAATCTGATGCTCAATCCCTCGAATAGGAGGTAATCCCGGTGGCACGTCTTGTGGAAAGACGTCAGCGAACTCCTGCAAAATGTTAGTGACAGCAGGGGGCAAAGAGGAAGGCATGTCGTCGAATGAAAATAATGCCTCTTTGCACACAAAAGCATAGCAAACAGATTTGCTGAAATCTAGCGCATCAATATCGGATTTGGTGGCAAATAAACATGCACTTTTCAATTTAATTTCAGAAGCAACACTAGATGGTTCATTATGAGGCTTCATTTGTTTCTCAAATTCTTTTGCCACAATCTGATTTTCACTCTTATTTTGCTCCTGTTTTGCTTTATTAGCTCTATTAATATCATCTTTCAAAATGGAATCAGGAGTCATAGGAAGCAAAGTAATATTTTTATCCTTATGAATGAGAGTATACTGATTATTTCTACCATGATGTACAGAATTTTTATCAAATTGCCATGGTCTACCAAGTAACAAGGAACATGCTTGCATAGGTACCACGTCACAATCAACGTAATCAGCATATGTGGAGATACTAAAATGCACACGAACAGTACGTGTTACCTTAACCTTGCCGCTGTTGTTGAACCATTGGATGTAGTAAGGATGTGGATGTGGTCTTGTGGTGAGAGAGAGCTTCTCCACCATCTCCATGCTAGCCAAGTTGTTGCAGCTCCCTCCGTCTATGATGACGCCGCATGTAACGTTCCTTCACAACTCCCTTTGTATGGAACAAATTATGCCTCTGATTTTGCTCAGCTTGTGTGACCTGCACACTCAAAACACGTTGAGCAACTAAACATTCATACCTGTCAGCGTCTTCAGGAGCCATGTATTGCGTCTCATGATCAGAATCATCTCCACCGTGTTCTTCACGTGTAATAAGAGCCAACGTCTCCTCATCATAGTCACTAGCGGACTCATACCCACCATCCTCAGTAGCAATCATCACACGCTGAGATTTGCATTCTCTCGCATAATGACCTCTTCCCTTACAACGACGACAAATAATATCACTTGTGTGCCCAGTGGATGCCATGGAAGAAGAAGAGCTCTGTGTAGGCCCGGCAGGTGCGCTCTTGGCAGATAGTGGTGGTTGTGCCTGCTTTCTTGTATCACGGCTGGAGGTGGCACCTAATGGAGGTGCTGGTGCAGTGGAAGTAGAAGATGCACGCGGTGTCCATGATGAAGGTCGACCTGCAGAAAAGTTAGTTCGCGCCAATTCCTGTCGATCCTGCACTTCACGTTCAGCTTTACAAGCAAGATGGAATAAACGAGTGATATTATTATAATCCTTATACTCTAGAATGGTCTGAATCTCTCTATTTAATCCACCCATAAAATGTGCAAGCATAGCTTCATTCTCCTCAACAATACCACATCGAATCAAGCTAGTTTGTAATTCCTGATAATATTCTTCTACAAAATGTTTTCCTTGTCTTAGGCGCTGCAATTTTTGAAGTAATTCACGTTGATAATATGGTGGAACCCAACGAATACGCATAGCAGTTTTCAAAGCAGCCCAAGTAGCTGGAACAGGATATAATCTACAATGTTCAGACCACCAAACACATGCAAAGCTAGTCAAAGCACAAACAGCGGCAGGAACACGTCTCTCCTCTGGATATTGTAAATATGTAAATCGTTGTTCAGTTTCTAACTCCCAAGTAAGATATATATCAGGAACATATCTACCCTCAAATGGTGGAATATTCAATTTCAGTTTAGGGAGATGGTCATGATCTCGTACCTGAGGGGGAGCCCTAACATTGCCATTATTTGCATGTGGATGACCTGGTGGTTGTGGTGCTGGTGGTTGCACGTAGTTCTAATTTTGATCAGCTTCATCCTTGTAATCTCCTACATAATCATCCTCCTTCGCATCAGCAGCAGGAGCCAAAGAAGTATCAACAGCAGCACCCATAGTTTGGCCAAGCGCAAGAGGGACACGGCTCGCTCGGCGAAGGGCTGTTTCGCGACGTGGAGGTAGTCGTTGTTGTTGTTGTAGAGGTGCGTTAGGTGCAGCCGGTGGTGGTGGTGGAAGACGCGCGAGCAATTCATTAAACTTGTTATCGAGCTTTGTTTCGAACGTCTTCTCCATGCCATCTATCTTCTCCATGGCCTCTACAAATCTATTTAGCACATCTTGCACCTTTCCATTCATCATTTGCTGAAATTTATCATGCAACGCCTTATTCGTCATGTTGTCCCAGTCAGTCTCGTCGGCTTGTGATCCTGGTATGGTTAGCAGCAATAGAAACACACAAGAATATGATCCTACAGACTACTAACAAGAGGTGGTGGTGGGTGTCACAAATCCGTCAAGCAAATCTCAAATTCTTACCAGTTCTTACCCAGCAGCAGGCGGTGATCGGCAACCGTTGTAGTCAAAACTCTCAAAGCTTGGATAGAGCGATTACCAGGGAGAGTCAAACGCATGACGTAGATGTATGTGGAGCTGGGAAGGCTTATAATATGGTAGCAAAAAGGGTCAGCAATAATCAATTCAGAGATGCAAAATTGAATAAACGCTCAACAACGATACTGTGCTGGTCCTAGGCTAGACCGTGCTAGGGACGCGAGCCTAGAACACTAACAAAATCACGGCGCTGCACGTAAACAATGGAAAAGCACACTCTGGAATTTTTTGTTTTCGCTCTGTTTTTTTTGCGCTCCTTTTTTTTTGCGAAAAATCACTATAATGGCGAGTGTCTCAAAACTCTTCCCAGGTCAAACTGACAGGATGGTCACGAAAAAAAATTGATTTTTTTTTCGGAAATCAGGGCAGCGACGATGAAAAAGTGCGACAAAAAATCACTATGATGGCACGTGGCTCAAAAGACTTAGAAAAACCTAAAAACAGGATAGGGAAAAAAAATTTGGCTGCCAAAATTTTGGCCTAAAAACTGCCCGGGGTCTCCAGACTCTTTTTTTTGAGACCTACTCAGGCAAGGAAACACGAATCGGAAATTAAACGGACCTCAAAAACAAACCTAATATGAAAGTAACTCGGATTGGTGGTGGATATATGGTGGTAGGATATGGCAGCGGTGCTGGTATATGGATACGGATTGGTGGTGGTATATGGATACAGATTAATAGTGGTATATGGATACGGATTGGTGGTGGTATATGGATACGGATTGGTGGTGGATAAGCGGCGGTTGTAGATGGCAGGGGCGATGATGATGGTGCGGCGGCGGCGTGACAACTTATGACCAGAACTCGAAACTCTAAAAGACTAGACTCTAAGACCAGCAACTAGACACGACGATGCAACCGCAAATTCAACAAAGCAAAATGCTGAAAAGACTATGCAAAGGCTCAGACTGGTTAGGATATGATGAACTAACCCTAATTTTTTTTGTGGCTTTTTCATGGACTGTAGGTATGAAGGCCAGACTCGATCTAAACTACGAAAAACTGGAAAATCTCACCGAGCAACCTGGAAATCTGATACCACTTGATAGAGGCAAAGGTGTCCCGTCTTTCGATGAGATGGTGGCTATCGTTTAGGATGAAGTCGAATTTGACAATCCGACTACGAACGTGTGATGACGTCGCGCCTTAGCAATCGCTAAACCAACTCCGAGAGGTTATTGACCACACCGGAGCTCAATCAACCTGACCACGAAGGTCTATTTCCTGCAAGCAAACGAAGAACAAGCAAGAAACTAAGATTGCAATCTGGATATCGCGAATATAAGAGGAAAGCTTTATTGATCAAGGTGGGGTTACGTGGACGCCTTTGTGCAGTCGTTGAACACAAAGCGAAGCTGCGAAGTTGCAGCTATGGCGAGCTTTTAATCTAAACAAAACCCCAAAGTCTAAACGGTGCCCTAAGGGCTGTATATATGGAGGAAGGGGGGGGCTGAATTTCGTGGCCCTTGGTGGAGGGGTCCGAAACTACCCCTATCTCTTGTTTCCCCACACATACGGACTCTAAAAATAGCCTATACTTATGTATTTCAAAATTACATGGGCCTGGCCCAATAGTAAGGTGACGCAGCACCTAGAATAGCCTCTGGATGAAATTTATGAAGTGGCATCTTGTATATTTCGTCCAAGGCTTCATGCACTCATTATGGTGGCTTCAAAGTCCTGAAATCATGACCTGTAACTCTGTTCTTGTTCCCCTTGCGCATGCCATCATCTCCATGCTTGTTCTTGCTCCAATGTTCATCCTTCTCCAAGCTAGGCCCTTCATTTTTAAGCAAAACAAATGTATCCAATTTAGGCAGCATCATATTCTCATGAACATTAGAATCATTACCAAGAAACGAAAGTACCTGATAATTTATTTGGCGTGCGCGAGCTCTAGTAATTGGTCCAGTATATGTAGCAGTAGGGGTTGTGGGTGTAACAATGGTATTGATGTCCTCATCAGAGAGTGACATCATCCAGCTTCAAAGCTGAGCTCCTCGAGTTGATCTAGGGCGGGGGATAAGAACCACACGTCGAACTTGGGTTGGACCTTGCAGTGGGTACTGAACATGCGGATGTCAAGGTGTTTGGCTGGCCCAGGGTGCGATGAAAGGACTTTAGAGACTACGGCCATGCGTTTGCAATCCCCGTCGCAGAGGCAGCTGTCGACGGTGAGGTTGAGGGGGACGCAGCGCCAGAGGGGGCGCCAACGCCGGGAGAGCAGGGCGGTCCGCACGGCAGATTTGGTGGGGAGGAGGCCGATGATGACGAGCATCATGTCGACAGGTCAGCTCCTGATGAAGTCCAGGCTCGCCGGATGCAGTTTTTGCTCGAGCCGCCTCTGCTCGTTGGCTGCCTCGCCATCCATCTCAACCGGCGGCGACGCCGGTGTACACGTGTGCTGGTGTGTGTTGTGTGCTGGGTGTGCACGAGTGCGTCCTTCTGTGCATGCCGTCGTGCAGTGGTGAATTGTGCGCGAAAAGTCGTCCTTCGCGCGCAAGAAGTTTGTCCTCAATCGCGCCTCAATTTACTAGCGTGCAGGGTGCTACCCCGAGTGGTTTCAACTTTGTTTACTTCACCGCGTGTCAGATGTGCCTCTAGTTTACTTATTTTCACCCACTGCCACATGGGCCACCACACGAAGATACAGAACACGAGCTGACAAGGCAGCATGTGGATTGGTTGACCGGTCAACTAAACAATATACGGAGCTATCTGTTGACACGGTGAGTGTATAATCCGTCGGTATAGAGAGTTCGAGTGAGAGGAGAGGCCCGTGAGAGATAGCAGAGAGAGAGAGAGAGAGAGAGAGAGAGAAAGAGCTACTCCCTCCGTTCGATAATGCAGTTCCAACATTTTTTAAGTCAAACTTTTGAAACTTTGACCAAGTTTATAAAGAAATTACTTATATCTATAATACCAAAGATTAATGATAGTATGAAGTAGTTACATGTTGTGATGAATCTAATGATCGTTCCAGATGTAAATGTTTTTCTCCACATATACCTGGTCAAACTTTTCTGAGGTTTGACTTTTCAAAACATCCATATGCTTATGGACGTGACAGAGTCCCTAACAAGAGAGAGAGAGAGAGAGAGAGAGAGAGAGAGAAAAGTGTGTGTGCGTGTGAAAGAGACATGGACAACACACGATAAAAGTAGAGAAAAAGCATGCATGTCTTATGCAAACATATCACACATGCATCTTCGACAACGGAGGCAAGGTGAGGAGAGAGTGTGTGGTTGTTTGGAACCGAGAGAGAAAGACCCCTAGCACATGGCCAAGAGGGGTCTGACAAATAAGGGAGATAGGTCGAGAGAGACGTACGGAGAAAATGCAGACATGGGGAGGAGAGAGTGTATGTTTGTCATAGAGAGATCCCCTGGAGATCGTGATGGGACTACATGGGTGGGAGATCGAGTGACGAGGTGTGTGCGCGATAGAAGATGCCCCGAGAGATATCGAGATAGACGTATGGATGGAAGGAGACAATACGTGTGTTGCTGATGGCTAGTAAGAGATAATCATACTTAGGAGGGGGGAGTGCTTGCGCCTATGATGGATTGAGGGATTATGGTACTTAGGGGGGTGCGTGTGTCACATGGAGAGAGAACAAGGGCGGAGAGTGTTGGATAGGTCTATATGTATAGCGCGAGCGAGACATGTGTATGTGTGAACCAGGGAGATATAAGGCCAGTTTGGCTTGCGTCCTGAGCATCTTTTGCCTGGCCTGGGGTTGTGGCTGGATTTCATGCACGCTTGTTTGTTTGCTCCCCTATGAAAAAGAAAGCCCGCCTGGCCTGGGTTCCCTTGCACTTTAATTAGCCTGGCTGAACTCTAGACACTGCAAGTAGCCTGGCCCAGGTGACCGATTTGACGCTGGCCGTCTTAGCGGTCGTAGGCCACGAGGCTAACAAAGAACATGGATGGATATTAGCATTAAATAATTGATGCATGGATTGATTGATGGGACGTTGATGCTTTGCTTGGCCGGGCATGAACCAAACGCTTGACACCACACAAGCCTGGCCAGCAGAAATATTTTACATCTCACGTCCACACCACGCAGTACCGGCCATCAAGGCATGAGGGTCAGGTCACGAACCAAACTGACCAATAAAGTTTGAGAGAGATTGAGGAGCCCCGATAAGGCTGAGTGGTGCGTCAGATAGCTGAGAGGGGGAAAGAGATATTCCATCCACTCGACAATGCAGTGCATGTAAATTTTTTAGAAGTCAAACTTTGGAAACATTGATCAGGTTTACGCAAATGTTATTTATATCTACAATACCAAAGATACATCATACAAAACTACATCTCATGGTGAATCTAATGGTATATGTTTGCCGTACTAGATGTAATTCTTTTTCTCCACGTACATGGTCAAACTTTGTGACGTTTGACTTTTCAATAAATCTATATGCTATGGACCGAGGAGAGTGCCTCAGTCGAGACAGATCAAGTGCGTGTGAAGGAGAATGAGTAAGTGTGCAAAAAGAGTATGTGTGTGAAAGAGAAAGTGACAACAAGCGATAAATTAGAGAGAGAGTGTGTTTTTTCGTTTCTTATGTGAACATATCATGCATGCATCTCCGAGATGGAAAAGCGAGGCGAGGAGATACACGGAGATAGCTAGTGTGTGATTGTTTGCAATGGATAGAGACACCCCTGTAGCACATGTTCAATAGAGGTCTGGCCAACAAGGAACAAAGGTCGAGAGGGACACATGGATGGCATGGACGCATGGGGAGGGAGAGAGGGTGTGTTTGTGATAGAGAGATCCCGTCAAGATCGTGAGGGGACTATATAGGTGGGAGATCGAGGGAGTGCGTGCGCGATAGAAAGATGCCCCGAGAGAAATCGAGATAGACCATGCACATGTTTGTGATGGAGACTAAGATTAGCTAGTCATATACATATACGGGGGACTACGTGTGCCTACAATTGAGTGAGAGACCATCATACTTGGCTAGCTGGGCATGAGATTGTGTGTGTGTGCGTGTGAGATGGAGAGAGAACGAGGGGGAGAGATAGAGTTTTAGATGGGCTTATCGAGTGCGAGTGAGATATGCATGTGTATGTGTGACCCAGGTGGATGGAGAGTTTTAGAGAGGGGGGAGAGCTCCGAGACAACATAGTGGTGCGTGATAGAGTTACGGGCAAAGAGCCAAGGAATTTGTGTGCGTACGATGAGTGCACCCAAGATATCTAGCTTGGACTAGCTAGAGTATCATACATAGTGTGCAAGAGAGACCTATAGATGGTTTATATATGCATGCGAACTAGAAAGACCCCCCCCCACACACACACACAAAGAGAGAGAGAGAGAGAGAGATGGAGAGAAAGGGAGAGGGACCAACAAGGTTTTTGTGTCGGATGCGTATGCATGTAATCAAGATTGTCAGCGAGAGAGAGAGAGAGAGAGAGAGAGAGAGAGAGAGAGAGAGAGAGAGAGAGAGAGAGAGAGAGAGAACAGGTGTCCGGGAGAGGGGGAGGTCGCGTTTTATGCATCATAGACTGATATAAACCATGTTTCGATATAAACTTGCATTCAAATATTTAAATTGGAGAACATGTTGTCCGCAATCCACACATGAACGGATATATGCGTATATCAAACAAGTTCATTAATTTGACTTTCAACATGTTCATGGAGTACTATAATACAGTACAACATGCTACTCGATTGAGGTGTTCAATTTTGGATTTAGTTCACTATTTTGACCTGCTGAGCGAGCTATTTCATTGAATCGAGATATTTCATTTTGGGTTTCATTCGCATTTTTGAGTGGGTCAACTATTTATCATATAGTAAATCGCTAGCAACGAGCATGTAAAAACACATTACTCCCGAGCATCATCTCTCCATCTAAAAAAGAAGTGGCAAGCTAATATTTCAAAATTTGATCCGAATCGACTTGGTAAGGTAGACGTGGATGCTCGTTCTCCCAAAATTTGAACGAACCGTTAAACATCCTCTCTGCTCGGTGGAATTTGCCCAAGCAAATAAATGGGAGACGCGAAATTACCGTCCTATGTGGGACACGCATCAATTGGCCCGTTGTACATCGAGGGTAGGTTCGTAACTTCATCCAAGCGCGCCTTCTCCTCGGCCGAAATGACATGTGCCGAATAATTCATAAACCATGGTCAGCAAAACACGCTCTCCTCTCCCGAAATAGCTCGCGCCCACTATTTCAAAACACGCTCTCCTCGCTCGAAATCGCTCGCGCCCACTATAGTTCAAAACACGCCCTCCTACCCAAATCGCTCCGCCCACTATTTGGGGAGAAGCAAAGTTACTCTACTATCCCCGACCCTCGGTACAGACCCAAGCCGAGAAGCCTATAGGCAAGGGTAGAATCTGTAAATCCCCCACATTTCGAGACAAATGCGTTAAGAAGACATGGTTCCACTCCCTCCCAATCCCCCCGCCCGCCCCCATTCATACCTCGTGGGCGCCAAATCACCTTCTCCCCGGGAAGTTCCCTTCTCCCGAGCCGCGAAACCTCAGCCCCACCTCCACGGCGCCCCCCACCGCACCAATTTCACAGTCGCCCTCCTCCCTAATGCCGAAGACGCTGTCCATTTGCCGTCGTGCACTAGCCGTGTGCCTCTTACTCCGTGCTGCTGGTGCTGCCTCGATGAGGCCGCATGAACCGTACCGGAGCCGATTCACCCCCGCCGTTGTTCACGACGCCGGAGCGGCTCCAACTTCGGATCCATCTAGAGTCCCGGTGCTGCTTCGATGTAGCCGTCGATCGTCGTGACATTGCTCTTTCCCTGCCGCCGGTCGCCACCGCAACTGCGCCGGCCTCACCAACTCGGCAGCTGGACCTGCCTACTTCACCATGCCGCCAGATAGGTCGCACCCTCATCTCAAATCACTTTATTTAGGCGTCAGTTGTCTGAATTTTTATTCTGGGCCAATCGATTTGCAATGGGAAGCAGCACCCCTCGAGGCGGCGGAGCTCCTAGGCTGCCGGTTGGCTGGTGTCTAACGTAAGGGTGCGGGGCCGCAAGTTCGCCGCGGAAGCAGCGCTTAGATGGCTATCTTTTAGAGTTGCGTGGGTTGAAGGTACTGCCGCCGCCAGATCTGGATGACGGAGAGTCTTTGTGGATTGGCCCAGGGGCGGCGCAACCACGGCAGTGCGGTGGGGCGGGGAGCGGGTTTTGGCCGGTGCCACGGACGGCGGAGGCAGGCTGCTCTGCTGTTGGTCGCTGGCTCTTTGGGGAAGATTCCGAACAGTGTCAGCTGGGAGGCACAAGACGGCCAGCCATCCGGCGTAGATCGGACAGTACCAAAATAAAATAAAATTGTGTGACCCCAATTTAGTCTTCAGTCAAAAGACGTGTGACCACTCTAGTTAACCCCAGTCCTACTATTTATGTCGTCTCCTACATGCACTCATTACATAAATCTAACTACTAGTTGTCTTCCATGCATGTAAGATATAATTGCACACACTGATATATCCACAAGAACCTCATGGAACAATGTAAAGGCCAATAAACTTGATGTCAATGATACCCAATATGATGGAACATGTAAAGGCAGTTCTTCCGAAGACTTGCAGAAAGATGATGAATCCTCTTCACCCCACAAGGTCCTTGCTCTAACTTGGCCTGTGATATGGGTACAACATGCATATAATGTCCTGGAGTGTATCTACTCTGTTGCAATGCCATGTGCTTAGCATGTTGATCATGCATGTAAATATGTCATGCCTTCCTGTTTTTCAGTTCTTATTCCATTCATGATATGTTTTCAAATTCAAGTACTGTCATTCTACTCTATAGCAATGCCATCTGCTTAATTTGGACATCATGCTTCTGAATATCTTATGCATTGTTATTCATCAGTATGTACTTCATCTGTCTACCATACCATGTTTTTTACATTGAAGTGTTGTTCTAGTGCTCTGTTGCAATGCCATCTTATTTTCCCAATCATACACGTGTATGTTGCCTTAGTTATTTCTCTACGTATTCCGCTAGCATACAGTTTTACATTCAACTAGTGTTTTTTTGCTGTGTTGTCCTGTCGTATCCCTAGCTCTTACACCATACTCCCTTCGTCCGGATTACATGTTGCCGAAATGGATAAAAAAGGATGTATCTAGAACTGAAATACGCCTAGACCCATCCATTTTTTTCCGGATGGAAGGACTACAGGTCAATATGCCATGCCTTTCTATTCTTCAAGACTCTATTCCATCTCTCCGATGCCGCATGTTTTATAATTAAAGCACCATTCTTCTATACAAGGCATGCAAGGGGAAGACGACTATGTTAGAATCAAGGGTCACAAACAAGGCCTTTGCAAAAGATCCAAACGCCAGAGATAATAAACCAACTCCAGCTTTTTATAGATACTGCTCCAAAGACAGAGAAACCCAACTCCTACTAATAATAAGCAGATTCCAGTGGCCAAAGAACTAGTCCGCCCAAATTCAAAGAAAAATATGTCAACTCAATTCTAAGAAGCGTGCGTATCCTTGCATCATGAAATTTTATAGCATGCTGATCATATTTTCTACATGTTTCTTACCCATCTCTCTTTTAGAAAATAAGCTTAACAGATAGAAGATTTTCTGCAACGGTATCGTTTATGAGGAAAGATTCTTACAGGAATTCCCTGTGCTCCAATGTAGATGTAAGTACCTGTTGTATATCACTATATTTTTACATCAGCATGTATTTTGTTAATCAGCGTGAATCCAACCTTTATCTGATCTAAATTTAGTTTTAGCAAAATGTATGATTAAAGGCCACAATGTTGATTTTTGCAAGGAAAATTGCCTGGTAGTTTTGCATCCTGAGCTGCATGAGTGTACTATCTCATATCAGTGGGTTTGAATACTTTGGTTCTGCAGTGGGTTTTTCAGTGTTTTTTACTGTGTTGTCCTGTCGTATCCCTAGCTCTTACATCATACTCCCTCCGTCCGGATTAAATGTCGCAGAAATGGATAAAACTGGATGTATCTAGAACTGAAATACGCCTAGGCCCATCCATTTATTTCCGGATGGAGTGAATACATGTCAATATGTCATGTCTTTCTATTCTTCAGTACCTATTCCATCTCTAGTAGTAGCATGTTTTATAACTGAATCACCATTCTTCTATATAAGGCATGCAAGGGGAAGACGGCTATGTTAGAATCTGAAGGGTTACAAACCAGGTCTTTGCAAAAGATCCAAACTCCAGGAGATAATAAACCAACTCCATTTTTCATAGATACTGCTCCAGCACAGAGAAACGCAACTCCCACTGATAATAAGCAGATTCCAGTGGCCAAAGAACTAGTCCGCTCCAATCTAGCAAAAGAATGTCAACTCCATTCTAAGAAGCGTGTGCGTATCCTCGCATCATGAAATTTTATAGCATTCTGATCATATTTTCTACATGTTTCTTACCCATCTCTCTTTTAGAAAATAAGGTTAAACGATACAAGACTTCATCCATTGGGATCGTATTTGAGGAAAATATCTTGCGGGAATTCTCTGTGCTCCAGTGCTGATGTAAGTACCTGTTGTATATCACTATATATTTACATCAGCATATATTTTGTTAATTGGCGTGAATCTAACATCTGATCTAAAATTAGTTGTAGCAAAATGTTAAAGGCGCCAATGTTAATTTTTGTAAGGAAAACTGCCTGGTAGTTTTGTGTACCGAGCTGCATGAATGTACTATCTCATATCACGCACATTACTGAATTGTAGTGCTTCTCTGGTTGCCCATTCATTCATTGTGTCAATGTTGCTTTCGTATTACCTTACCTGGCTGATAATAGTTGTGTCATATTGTGTTAATTTGGTGTAGTCTAGTTTCCCAAACGTTCATTGTGTCAATGTTGCTTTCCTATTATCTGACTTGGCTAATGATAGCAATGCTAGTGTGTTAATTTTGTGCAGGCTGCTGAAGATAAGAAGACAAACTCGAAAACAAAGAAGGCAACCCCATTGTTTCTTTCCAAAGAATCTAGGCCAGGTAATATGACAATAACTCATGATTAAGCTGTTTGGTTCCGTCCTAATTTATGTTATGATGCAAGGGTCGAGACACTCTCCACTATCAATAATACAAGCCTGCCAAAATCGCTATCCTGAATCTGCTCAAGATCCTCTCGCCCGAATGCAACTGAATAAATGTATGTTTGTGAACCAATTAATGGCTGAAGCAATGATGGAAATGGTGGATGAATCAGAGGTGCAGAGTCGTGCGACACAACAACTGATCAATGTTTTCAGAGACAGTGTGGCAAATCAGCAAGAACTTGCCCACATGCTTATGGGCATCATCTGTACGAGGTTGCAGACAGACGTTGTAGATGGTTAGGTTCTGCTCATTTATTTGCACTGGCATCAATCTTTGATTGCCCAGTGGATGTAACTTCCTGTAATATATGCTGGATGTGCAACGTTATTCCCTGTATGCCGTACCTTTGCTTGTCGTAATGGGCTCAAATTATCTAATTTGGCCTAAAGACATGAACGAACTTTAGTGGGCCCATTAAGTTGATGGGCCGTTACTGGGCCGAAAGTTAATGGTCGGCCCTCTTACCTCCCGGTCGTTAATGTGCCGACATCAAGCGGGCAACAGTGGCCCCAATTTATTTCACGGGCTGTTAATAGGCCGTTACTAAGTTTGGGCTACATATGGCCCAATCAGATCAGAGGCCTTTAGCAGCCGAAGAGACAGCGGGCTTGTACTGGACCATGAAGAGCATGGGCCGCTAAGAGGCCGAAAGTCAGGTCGTATTGTAAACGGCCCAACTGTGTTGTGGGCCTTTAGTAGGCCGAAAGAGAAACCGGGCTGGTATTGGACCATGAAGGGCATGGGCCGTTAAGAGGCCAAAACTAAGGTCCGACTACAAATGGCCCAACTCATTTATGGTTCGTTAACGTGCCGAAGGCACACAGGCCGTGAATTGGCCCAACACTTAAATGGGTCGCTAAAAGGCCAAAACTCAGGTCCGACTACAAATGGCCCAACTGATTTATGGGCCGTCAACAGTCGAATCGACACCGGCCGTAAATTGGCCCAACACTTAAATGGGCCGCTAAAACGCTGAAACTCAGGTCCGACTACAAATGGTCCATTAGATTTATGGGCCGTCAACAGGCTGAAGACACACCGGGCCGGAAATTAGCCCAACATTTAAATGTACATCCTGAAAATTGGTCCATCCATTAAATGGGCCGTTAACAGGCCGAAATCTCATCGAGCCGATATTGAGCCCAAATATATAGCGGGCTGTTAACGGGCTCGAACTGACGAAGGGCTGCAATGGTATCAAATCTTTAACGGCCCGAATTGGCACATCTCGTATGGGCCGTGGGCTTAAATGGACCTGACACAAGTAGGCCTTATATGGGCCGGCCTGCTAATTTTTACTGGCACGGCCTTTTTCAACGGAATGGGCCACTGTTGGGCCGTGCCACGTGTCGACCTATCATAGGCGCCTCCTGTCCAATGAGTGGATGACATATGTCCCAACGATGAGCCGACACGTGTTTCCTCTAGCCAATGATGATTTTACACGTGGAAAATACCCATTGGTCGGGGTTGTTAACGGGTTATCGGATCCAAAACCCGACCCGATAGCTTAACGGCGTTCCATTACGATGGATGCCACGTGTCGGTCACCCTTGATGAAAGCACTTCTGTGACGCGCGATTTATCGTCATGGAAGTGGACACTTCCGTGATGATAATTTTGGTAATGTCATGGAACACTTCTACGGCACAAGTATGACTATCTTGATTCTGTCATAAATTTGTCATGGATGTACATGCATGACAAAAAACGCGACCTACTGTGACAAACACATATCATCACGGAAGTGTATTTTTTTGTAGTGGCAAGTAGTTCACCGCGGCAACTGGGGCGACCTCGACCCTGAAGACAAGAAGCTCATAGTCGAAACCACCAGAATCCATCGCCTCAAGGTCGCCAGGCTCACCCTAGAGATGACCGGGGCCGATTTCCTCCACCGCCGTATCGCCCCCTTGCATAACAAGGGGAGGCCCGCCTGGGACTTCCGGAATGCGGCAGACATCATGAGGCTGCGCCCCGGCCTAAACCGCAATTTTACTGTGATGCAGCATGCAGCTCTTTTCCAAAGGTTGTTCTACTTCAAGGCCGGCAAGACCAGCAAGGCTGGCAAGGCCGAGAAGGCCGACAAGCCATTCAAGTTGCCGGCAGCCGTGGTCCCCCTGTGCAACAATTCTGCCCGGACCTCCATCATCACCATGATGCCGGTGTTCAACGCCCACGGCCTCGACCAGACCTGGGCCAAGCTGGACGCGGCGCGGGTGCAGGAGTTCTTAGACAACTTGTCGAAGAGGCCCATCCATGAAGAACTGCAGCTCATCCGCGACACCACCGACGAAGAGGTGGCATACATCGTCAGCAGGGCAGAAGAGGCAGCCCTTGCCGAGGAGGCTGGCAGCATCGGCTTCCAGGAAGACAAGGACGGCGCAGAAGATGATCTCGTCGAGCGGGAGGAGCCCGCCGGGGAGCACAGTGGCACCACCACCGGGGGCCCTTCTGCCGAGGAGGCGGCCGAAGAGGCGGCTGACGATGCAGATGAAGAGGAGCTACAGGAGGAGCCCCCAATCCAGGGGAGGAAGAAGCGCATCCTCCGGTGGGTTGGCTCGAGTGAGCCAGTGTGGTGAGCCTCCTCGCCCAAAGAGGTCCCCGTCAAGAGGGCAACCGGCAAGGCCGCACAGCGGCAAGAGGCCAAGGCGCAACCCGTGCGCCATACAAGGCGCACGACCACGCCAGCAAAGGAAGCAGCGGCCGCCGCCTCGGCCACGGCCAAGTGGCCCAGGTCTCAATCTCCACCCCTCTGCAGAGACACCATAATAGAGGCCGACTACGACCTCTCTTCTATGAGCTCGAACATGAGGAGGCCAGAGGAAGAGGACGAGTAAGTGCCTCACCGCTTTTTCCATTTCCTGAATCTCTGTTTTGGTTATCTCGCTTGATTAGATCTTGTCTCGGCTTGCCTCTACAGGGACACGGAGACGTTGGTGCAGAGGATGGCGAAGAAGGACAAGACCTCGACGGGCGACGAGCCCCCAGAAAGCACCTGAAGCACATCGGAGATGATCATGATCAGCACGGACAACAGCCCACCACGCAGCCCCCGGCTCAGCCTCCAGCGTGAGCCCATTACTCACTTTCCACTCGCGAGTGTTGGGTGTGTATTTTCAGTGTTAAGCTTGTTGGGTTTGCAGGGGAAGGACGGCAACAGGAGCAGCCGCCAAGGGCCTCCCCCAACATGCCCCCTCCATCGACCACCACACTACCCAAGGAAGGGTCCCTGGCAAGGGTTTCCACCGGGGATATCCCCGGCAAGGGCTCCCACCGACGAGCCCACGCGTGTGGAGGGAAAACCAGCAAGCACGGGCGCTGGCAGCTCCATCCCGACAATGAGTGTTGCCGGGGAGGGAACCACTCCTCCCCAACTCATCATAGGTAAGTCGCTCGCTTCCTGGCCCTTGTCAGTTTTTCAGTGCGATCTTTTTATTTTTGCTTTGAGCTCCGATCTTGGTTTCATCTTTTTCTCCTCCCCGGTTTTCATATCTCTCCTCGGTGGGTCAGATGGATGTCGACACCGCCATCGAGGAGATCGCCAAGGATGCCGCAACCGAGGCCGACAAGGTTGTCGGCGTTCTGGGAACGGGGGTCCCCAGACTTGCCTGCCTGCGGCCCATAGCGTGGCTAAGACAGCAGGCCGTACGGCCCATCTTCATCAACAAGGCATCCAAGACTCTCGCGAGGGTCCAAGCCTCGCGAGGCGGATGGCGCAAGACCTCCTCTGGAGTGGCCTAGCCAGGCAGGCTCACGAGGAGCAGAGATATCAAGGTGGAGCAAACCTCACGAGGCTCTCGTGACGTAAGCCATGACGAACGGCACCAGGCGGGCGCCAGGCGGGCCCCAGCGCGCGCAACATCCTTATTTCCTCTTTGGTGCTAAGGAGGCCAGCGCAGGCGAAGAGTATCGAGGCATCAGGAAAGGGTTGCTATATTGGTGCAACAAGACCAAGACCAGGAGGATGGCAAGACGGACGTCATCATGGAGCCCAAGACGGCGTCACCACCAGAGCTTTTCGCAGGCAAAGACCGCTTTTGTCAGGATAGCTTGTACTAGCTGTCCCCCTTCAAAATTGCCCGCCGTTGTTGGCTCCCTTCCCGCTCGATATTTGGGAAGAGGACCAGGGCCTATATTAGTAGAGATAGCCACCATCATAGGGGCATCTCATCTTAGCCTGATCCAACCCGATCGAGAGCCTACCCACAAGAACACCTCAACCTCAGGAGGCTGTTCTTCCCTTCTACTATTCATCATCGGCCCTAGAGGCAATCCACCACCACCACACTGGAGTAGGGTATTACACCACAATGGTGGCCCGAACTAGTATAAACCTCGTGTCTTTCTGTGTCTCAAGTTCGACGAGTTCGTCCGCAAGATCTTAGCAAGCTAGGGCATAGATCGATAGGAGGGAAAGACTTCGCGCGCACCCCAGTGTTCGAACCTTAAGGATTTGCCGGAACCCCACATCCGACATTTGGCGCGCCAGGTAGTGGTGCGCCGGAGCTTCTTCTCCACCAACCAGCTCGCCGACACTCCCCAGCCATGATGTCCGGCGACTCAAGGGTCGGCTCTGACCGTTGGGCAGCCTGGCCAGCCCGGGCAGCGCCGCCTGCCCATGAAGATCTTGACCCTACACTCCAGGCGGCGCGAGCGCCGCCAAACTCCGCCGGACACGGGCAGCGTGGCCAGGCATCGTCCACCCTCACCCCATGGCAAGTACGGGCCGCCGCAATAGCAGCGAGCCACGCCGCAGCAATGGCGCCACACTCACGGCGGGAGCAGGCAAACACACGGGAGCGCTAACCGTGGCAAGGGAACTGCTGCGGTGCAGGCTGATGGAAAGCGACCGGGATGCTCTGCTGGAGAGTGTTGCCGAGCTGCTGGATGCAACGGCGTCGGGAGCACCACCCTTCTGCTATCGGCTTCCTCTTCAGGCCACCGCAGGGCCGCGCGGTGAACCTCACCACATCCGCGCGCCAACAACTACCCCCGGGGGCTTCATCAACATCAACACGACCACCGTCATAGGGGGCTCCGACTCTCCTATGCCGCCCGCGACAAGCACGAGCACAAGCGTCGCCCCCCATGGTCCCAGCCGGCAACCAAGCGGGCAACCCAGATCCTTGGGCGGCGTGGCCCGCCCGCGCAGAGCCGCTCGCCTCGGGCGACCCGTGCCCAGGCAGCTCGCGGTCCCCGGCGCTGCGGGCAGCGGCGACGCGGACAGGCTTCGACGGCTCTCACGCGCGGCAGCGCGGTCGGCAACAAGGGCCTCCAATCACGCCACGACCACGCCATCGCACACCCGCCGAGCAGCGAACTCGAGGGGCCGCTCACAAGTGGCCCGAGCTGCAGCAGCTCTTTGCCGGAGAGCGGCCGTGGACGTCTTGCCGAGCGAGTGGCGGAGCTCCTGGTCTTCGCCGCCTCGGGGCTCACCCTTCTGCACCCAGCTTCCATCTCAGCCCAGGCGGCCCGCACGGGGCTCCATGCGTCTGCTGGCTCCAAAGCTACTCCAACACTTATGGTTGTCGGCAAGACGGGCCAGCGGCGGGGTTGCCCCCGCCCCCGGCCCGCGGAGAAGAAGGACTCGACGTAACCCATGGCCCAGGTGGACCGCTGCACCACCACCCCACGATGGGCGCATCAAGCAGAGCCGCATGGCACGCTCAGCACTACGGCGTGGCCTTCGGGATGACGGCGCCAGAAAATACGTTCCCCACATGGTGGACCAAGGGCACCCGCATGAGGGAGAACAAGGCTCGCTCCTCAGCCCGAGCTGGGGAGATGAGGCACCGGAAACCGAGCTCTTCCAGGAGCCTCGAGACGGTCCCACTGGTCACGCCGGGGGCGACGATTATCGGGTACTGCTACTTCCTCAAGAGCAAACATACGCTAACCATAGGTCACAGGAGGTACAGGTCGCCACGACGAGCGGCTGCCCGCTCCCAGCCTCCTACCCCTCGGGAGGAGGCGCAGGGGATGCCGGAGAGGGGCAGAGATCCGACATCACCACCGCGGCGTCGGAGCAAAGGCGTTCTTAGGAGGTAGGCCCTCTGGGGAGACGCCTCGGGGCCTGCCTTCAAGGAGGACCCGTGGTCGTCGAGGGAACCGCTGGCGACCGCTCTACCCCATCGGCGGCGTCCTGGTTTCCGATTGTCGTTGATGGCACTAGAGCGTGGCGCAAGGTGGGGCCCTCGTCTGGCGATATGAAGCAAGGCCGGTACCTGTGAAGAAGGCCCGGTGCCTGTGAAGCTCGCCGCCCCGTGACACTCTCAAGTAATAATGAGTGGGGCTGTACACGCCCCGGAGTCTCAGGGGTGCCGGCCTCAGGCCCTGGGGCTCCCTCCCACGCCCAGTGGCAGCACTTAGCTCCGCGCTGGTGAGAAGACGTCCAAGACTAGACTACGTGCCGGACGTGGCTTTTCTTCTGCTTTCATTGCCTTTCCATTTGGTTGTCGCTTTCCCCCGCTGGATTTAAGTTGGATTCGAATTTGAGATTTGTGTGTGTTCGGGGAAGGGGTGCTTAGTCTCGTTCGAGCAAATCTCTCGCGTTTCGGTTACCACTCTGCCTCAGCTGCCTCCCTCGCGAGCCCCTCATGAGCCGGGCCAGGCCTAGCTTGCTAAGAGCCCAGCCGCCGCCGCGTCCTCTCCGGAGGGTTTTTACTGCAGATCCTACGGATTCGATCAGGAGACACTCGGATCACCATAGCCTCCCACAGGCTATCTAAGGGCGCGTACGAAACAAAGGTAAATCAGCCAACCAGCACGTCGCTTGGCCAACCACTTGGCGCGGGCGTATGGGCGATGTAACACCTGCTAATACGATGAACACAAGTTTTACATGAGGGGCTCCTCCCAAAATGCTCTCACAGCCATCGTGCCAAAACCTGAGTTCTATTCACGCAGGTAATGGAACAGGGACAATACATAATCAGTCGGATAAATCCCCAATGCGCCCTCGTGAGCGCCTCCCGAGCCGTTGTTGGCGTCGCTGGCCTCGCCACATCGTCTGCGTGGCCATCGGCGGCGTCTGGGTCAGCCCACCACGCCGCCATCGGGCGGCCACGACCACGCCGTCGTTGTCCGAGCGAAGGCCCCGACGAGAGCATCCACATTGTCTTCCACCCAAGGCGCCAGGTCGCCCGGACGGCTCGGGAACTGGGGCGATGGCTGCGCCAAAGTCGGGCGGGGGTCCATGTTCGAGATGGCTGAAGTGGGGGTCCCCAGACTTGCTCGCCGCGCCCACAACAGTGGTTAAGACAAAGAGCCGCACGGCCCATCTTCATCAACAAGGCATCCAAGACCCTCGCGAGGGTCCAAGCCTCGCGAGGCGGACGGCATAAGACCTCCTCTAGAGTGGCCTAGCCAGGTAGGGTCACGAGGAGCGGAGATATCAAGGTGGAGCAAACCTCACGAGGCTCTCGTGACGTAAGCCATGATGAACGACACCAGACGGGCGCCAGCGCGTGCAGCGTCCTTATTTCCTCTTTGGTGCTAAGGAGGCCAGGGCAGGTGAAGAGTACCGAGGCATCAAGCAAGGGTTGCTATATTGGTGCAACGAGACCAAGACTAGGAGGACGGCAAGACGGAGGTCATCGTGGAGCCCAAGACGGCGTCACCACCAGAGCTTTTCGCAGGCGAAGACCGCTTTTGTCAGGATAGCTTGTACTAGCTGTCCCCCTTCAAATTTGCCCGCCATTGTTGGCTCCCTTCCCGCTCGATATTTGGGAAGAGGACTAGGCCCTATATAAGTAGAGCTAGCCACCATAGTAGGGGCATCTCATCTTAACCTGATCCAACCCGATCGAGAGCCTACCCACAAGAACACCTCAACCTCAGGAGGTTGTTCTTCCCTTGTACTATTCATCATCAGCCCTAGAGGCAATCCACCACCACCACATTGGAGTAGGGTATTACACCACAACGGTGGCCCGAGCCTGTATAAACCTCGTGTCTTTCTGTGTTGCGAGTTCGACGAGTTCATCCGCGAGATCTTAGCGAGCTAGGGCGTAGATCGATAGGAGGGAAAGACTTCGCGTGCACCCAAGTGTTCGAACCTTAAGGGTTTGCCGGAACCCCACATCCGACAAAGGTTGCTGCCGACGAGGCCGCCAAGGACACACATGAAGAGGCCGCCAAGGGTCTACCAGGGAGGCCAACAAGGAGACCGGTGACCGTACTAACGGCATCCCAGCCACAGGAGCGCCTGGTGCTACACTGGTCCCGGAGTCCTCAGCTGGTGGGGAGACGGTGGTCGATGACCAACTGTCCACCTCCGAAGCCCCCACCTCGAGCAGATACCTGAAGATCAGCGACGATTTGTTTGTTAGCATTCCGGGGACGGCAAGCACCGAAGCGCCCGCCGAGGGGGGGTGACGAAGAGGTCATTGCCGCCGTCGGGCTCACAGTCGTCGACGAACTGTGCACCAGCAGTTGCGGCTCCAAGGAGGACCAGCTCCTCCAAGCCATGAGCAGCAGCTTTTAGAAGCTTCAGGCGCTTCACCGTGCCCGCAAGGAGAAGCTGGACTCTAGGATGGTAGTCGTCGATGCGGCAGAGGCAAATTTCTAGGAGCGTGTCAGGCAGACGCAAACCTAGTTTGCCGAGGCCCGGCAGGAGCTGAAGACCAGCCAGGAGTAGCTGAGCGAGCATTGTAATGAGCTCCTCCTTAAGCAGTCTGACATTGAGAAGGCTCAGGAGGAGGCCGCCGCGCAGGCCACCAAGGACGACACCCAACTGAGGGAGCGTTGTGTCCTGCTCGACGCTCAAGAAGAGGACCTTGCCGCTCGCAAAGGGGCGCTTGCCGCCAAGCTCCGCGGCAAGGATGAAGAAATTGAAAAGCTTGTCGCGCAGCGGACCCAGGAGCTGGAGTAGAAGCATAAGTACGCACTCGACGCTCTTGTCCTGGATCATGTCGGCAAGCTGAAGGAGGCCGTCGATGCCGCCGAAGCCGTAGAGGCCGCCAAGAATGAGCTGGCCGGCAAGATGGAGAAGCTAGAGGTGGAGCTTGTCGGTGTTCTGGGAACGGGTGTCCCCAGACTTGCCTGCCTGCGGCCCACGGCGTGGCTATGCTGGCGGGCCTATGCGGCCCATCTTCACCAACAAGGCATTCAAGACCCTCGCGAGGGGCCAAGCCTCGCGAGGCGGATGATACAAGACCACCTCAGGAGCAACCTCTCCCGGCAGGCTCGCGAGGAGCAGAGATATCAAGGCGGGGCAAACCTCGCGAGGCTCTCGTGACGTGAGCCATGACAACCGGCACCTGGCAGGCGCCAGCGCGCGCAGCATCCTTGTTTCCTCTTTGGTGCTAAGGAGGCAGGCGTAGGCGTGGAGTACCAAGGCATCAGGAAAAGGTTTCCATATCGCTGCAACGAGACCAAGACTAGCAGGACGGCAAGACGGAGGTCACCGTGGAGCCAAAGACGGTGTCACCACCAGAGCCTTTTGCAGGCGAAGACCGCTTTTGTCAGGATAGCTTGTACTAGCTGCCCCCTTTCAAATTCGCCCGCTGTTGTTGGCTCCCTTCCCGCTCAATATTTGGGGAGAGGACCAGGGCCTATATAAGTAGAGTTAGCCACCACAGTAGGGAGGTCGATCCGACGAATTCTCATCCACAAGTCCACAGAGCACAAGAACACCCCAACCTCAGGAGGTTGTTCTTCCCCTTGTACTTTTCTTCATCAGCCCAAGAGGCAATCCACCACCACACACTCGAGTAGGGTATTACACCACAATGGTGGCCTGAACCAGTATAAATCTTGTGTCCTTCCATGTTGTGAGTTCGTCGAGTTCGTCCGTGAGATCTTAGCAAGCTCGGGCGTAGATCGGTAGGAGGGAAAGAACTTCGCGCGCACCCTAGAGTTCGAACCTTAATGGTTTTGCTGGAACCCTATCTCCGACATTTGATGCGCGAGGTAGGGGTGCGCCGTAGCTTCCCTTCCGTCCATTCGTTGCTCTGTCGCTCCATCGTCGCCATGGCGGATGCTCGCCGCGCTCGAGCTGAGCGACGGGCTGCTCTCACCGCCCGCGTTTCTTAGACGGCTCCCGTCGGTGGGCCACCTCGTCGTTCTCCGTCTCCTGCCGCCAACGCCGCCACTGGCCCGGCGGGGAACGAGCAACAAGCATCCTCGCTGCACCCCTCGGTGTGGCAGGACGGCCGCACCGCCACTCCATCGCTGACCCCGACCGGTTCCTCATCTCACGCACGTCGCGCTCCCATGGACGCACAGGCCGCGCTCCTCATGGCGAACGAGCTCCTGCGCTATCGCCCGGTCGACGACCTCTATGAGGACTGGCTCGACCGCGTCACCGAACTTGTCCGTGCCGCAGGAGGCTCCCCGGCGCCGTCCCACTCTCTGTCTCGTCCTCCGCCAGCCACGGGTGGTGTGGCTTATGGAGCACCTCCACCACCTCTGTCCCAAGATTGTGCCTTGGCACCAAGGCGCGCGGCCCCACAACGTGATCCACCGTGCCCAGTGCCCGCGCGCGAAGAGAGAAGCTGCCAAGAAATTCCTCGGCCACATGAAGTTGCACCTGCGCTCCCCGCACCACCTCACCGAGACCACGCGCTACCGGCGGTAGCGGCACGCGGACCTCACCAAGACCAAGCTCCACCTCCGAAACGGGCCCCGGCAACCACGGCTGGCTGTCGTGCCTTCACCCCCGAGCTGCGTAGCGTCGCTTAGCCAGGCAAGTTCAAGTCGGACCTGCCTCCTCGCTACGACGGCACCGCCGACCCCGCGGAGTTCCTGCAGCTCTACGAGCTGAGCATCAAAGTGGCCAGCTCCGGGTGCAGAGGAGATGAAAGCCATGGCCAAGGACGTGAAGCGCAAGGAAGCGGTTGTGCTCGCAGCGGAGCCGGGCACCAAGCGGGACAGAGACCAGCCCGAGTCATCCAAGGGCAGCCGACCGTTTTTGCGCCTTCCACAACCTGAACACCCACAACACCAGTGACTGTCAAGAGCTCAGAGCCATTCGCTAAGGACACTTCAGTCGACGCCCCGAGCGCAGCGACCGGGGCTACGGCCGAGGAGGAGGACGTGGAGGCGGACGCTAGGACGACCATGGCCCGCGCCAGGAATGGTGCGATAGGCCTTGTGATGACCGCTGGCAGGACCATGTTCGCGAGGGCACCTGGAGGGACCAGCCTCGTGAGGATTGTCCATAGAGCAACGCCGGTCTTCCCCCGCTGCCGCCACCACCAAGAAGGAACGACGATCACCATCAGGACGCGGGGGCTGGGGGCTTCCAGGAGCCGCGTGCTATCGCCTGCTTCTTGGGCAGCGCTCAGGCCCCAGCCTCTTAGCGCATCTTCAGACAGTTCGCTCGTGAGGTGAATGCAGTCCTCCCCAAGCTCGAGGCCACGTGCCCGCTCAGGTGATCCCAGTGTGCCATCACCTTCAACTCGGCAGATCAGCTTAAGTGCGCAGCCACCGCGGGCGCTCTCCCAATGCTTTGTTCACCAGTCATCGGCAATGTGCAATTTACCAAGACCCTCATAGATGGTGGCGCAGGGCTCAACGTCCTATCCGTCGACACGTTTGACAACCTCCAAGTCCCGTATGAACAGCTTCAGCCTACCAAGCCTTTCTCAGGAGTGACCGACGGTTCCACCACACTGATAGGGCAGGTCCGCGTGCCTGTCACCTTCGGGGAGCGCAAGAACAACCACACCGAGCTCATCGGCTTCGATGTCGCGCACATCCACCTTCCATACAATGCCATCCTCGGGTATCCGGCCCAGGCCAAGTTCATGGCAGTCACCCATCACGGCTACAACGTCCTCAAGATGCCGGGAAGCGGCGGAATCATCACGGTCCCATGTGAAGAGAGAGATGCGGTGTGCTCCCTCGAGCGCGCCTTCCAAGCTGCAGCAATCGATGACCCCGACAGCAAAGGCGAGGGCCCTCCCGAGGCTCTCCCCAAGAAGAAGAAGCAGCTGCACCGTGCAGGATCTCAGGAGGGTGGCGACGCAGCTGGAGCCTCGTCAGGATCAGCGCCCTCTCCAGGGACGCCTCCCTCCATCGCATAGGAAGGCGCGCCTGATAATCCCCAAGTGCGAGGAATCATCGTAGCACTCTCCAAAGGTGGAAGTGAGAAGTATGGAGTGTCGAACCCACAAGGGGCTAAAGGTAAGATCAATATTATCTCAAGCCCTCTCTGCCATCGATACAACTCTACGTGACCGAACGTTTGCTTCCAACTAGCAACGAGAAATAAAACTATGTTGTGGGTATGAAGAGGATAACTTTGCATGGTATCGGAGAGCTAAAACATAAAAGTAGGTGCTATTATAATAAGGTTGGAATATATTACCTAGTATTATAAATAGCGAGTGTGGAATAATGGTGGATCGATGTGCGGAATTGTCCTAGGCAATTGTTAACAAGACCGGTAATCATTATTGCAGTTTCATATGAGGGAGAGGCATAAAATACTTTCTCTACTTGGATCATATGCACTTATGATTGGAACTCTAGCAAGCATCCGCAACTACTAAAGATCATTAAGGTGAAACCCAACCATAGCATTAAAGCATCAAGTCCTCTTTATTCCCATACGCAACAATCCCTCTTACTCGGGTTTGTGTTTCACCACTCACCAACCCACTATAAGCGAATCATGAACGTATTGCAACACCCTACAGCTGAATCCCTCACGCTATGCCGACACGGAGAGCACCATAGGACAGCATCAAAGTAAAACATACAACTCATACCAATCTAGATCATCAATCAACCCAAAGACAAAAGATATCTACTCAAAACATCATAGGATGGCAACACATCATTGGATCATAATATGTGGAATAAGGCACCATGTTCAAGTAGGGGATTACAGCGGTGTGCGGGAGAGTGGACCGCGTAAAAGAGATGAGGATGATGATGTTGATGAAGACAATCACCGTGGCGATGATTCCCCTCCCGGTGGCACTCTGGCGCCACCGGAAGAGAGGAGGAGATGTTCTCCCCCTTGTGCTTCCTCCTCCATGGCCTCCACCTTCTGGTCCTTGGCCTTCATGGTGATGAAGACCTCCGGATACTCCTCCATGGCCACCGGTGATGATGGTCCCCTCCGGCAGGGTGCCGGAGAGGGCCTAGATTGATTTCTCGTGGCTACAGAGGCTTGCGGCCACGGAACTTCTGATCCAATCTCCGTTCTAGAAGTTTTAGGGTACGAGAGTATATATGGGTGCAAGAGGTATGTCGGTGGACTTCCGGGCTGGCCACGAGGTAGGGGGGCGCGCCCCAGGGGGGTGGGCGATCCCCCCACCCTCGTGGGCAGCCCGGGACTCCCCTGGTGAGCTTCCTGCACTCCATGGGCTTCTTCTCGTCCAAAAATAGGTTCCATGGAGTTTGTGTCTTTTGGACTCCGTTTGATATTCCTTTTCTTCAAACACTTGAAATAGGCAAAAAACAAAGAATGGCTGGGCCTCCGGTTAATAGGTTAGTCCCAAAAATAATATAAAAGTGGATAATAAAGCCCAATATTCCCCAAAATAGTAGATAATATAGCATGGAGAAATAAAAAATTATAGATACGTTGGAGACGTATCAGCCATCCCCAAGCTTAATTCCTGCTCGTCCTCGAGTAGGTAAATGATAAAAAAAGATAATTTTTGATGCGGAATGCTAGTGAGTGCTTAAGTTTGATCAATGATAATTGCAATCACTTTTTCTGGCATTATTACATATCATAACAATAGCTCATCTCATAAAACTTTTCATGATCAAGTAACGAGCAATTCACAAGTTTAAAGCATGGATCATAAACTTCTTGAAAACTAACAAACAATATCCTCAGTCATCAAACAATTGCAATTCATCCTACTTTCAGGAAGAGTCTATGTCAGAGCTTTGATTTAGCAAACTTCACATACTCAACTACCTTTTAATCTTTCACAATTGCTAACACTCACGCAATACTTGTGGTTATGGAGTTTTAATCGGACACAGAGAAAGATAGGAGCTTATATTTTTGCCCCACAACCTTTTACCTCAAGGGTAATGTCAACAATAATAACTCATGCTCCCCTACATCCAATTAGATATATATATCAGATTCTTTCCAACATGCTGGGCTTGCCAAAGGATAAAATGAAAAAGGAAAGGTGAAGATCACCGTGACTCTTGCATAAGGTAGAAGATAATAATAAAAGATAGGCCCTTCGCAGAGGGAAGCAGAGGTTGCCATGCGCTTTTATGGTTGGATGCATAAAATCTCAATGCAAAAGAACTTCACTTTATATTGCCCCTTGTGATATGAACCTTTATTATGCAAATACGCTTATATTACTTCCACATCACAAGATCGTATAAAGCTTATTTCTCCCACACCAATCAATCATACATATTTAAAGCATTTTTTATTGCTTTGCACCGATGACAACTTACTTGAAGGATCTTACTCAATCTATAGATAGGTATGGTGGACTCTCATGGCAAAACTGGTTTAAGGATTTTGGAAGCACAAGTAGTATCTCTACTTTGTGCTGAGAAATTTGGCTAGCATGAGGGGGAAAGGCAAGCTCAACATGTTAGAGGATCCATGACAACATACTTTATCTCAGATATAAGAAAACAATAACTCATTACGTTGTCTTCCTTTTCCAACATCAACTCTTTAGCATGTCATATTTTAATGAGTGCTCCCAATCATAAAACATGTCCACAATAGTATATTTATATGTGAAACCTCTCTTCCTTCAATATTCTTTCATGAATTGTTCAAGTGAGCAATTCTATGTTTGCTAACTTCCAATAAGTTTAACTACCCATACTTATTATGTGTGAAGTCATTACTCCCCATGTTATAAGCATACGAAACTTATAAAAATTCAGATTTATGACATTCAATTTATTCAACCATTTACTCATAGGATATACGTGAAGCACATGAGCAATTGACAAACTACTCCAAAAGATATGAGTGAAGAACACTGAGTAGTCAAATAATTAACTAGCCATGGGAGGATTATTTTTCATTTAGTATTTCAGATCCAATGATTTTATTCAAACAACAAGTAAAATCAAAAACACGCTCCAAGCAAAAACACATATCATGTGATGAATAAAAATATAGCTCCGAGTAAAGTATACCGATAGTTTTGAAGACGACAGAGGGGATGCCTTCTGGGGCATCCCCAAGCTTAGGCGCTTGAGTCTTACTTGAATATTACCTTGGGGTGCCTTGGGCATCCCCAAGCTTAGGGTCCTTCCACTCCTTATTCTCCTCATATCGATATCTCACCCAAAACTTGAAAACTTCAATCACACAAAACTTAACCAAACCTCGTGAGATAGGTTAGTATGATAAAGAGCAAACCATGCACTTGGGTACTGTCAAAGACAAGGTTCATAATTGTTCTCACACAATTTCTACTGTACCATATCATTTCTACAATTTATATTGAAGAATATAAGCCATAGAATCTAGAAAACAAGCAAACTATGCAATGAAAACAGAATCTGTCAGAAACAGAACAGTCTGTAATGATCTGAACAATAACCCTACTTATGCTAATCCACAAACTATGAAATAAATTGGTCGACGTGAGGAATTTATCTATTAATCTTCTGCAAAAAGAATCAACTCAAAAGCACTCTTCTGTAAAATTGACATATATTCTCGTGAGCGCAAAGTTTCTGTTTTTTACAGCAAGATCACATTAACTTTAACCCAAGTCTTCCCAAAGGTCTTACTTGGCACTTCATTGAAACAAAATCTATAAAACATGATTACTATAGTGGATTAATCATGTAGACACACAAAAATAGCAAGGGTAAATATTGGGTTGTCTCCCAACAAGCGCTTTTCTTTAATGCCTTTTAGCTAGGCATGATGATTTCAATGATGCTCACATAAAAGATAGGAATTGAAGCACAAAGAGAGCATCTTGAAAATATGACTAGCACGTTTAAATCTAACACACTTCCTATGCCTAGGGATTTTGTGAGCACACAACTTATAAGAACAACAATCAACTAGCATAGGAAGGCAAAACAAGTATAACTTCAAAACTTTAAGCACATAGGGAGGAAACTTGATATTAATACAACTCCTACAAGCATGTGTTCCTTCCTCATAATAATTTTCAGAGGCATAATGGATAGAAACTGTCGATGTACTAGAGTAGGGGTACCCTAGTATCCCGAACTTGTGCACGGGCAGTTGCAGCCCCCCGCGGCAAGGCTTACCAGGTGACCGCCAAGGTCCTCCGTGGTTCCTGTGGAGCCATTCAAGAACAAAGTATTCAAGCCAAGGAGACAAGGCCCGGCAAGAGGAGCTTGCCGGGAAGGCCACCCAAGGCACCTAGGAGACAAGGCCCGGCAAGAGGAGCTTGCCGGAAGGCCCGATGAGCGACAAGCTTCGGACGCGACAAGACAACAACCATGCAAGGCGCTTGCCGCGCAGACCACCACTCTATACTGCGCTTCCAGCACATCCACTAACGTGTCGCCTGACCTTTCGGTAGCGCTGCGTGGCGAGAGGTCATGCAGCCACGGCGAGGTGCCAAGCGGCGCCGACAAGATTGCCATCGTGGCAAGCGGTGGCGCCCCGACGCTCCTCGTTTGCACTTTTAGAGGCGGCGTGACGGGCATTTAATGCCTTTGTCCCTGCCGTCGTGGTTAGGTATGATACATCGTACCTTTGTACAAGTAGCTGTACCAACCACTCCTTTTCCATTTTACCCTTGTCTCGTTGCCACACCGTCGGAGACCCTTGAGCATATAAAAGGAGGCCCATGCATAGCGTGAGGAGGTTCCTCCCCCACGCCGGGTCTCGTTAGCAGCTCGTGTGTCTTGTAGCACTCAAGCGCTCCCGAGCAAGAACTCAATACACCTAGACATGCAGAGTAGGAGTGTTATCTCTCCGGAGAGCTCCGACTGGGTAAACCTCTCGTGTGCTTCGCCTCGATCTGTTCTTCGTCGACCTCCGCTCCCGCCGAACCGAAGGGGCTCGGTCCGCCGGTCCCATAGGTGCTCGTGGGTCGATCACTGCGCCCGACATCTTTGGCGCGCCGGTAGAGGCGTCGAGATTGTGTGAACCTGATCCGGCGTCCACACGAGCTAGATCTTCATCATCTTCATCGACATGCCACCGAAGAAGAAGGCTTCGGCGGCAGACGCTCCGTCCGCGTCGAATACACCACCACCGGAGCAAACGGGTGGTGGGGTAGATGTCGGCGGAAGAATGGACGTCGACGGAGGAGCCCACGGTGCTGCCAAGTCCAAGGACAAGGCTGCGCAGACCTCGGCGTCCGTACATGCACCGCGCCCGTCTCAGGAGGCGCGAGATCGACATCGTCATGGCATTCACAACGCCATACGTTCGTTGGACCAAGATCGAGCTGGAGGATCTCGGGATGCTCAAGACCAGCATGCACGCCAACATCTTTGGCGCGAAGCGAAGGCACGGTCGCTGGATGAGATATCGCTCCTTCTAACATAGTTAGAAGTCCGAGCATATCCGCTCCTCGCGCCGTTCGCCATCGCCACCCACCACTCCAGCAGAAGCTTTGGCGAGAGCTCAACTGCTCTGGATTACCCTCCAACAGCCGACAAGGTTGATGAATGGAGGGCCACCATTCAGAGTCTCATCGGCTTTGCCAACGGCAACGCTCCGCGGCAGCCGAGTGCATCGCTGCAGCGGCAAGACCCCCAAGCACGAGTCGGTGGTGACGAAACTGGTGGGGGTGCAACCACCATGCACTCTCCGCCCCGAAGGCCAAGATCGCCGACTCGCCGGATCCACCTCGACAGCGACTCCACCGCACCATCGGATCCACGAGCTCGTCGCGATCAGCGCCAAGTTCTTCACGAACGACAAAGAAGAAGACGCCGAACTTCGCATCGGCGCCAAGAGAAGCGCCGGCGTCAATCCGACCAGAGCGCTGGGCCCTCTCTGTCGACATGCATGCGCCGAAGAACCAGCGACTTGTCAGACTGTGATGAGGTTGCCCTGCATTCACTCGTGAGCTGCGGCAAGTCCAAAGGCCCAAGAAGAAGAATTTCAAGCCGATGTACCAGAAGTACGACGGTAAGACGCATCCGTCGGAGTTCCTCAGCATCTACACCATCGCTGCAAGCTGCCGGGGCGAGACGACAAGATCCTCGCCAACTACTTCCGCTGGTGCTCAAGCCCAATGTCGATCCTGGCTCATGCACTTGCCGGACAACTCCATATCCTCTTGGGCAGATCTATGCCATCGGTTTGTCGGCGCCTTTTACAGCGGCCACAAGCCCCATGGCCAAGAAAGCGACCTTCATCTGCTGCGCCCGAAGGAAGGAGAGCCCCTCGCAAGTATATTCAAAGATTCAGCCGTGTACAAAGCACAACATCCCAGATGTCCACCCCGCCGCAGTAATCAAGCGTTCCATCGTAACGTGGGAAACCGTAGGATGCGGGAGGAGATGGCGATGTGCAAGATCAGAGACGTCAGTGAGCTATACGCCCTGGCCGACAAGTGTGCACGTGCTGAGGAAGGGAGGAGACTCCCCGGAGAGAATACTGAAGCAGGAGGATCTGATAGTGAGGAGACCGCTCCGGCAAGGAAGAACCAGCGGCGGAGCAACAGGAAGAAGAAAGGCAAAGATGTACTAGTTGTTGAGCAGTCCAACAACGGAGGTGGCGCCAAGAAAGCCAAGGCTGGTAGCTCCGGCAAGGAGGTTGCTGCTGGCACCAACTGCCAGGCTGTGGCGGTCGCCGACAAGCAGGACGGCTCCAACAAACAGTACTGCAAGATCCACCGCACCAAGGGCCATGACCTCCAGAGCTGCAAAAAGGTCGAGCAGCTTGTCGAGCAGCAGAAGGCTGAATACGAGCGACGCGACAAGGAGAAGGCCCAGGAGGGTGTTGGAGGAGCTAGCAAGAAACGTCCTGGCCGAGGAGGACGCCGCGGCAAGGCCAAGCAGCGGCAAGGAGACATTCCTCCCCGCGGCCGCGACAAGGATGAAGACGACGACGATGAAGACATGGATGATGACGAGACCGATGAGCAGGAGTTCCAGAAAGCCACAGAGGTCCTGTGCGTTGACGGCGGTGCTTCTCTGCATACTTCACACCGCCAGCTCAAGCAGTGGATGCGGGAAGTCAATGCGGCGTAACCATCCATCGAGTCACGCAAGCCTCTCGAAATGGTCCAAGACGCCTATCATCTTTGATATTGAGGACCACCCTGATCGGCGTAATCGCGGTCGGGTGCTTGCCGATGTTGGTTTCACCAACTATCCGCAACCTCAAGGTCACTAAGATGCTAGTTGACGGCCGGGGCGGCTTGAACCTGATCTCCTCCGCGGTGCTCCAGAAACTCCAGATCCCTGATGGCGAGCTCGAAGAGACCGACACATTCCAAGGAATCAATCCGGGAAGGAGCAAGCCGAAGGGAAAGATCACGTTGCCGGTGACATTTGGCAGCGAGTGGAACTTCAAGACTGAGAGGGTCACTTTTGATGTTGCTGACTTTCCATTGCCTTACAATGGGATACTTGGCCGTCCAGCACTTGCCAAATTCATGGCAGCCTCTCACTATGCATACAACATGCTAAAGATGCCAGGCCCGATAAGTGTCATCTCCGTCCTGGCGACAAGAAGGATGCTCTTATCTGCGCCGACAAGATCTACCGGAAGCAAAGAATGCAGCAGACATAAGCCACTTGCCGCTGCAGCTCCCGGGGCAAAGAAGAAGACCAAGTCCGGCAAGAGCTCTGATGCCCACTCCGGTAAGCGCACCTCTTCGGAGTGCTGCGCTACCGTCGAGGATGCACCATCGAGCTCCACCGGCAAGTGTAAGAAGACGATGGCTGCTCCACCAGAGACCAAGAGGGTGCCCGCCAAGGAGGACGACCGGTGGTACCTTCACCATCGATTGCCACTCTCGACCCTAAATAGGAAGGCGGCGCTGTTGCTTTCCTGCGGGCGAACGCTCTACGTGTTTGCGTGGCAACCGTCGACATCCCGGTGTTCCCTGTGAAAGTAATTGAGCACCATCTTGGCGTTTGTCCTCATGCGCGCGCCCGTCAAGCGTAAAGTCGAGGAAGCAAGCGGTGGGCGCCAATAATTCATCGCAGAAGAAATCAAGAAATTGGAAGCAGCAGGCCTTGTCGAGAGGTGCTCCATCCCTACGTGGTTGGCCAATCCTGTAGTTATGCATAAGGCAAGCGGGAAATGGAGGCTTTGTATCGACTTTCATCGATGTCAATAAAGCTTGTCCCAAAGACCCATTTCCCTTGCCGCCGCATCAACCAGATTGTTGACTCCACGGCCGGATGTGATTTGCTTTCATTTACGGATGCATACTCGAGGATATCATCAGATCTTCATGGCGTAAGAGGATGAGGAGAAGACCGCATTCATCACTCCATGTGGCACATAATTGTTTGCACGGATGCCTTTCGGATTAAAGAATGATGGTTCAACATTTGCAAGAGTAGTCCATGACGCTTTTGAGCCGCAATCGCACGTAAATGTGGAAGCCTACATGGATGACATAGTGGTCAAAAGCAAGGACAAGGCAACTCTGATTCAAGATTTAGACGAAACCTTTGCAAATCTGCGCAAGATCAACCTCAAGCTCAACCCCGAGAAGTGCGTGTTTGGAGTCCCTTCCGGCAAGCTTCTCGGGTTCTTCGTGGTCTCAGGGAATTGAAGCCAATCCCGACAAGATCAAGGCCATTGAGCAGATTGAAGCACCAAAGCGCGTCAAGGATGTCTGAAGGCTTGCGGTTGCGTAGCTGCTCTCGCAGGTTTATCTCTAGGTCTGCTGGCTGGCGCCCTGCCATTCTTCAAAATTCTGAAGAAGGCAGGTCCGATGCAATGGACTCCGGAAGTGGAGGCTGCGCTGCAGGACTTGAAGAGATACCTGTCCTCCACTCCAACACTTGTCGCACCTAAGCCACAAGAGAAGTTGCTGCTATATATAGCGGCAACCAATCAAGTGGTTAGTGCTGCGTTAGTACCGGAGAGGGAGGCGGATGATGAGCTAGCAACCATGGCAGATGCATCCAGCGACAAGCAGGGGGCTTCACCGGCAAGCTCTGGTCCCGACAAGGACGGATCTGCGCAGACGCATGAGAAGATGCAGAAAAGAATGGTGCAGCGCCCAGCTTTACTTTGTCGGTTCCCTTATGCGAGGGCTAGGTCAAGGTACTACGGTGTGCAGAAATTGCTTCGGCCTCCTCATGGCCTTGAGAAAGCTACGCCCATTACTTCCAGCACATGAGATCACGATGCGTCACTCGTTTTCCGTCAAGAGGATACTGCAAAATCCAGAGGCAACAGCAGGATTGTCGAGTGGGCATCAGAATCATCAAGCTTTGGCCTCAAGTTTGAGAGCACTTCAACTATCCAAAGCGAGCATTGGCGGAGTTCATAGCAGAATGGACGCCAACACAAGATGAAGAAATTCCGAAACAAGCATCCCGTCAAGGAAGCAAGCAAAGAGTGGCTGATGTACTTTGATGGTGCCTTCTCACGCAAAGGCGCCCGGTCTTGGCGTGCTACTTGTTGCACCCACCGGAGAGCACCTCAAGTACGTAGTCCAGATGCACTTTCCCAAGGAGCAAGCAACAAACAATACTGCAGAGTATGAAGGTTTGCTTGCCGGCCTCAGGATTGCAGTAGACCTTGGGATCAAGAAGCTCATTGTCAGGGGTGACTCACAGCTTGTCATCCGCCAAGTGAACAAGAATTATCAGAGTCCGTTGATGGAAGCTTATGCTGATGAAGTGAGGAAGCTTGGAGAACACTTTGACGGCCTACAGATGGAATATATTCCAAGAGCTCGTAACGACATTGCCGATGGCTGTCAAAGTGCGCCGCACTTAAGTTACACAATGGAACCAGGGATTTTTGTGCTCAAGTCGACTCAACCGTCAGAACTCCATCAATCGGACAGAGCAAGAAGAGGAAGTTGATTTCTGGTGACTATCTTCCCGGCAGAGCTCCCGAAGCCGCCGCCAAGAAGGTCCTCAAGATCAACACCAGCTTGATCGAGGAGCGATCTGCTCGACAAGCCCTAGGGTTTGTTTACGTTGAAGCGAGGCGCTCCCGACAAGTTTTGCTCCGGCAAGCTTGCGGGAACGTCAAGCCCGGCTGAGCCGCAGGTTCTCGCCGTAGAAGCGGATGTTCCCGCAGCAGCAGATGTGCCTTTAGTCCTTGTTGTCGAGCCGCAAGCTCCAGCATGGGCACAGCAGATTGTCCATTTCCTTTAGACAGGAGAACTTCCTGAAGAGCAAGAAGCGGAAAGAGTAGCCCAGCAGTCAAGTATGTACCAGTTTGTCGACAACACACTATACAGAAGGAGACTCAACGGTGTGAAATTGAAGTGTATTCACCGGGAAGACGGACAAAAGCTGTTGGCAGAGATACATGGAGGCATATGTGGTCACCACATCGGCGCTAGAGCACTTGCCCAAAGCATTCCAAAGAAGGTTTCTTTTGGCCAACAGCCTCCGTGATGCAATCGCACAAGTAACCAAGTGTGAAGCGTTCGGTTCCATTCCAAGCAGATACACCAGCCAGCTCAAGCTCTCCAGACGATCCCTTTATCCTGGCCATTTTCGTCCAGGGCTCGACATCCCAGCCCCTTTCCCGAGCTGTCGGGGCTTTGAGTACTTATGCGTTGTAATCGACAAGTTCACAAAGTGGCCGGATGTGGAAGCGATGAGGAAGGTGACAAGGTCGGCAGTCAAGTTCTTCAGGTCGATTGTTTGCCGTTTCGGAATCCCTAACAGGATCATCACCGACAACGGCACGCAATTCACGAGCCGCACCTTCATGCAGTACGTCCAAGATCTTGGCGCCAAGGTTTGCTTCACTTTTGTTGCTCATCCGAGAAGTAACGGTCAAGCGGAGAGGGCAAATGCTGAAGTGCTGCGCGGGCTCAAGGCCAGAACTTTCGACAGGCTGCACAAGTGCGGAAGAAATTGGATTGAGGAGCTGACGGTGGTTCTTTGGTCGATCAGGACAACGCGAAATCGAGCCACTGGCCAGACACCTTTCGCTCTAGTCTATGGAGCAGAGGCAGTTCTCCCCACGGAACTCGTATACGGATCACCTCGAGTGCTCGCTTATGATGAGCTTGAGCAAGAGCAGCTGTGACAAGATGACGACCGCTCCTTGAGGAGGATCGTCTTTCAGTTGTAATGAGCTGCTCGATACCAAGAAGCTTTGCGCCGCTACCATAGCCGCAGTTAATGCCGAAGTCTCGAGGAAGGCGACCTTGTTCTTGGCGCATTCAGTCCGCCAAGAATTCCAACAAGTTGACGCCTTGAAGTGGGAAGGCCCTTACCGGGTGAAACGAGTCACTAGGCCTCAAGGCTGTCCGCCTTTGAGACCGAAGATGGCATTCCGTGAGCAACTCCTGGAACATTGAGCATCTTCGTAAGTTTTACCCGTGAGAAGCGGTTGCCGGAACCTGTTCCGGCAACCACCTTTTGTACAAGTCTTGCCGCTGTTGCATGTAATCCTTTGTACAAAGCCGGTATGCGCACCCGATGCATAAGTAAAGCTTAGCGTGCTTCGCACATCTTGTCAATTTCATGCTTTCTACTTCTATTTTGCATGTGTTATCTGACACTTTGTGTAGCACCTACCCCCGGTAAGCAATAACGAGCCATAAGGCTCCATATGTTTATTTTCTCTTCTTTCTCTTTCTCAAAGAACGGAAGGTTCCCTCACCCACAAGTTTGCCGGGGGGAAAGGAGAAGATAATGGTGTGGACCAAGCGTCGCTCAAGGAAGTCTAGCCTTACCGGGAAGCAAACGGCAGAAAAGCTAAGTTGCTAAAGTTTGAGCAATCAGTTTTAAATTTTTTAAGTTATCTTCCTCGAACGACCGTACTTTGTATGGAAAACCTGTGCGCGGAGGAACCAACTCATAGCTAGTTGCGCCCTTACTTTGTTTCGAGTCCGCTCAACAACTTAAGTGAGCTGCGACTAGTTGCGACAAGGTTACTTGTCGGAGCGGCACCGCCAAAGAAGGCTCAAGTCCCGCACTCAACATGTCTGGTGCTGCATAACAAGTTTCCCTAAAAAGCGCAGGGCAAAACATACAAAGGAAGGAATCAAGTAAAGGAAATAACATAGCAATTGCTACCCAAATAGAGTTATATTACAAGATAGTTTGTCGCAGCTCTAATAGATTGTTCTCATAACATGACCAGCAGCCGCAAGAAAAGAGAAAGCGGCGGCCTAATCTACGCGATCGCCCTCAACCCTCTTGATCCCGCTCACCCTGTCCACGATGGGTGCGACAAGGGTCTTGAGCGCCTCCACATCAGCATCCGGCGGCAAGGACTTGAGGACGTTGGTGAGGGTGAGGCCTGGGTTGCGGAAGGCCACCTTCATCAGCACCTTTTGAAGAGCTCCTCAGCAGATTTGGCGTGACTCCTCGGCCACCGCTTTGGGACTTCTTCCCGAGTCGCTGGAGGGCCGCCACCACGCCCTTGAAGAACAAGCTGAGCTTGGCGCTGGGTTGGAGGTGCTCGTCGGAGGAATATCCAAGATCCACCATCCCCTGCAAGGCCAGCCTCGTCGATGGCTGCAGCAACATTCACGAGACCCTCGGTCCAGTGCTCCACATTCTCCCTCAAGGCACTCTGGGCGGCAGCAACACTCGCTAGCAGCGCCTCGTCGGCCTTGATCTTCTCCTTCAAGGCCACCTCCTGCTCCCTGGCGCCGTCCAGTGTCTGAGTCAAAGTAGTTAGCTTCAACTCAAGATCTGCGTTGGAGTCCTTGGCGGTGCTGAGCTCCTTGCTCCTCTCGGCGAGATGGCCCTGCAGCTCGCCAAGAGTGTAGGCGTCCTTCTCGCGCTCGTGCTTGAGTGCAGCAAGCTCTCGCCGCTCTCCTTGAGATTGGCCTCCAAGCTGCGCCACCTTCGTCTCCAGCTCCTTCTTGGCGGCCTCGGCAGTGCGGCGGCATCCTTTGCTTCCTTGAGAGCCCCTGCCAAATGTTCTGCCGCGTAGCTAGATCCTCCTCATGGCTGTCAAGATAAACCTTCCTCTGTGCCAACTCGCCTTCCTGCAGATAGCTTCTCGGCAAGTCAGCTGTTGCTCCTCGGCTTCAGCCCTCTCGAGGAGGAAGGCTTTGCGCTCCTCGGCGAAGTTGCTCCGCTCCTCTAACAAGTCCCGGAGAGCTTCTGGTTGAGGCCCCGGAGCTCCTCCGCTTCTCGATGTCTGCTCCCGCCTTCGCGACAAGTGCTTCCCGGGATTCCAGCTTGGCTTGTCGGGCGCGGTAGAGCGACAGCAGCTTCCGCAGCAGCTGCTCCTCCTCAGACTCGCCGCTGCTGCTGCTTGGTGCGTCGACCAGCGTCAGTCCAGCGGAGGCGAGCAGCTCTTCATCGAAGGTTTCTCCTTCGGCCGGCGCCCTGGAGCTCGACGCCCATGGGAGCTTGATGAAGACGCCACCGCCGACCTTCAAATAGGCGCCGGGCTGGGGTCCGCACTGCAGCAGCGGCGGAGGGATCGGCGGTCGGCGTAGCGCCTGGCGCTCCTGCGGCCTCAGGGTCGTCAGTGCGATCGCGGACCTCGCCAGCTTCTGCAGCGACAAGCTTTATACTCTTCGCGGGCGGACTCGTCGGCGCCAGCTTCTTCTTGATGGCAGCGGCTGCGTCAAGATGTGCTGCGCGTCCTCCTCGCCGGCGACCTCGGTCTCCATTGGCTCTGTGGCGGATGGATGAAGAAAAGTCAAGCAAATATTCAAAAATAACACCAGAAGAAGAAGAACACAAGGGAAGTTTTCAAGCAAGAAGATTACCTGCGCTAGGGTCTGCAGTCATGGTCTCCGCCGCCAGGGGATCGCTGGTGCTGTCCCTTCCCGGAAAGTTGTCCCTTGCCGAAGAACTGCCCCTTGCCGGAGAAGTCTCCCTTGCCGGAGAACGCTCCCTCGCCAGGGAATCCTCCCTTGACGGTGTAATCGAAGAAGATGGCATGTCAGGAGCGGCTTCAGGGCACTCCTGGTGAGGCTGCTCTGCTCCTACACAAATCAGCAGTCAGATATCAGCAAAGAAAGAGCATCCATGCACGCTGAACAGCAGGAAGTAAACCATATACTTACGCTGGGGGCTGCACTGGGGGCTACTTTGAGGAAGAGTTGCCGCGTCCGGCAAGGTGGTCTCGGACGCGCCTCCTGCTGTCGCGGTGGGTTCGTCCTCGATGTCAATCACCGGGGCCTTGGCTCTCTTCGACGCTCTCTGGGCGGCGTCCTAAAAGGAATGGGTTCGTAATGAAGCAAATCAGATACAAGACAAACCAACAAGCCGAAGAACTACAAATGCTGCAAAGAATCTTACTCTTCTTCTTCCTCGTCGGAGCTAAGCGCGGAGAGGTCAAATTCTGGCCCGCCTCCAGTACGACGAGGCGGAGGAGTAGTTTCCCTTGGCCGCTTGGCGGGAGCAGAAGCGGTGGTCTGCGAAGGCCCCGCTCCAGTTGCCGCAGCGGCGTGAGGTGCTCCCGCGGCAACAGTGCTTGCCGCGGTGGAGCGCGTCGCGCGGCGCGGCGGCTGTTGACCCGTCTGCCGCCCCGCTACTTCTCCGGCCTTGCGGAGACGCCTTCTTGGTGGAGCAGGGGGCTCCGCTCGCGGCAAGCTGTTTGAAGGTGGGGAGGAGGCGCCCTCGGCGGGCTCGCTCGACTCAGCTTCAGGCTCGGCAAGCTCCTCCTCGCCGGCAAACTCCTTTCACTCGACAAGGCTTGGCGCCTCTGCTGCCTCTGCCTCCTCCACGGTGAAGCCGAACTTCCGCCCATGACAGCCCTGCCGCCCTCTTCCAACCTAGTGGCGATGCGCTGCATCTCATCATCGGTGGTGTCGCGGGTGAGGCCCCTCTGTTCATCGGGGCGGACCAGCATTTCTACCAGATTGTCAAAGAACTGCCGCACAACGTCATCTGCAGGCTCTTGCCAGGTTGGAACGATTCCATGCGAGTCGCACAATGGCATCATTGCACGGATGCGGTCAAGCGAGGAATTGTTGCACAATGAGCAACGCCCCTCGGCAACCTAAACATTTCTGGATGATCAGGATCGAGCTAGAACAGCTCCAAGAGCATTGCGTCAAGTTCCAAGACGGTGAAGTTGAAGTTGAGGCCTGGGCGCAGCCTCATGATATTTGCCGCGTTCTGAAACTCCCAGGCGGGTCTCCTCCTCTCCTGCAAGGGGCGATCTGGCGTCGAAGAAAGTCTCGCCAACGGTGTTTCACGGTGAGCCCGGCAAGTCTAAGGCGAAGGATTCGGGTGATCGCGATCTTCAGCCTAGCATCTTCCGGGGCCACGTTGCTCCAATCGTTGCCGCGCACTATTGGGGTTTAGTATTTGGGCGATGGCGGCTGCGGGTTCTCCTCGACAATCCAGCATCAATCCGCCCTCCATTCCTCCCATTTGCTATGGAGCTCTCCCTCCAGGTAGGCTTCCTTCTTGCGACCCTCAAGATCCAAGCGATTCCTCCGGCAAGAGGCTCCCCTCTCTCAACTCGAGGCATAAAGAAGTGGCGGAAAAGGGCTACGTTTGGATGGACTCCGACAAAGTTTTCGCAGAGATGTGCGAAAACTGCCATGGTCAGAACAACATTGGGGGTGAAATCAAGGAGGCGGAACCCGTAGGTGTTCATGATGTCACAAAAGAATTCAGAGAAAGGCGGGCAGAGCCCGTAGTAGAAGAAGAGCGCGAAGAAGGGATATCCGCTCGGAGCTAGTTCAGAGGCAGCAACTGGAAGTACCTTCGTGCGCGGATGCGCTCTCGTTTCCGTCGACCAGAAGAGGTAGTAGTTCTCCCTCAGCTCCCTCGCGAGCTGGGGAAAGATTGCCCGCTCCTTCCGCAGCGCCGCAAGCCGCTGCGCCTCGGCCGACTTCACGGCCTTCCCCTTGTCGGCTTTCGGAGCCATGGCGGAGGTGGTGAGGGAGATCGGCGGTGTTGGTGATGCTGGTGGCGATGGGGGGCGGAGCGCTGCTCTCTTTTCAGCCTTGGGAAGAAGGGGGAGCAGCAGAGGTTTTCTCGAGATTGGACAGCAACTGGCGAGATGGGCGGACTGCCCCTGTTTCCCCTGCTTATAAATAGGGAGGGGGCGGACGTTCCGTTTTTCCGACTAAAGAAACCACCCACGATCTCACCCACGATCTCTCACACGACGCCACATTCGACGCGTGCCGTTCGTGGAGGGCGTGGTGGGTCCGGGGTGAGTTATGGTGTGACCCAGGCCGCGCGTGCCCATGCCCTATTTTGGGCCTGGCCCAACAGTGCTCGGCACCGTGTGTGGCCCAGGCCCGGGGGCTCCTGTCGGTGTACTAGAGTAGGGGTACCCTAGTATCCCGAATTTGTGCACGGGCAGTTGCAGCCCTCCGCGGCAAGGCTTACCAGGTGACCGCCAAGGTCCTACGTGGTTCCTATGGAGCCATTCAAGAACAAAGTATTCAAGCCAACGAGAGAAGGCCCCGGCAAGAGGAGCTTTCCGGGAAGGCCACCCAAGGCACCTAGGAGACAAGGCCCCGGCAAGAGGAGCTTGCCGGGAAGGCCCGGTGAGCGACAAGCCTCCGGACGCGACAAGACAACAACCGCGGCAAGGCGCTTGTCATGCAGACCACCACTCTATACTCAAGCCCAAAGACATCCACTAATGTGTCGCCTGGACCTTTCCGGTAGCGTGGCGAGAGGTCTGTGCAGCCGGTGGTCTTGAGGTGGCAAGCGGCGTTGACAAGATTGCCATCGTGGCAAGCGGTGGCGCCCCTGACGGTCCCTGTTTGCACTGTTAGGGCGACGTAGACGGGCATTTAATGCCTTTGTCCCCTGCCGTCAGGGTTAGGTATGATACACTGTACACTGTACAAGTAGCTGTACCAACCACTCCTTTTCCATTTTTACCCTTGTCTATGTTGCCACCTGTCGGAGACCCCTTGAGCATATAAAAGGAGGCCCATGCGCAACGTAGAGGAGGTTCCTCCCCCCCCCCACGCTCGGTCTCGTTAGCAGCTCGTGTGTACTGTAGCACTCAAGCGCTCCCGAGCAAGAACTCAATACACCTAGACATGCAGCAGTAGGAGTGTTATCTCTCCGGAGAGCTCCGAAGCTGGGTAAACCTCTCATGTGCTTCGCCTCGATCTGCTCTTCGTGCGACCTCCGCTCCCCGCCGAACCGAAAGGGGCTCGGTCCGCCGGTCCCATAGGTGCTCGTGGGTCAGATCAGCCTCCCCGACAGAAACTTTGTTCTCAAACTCAATTGGAACCTCTTCCGAAATAGTTGAATCACTACTAGCTAAAGTTGACACTCTTCCAAATCCACTTTCATGAATATCACTCTAAGATTCAACATCTTCCAAAATAGTGGGATCTCTAATTCCTAAAGTTGACACTCTTCCAACCCACTTTAAATGATAGTATTATTCATACTCCAAAATATATAAGTGAAGTTCATGGGGCATTCTACAATTAATATAGACTAACCAATATCCAAGCTCAAAAATATATAAGTGAAGCACATGAAGCATTCTATAAAACCATACTCAGAAGATTTAAGTGAAGCACAAAGAGCAATTCTATAAGATCATACTCAAAAGATTTAAGTGAAGCACATGAAGTATTCTATAAATCAATGAACGGATATCCCATGCTAGCATGGTTCGTGAATAAAAAAAGAAAAACACAAAGGACACAAATCATGTGAACAAAACAAAAACCGAGGTATACAGATAATTGTTGAAGAAGAAAGATGGGATGCCCACCGGGGCATCCCCAAGCTTAGATGCTTGAGTATCCTTGGAATATTTAATTGGGGTGCCTTGGGCATCCCCAATCTTGAACTCTTGCCTCTCTTTATTCTTCTCATATTGATAGCTCCTCGACCTTCGGACACTTCATCCACACAAAACTTTAACAAAAAACTTGTGAGATCCGTTAGTGTAATAAAGCAAATCACTACCTTTAGGTACTGTAATGAACTCATTCTTTATTTGTATGAATGTTAAACCTACTGTATTCCAAGTTCTCTATGGTTCATACCCTCCAATACTAGCCATAGATTCATCGAAATAAGGAAACAACACACGCAAAACAGAATCTGTTAACAGAACAGTCTGTAGTAATCTGGAAGTTTGAAAAACTTCTTTAACTCCTAAAATTATAAACTAAATTTTAAAATTTTAAAAATTTGTACAGAAGTAATGTGAAAAAATAATCATAACCATTTGAATTTCCAGTTAAAAATGTAAATTCATGCACTACAGCCAAAGTTTCTGTTTTTGTTTTGCACATAGTAAACAAGCAATCTAATCATCCTAAAACCAAGACTTGGCACGTTTATTTTTATAATACAATGAATATATACAAGGGGATAATTATTTACAGAGAAACTTCCATGAAAAAATCTACATTGTTTCCGTGATCATGAACACAAGTGCTCAAGGTCGACCCTCACTTCTTCAATGCAAAACCTTCCAATCGCTTCTCCCTTTGAAAAACTTTTTAGGCATGAGAGGCAAGTAATAATTTTTTTTTGTATTTTAATTTTTAATTTTTTTGTATGTTTCACCCACAACTAAACAGAAGAAAAAAGGAAAACAAAATCTACTTAATGAAGAAAGCAAACAAGCACACACGAGAATATCAACCCCACGCTATTGCTCCCCGGCAACGGCGCCAGAAAAGAGCTTGATAATCCCCAAGTGCAAGGAATCATCGTAGCACTCTCCAAAGGTGGAAGTGAGAAGTATGGAGTGTCGAACCCACAATGAGCTAAAGGTAAGATCAATATTCTCTCAAGCCCTATCTTCCACCGATACGACTCTACGTGCACCGAACGTTTGCTTCCAACTAGCAACGAGAAATAAACCTATGTTGTGGGTATGAAGAGGATAACTTTGCATGGTATCAGAGAGCTAAAACATAAAATTAGGTGTTGTTATCATAAGGTTAGAATATATTACTTAGTATTATAAATAGCGAGTGTGGAATAATGGTGGATCGGTGTGCGGAATTGTCCTAGGCAATTGTTAACAAGACCGGTAATCACTATTGCAGTTTCATATGAGGGAGAGGCTTAAGCTAACATACTTTCTCTACTTGGATCATATGCACTTATGATTGGAACTCTAGCAAGCATCTGCAACTACTAAAGATCATTAAGGTGAAACCCAACCATAGCATTAAAGCATCAAGTCCTCTTTATTCCCATACGCAACAATCCCTCTTACTCGGGTTTGTGTTTTAGTCACTCACCAACCCACTATAAGCGAATCATGAACGTATTGCAACACCCTACAGCGGGAATCCCTCACGCTTGCACGACACGGAGAGCACCATAGGACAGCATCAAAGTAAAACATACAACTCATACCAATCTATATCGTCAATCAACCCTAAGACAAAAGATATCTACTCAAAACATCATAGGATGGCAACACAGCATTGGATCATAATATGTGGCATAAGGCACCATGTTCAAGTAGGGGATTACAGCGGTGTGCGGGAGAGTGGACCGCGTAAAAGAGATGAGGATGGTGATGATGATGGTGATGTTTATGAAGACGATCACCGTGGCGATGATTCCCCTCCCAGTGGCACTCCGGCGCCACAGGAAGAGAGGAGGAGAGGTTCTCCCCCTTGTGCTTCCTCCTCCATGGCCTCCAACTTCTGGTCCTTGGCCTTCATGGTGATGAAGACCCCTCCGGGATACTCCTCCATGGCCACCGGTGATGATAGCCCCCTCCGGCAGGGTGCCGGAGAGGGCCTAGATTGATTTCTCGTGGCTACAGAGGCTTGTGGCGGCGGAACTTCTGATCCAATATCCGTTCTAGAAGTTTTAGGGTACGATAGTATATATGGGTGCAGGAGGTATGTCGGTGGACTTCCGGGCTGGCCACGAGGTAGGGGGCGCGCCCTAGGGGGGTGGGCGCGCCCCCCACCCTCGTGGGCAGCCCGACTCCCCAGTGAGCTTCCGGTACTCCATGGGCTTCTTCTAGTCCAAAAATAGGTTCCGTGGAGTTTCAGGTCTTTTGGACTCCGTTTGATATTCCTTTTCTTCGAAACACTGAAATAGGCAAAAAAATAGCAAATCTGGGCTGGGCCTCCGGTTAATAGGTTAGTCCAAAAATAATATAAAGTGGATAATAAAGCCCAATATTGCCCAAAACAGTAGATAATATAGCATGGAGCAATGAAAAATTATAGATGCGTTGGAGACGTATCAGCGCTCGGCGCCCTCCTTGGGCAGGGCTCGGGGGCTCACTTCTGGAGGGCCTCAGACCTTGCCAAGCTCACGAGGGAGGCGCTTGGGCACCACTTGGAGGCGTGCTTCGCGGCACATTTCCCTCAGGAGAACACAGGGCGAGGAGCGCCCACCACTCAGGAGTTCATCACCAAGACCACTCAGGAACTGCAAGACGCAAGGACCATGCACAGCGACCGCCGCTCGCAAGGCGCAGCTCCCCATCCCGGTGAGGATGCCCGGCTGCGCGTCTGCATCGATGTTCCAGGGCTCAACTGGGCCGCATCTCAGGATCTTTTCTGGCCTTCGCGTGTGGGCCGTTGTGAGGGCCCACCACACAGCTACGTTCGCATGCCCTTCGGCTTGCCGAGCGTGGCGTCGGCCTATCAGCACAACATGCGGCGTGTCCTGGCGGCCCAGGAGGCCAGGTACCACGCCGTCCTGGCGGAGATGGAGACGGTCTTCAGGGAACCACCCGAGCCCCCAGAGCCTCCCGAGGCTCAGGGCCCCGGTGGCTCGTGAGGAGCCATTCCTTCGCCGTGTACCTTCAGCTGCCCCAACTCTCCTTCGTCAACAGAACCAGGTGACATTTTCCAAGTTCGTTTAGCTTGGGGCGCCCCTCGGGCTGCATCATCCCCAAGCCGCTCGGGCCCGACCCAGCGACATGTATCTTTATGCACTTACCCAAGTTGATTTGTCTTCCATGCTTAACTTGCCTATGATTACCGCCTTCTCGGCTACCACCTGGACGATCGTCGCCTCCCACGAGGCCTCCTCACAAAGGCACAACGCTGGTGCATGGGTCCATCCCTGCCACGTCGACAAACCTGAGCGGTCGAGCTCTGGCTCGCGGCACGCCCCGCGCACGTCACCTCACCAGGCCCTCAGTGCCTTCATCTCGCCTCAGAGCAAGGCTGGCAACCATAACGGCAAACCCGTGTTTCTCCTCGTGATGACCTGCAGGAACCTCCCGAGGATAATAGCGGGCGGCACCGCGGGCTCTCTCCTCTTACAAGTAATCCGCTTGCACGTTAAAGGGGGGGCTCCTGAGCATCGCGACTCAGGAGCTCTTACTGGCTCTCCAGCCCTCACCCCCTGGCCTTGACCATGGCATTGCGACCTGGCATACCAGCGGCGGCTAAGCTCTCTCGAGGGCCGGGACCTGAGGACGTAGAGCACGAAGGAAAGCATTGGAAGGGGAAGGACCCGTACGGGCCTAACCTAGCTACACTGTGGATGGTGGCGCACAGGCCTGGCGTATCACGAAGAATCAACCCTGAACTACTGAGATAAGTCTCATGCTCAGACCAGCTAATCGATAGGACCTAAGGGTCGCTGAGCGAGTCCTGGACTAGGGGGTGTCCGGATAGCCGAACTATCATCTGTGGCCGGACTCCTGGACTATGAAGATATAAGATTGAAGACTTCGTCCCGTGTCCGGATAGGACTTTCCTTGGCGTGGAAGGCAAGCTTGGCGTCTGGATACGTAGATTTCCTACCATTGTAACCGACTTTGTGTAACCCTAACCCTATTCGGTATCTATATAAACCGAAGGGTTTTAGTCCGTAGGACGAACAACAATCATACCATAGGCTAGCTTTTAGGGTTTAGCCTCTCTGATCTCGTGGTAGATCTACTCTTGTACTACCCATATCATCAATATGAATCAAGCAGGAGTAGGGTATTACCTCCATCGAGAGGGCCCGAACCTGGGTAAAAACATTGTGTCCCTTGTCTCATGTTACCATCCGCCTAGACGCATACGATTCGGGACCCCCTACCTGAGATCCGCCGGTTTTGACACCGACATTGGTGCTTTCATTGAGAGTTCCTCTGTGTCGTCACCTATAGGCCCGATGGCTCCTTCAATCATCAGCAACGACGTAGTCTAGTGTGAGACTTTTCTCCCCGGACAGATCTTCGTATTCGGCGGCTTTGCGCTGCGGGCCAATTCGCTAGGCCATCTGGAGCAGATTGAAAGCTACGCCCCTGGCCATCAGGTCAGATTTGGAAGCCTGAACTATACGGCCGATGTCCGCGGAGACTTGATCTTCGACGGATTGGAGCCACGTACCGGCGTGCCGCCTTGACCGTCTCGATGGGTACGATCTAGCTCTGCCGCCCGAACGATTGCCACAGAGGCCGCACCGATTGCCGCTCCGACCCTTAATCCGGAGCGGTTTACGCGACGAGGACGGTTGGTTGGAAACCGCCTCGGGGGCTGAAATCTCCACGGCGATTGAGCCGAACACCATCCTTGTCCTTTGCGAAGCTCGTGACTCCCAGGTGCTGGACTCCTTTCTGGACTCCGAACCTCCCGCGCCTCTACCAGTCGAATCCGACTGGGCGCCGGTTATGGAGTTCACCGCCACGGACATCTTTCAGCACTCGCCCTTTGGGGATATCCTGAACTCATTAAAGTCTCTCTCTTTGTCAGGGGAGCCCTGGCTGAACTATGGTCAGGAAGGTTGGGATTCAGACGACAAAGAAATTCAACGCCCACCCACCACCCACTTTGTAGCCACTGTCGATGATTTAACCGACATGCTCGACTTGACTCAAGACATCGACGGTATGGACGACGGTGCGGAGGCGATCAAGAGCCGGCGCCCACGGGGCGGAAGGCCACCTCGTCATATGACATATACATGGTGGACATCCCAAAAGATGGGAATGGCGATGGAACGGCGGAGGATGACCCTCCAAGAAACAACCCAAGCGCCCGACGTGGTGGCGCCGCTCTAAATCCCGCCACAGTAAAAACAGCAATTCCGGCACGGGAGACAATAATACCCCGGACAGTGCCGAAGATGACCCCCTCCAGCAGGACTCAGCGCAGGAGGAGGGAGAAGCAAGTCCGCACGACAGAGCGGCAGAAAAAGAGGTAGAGGACGATAATTATGCGCCCCCCTCCGAAGACGAGGCAAGCCTCGACGACGACGAATTCTTCATGCCAGAGGACCCTGTCGAACAAGAGCGTTTTAAACGCAGGCTCATGGCCACGACAAGCAGCCTCAAGAAAAAGCAGCAACAGCTTAGAGCTGACCAAGACCTGCTAGCTGACAGATGGACTGAAGTCCTTGCAGCCGAAGAGTATGAACTCGAACGCCCCTCCAAAAGCTACCCCAAACGCAGGTCGTTGCCTCGATCAGAGGAGGAAGCACCCACGTCACCAGCGCATGACATGGCAGACCGGCCACCCCGTGGCCTCGACAGAGAAGCCTCTCGGCCCTCCGCTCAAGTCACACCCCGACGCCGCTCAAAAATTACCAAGGCACGGGAAAACGCGCCGGACTTGCGAGATATATTGGAGGATAAGGCAAAGCATACAAGATCGATCTACAGATCGCGTGGGCGCCCAACGACTCGGGATGATTACCGTCACGCCGGATACAGCAAACCCGGCTGGGCCGAACACAGTAGACAAAGCTCATATGAGCTACGTCGTGATATAGCCCAATACAGAGGCACCGCACACCCACTATGCTTCATGGATGAAGTAATGGATCATCAAATCCCTGAGGGCTTCAAACCCGTAAACATCGAATCATACGATGGTACCACAGATCCTGCGGTCTGGATCGAGGACTATCTCCTCCATATCCACATGGCCCGCGGTGATGATCTACATGCCATCAAATACCTCCCACTCAAGCTTAAAGGACCAGCTCGGCATTGGCTCAACAGCTTGCCGCCAGAGTCAATCGGTTGTTGGGAGGACACGGAAGCCGCATTCCTTGATAACTTCCGGGGCACATATGTGCGACCACCGTACCGATGACCTTAGCCATATAATTCAGCAGCGGAAGAATCGGCCGCATAATTACGGACGCGGTTCCTAACAAATAAAAATCAGATCGTCGACTGTCCGGATGCAGAGGCGCTTAGTAGCCTTCAAACACAACATCCATGACGAGTGGCTAGCCCGGCACCTAGGACAGGAAAAGCCGAAATCCATGGCAGCCCTCACCACACTCATGACCCGCTTTTGCGCGGGAGAGAACAGCTGGCTAGCTCGAAGCAACAACTTGGCCAAACACCCTGGTAGTTCGGATACCAAGGACAGCAATGGCAGGTCGCGTCGCAACAAGCATAAACACCGCATTAACGGTGATAACGCTAAAGATACGATAGTAAATGCCGGATTTAGAGGCTCTAAACCCGGTCAGCGGAAGAAGCCATTCAAAAGAAATACCCAGGGCCCGTCCAACTTGGACCAAATACTCGATCGCTTGTGCCAGATACATGGCACCCCCGAAAAACCAGCCAACCACACCAACAGGGATTGTTGGGTATTCAAGCAAGCAGGCAAGCTAAGCGCCGAAAACAACGACAAGGGGCTGCATAGCGATGACGAGGAAGAGCCCCGGCCGCCGAACAATAGAGGACAGAAGGGCTTTCCCACACAAGTGTGGACGGTGAACATATATACGCAACCCACATACCCAAAAGGGAGAGGAAGCACGCACTAAGGAACGTATATGCGATGGAGCCAGTCGCCCCGAAGTTCAACCATGGTCTTCCTGCCCGATCACCTTCGATCAAAGGGACCACCCCACTAGCATCCGTCACAGCGGTTTCGCCGCATTGGTTCTTGACCCTATTATTGACGGATTTCACCTCACCAGAGTCCTGATGGACGGCGGCAGCAGCCCTAACATGATTTATTAGGATACAGTGCACAAAATGGGCATAAACCTGTCAAGGATCAAACCCACAAAGATGACCTTTAAAGGCGTCATTCCAGGTGTAGAGGCCAACTGCACAGGCTCTGTTACACTTGGAGTGGTCTTCAGATCCCCGGATAACTTCCGGAGTGAGGAGTTAATCTTCGACATAGCCCCGTTCATGGCGGCTATCACGCCTTTGCTCCGACGAACCGTGCATTCGCAAAATTCAATGCGGTGCCGCTTTTCGCGCACCTCAAACTCAAGATGCCAGGCCCTCGAGGCGTAATCACGGTCAATGGAAACATCGAACGCTCCCTCCAAACGGAGGAGCATACGGCCTCCCTTGCGGCAGAAGTGCAGAACAGCCTCTTAAGGCAATTCTCCAGTCCGGCCAATAAACAATCGGACACTGCCAAGCGCGCCCGGAGTAACCTACAGCAAGACCGCCTGGCACGTTCTGAACAAGCGTAGTAATGCAGCCCCAACCCCAGCCCTCGCGAACTCGCGAATCCAGTACTACGCGCACGTAATTGCGCTCTGAAGCACCATGGGCATAGGGGACGGGCCACGACCACGGCACGCCTGCACGCGGCTAGACCGCACTAGGGGCTCCGTTTGTGTCATTTCTTTTTTCTTCCTTTTACTTTCAGGACTCGCTTCTCCGAAAGCCTGTCCGCATTCGTGCGAATACACGATGCTACAGCCAGGGAAGCAGAAAACTGCGTCGAGTGTCCAGGTGGTCTCTATTACGAGCAGTATACCTGTTTTACATACCACACCGCAAACTTACCCCTAGAAGGGGGACATGTCAAAAGTCCCGTACCCTGCTTATCGCACAATTTGTATCGTTTTGCTTTTATTTGCAGTTTCTTTTGAATAACCAATATATAGCTCTTGCCTATTTTTGCATTCTTTCCCATTATATATGTTCATTTATGACATTGCACAACCGTACAATTTGGTACGGCCAATACACCAGGGGCTTATGTACCCCAAAACATGGTGTGACAAGTCCGAACACTTTCACAAGTGCGGCACCCCGAACTTATAGCATTATATGCATCGGCTCCGAATCATGTCTTGGGTCAATAGTTGGGTTTGCCCGGCTCCCATGTTTTGGTACCTTACGTTCCGTTATATCGGCTAATGTAGCGCTGGGAGAACCACTGTGATTGTGCCCCGGTTGAGCTGGGTTGAGCACCTCAGTGGAGAAAGCTAAAACTGACCATCATGATAAGGCGAGAGCCGGTCGCTGTTCGAGAGGTTTCTTCGAGTCCCTAAAGACTTATGCCTCTTAGAGCGAGGAACCGGCATTGTCCGGCCAAGGCGTGGATAGCACCCCGAACTCGGTCTTCCGAATACTAGGGACTTCGCCGAAATTTAAAATTATAGAATTCTATGGCTAAGTGAGAGTGTTCAAGCATTATAGTCCGGTTGCGTGGTTCGTTGCGTTGAGCGCCTCCCTCGAAGGACCCAAGAATGGGAACAAGAGCGCTCAAGCTTATCCTGAACACCCCAGCACTCGTGGCATGGGGGCTGAAGCCAATGACTCGCCATCTCTCAAATTTGATAAACGACCGCACAGAAGGTAATATTTTAAATTCAAAAGCGTTTCTTAGCGCATATGAAAAAGTTTTCAGCGTACAGGATAACAAATGCGAGTCTACTCAAATATTACATCTTTGGAGCATTCACCCGCTATAAGACGAGCACCCTTCAGGACGCCCTCATAATACTTCTCGGGCTTGCGATGTTCTTTGCCCGGTGGCTCGTCCGTCACCAGCTTCTTCAAGGCCCAGCTTGCCCCAAAGGCACCTTGGCATCGGGCAAGGCCCCACGGGCACCTTCAATACAGACGGGCGCTTGATGACTTGATCCATGGACAGGCATCCACCAGCCGCCGCACTAGTCCGAAGTAGCTCCCAGGCATGGCCTAATTTGACCACAACCGAGCTATAAGGCCCTTCATGGCCTGTTCGGCGACCTTGTGGAGGTCGACCAATTGCTTCAGTTGGTCGCTCAAGGGCATCGGGTGTTCGGCCTCAGCATACTGAGACCAAAACACCTTTTCCGTCGAGCTCCCTTCTTCGGCTCGGTAGAAAGCGGCGGCATCGGAGACACTCCGCGGCAGATCTGCGAACGCTCCTGGAGAGCTCCGGATTCGGGTAAGTACTAGATAATTGACTTTTACATTCTTGCTCTGCATAAAGAATGCCTTACTCGATGCGATCTTCTTTATTGCATCAATCTCCTGGAGGGCTTTTTGGGCCTCGGCCTTAGCAGCTTTGGCACTCTCAAGAGCCGAGACAAGCTCGGACTCTCGGGTCTTAGAGTCATGCTCCAAACCCTCGTGTTTTTCCATGAGAGCCTGGAGCTCTTTCCGTACCTCCGCCAGCTGCGCCTACCCCTTCTCTCGCTCGGTGCGCTCCGCGGCCGCTTTGTTTTCGGCCTCGGACACCGCCTCCTTCACGGTCGCCACCTCGCTCGTGGCCCCTGCAGTACCCATGTTATTCCTGTTATCTTTTGCAACCACATTTTTTAAATTCCATAAGGTATTACTTACCTTCCTTGTCCTCGAGCTGCTTCTTGGCTTGGCCGAGCTCGTTCTCGGACCGCCGAGGCTCTCCTTCAATGCATTGACCTCCAGCGGTCGGTCTGGCCGGTCGGCAGGGCAGCCTGCATTCCCATATTGATGTAATTATGTTAGACTCCTGCGTATCTCTTTTTAGATCCTCAGTCCGGCTTTTCTTTCCGAACACCGAACTAAGCATCAGAGGCTACTGTCTATGCGGTAATCTTCTTACATATATTGAAAACTTACCTCAAAGCCTGCTAGAAGGCCGTTGCAGGCTTCAGTCAGCCCGCTCTTGGCGGACAGAACTTTCTGGATCACCACACTCATAACAGTGCGGTGCTCCTCCTCAATGGAGGCGCTGTTAAGCGCCTCCAGTAAGCTATCCGGCGCCTCCGGTTGGATGGAGGACACCGGCGTCTTACCCTTCTCTGAAGGGCCGCTTGCGGACTTGAACCCGCTGAAGGTTCGGTATGGAGTCCGAACAAGGGTTGGGCTTAGAGCCCCTGGGGGTCTCGCTCCCCTCGCGCCTGGAGTCCGGGAGGCTGCCTTGCGGCGCCTTCTGCGCCACCTCCTCTTGACTAGGCCCCCCTTGGGGCCCCACCTCGGCGTCCTCAGCAGCGTGAGGTGAGGAGGCGGCCGGAAGTGAAGTACTCTCCACTTCCGACGAATTCAGGGACCCGCTCGACGAAGCAGCGAGCTCGTCCTTGGGCGGGCTGCATGATTGTTCGGCATTAGAGAACACTATGCAATGAAAAAAAAGCCATGGGTATCCGGACACTTACGATCTCGCTAGGGGCTTGGCCCTCAAGGGCCACTCCTCCTCGCCGTTGTTGGCGTTGGTGGAGACGTCCGGAGGAAGGGTTCTTCCCTTCTTGAACCCTCCGGCCTCCCCAGCTGGGCCGGCCTTTCTTTTCTTCTCTCCCCCCGCTGGGGGAGAAGCTTCTGTTTCCTCCTCCTCGTTTTCACGGGAGGAGTCCGCCTCTGAGTCGTCGGACGATGAGTCCGACAACACCTGGCGCCGGGCACACCTTGGAGTCCCCGTGGCCTTCTTCTTGGCATTATTCTCCGGCACCACGTAAGGCGCCGGAGCCAGCAGCCCCGCCAAGCGGGCATCTATTGGGTCTTCTGGCAAAGGAGCCGGACAGTTAACTTTCCCGAATGTGCTGCGCCAGTCCTGTCAAAGGCAAGGGAGTTTAAATCCCGCATAGAGTCAAACTATGAAAAGCAAGATTCCCGTGAAGGGCAAGATAGCTTACCTCGGTAGCTTGACGCTGCGAGCTGAATCCGTGATCTTCTGTAGTGGATGAGGGAGCCTCGGCACCCTTGAACAACACCTTCCAGGCATCTTCGTACGTAGTGTCGAAGAGCCTCTTCAGGGTTGGATGCTGTGCCGGATCGAACTCCCACAATTTGAAGGCCCGTTGTTGGTATGGGAGGATCCGGCGGATGAGCATAACCTGGACCACATTGACGAGCTTGAGATTCTTGTTCACCAAGGTCCGCATGCAGGTTTGGAGTCCGGTCAGCTCTTCCGAATTACCCCACGCCAGGCCAGTCTCCTTCCAAGAAGTGAGCCGCGTGGGAATACCGAACCGAATTGGGGCCGCCGCCCATTTAGGGTCGCGCGGCTCGGTGATGTAGAACCACCCCGATTGCCATCCCTTCACGGTCTCCACAAAGGAGCCATCGAGCCATAAGACGTTGGCGATCCTGCCGACCATGGCGCCTCCGCACTCCGCCTGGCGGCCGCCCACAACCTTCGGCTTGACATTGAAGGTCTTCAACCATAAGACGAAGTGGGGCTGGATGCAGAGGAAAGCCTCGCTACGATGATGAACGCCGAGATGTTGAGGATGAAATTGAGGGCCAGATCGTGGAAGTCTAGGCCGTAGTAGAACATGAGCCCCGGACGAATGGGTGAAGTGGAAAACCCGATGCAGCGGAGGAAGTGGGCAAGAAATACGACCCGCTCATGGGGCTCGGGGGTGAGGATGAGCTGCCCTTCGCCGGGCAGCCGATGTATGACGTCGCCGGACAAGTATCCGGCCTTCCATGATCTTTTACTTGGCCTCCGTGACGGAGGAGACCATCCACCGCCTCCCGCTCCGGACATGGCTGGAGATGGTTGAGGAAGGATGTCGCGGACTTGGGCGCTGGAGCTCGAAGTCTTGGCGGAAATGGATGAGCAAGGGAGGAGGAAGGCGTAGGTGAAAAGGGTGGATCCTTATCCCCTTATATAGACGAACGAGGCTATGCGTCCCCCACCAGCCTGATAAAACTCGCTTATCTCCCAAGCGCCGCAACCAATGGCGCGGTTGGGTTACCCACGTCCGTATTGATGAGAATCTCGGAATAAGGGGGCACGATCTACGCTTTGATAAGACGTGCCAAGGAAACCGCCTCGCTAAACGCTACCGAGGTGGGACAAGAAAACGATTCGAATAAAGGCCTGGCGTGGTGTGATGTCACGCCCGGAATACGTCGGCAGATATGTGCAAAAATTATTCTCTCACGGTGGTATGTGGAACTTGTTTTGCAGAGCGGATACTATCCTTGTGTTCAAAACCTTCTATGAAGTATTCGAAGGAGGAACCCGCCTTGCAATGCCGAAGACAATATGCGCGCCGGACTCATCGTCATTGAAACCCGGTTCAGGCGCTACTGAGGGAGTCCTGGACTAGGGGGTGTCCGGATAGCCGAACTATCATCTTTGGCGGACTCACGGACTATGAAGATACAAGATTGAAGACTTCGTCCGTGTCCGGATAGGACTTTCCTTGGCGTGGAAGGCAAGCTTGGCGTCTGAGATATGTAGATTTCCTACCATTGTAACCGACTCTGTGTAACCCTAACCCTATTCGGTGTCTACATAAAACGAAGGGTTTTAGTCCGTAGGACGAACAAAAATCATACCATAGGCTAGCTTCTAGGGTTTAGCCTCTCTGGTCTCGTGGTAGATCTACTCTTGTACTACCCATATCATCAATATTAATCAAGCAGGAGTAGCGTATTACCTCCATCGAGAGGGCCCGAACCTGGGTAAAAACATCGTGTCCCTTGTCTCATGTTACCATCCGCCTAGACGCACAGTTCGGGACCCCCTGCCCGAGATCCGCCGGTTTTGACACCGACAGTCACGCTGCCGCATTCCTATTGCGGCCACCTCGCATCCCTTTCCTGCCTTACCATAGCTGCTTGGGTGCTAAGGGGGACCTCCTGAGCATCGCGCCTCAGGGGCTCTTACTGGACCTCGGGCCGCTCACCTCCTAGCCTTGACCACGGCACGCGACCTGGCATACCAGCGACGGCTGTAGCCTGCCTGGGGACCGGGACCTGTCAGCGTAGGGCAACAAGCTATCACGAGTTTGGAAAGGGGAGACCGAGCTGGAATAGAACATGCGTTCGCAATTTTTCATAACAAGGAACATATACACAAAAGGCACTAAAGATCCTTACATGCCCCCACGGGGTACCTCATGATTCTTTGTAGGAAACAAAAGCAAGAACTAAGAGGAATCCTATCTACGCCCTCCCGTGGCGGACGCCATCATCAATAGTGGGCCACGGGAGGCCGGCGCCAACCCCATCCAGATCAGTGGCGGCGGCGGCCGAGCGCCGCGGCTCTGCTCCGAGCCCGGCGGGAGCATGGGGGCACGTAGTTGTCGTCGCTCGTCTCCGAAGTCTCGTAGAGCTCAGGGGAGTCGCTAGACTCCCAGGGGCTGCTTCTGCTGGAGTAGCCACGAGTGGAGCGTGAGCCATCCTGGCGCTCCCCTCCGGGGCAGCACTCCAGGCGGTGGCCCTCCGTGTCGAAGACCTTGAAGAAGAGCGTGGAGGCACCGTCGAACTCAAAATCGATCACGAGGGCGCCCTCCGCACGGCAGACCTGTGCAACCTCGCCCTAGCCACGGGTCATGAAGATCTTACTGGTGGGGACCGCTTCGACCTCTGCTCTGGTCGCTGGAGCATCGCAGTCGGCATGCTGCAGCCAGAGCTCGAGAGGCCCCCTCGGCGGCATCACGTCGGAGAAGAACCGCGGGAAGTGGATCCAGGAACTCGGAGGCATCGGCGCCCATAGCATGAGCTCGCGCGAGGAATCCCTGGTGTGGGCTCCAGGAGCAACGGCACGCATCGCCATTGCGCGGTGACCACGGGCGCGACGCAGGCCTCGCCGCTCGTCTCCCCGCCCTCCTGAGCCTTCGGCTCAGGCGTACAAGGGAAGCAGGAACCCTGGGGGAGGCCGCTCGCAACAAGGCCTCGTAACCTCCTGCATCGCCGCCTCGTCGCGATGATGGACCGACCTCTTTTTCGGCGGGAGTGGCCCCGGATCATCACGGGGAGCCTTTCCTTTCTCTTCAGCGGAGAACCTTCGGATGGGCGCCATTGTTGCAAGCAGAGGAGCAAGGAGAAGAAGCGAGTGAAACAAGGAAGAGATGGGCGACGGGGGCTCCGCCCCCTTTCCCATTTATAGCGAGAGGAGGCCAACCGGCGCCCCCCACGATCACAGGTAATGATGGTTTTCCTTGCATTTAGCAGGGACTTTTCAAGTCGTGAAATTGCCGAGGCCGCATGGGGAAGCAGAGACGCCCACGTCCAATCAACCGCCACGCGTCGACCGAGGCCGCAGGCTTTTGGGGTCCGCGACGCTCCGTGCTTGACCCCTGACTTCGCCGCGAAGCCAAGCCCGAGCGCACCTTGGGCCCGGGGGCTACGGTCGGCGTTCTGGGAACGGGGGTCCCCAGACTTGCCTGCCTGCGGCCCACGGCGTGGCTATGCTGGCGGGCCTGTGCGGCCCATCTTCACCAACAAGGCATTCAAGACCCTCGCGAGGGGCCAAGCCTCGCGAGGCGGACGACGCAAGACCTCCTCAGGAGCGACCTCTCCCGGCAGGCTCGCGAGGAGCGGAGATATCAAGGTGGGGCAAACCTCGCGAGGCTCTCGTGACGTGAGTCATGACGACCGGCACCAGGCGGGCGATAGGCGGGCGCCAGCGCGCGCAGCATCCTTGTTTCCTCTTTGGTGCTAAGGAGGCAGGCGTAGGCGCGGAGTGCCGAGGCATCAAGCAAAGGTTTCCATATCGGTGCAACAAGACCAAGACCAGCAGGACGGCAAGACGGAGGTCACCGTGGAGCCCAAGACACCGTCACCACCAGAGCCTTTTGCAGGCGAAGACCGCTTTCGTCAAGATAGCTTGTACTAGCTGTCCCCTTTCAATTTGCCCGCCGTTGTTGGCTCCCTTCCCGCTCAATATTTGGGGAGAGGAACAGGGCCTATATAAGTAGATTTAGCCACCACAGTAGGGAGGTCGATCCGACGAATTCTCATCCACAAGTCCACAGAGCACAAGAACACCCCAACCTCAGGAGGTTGTTCTTCCCCTTGTACTGTTCTTCATCAGCCCAAGAGGCAATCCACCACCACACACTGGAGTAGGGTATTACACCACAACGGTGGCCCGAACCAGTATAAATCTCGTGTCCTTCCGTGTTGTGAGTTTGTCGAGTTCGTCCGTGAGATCTTAGCGAGCTAGGGCGTAGATCGGTAGGAGGGAAAGAACTTCGCGCGCACCCCAGAGTTCGAATGATGAGCATGATTGCAATGCTGTTAGTATGAACTCCTTGAATATCCATAATACTAATGATAATTGCACTAGTTATGATGAAAATGTCTCCTATAAACATGTCAATTTTTGTGGAGTGCATTGGGTTTGCAAGTACATACCAAATAGGGAAGATAGATATTGCAAGAGGCATAAGCATTTAGAAACTAAATGGTTGCAAGAAAGGCTAAATGTGAGTGCTGAAAATTTAAAATATCTTTACCGTACTTGTGAACTTTGCAATGAACATGGTCATTTAAATATCAAATGCAAATTGTTTCATGATCGAATCGTGTCCAAAAATTGTGATGACTTGATTTCCGTTGCACATCATAATGAACTTAGTTTGCTTTTGGGTTATGAAGAAATGAAACGTCAAACTAAGCATATTCCAGAAATTAACCTTGAGAAATTCCTCGATATTGATCTAGAAGAAATTTATATGTATTGTGAGGTGAATTGCATTAAAAATCCTTATATTGCCAATTACATAAAGAAAAGAAAAGAAATAGAAGATGAAGAGAATACTAACGAAAGGGAAGAGACTTCCCAATATTCTCCTATTATTTCTTATGATGAATCAGGTAACGAGGAGGAGCCTTCTATTCAACCAACCTCATTAATAAGGATCTCCAAAAAGAGGATTGAACCCACACATGATGTGGTGAAGAAGAAGAAAAGAAAAAGGAAGAGAGGTAAAAAGATATCTCTCCCAAATAATGTTGCTCCTATTATTGTTGCGCCTCATGAAAATGAATCAAAAATAATTGTGGAAGATGATGCACTTGATGATGATCTCATTATGCCTATTGCTTGTTGTGATGATTATGATTGGGAAGATAATGATACTTCTTATGATCTTGAAAATCTTTTTGGCACTTGCTTGGAAGAATATTATAATTGCTATACTATTGGTGCTATCCATACTATTAATAATGAGAGTGATTATGCTTATGATATGAAAAGGCCCAAGCTTGGGGATGCTATGTTTGAAGAAGATGATGTTTTTGAGAATATATTTGCTGCAATTAATGTTTGTCCCAAGCTTGGGGATGCTACGTTTAATGAAGATGATATTTTTAGTCTCCCAAGTTTTTATATGCAAATTTGTTATGATGATAGCATGCCTCTTACTTATGATGATTATATTGATGAAAGTGGGTTTGGAAGAGTGCCAACTTTAGGAAGTAATGATCACACTATTTTGGAGGATGTTGAATCTTATTATTATAATTATGAAAGTGGATTTGGAGAGGTCATGACTTTATTTAGTAATGATTCCACTATCTTGGAAGAAGTTTCAATTGATTATGATGAGAACAAAGTTGCTACTTATGATGATTATTGTGATGAAACTTATGCTACAAAATGTAGTGATGATTATATTTATAAAACTTGTCATGATTATGATTCCCCTTTTTCTGAACATTACTCTTTTAATATGGAAACAATTTATAGCATTCAAGTCTCTTATGATACTCCCACTATCCCGAATGAGAAGAATTTTGCTTATGTGTGGAGTAATAAAATTTCTATGCAAGTAGATCATGAAAAGAATGCTTTAGGTGCTGGTTATATTGTTGAATTCATTCATGATGCTATTTAAAATTATTGTGAGGGAGGAATTTATGCTTTTAGGAATTGCAATAATACCAAGTCTCCTCTCTATGTGCTTAAAGTTTTGAAGTCATGCTTGTTTTGCCTTCCTATGCTAGTTGATTATTGTTCCCATAAGTTGTTTGATCACAAAATCCCTATGCATAGGAAGTGGGTTAGAGTAAATGTTCTAGTAATATTCTTCATGATGCTCTCTTTGTGTTTCAATTCTTATCTTTTATGCGATCATCATTGAAATCATCATGCCTAGCTAGGGGCGTTAAACGATAGCGCTTGTTGGGAGGCAACCCAATTTTATTTTAGTTTTGCTTTTTGGGTCTGTTTAGGAATAAATAAATCATCTAGTCTCTGGTTAGATGTGGTTTTATGTTTTAATTAGTGTTTTTTCCAAGTAGAACCTTTGGGAAGACTTGGGTGAAGTCTTTATGATCATGCTGTAAAAAACAGAAACTTTAGGGCTCACGAGATTAGCTTCAACCTTTTACTGGAGAGTGATATTTAGTTGATTCTTTTTGCATATGATTACTAGACAAATTCCTCAGGTCCACCAATTTATTTTAGAATTTTTGGAGTTCTAGAAGTATACGTTTGATACAGATTACTACAGACTGTTCTGTTTTTGATAGATTCTGTTTTCATTGTGTTGCTTGCTTATTTTCATGAATCTATGGCTAATAAAATAGTTTATAAACCATAGAGAAGTTGGAATACAGTAGCTTTAACACAAATATAAATAAAGAATGAGTTAATTACAGTACCTTTAAGTGGTGTTTTGTTTTCTTTCGCTAACGGAGCTCACGAGATTTTCTGTTAAGTTTTGTGTTGTGAAGTTTTCAAGTTTTGGGTAAAGATTCGATGGACTACGGAATAAGGAGTGGCAAGAGCCTAAGCTTGGGGATGACCAAGGCACCCCAAGGTAATATTCAAGGACAACCAAGAGCCTAAGCTTGGGGATGCCCGGAAGGCATCCCTCTTTAAATCTTCGTTCATCGGTAACTTTACTTGGAGCTATATTTTTATTCACCACATGATATGTGTTTTGCTTGGAGCGTCATTTTATTTTCTTTAGCTTTGCTTGATGTTTGAATAAAGTATCAAGATCTGAAATTATTAAATGAGAGAGAGTCTTCATATAGCTACATAATTATTTAACTACTCATTGATCTTCACTTATATCTTTTTGGAGTAGTTTGTCATTTACTCGTGTGCTTCACTTATATCCTATGAGTAAATGGTTGAATGATTTGAATGTCATAAATCTGAAATTATATATATTTCATACGCCTTTCCCATGGGGAGTAATTCCTTCACGTATAATAAGTAGAGGTGGTAAAGTTTTTGAAGGTTAGCAAACATTGTATTGGTCACTTGAACAATTCATGAAAGAATATTGAAGGAAGAGAGATTTCACATATAAATATACTATCTTGAACATCTTCTATGATTGTGAGCCCCATTAATTATTTTCAAACCTGAGCAAATTAGTTGATGTTGGACAAGTAAGACAACATAATGAGTTATGCTTGGTTATATTTGTATAGAAGTTATATTGTTATGGATCCTCTAACATGTGGTGCTTGCTATTTAGAATCCTTTGCTAGCCAAAATATTTGTACTAAGTGGGAATACTGCTTTTGCATCCAGATTCCTTGAACCAAGTTTCTTCCATGAGTCTCCACCATATCTACCTATATGAGGTATTTACCTGCCGTTCCAAGTAAATTTGCATGTGCCAAACTCTAAACCTTCAAATAATAATCTGTTTTGTATGCCCGAATCGCTCATGTAGCGACTAGGGGCTAGCAGTATCTTCCATGCTAGGTGGGTTATTCTCACGATGAGTGAACTCCGCTCATCATTCACGAGAAAATGGCTGGTAACTGGGATGCCCAGTCCTATGATCAAAAGATCAAAAACAAATTCGCAAATAATTTAAACAAAACTCCCCCAGGATTGTTGATAGTTGGACGGCACCCGTAGTTTCAGACAAGCCGTGGAGTGTGAATGTTGGTGGAGGGGGAGTAAAAACTTTATCTTTCTGCCTGGGAACCGCCTATAATGTATGTAGTATGGAAGATATTGGGAACTCTTGGTCGTTATGTTAACAATGAAAGAATACCTCTCAAAATTATTTTCATCTCTGTTTTTTCTTCGAGCTCAGGCACCTCTGCAAATCCATGCTTCCCTCTGCGAAGGGCCTATCTTTACTTTTATGTAAGAGTCAATAGTATTCCTTCTCTTTCCAACCTACTCTTTAGTTGGCAAGCATCATGTGATGGAAAATATCTAAGCATATATGGCCATTCAAATCTATTTGAGCATGAATTATTACTGTTGACATTACCCTTGAGGTAAAAGGTTGGGAGCCGAAACATTAAGCCCCTATCTTTCTCTGTGTTCGATGAATGCTATTTGTTCTAAAAATATGCTTTGAGTGGTAGCAATCATGGAAGACTAGATGATAGTTGAGTATGTGAAGTTTGCTAAATCAAAGCTCTGACATAGACTCTTCCGGAAAATAAGATGAATTGTAATTGTTTGATGATTGATAACACGGTTAGATAGTTTTCAAGAATGTTTATGATCTATACTTTAACATGTGAATAGTTTTGTTACTTGATCATGAAAAGTTCTATGAGTTGACTACTGTTATGACATATAATGATGCTAGAAAAGGTGATTGAAATTATCATTGATCAAACTTGTGCACCTGCTAGCATTCACACTTCATAAATTCGTTCTTTTATCATTTACCTACTCGAGGACGAGCAGGAATTAAGCTTGGGGATGCTGATACGTCTCCAACGTATCTATAATTTATGAAGTATTCATGCTATTATATTATCCATCTTGGATGTTTATGGGCTTTATTATGCACTTTTATATCACTTTTTGGACTAACCTATTAACCCAGAGCCCAGTGCCAGTTCCTTATTTTTTCTTCTTTTAGTGTTTCGAAGAAAAGGAATATCAAACGGAGTCCAAACGGAATGAAACCTTCGGGAGAGTTATTTTTGGAAAGAAAGCAATCCGGGAGACTTGGAGTGCATGTCAGGGGATTAACGAGGAAGGCACGAGGCAGGGGGGCGTGCCCACCCCCTGGGCGCGCCCTCCACCCTCGTGGGCCCCTCGTGGCTCCCCTGGCGTATTTCTTCCTCCTATATATACCAATATACCCTAAAACCATCGGGGAACAAAATAGATCGGGAGTTCCGCCGCCGCAAGCCTCTGTAGCCACCAAAAACCAATCGGGACCCTATTCCGGCACCCTGCCGGAGGGGGGATCCCTCACCGATGGCCATCTTCATCATCCCGGCACTCTCCATGACAAGGAGGGAGTAGTTCACCCTCGGGGCTGAGGGTATGTACCAGTAGCTATGTGTTTGATCTCTCTCTCTCTCTCTCTCTCTCTCTCTCTCTCTCTCTCTCTCTCGTGTTCTTGAGGTGATACGATCTTGATGTATCGCGAGCTTTGCTATTATAGTTGGATCTTATGATGTTTCTCCCCCTCTACTATCTTGTAATGGATTGAGTTTTCCCCTTGACGTTATCTTATCGTATTGAGTCTTTAATGATTTGAGAACACTTGATGTATGTCTTGCGTGGGATAACCGTGGTGACAATGGGTTATTCTATTGATTCACTTGATGTATGTTTTGGTGATCAACTTGCGGGTTCCGCCCATGAACCTATGCATAGGGGTTGGCACACGTTTTCATCTTGACTCTCTGGTAGAAACTTTGGGGCACTCTTTGAGGTTCTATGTGTTGGTTGAATAGATGAATCTGAGATTGTGTGATGCATATCGTATAATCATACCCACGGATACTTGAGGTGACATTGGAGTATCTAGGTGACATTAGGGTTTTGGTTGATGTGTGTCTTAAGGTGTTATTTTATTACGAACTCTAGGGCTGTTTGTGACACTTACAGGAATAGCCCAATGGATTGATCGGAAAGAATAACTTTGAGGTGGTTTCGTACCCTACAATAATGTCTTCGTTTGTTCTCCGCTATTAGTAACTTTGGAGTGACACTTTGTTGCATGTTGAGGAATAGTTATGTGATCCAATTATGTTATTATTGTTGAGAGAACTTGCACTAGTGAAAGTATGAACCCTAGGCCTTGTTTCAACGCATTGCAATACCGTTTGTGCTCACTTTTATCATCAGTTACCTTGCTGTTTTTATATTTTCAGATTACAAAAACCTATATTACCATCCATATTGCACTTGTATCACCATCTCTTCGCCGAACTAGTGCACCTATACAATTTACCATTGTATTGGGTGTGTTGGGGACACAAGAGACTCTTTGTTATTTGGTTGCAGGGTTGTTTGAGAGAGACCATCTTCATCCCTCGCCTCCCACGGATTGATAAACCTTAGGTCATCCACTTGAGGGAAATTTGCTACTATCCTACAAACCTCTGCACTTGGAGGCCCAACAACGTCTACAAGGAGAAGGTTGCGTAGTAGACATCAATTGTGCTGTCACCTTTCTCACTGCTTCCACTTCTGGCCACTTTGTGAACTTGTCGATCGCAACGTACAAGTACTCAAAGCCCCCGAAAGCACGGGGAAAGAGGCCCAGTATGTCGAGCCCCCAGACCGAAAATGGCCAGGAAAGAGGGATCGTCTGAAGAGCATGAGCTAGCTGATGGAGTTTCCTTGAATGGAACTGACACGCTTCACACTTGGTTACTAGTGAAGTTGCATCCTGGAGAGCAGTGGGCCAAAAGAAACCTTGTCGGAATGCTTTACCAGCAAGGGCTCTTGATCCTATGTGAGAGCCACATATGCCTCCATGTATCTCTGCAAACAACTCCAGTCCGTCCTCCCGAGGAATGCACTTCAATTTCACGTTGTTCGGTCTTTTCCTGTATAGGACATCGTCCACAAACTGGTACATGCCAGACCGACGGGCTACTTTATTCGCTTCTTCCTGTTCATCAGGGAGTTCCCCTGTTTGGAGGAACTGAACGGTGTGTTGCGCCCATGCCGCAGCCTGAGGCTCGACGGCAAGGACTAAATGCATGTCTTCTGCCATGGGAGCAGTTGTCTCTACGGCAAGGGCTTGAGGCCCTGCCGGAGCCTATCGCTCCCCGGCAAGCTTGACGTCCCCGGCAACATCCTTGCCGGCAGCTCCTAGGAGCTCAGCGGGAAAGTACTTGTCGGGGCCTGACTTCCTTCGCTTATTCTGTCCTGCCGATGGTTCAACGGATGGCTGAGTCAATTGGAGCACAAAGGTCCCTGGTTCCACAGGTAACTTGAGGGCAGCATGTTTGGACGGGTCGTCAACAATGTTGTTCTCTGCTCGAGGACCATGCTCTACTTGTAGACCATCAAAACGCTCTTCCAACTTCCTCATTTCATCTACATAGGCTTCCATCAACGGGCTCTAATAATCCTTGTTCACTTGCTTCACTACGAGTTGTGAATCCCCACGGACGATCAACTTTCTGATTCCAAGTTCTGCCGCGATCCTGAGACCAGCAAGCAGCCCCTCATACTCTGCAGTATTGTTCGTTGACCTCACCCGGGGGAAGTCCATCTGGACTATGTACTTGAGGTGCTCTCCGGAGGGCGCGACAAGCAATACACCAGCACCGGCGCCTTGTAGCGAGAAAGCCCCATCAAAGTACATAATCCAGTCGCGGCTTGTTTCCTTGCCAGGGAGAGTGGTCTCTTGAATTTCTTCGTCAGACGTTGAGGCCATTCTGCAATGAACTCCGCCAAGGCTCTGCTCTAGATTGTCGAAGCACTTTCAAACCTCAGACCAAAGCTTGACAGCTCCAACACCCATTCCGCAATCCTTCCGGCTGCATCTGGGTTGTGCAAGATCCGTTGCAACGGGAAGCGAGTGATGACGGTGATCTCATGTGCCTGAAAATAATGACGCAGCTTCCTCGAGGCCATAAGGAGGTTGAAGAGAAACTTTTGCACACTAGAGTATCTCGACCTAGCCCCCTGCAAGAGGGAGCTGACAAAATAAACCGGGTGTTGCATCATCTTCTTCCTCTATATCACTTCATTTGCTTGCGCAGATTCTGCCTTGCCGGCACCAGACTCAGCCCTGCCGGGACCAGACTCTGCCGGGGGTCCTGCCTTGCCGGCGCCAGACCCTGCCGGGGGGAGCTCTAGATTGTCGTCCAATAGTCTTTCCACTGCTACTGCTTCATCATTATCTTCCCTCTGCGCCACTAGCACGACACTGACCACTTGATCCGTTGCCGCTAGATATGCAACAACGGTACCTCTTCAAATCCTGTAGCACCGCCTCGGCCTCTGGGGTCCATTTCATTGGCCCTGCCTTTTTCAAAATCTTGAAAAAGGGGAGGGTGCGCTCAGCAGATTTGGAGATGAACCTACTCAAAGCAGCAACGTAGCTAGTGAGCCGACGCACGTCTTTGACTCCTCTTGGTGCTTCAATCTGCTCAATCGCCTTGATCTTGTCGGGGTTCGCCTCGATCCCACGTTGAGACACAAACAAACCGCGAAGTTTGCCGGATGGGACACTGAACACACACTTCTTAGGGTTGAGCTTGAGGTTGATCTTGCGCAAATTTGCAAACTTTTCTTCCAAATCTTGCACGAGTGTTGCCTTGTCCTTGGTTTTGACCACTATGTCATCCATGTAAGCTTCCATATTTCTATGGAGTTGGGGCTCAAAACCAATCTGAACCGCTCTTGCAAATGTTGAACCAACGCTTTTCAACCCGAAAGGCATCCGTATAAAACAATATGTACCACATGGGGTGATAAAGGAGGTTTTGTCTTCGTCTTCCTTCGTCATAAAGATTTGGTGGTATCTTGAATAGGCGTCAAGGATGACACCAGGTCGCACCCAGCAGTGGAGTCCACGATCTGGTCGATGCGTGGCAAAGGGAAAGGATCCTTTGGACAGGCTTTATTGATATCTGTATAATCAATGCACAACCTCCATTTCCCATTTGCCTTGCGCACCATCACCGGATTGGCCAACCATGTCGGGTGGAGCACTCCTCTAACCAAGCCTGCCGCTTCCAACTTCCTAATCTCCTCAATGATGAACTCTTGCCGCTCCAAAGCTTGCTTCCTGACCTTCTGCTTGACGGGCCGCACATGAGGACAGACAGCAAGGTGGTGCTCAATCACCTCCCTGGGAACGCCGGGGATGTCAGATGCTTGCCATGCAAACACATCAACATTTGCCACCAGGAAGGTGATGAGCGCACTTTCCTACATATTTGCTGTCGAGGGTGGAGCTTATAGTGAAAGCTCCACCCGTGCCGCCCTCCTTGATGGGCACCTTCTTGGTCTCTGGTGGTGCTGCCTTGGATTTCTTGCTCTTGCCAGTGGAGCTCTCTGGCACGTCCTTAACGGGAACGCAAAACTCCGACGAGGCGCGTTTGCCAGAGTGGGTGCAAGAGGCCTTGCCGGGGCCAGAAGCTTTGTCGGCGAGTGAGGTCTTGCCGGTATTCTTCCCCTCGAGGGCTCCAGTGGTGGGAGCAAGTGCCTTGGCGGCAGGTGCTACCACTGCCTCCCGATAGAGCTGGTCGGCACAAATGAGTGCGTCTTTCTTGTCGGAGCTGACAGTGATGATGCTCATCGGGCTGGGCATCTTCAGCGTGTTGTAGGCGTAGTGTTATGCTGCCATAAACTTGGCCAGTGCTGGACGGCCAAGGATCCCGTTATACGGCAACGGGATCTTGGCTACATCAAAAACGATCTTCTCTGTCCACTAGTTCAACTCACCACCAAATGTGACTGGTAGTGTGATCTTACCCTTGGGCTGGCTTCTCCCTGGATTGACCCCTTGAAACGTACCCGTCTCTTCGAGATATCCATCAGGGATTTGCAACCTTTTGATCACCTTGGGTGAGATCAGGTTCAGACTGGCCCCACCATCAACTAACATTTTCGTCACCTTGAGGTTGCGAATTTTTGGCGAAACCAATAGTCAAGCACCCGACTGCAGTTGTGCGATCAGGGTGATCCTCGACGTCGAAAATGATAGGCGTGTTGGACCATTTCAGTGGCTTCTGGGCTTCGATCGATGGCTCTGTTTCATTAATCTCGCGCACCCACTGTTTAAGCTGGCGGTGAGAAGAATGCAATGAGGCGCCACCATCGATGCACATGGCTTCTGTGGCCTTTTGAAATTCTTGTTCACTGGACTCATCGTCCTCCTCATGATCATCATCTCCTTCTTTCTTGTCACGGCCCCGAGCAGGCCTCTCTTGTTGCTTTTCCTTGCCGTGGTGCCCCCCTCGGCCTCCGCACTTCTTGCTGGACCCCTCAGCACCATCCTGGCCCTTCTCTTTGTCCCGTCTTTCATACTCAGCTTTCTGCCTCTCTACAAGCTGCTCAACTTGCCGGCAGTTCTGGAGGTCATGGCCCTTGGTGCGATGGATTTTGCAATGTTGCTTGTCGAAGCCCTCCGGCTTGTCAGCAGCCGCCAAGGCCTGGCAGGCGGCGCACCCGGCAACCTCCTTGCCGGGGTCGTCGACCTTGGCCTTCTTGGCGGTGCCGGGGTTGCCGGATTCCTCAACGGCAAGCACGGTCTCACCCTTGCGCTTCCTATTGCACCGTCAGCCCTTCTTTGCCAGGGCAGTGATGTCTTTGTCTCCAGAATCACTTCCCGCGCCAACATCTTCGCCGGGGTACTTCCTCCCCTTTTCAACCCAAGCACATCTGTCGGCCAGAACACAGAGCTCAAGAACATCTATAACCTTGTTCATTGCCAGCTCCTCACGCATCTTGCGGTTGCGCATGCTCTGATGGAACGCGTTGATGACAGCGGCAGGATGAACATCCGGGATGTTGTACTACACACGGCTGAATATCTGTATGTACTTGCGCAGGCACTCGCCATCCTTCTTGGGGATGAAATGCAAATTGCTTGCCCAGCGAGGAGCCGTGTGCCGTCCAGTGAAGGCGCCAATGAACTCGTGGCACAAGTCCGACTAGGAGGAGATGGAATGTACTGGCAAGTGCATCAACCACGACCTGATGTTGGGTTTGAGTACCAACTGGAAGTAGTTGGCGAGCACCGTGCCGTCCCGAGCCCCGGCAGCTTGCATGGCAATGGTGTAAACGCTCAGGAACTCGGACGGATGAGTCTTGCCATCGTGCTTCTCCGGGACCTCTGGTTTGAACGTGCGGGTAGTGGGCCACTGGAACCGCCGCATCTCATGGGTAAAAGCTGGACAACCTACCTCGTAAGGCAAGTCGCCAGAATCCCCCCCCCCCCCGCAGGCCTGTACGCGGTGGGCCCTGCACGCCTATCAGATTGATGGCGTGCTTCCCATCACCACTCGATGGTAGTTCGAGCGTCCTCTTTAACCCGCTCCCAAAGAACTTGACGTTGGTCGCGTCGAGATCGTGGATCGGACAATGCCGTGGATCCATCATCACGGGCATCGACCCGCCGAGCTGGTGACTGTTGCTGTCGTGGTGGAGGGGAGTGCACCATAGTTGCGGCGCCTCCGACCCGTCTGTCGTCAGCACGCGCCGGCTCGATGGACCGACACTGCGAAGGGCCCGCCTCCTGGTATCGTTCTTTATTGGCGTGGCCAATAAGGCTTTGGATAGCAGCCCTCCTCTCTTCTTGCTTCTCCACAGAAGGAGGGAAGACGAGGAGTAGCTGCGCTCGTGCTAATGCTTCTGCTGGCGTAGGCGGCAGCGACAAACGCGAGGAACGGGAGGTGCTCGGACTTCTCACCATGTTATAAGGAGCACCGTCACGGTTTCGCGGCCGTGCGCCGTTGTCGGATTCGGGGTTCCGGAACCCTTGAGGTTCGAACTCTGGGGTGCGCATGAAGATCTCTCTCTCCCTAGCTCGCTCTCGCAACGATCTCAAGGCCTACCTCGCCGAACCCAAAGAACAAGAGACACGAGAGTTTATACTGGTTCGGGCCACCGTTGTGGTGTAATACCCTACTCTAGTGTGGTGTGGTGGATTGCCTCGTGGGCTGAGGATGAAAAAGTACAAGGTGGGAACAGCCTCCTGGGGAGAGGTGTTCTTGCACTCGATGAGCTGGTGAGATGGCCTTGGTGGAGTGGATCCAATCCAAGATGAGCCGATCCTTGACTACGGTGGTGACTAGTCCTATTTATAGAGGCCCTGGTCCTCTTCCCAAATGTTAGGCGGGAAGGGATCCCACAACGGCCAATTTTGAAGGGAGACAACTAGTACAAGTTATCCTGACAAAAGGTGGTCTTCGCCTGCCAAAGGCTCTCGTGGTGATGCAGTTGTGGGCTCTGCGGTGACCTCCGTCCTGCCGTCCTGCTGGTCTTGGTCTCGTTGCTCCGATATGGAAACCTTTGCCTGATACCACAGGACTCCTCGCCTGCGCCTGCCTCTTCAGCACCAAAGAGGAAACTTGTACCCTGCGCCCGTTGGCGCCCGCCTGGCTTCGATCATCACGACTCACGTCACGCGAACCTCGCGAGGTGCCCCCTGCCTTGATATCTCCACCCCTCGGGAGCTAGCCTAGTGAGGCTGCCACTGAGGAGGTCTTGTGTCGTCCGCCTCGTAAGGGTCTTGAGTGGTTGCTGATGAAGATGGGCCGTACCGGGCCGTTGGTGGAGCCACGTCGTCGGCCGCAGGAAGGCAAGTCTGGGTACCCCCGTTCCCAGGACGCCGACAGTAGCCCTCGGGCCCAAGGCGCGCTCGAACTTGGCTTCGAGGCGAAGCCAAAGGGCAAGTGAGGAGCGTCGCGGGCCCCAACCGCCTGCGGCCTTGATTGACGTGTGGCGACTGACGGGACGTGGGCGTCTCCGCTTTCCCACGCTGCCTCGGCAACAATCCGACTTGACGAGTCGCTGCTGCATGCAGAAGAAAAACCATCATTACCTACGATCGTGGAGGCCGGCGGTTGGCTTCCTTCTGGCTATAACTGAGGAGGCGGGCGGAGCCCCCATCACTCACCTCTTCCTCCATTCCGCCCGCTTCTTCTTCTTCCTCCTTGCTGCGACACTCATGGCGCCGATACGGAGATTCTCCGCCGCTAAGAAGGGGAAGCCACCCTGTTGGGGATACTACTACTGGGCGTAAACCGGCCAGGACAGGTCGGGTTAACTTCATCAGTAGTTATCATGTCTGAAGCCCATGAAGACAGACGGAGACGCTTCAAGAAGGCCTGAGGCCCAAAGCCGGTTTAAGGCCTGTAGACATAAACCGCTATTGACAATATAACTTGTGTAGAAAGAGCAGATACCGGGTCGGACACGTTTATGAGCTGGCCTCGGGACTCTGTAAACCGACGGGCGTCAACCCATGTATATAAGGGGACGACCCGGCGGCGGTTCAGGAGAACAGACAACAACTCGAGACTCAGGCAAAGCGTATTCGCTCCCTGGTCATCGAAACCCCATCAATTCCATCACAACTAGACGTAGGCTTTTACCTTCATCGTAAGGGGCCGAACTAGTATAAAACTCTCTTGCGTCCCTTGTCCGCTTTAACCCCTTTAAGCTAACCCGTTGCGATGGCTCCATGACTAAGTCCTTTCATGAGGACATCTCCGTGACAAAACCACGATAGTTGGCGCCCACCGTGGGGCTATCGCACGATGGTTTCAAGTTCTTGGAGGGAAACTTCGAAGGACTCAAGGGTTCTGTTGTGGGCGGATGACCAAGAGTCGTCGCGGCAAGCTCTACATCGACGATACAGGCTGGGCCCCGAGGCCGGCTCAATCGAGTCTGGTGCAGGTCCCCTTTGGTGGCATACACGTTTTCATTGGCAAGATCGGTGAACCGGGCGCTGAGCCGGACATCTGCACCGACCTCTCGAAACGGCTCAACATGCGAGATCTGCCCAGGTCAAGCCTATCAGGAAGCGTGCCTTCATGGGAGTCATCCATGGAGGTGAATACGAGGACAAATTGGAATCTGGTGGTGAGACCGTCGTTTATTCCGGCGACGAGTCATCGACCGGAGAGACCGAGTCGTTATATCAGCTACAAGATGGTCAGATTGGGGGCTGTTCCGATGGTGACAGTATTTCGGACCCCTCTAATTTGCCCAACCGGGTTGGAATCTTCATGGCCGGTACACAGCTGGCGCTCCACTCTTTGACCGCAGCAGCAAAGATTTCCGGATCAGCAGCGGCAACGGCAGCCGGGGCAGGAGGCCCTGCTCGACCGCCGGCTCAGGTTTTATCTTATTTATTTGATGTGTTGGCAACACTGATGGCGGAGGTTAACCCGGCGGATCAGGATGCACACAATGCGGAAATCGCGAAAGTGAAGGATCAAATTACTCAGGCAAAAGCCAATCTGGCAGCTGAAGATACTAGGATGGCCATGGAGCGGGACGCTTTGGATACACAGGCTTACCGGCTTATGCTGGATCAGACTGCGTCACACGAAGTCCTGAAAAGGAGACACCATTCTCGCCTTCCTCCGGTTTATGATGCTAGGAACCTCTTTAACACCCCGGGAGTAGGGACTAGTAATCCGCCGGTGGTGAACGAGCGGAGCACACAGGGCAGGGCCCGGTTCGATCACGTTTGATGGATCCGCCTCGACAAAACAACATTGTGACGCAGCCCGTCCCAACACCACCGGGTCATTATTCTACTCCGATGGACAATCTTGTCGCTGCCGCTTCACGGCTGGCGGCCATCCCGATCGAAGGCGATTCTCCAGCGGCGGTTGATACGCGTCGGGTTAAGGAGTTTCTTCAAACGGCTTTGGTGCAACAGGAGGCTTATTCACATAGTCGCGATCGGATTCATTCCACTCCTCGTCCGAGTCGGAGTTACAGCAGACAGATGGATGAACCGGCAGTGTCAAGCAACGCGCGGAACCGTGATCCGCCCCGTGGCAATAACCCGACGGGTGATGCTCAGGAGGTGGTGGACCGGGCTCAAGCACGCAGAGAGGCCGAGCTAGCGGCGCAGCATGAAACTCGTCAACTTACTCCAGTTTGTCCAACTACATCAGTGGAACCAGGGGTCGCTTCTAGCTCTTTGGGAGTGCCGTGCCTCATCCCAGCGTTGCGCAATGTGCGCCTGCCCAAGGATTTCAAAGGCCCGCGCAAGGTGCCAAATTACACCGCGGATTTGTCCCCTGAGACATGGGTCGAAAGCTATGAGATGGCCATGGAGATGCTGGATGTGGATGATGCGGCATGTGCGAAATACTTCACCATGATGCTTGAAGGGACGGCCCGTACTTGGCTAAAGAGTTTACCGGCTAATTCTATCAGGTCATGGGCCGAGTTGAGAGCCCGGTTTATCCAGCATTTCAAGGATACATGTAAGCAACCTATGTCGATTGTGGACTTAGCTGCCTGTGTCCAGGAGGAAGGAGAGTCAACAACCTGATGGGTGCGCCGGGTTTCGGAAATATTGCATTCATTGGACCGCATCAATGCTGATACCGCAGTTCTGACCTTGGAAGGCAATTGCCGGTTTGAGTATCTGAAGTTGAAGCTGGGTCGACTGGAACGCCATTGCAATGACATGGGAACCCTCATGGCCGCTTTAGTGAAATATGCCGACTCTGATAGTACCAAGGATCCCGAGTCTGATGATGATAAGACAGGGAAGGGAAAAAGGAGTGGCAACGCCAAGGGGCAACACCACAACCCGGCGGGTCATGGAAACGACGGCAAACGTAAAGCGGATCACAGCTTTGACTTTGTGGCTAATACCAACGCGCAGGACAATGGCCAGCGACGTAAGGGTAAACCGCCCCCGCACGGTGGAGCACCTAGCCCTAACCCGGACCGCCTGTCTTATCTGTTGAACTAGCCGTGCCCAAAGCATGGGACGAAGGAGATTTCGTCCACACATCTCTGGAAAGATTGTTACATCATGCAAGATTTCAAAAATTCTAATTCTTTCTGGTATGATAATGGACCGGGTGGCGGTTCGGGCCATGGTTCTCATGGGCCGAGTTATGGTGGAGGAAATTCCGGTTCAGGCTTCCATGGCAATCAGGGTGGACATAACAACCAAGGTAATCAGGGCAACCAAGGTAGCTACAATAATCAGGGCAATCAGCAAGAAGAATAAATCGGGTTACCAGAGCAACCCGAAGCAGTTAAATAGTGGGCAATATCATGTCTTCACCACTAGCTTAGACAAGCGTGACCAAAAGCTTCATAAGAGGGCAGTGAACTCTGTTGAACCGGCGGTGCCCCGTTATTTACGTTGGTCTGAGCAGCCAATCGTATGGAGTAGAGAAGATCATCCACCCCGGGTTGACAATCCGGGTCATCTGGCATTGGTGGTGGCACCTCAGGTGGGAGGTTATAAGTTCACCAAGGTACTCATGGATGGAGGGAGTAGTATCAATATCCTTTATTATGAAACTTTCCCTCGCATGGGGTTAACAGATAAAAATCTTAAACCGTCCAATACGGTGTTCCATGGTGTGGTACCTGGTAAATCGGCTTATCCTGTTGGTAAGATAGCTGTGGAGGTGGCTTTTGGTGATGAGCATGACTCGAGATCAGAGACTTTGACCTTTGAAGTGGTGAAAATAAAGAGTCTGTATCATGCCCTGTTTGGATGGCCGGCTTATGCTAAGTTTATGGCACGGCCTTGCTATGTCTATCTGCAGCTCAAGATGCCAGGTCACAAGGGAACTACCATCCATGGGAGCCGCAAGATTGCTCTGGAATGTGAAGAAGGTGATGCGGCTTACACTGAGTCGGTTTGTGCAACAGAAGAGTTGAAGTTCTATAAAGACAATGTTGATCCGGCCGATATGACTTCATTGAAAAAGCCAACTACGGAGCATGATTCAGCCCTGAAATTTAAATCAGCTGATGAGACTAAGCTTGTTGACTACGTGCCTGGCGATTCGTCCAAGCAGTTTAGCATCAGCACTAACTTGGATCCGAAATAGGAAAGCATGCTCATCGAGTTCATCCGTGAGAATCGGGACATCTTTGCGTGGAAGCCTTCTGACATGCCAGGTGCCGGGAGAACTCGCTGAGCACACTCTTAATGTTGATCCTAAGTATAAACCGGTCAAGCAGTTTCTCCGTCGCTTCAATGAAGAAAGACGCAAGGCTATTGGAGAAGAAGTGGCTAGGCTCTTGGCGGCTGGATTCATCGTTGAAGTATTCCATCCTGAGTGGTTGGCTAATCCGGTGTTGGTCCTTAAGAAGAACGGCACTTGGCAAATGTGTGTGGACTACACAGATCTCAACAAAGCTCGTCCAGCATATCCTTTTGCCCTCCCCCGTATTGATCAAATTATTGATGCTACGGCGGGTTCTGAGTGTTTGAGCTTTTTGCATGCATATTCTGGTTATCATCAGATCAAAATGACAGTTAAGGACTAGGAGAAGACGGCCTTCATAACCCCCTTTGGAGCCTTCTGCTATATGTCCATGCCCTTTGGGCTCAAGAGTGCCCAGGCGACTTATCAATGGTGTGTGCAGAATTGCCTTCATAAACAAATCGGCCGTAATGTGCACGCCTATGTGGATGATATTGTGGTGAAATCAAGGAAGAAGGAAACATTGATTGATGACTTGAAGGAAACCTTTGATAACCTGCGGGTTGACAAGATGATGCTTAACTGGCCAAGTGCGTTTTTCGTGTACCGGCAGGCAAGCTCTTGGGCTTTTTGGTATCTAACAGAAGCATTGAAGCTAATCCGGAAAAGATCAAGGCCATCACCTCCTTGGCTAAACCAAAGTGTATCAATGGCGTTCAACGCTTGGCAGGCCGGATTGCCGCATTGAGCCGGTTTATTAGCCGCCTCGGCAAGAAGGCCATTCCTTTGTATCAGATGCTGAAGAAAATGGATAACTTCGTCTGGAGCTCTGCCGCAGATGAAGCATTTGAGGACTTAAAGCGGCAGCTGGCTAACCCGCCGGTTCTTGCTGCTCCGGTTGACAAAGAGCCATTGTTGCTATATGTGGTGGCTAATGCTCGAGCAGTCAGTGTGGCTATTGTGGTGGAGCACAAGGAGGCAGGAAAGGAATATCCGGTTCAGTGTCCGGTTTATTATATCAGCGAGGTACTTATTGAGTCCAAGCAGAGGTACCCACACTGGCAGAAGCTGGTATATGGGGTTTTCATGGCAAGCCGGAAGCTCAAGCAATATTTCCAAGGTCATCCCATCATGGTGGTCAGCTCTGCTCCTTTGGGAGATATAATCCAGAACAGTGAAGCAACTGGCCGGATTGCCAAGTGGGCTATCGAGCTTGGACCTCGAACGGCGATCAAATCTCAAGCACTTGTGGATTTCATCAATGATTGGACAGAACTACAAGCGCCTGAAGAGAAGCCGGATCACACTTATTGGACTATTCATTTTGATGGGTCCAGGCAATTGGAGGGCTCGAGGGCTGGAGTCGTATTAACTTCCCCACGAGGTGATAAGTTTTGTTATGTTCTCCGTTTAATGTTCCCTTGCACTAAGAATGCAGCTGAGTATGAGGCTTTACTCCATGGTCTTCGGATGGCTAAGGAGATGAACCTAAGCCGAGTTAAGTGCTTCGGTGACTCGGACATGGTAGCTCAATAGGTGTCTGGCACTTGGGATTCCAAGGACCCACTCATGGCAGCATATCGTCGTGAGGTGGATGTTGTTGCAGGTCACTTTAAAGGTTATCAGGTGGATCATGTGGACCGGCGGAAGAACGAAGCGGCGGACGCTTTAAGCCGCCTGGGTTCTCAACGTAAACCGGTTCCGCCTAATGTCTTCTTGGATGTTCTGCATAACCCGTCCGTCAAGCTCCCTGGTGAAGAGGATTTGGCTATTCCTGATCCGGAAGCTCAGTTGGTCGCAGCTCTTCATGTTATCCCGGATTGGACGATTCCTTATCTGGCGTATATGAACCGGGGCGAGTTACCAGAGGATGAGACTTTGGCCAGGCAGATAATCCGGCGGTCCAAGTCTATGACCATTCTCAATGGAGAGTTGCATCATTGCAGTGTGACAGGGGCATTTCAATGTTGTGTGTCTCCTGAAGAAGGTTGTGAAATTCTATGTGAGATCCACGAAGGAGACTGTGGTCACCACGCCGGTTCAAAATCTTTGGTGGCCAAGGCGTTTCGTCACGGTTTCTATTGGTTGACAGCTCATGCTGATGCCGAGGACTTGGTCAGACGGTGTGATGGCTGTCAGAAATTCTCAAGGCGCGCTCATGTACCGGCTCAAGAATTGAGGATGATTCCAATCACTTGGCCATTTGCGACTTGGGGGCTGGATATCGTTAGGCCTTTCAAGAGGTCCAAGGACAAGAAGACAAGTTCACAAAGTGGGTAGAGGCAGAGCCAGTTAGCAAGTGTGATGCAGCCACGGCGGTTCAATTCATCAAAAAGGTGATCTTCCGGTTTGGTTTTCCACACAGCATTATAACAGACAATGGTACCAATCTGTCAAAGGGTGCCATGAAGGAGTTCTGTCAGCGTGAACACATCCGGCTTGACGTATCATCAGTGGCTCACCCACAGTCCAATGGTCAAGCGGAGAGGGCCAATCAAGAGATTTTGAGAGGCATAAAACCCCGGCTTATGGTTCCTTTGCAGTGGACGTCGGGTTGTTGGGTTGAGGAGCTACCTTCTGTGTTATGGAGCATCAACACCACACCCAACAGATCGACAGGATACACGCTGTTCTTCATGGTTTATGGAGCGGAGGCGGTTCTTCCTAGTGACATACGTCATGACTCACCTCGTGTAGCGGCATATGTTGAAGCTGACAACAAGAAGGCACAGCAAGAGGCTCTTGACCTATTAGATGAGGAGCGTGACATAGCGGCAGCCCGTTCGGCGATTTATCAGCAAGATCTGCGTCGCTATCATAGCCGTCGGGTTAGAACCAGAACCTTTCAAGAAGGAGATTTGGTGCTTCGACTCATCCAGGATCATACGAATATGCACAAGTTATCCCCCCCTTGGGAAGGACCTTTGGTGGTCAGTAAGAATCTGCACAACGGGTCGTACTACCTAATCGATGTTTGAGAGCGCAAAGACTCACGTAAATCGGAGGAGGAGACCAACCGGCCGTGGAATATTGCTCATCTTTGTCCCTACTATACTTGAGCTATAGGCTCTGCTTATGTACATATTATGACACTGTATATATTATGATCAATACAATAAACCGGAACCTCAGCTAAAGCGGGGTATCCGTTGTTTTTCCATCATGTGTGGTTACATGGAGCTTCTGTTTCTAAAGCGGCATCCGGTTTACCCCTTGATTTAGCTTTACAAAGCTTTATATCACATCACTTGAGGGCTTGGTCGTATCCGAACCATAGCTACACCTCTTGATCGGTGCAATGCCACAGTATCACTTGGGGTCTTGTTCGTATCCAAACCATAGCTACACCTCTTGATCGGATTAAAGCCAAAACCGGGGCCAAAGAGAGTGTTGTCAGAAAATAGCAACTCAAACATAGGCACCCACTGAGCACTGCTCAAAACGTTACTTGGGGATTCTTTGCTATCGCAATGAACTTAGAATCAACGGATGTAATTGGGCTATCAAGCCATGGCTTGGAAGCCTGGTGTATACACCTAAAACCTCGGGTTGACCTGCCTATTTAACTAAGTCACGCCGCCCAGGTAAACCTGGTATGACCCTTCGAACTCTGACAAGTTACTCTAAAATACAGAACCTGAACTTGTCAAGTTAAAACGATGATTGGTTAAGGATTGCGGACCATCTTAAAAGGCTTTGCAAAAATGGTTTAACTCTGTGGCCTGGCAGCCCATGAAAAGCCTCGAATTTGGGGCCTGGCAGCCTGTGAAAAGCCTCGACTACAATGGTTTTATTTGCCTTTGATTGAGTTTTACTCTCTTTTTGGTAAGATTTATGATGTTTTTTAAACGGTGTTATCAACCCGGTTAGACTGCCAATTACAAATTGACAGTACACGATCAACTCATAATCCGGAGACTATCAGCCCGGTTTGGTTTCGAGTCGAAATCCCAGTATGGAGTAAACCGGTGTTTATCATAACCCGGAACGGTTTTATTATAAACCGGCCTTATAGAAACAGGTGTTATTTTTCCTCCAAGAGTTAGATTATAACCCTCACTACAAGGTTGGTCAGCCAACGTCATGCCTAAAAATTGCAGGTATTATATATTTCCATATTTGGTTATATTTCACAACCTAGGTTGTAATCCTTGGTTATATATATATATATATATATATATATATATATATATATATATATATATATATATATATATATATATGTGGGTATCATGACCTGCCCGTGAAACTGCCAGGGCGCTTTAAGTTTCTTATCTGCAGGAACAGCTTGAACAAAAAGATACGGATATCATATCTTAAGCATGTCGAATCAAGCAAGCATCAATTGCAGATAAATATGCACGAAGGCATACCAGACCAAGTATTTTAACTAGCCTATTACAAGGCGTTCCAGTGCCCAAAAGGATATTTTTTTCTCAAATACATGTCGCAGCATGTAGAAGACTAAACCGGCCTCTGGTTCATGATTGGTCAGCAGCTTGGCCTGACAGTTGCAGATCATCTCGCACCGGTTCAGCTTCTTCTTCTCTACCCAGTGGCTGGAAATCAACAGTTTCCCAGTCGATCCCAGTTAGGGCTTGGAATATAGCTTCATCACTTATCAGCGTGGACGGTTCAATGTCAGGGGCATAAGTGTGCTTACGGATTGGCGGGATAAGATTCCGAGCTTCGGGAATTGGTGCAGCAACCCGTTTGTTCTTGTCATCATATCTTGCTTGATAGTATGACAGGTCCGCTTCTTCAACCAGTTGACAAGACAATGGGCGTACCTCCCGGTTTATGATCCGGAGATCATATTCGCCAAATTCTGTTCCGTCTTCCTTCAAACTGGGATAACCTTGGGCCGCTTCAATTGGATCAAAGTTAGGTACCCATGCTTTTGCCCGGGTCAGTGCAGCCAAAGCGCCCATTCTAGCAGCAGACTTTTTCAGTTCGTCAACCCGGGCAGGAAGCATAGATAACCTTTGTAAGGTATCCTTAATCAAGGTGGGAGGAGGATTGTTGTGAGAAGCAGTATATATGATCCGCTGCGTGCCGGTATACAGCTGCTCTATCAGAGTATAGGCTGCTTTCAGTTTCTTATGAACATCAGATCCTAAGTGGCTAATACGAGTTCCTGTATCATTACAATGATTAGTAAACCGGCAAATACATGCAAGGATATGTTGAAACTAGGAGTCAAGGATGCTTACCAAACACAGCAGCAGTCATGGCATGAACCTGCCGCTTCACGCTGGTCAGTTCATCAACCACCGGTTTAAGAGCGGCTTCTGCTTTCTCAGCCCTTTTGATCAAATCGGATTTTTCACTTTCCCAATCCGTCCTCTCCTTGTTGAAGCCTTCTTTTAGTTTCTCCATAGCGCCGAAAGCACTGGTCAATTCTTCCTTCTCCTTGGAGGTTTCAGCTTGTTGCAATTTAAGGTTCTCCTGGAGATCCGCGGTTTGGCTCTCTTTCTTGTTCAGCTCGACCTGCAAAGAGACAGTTATATGATGAGGTGACAGTACATACTTGAAGTACCAAGCACATAACAAGTTATGCCCTCGGTACTTGGGGGCTAATGCATATTTGCTCTTCATAATACATTTTCTACAAGTCCCAAGCATAATACAAGTATTAAACTAGGCACTTGGGGGCTAATGGATATTTGTTCAAAAGAATGCTGATACGGGAGGTTCTTCTAGAAAGTCCCGGTTCATCTTTATTAAGTTAAACCGGTACTTGGGGGCTACTTCAGTGAATTTAAGATGCATTGTTGCAAAGCATAAGAATTTTTTACTAAGTCCCGGTTTAGATTGATATCTTAAACCGTCACTTGGGGGCTACTGGAGTTGATAAGCTACAATTAAAAAATAAAGGGGCAACACTTGTGAAATTACCTCATATCGTTCCTTCATCATATTTACCAAACCAGCTTGATAGTCACAACTGGTATATAGATGGTTCAGGTAGCCGGAATGAAGGTCTTGAGCATTCAGATGGGCGTAAGTGTACAGATCGGCATTCCATTTGCCTTTGCCAATTGCAGAGAATTCCTCTTTGGCGGTATGCCTTGACAAAGCGACAGGATTTCCTGGGTCAGTATGGCCAATGCCAGTGATCAGAACATCATCATCCTTCTCCTCAGCAGCTCGTACTGGAGTTGTCGGTTTGTCAGTATCTTTTACCGGACTGATCGGTTTGTCAGTCCGGATAGGGCTTGTTGGCTGGTCGGCCTGGCCGGTGGTATCAACTTCTGCCTGCTCAGCAACGAAGTCATGATCTTGAGGCGGTGGATCATTCAGCATATCATCAATATTTGCCTCTTTAGGATCGGGAGTTTTCTCCGGTTCAGCAGCCGTGTCTTCCTCTGTCGGTTTGTTCAGACGAGCTTTCTTACTGGGTCTGGGCTTGGCACTGAGAAAAATGAAAGTAAGGATCAATACAGTATATATATTAAGTAACGTATCAAGGATATAAGTAATAGTATGGCTCACCCAAGCACTATTTTAAGCGGTGGAAGCTTTGTGGTAGACGATTCACCAGATGACGAGTGAGAAGTACCCTGATAATTGGAATCGGATGGAGTAAGCGGTTGACGAAAACAACCCGCTTTGGGGCGTGAAGTGTCAAGGGAATAAGAGACCTCTGAACGGCGTTTCCGAATCGGACTTTTCGGTAAACCGGCGGAGGTAACTACCTGGCCGCTATGCTGGGTTGTGCGGCGAGCCTCGTGCTATTGTGTCTTGACAAGAAAGTTCGGATCCAAGTAAGCAAGAGGATGAGAACATTTAACTTTCCGGTTTGCTCGACGAGTTTTTAGTGATGGCAAAGGGTTTGAATCGGAGGAAAGAATGATTACCTCTACAGCATCGGTGTGACTGACTTCAGTGTCATCCTGACAATAATCATCATCAATAAGGCGTATGAAAAATGAACCAAGCGAGTCACGTTCTACCTCTAGTTCCGGATTATCCACGTCATCATCAGCTGGTGGATCGGAGGATGCAGTGGTCCTCTTCCGGTTGACAGGTTTTTTCACAACTTTGGTTTTTTGACGGGTTGGCTTCACCGGTTTGTCTTGCAGGGGTTTCTTGTTCCAGAACGGATCATCGCCCTGTCAAGAAAATAATCACGCTTTCAGAGAGTATTGGGACAGAAGCAATTTCAAATAAACAGTTTATATGATTCTTACAGCTGGCGGTTTGTTGGTGGTGCAGAAAGGGAGTAGTCCGGTTTGAGCACAGACATCCTCCGGTTCGTTCAACATCTTTTTTACAGCTTCAGTGACTTCGTCATCTGTAATTTGAATGTCAATGTGCCACCGGGCATCCTTCAAATTCCCTGTATACTCACACATCAAACCGGGGCGCCGGCTTAAGGGCAAAACGCTCCAGCTTATCCAGCAGCGCGCAAGATCAACTCCTGTCAAACAGTTTGCTATAAAGGCCCTAAGCTTTGATTGTTGAGGAGCATATTTGGCCCTTTCTTTGGCAGTCAGCCTTTGAGGAAGAGGATGTGTGTTGCTCAGACGTTCAGGATGGTAACCCAGAAGGGGGTTTTCGTCAGCTGGAGACGTGTCCTTGCAATAAAACCAGGTCTGGTTCCACTCTTTGGGGTGACTGTGGAGACTGGGATGAGGAAAGGTGACTTCTTTTCTTTTCTGAACCGCCATTCCACCCAATTCTGTGTTGGATCCGTCTCTGAATTCTGTGCGACGGTTTAGATGAAAGAAATCCCTGGACAGTTCTACTGAAGGTTCCTCTTGAAGGTAAACCTCACAAAAAACTTGGAAGTGGCAGATGTTGGTCACGGAGTTAGGACCGATGTATTGTGGGCGCAGTTGAAAGTTCGCCAGTACATCCTAGAATTTTTTTGAACCGGGAGGGTTGAAACCCCGGCCTAAGTGATCAGCAAATACAATAACCTCTTCGTCCTTAGGTGTAGGAGGACATTCCGGGCCAGGGACCCTCCAGTGAATGACATCTTTCTTGGTTAAAGCGCCCGCTTTGACAAGGTTGTCTAACTGTTCTTCAGTCACTCGAGGAGGGACCCAATTGCATTCATACACTTGCTTGGCCATGGCAATGAATGATCTACAACATGATAATTACCGGTTTAAGATTTACAGTGGACAGCTATGCGGCGGTACAAGGATGTAAGCATGTTGTTAAATCGGAGTTGGTTAATCATAAACCGGAATTTACTAAACAAAGGCTATAAGCTGAGGTATATTGGTGGTTCAACAAGGGCACTAATGGTATATACCGGGTCATCATTTTTCGAAAAGTTAAACCGCCTAATCTGACATTGAAGATACAAGTCTACAGATGTATAAGTGAAGAAAATAGATTTCACAAGTTGGTATTACAATTTTGGATCTGCTGCATATCAGAAAAAGAAAATATATTAAGACCTAAGAAGGAGTACGGAAATAGTGGATGAAGGTTCAGATGGGATCTTCTATTTTAATGAGGTGCATTAGATGGAAAAAAGGGCTACGGCTATCATTGAACAAGATGAATATCAAGTTCTGGATCAAAACCCTATCATACAAGCAATGAACACCGACGAACACCAAAGAACGCTGAAACCCTAGAACAGATCTATGGTGGAAGAATAGAGAGCATACCAGTACTGATGGAAGAGCGGAGAAGCACCACAGTTCTCAGGTGCGTTCAGGGTGATGCAGCGGCCAGAGTTGAAGCAGAGGCGACGGTCGACGGTGGCGGCGGAGCTCCAGAGGTTGAGCAGCGCGAGGAAGACGATGACGCGAAGAGGCACGAAGGGGAAAAGTGAAAATGACCCCTCGGCCCTATTTATAAAGGCATGAGATAAGTGTCAGGCGCGAAAAACGAGGAGCCAGAAATTTGGAAATAAGGCGGAACTGTCGCCTCGATTGTTGGAGGCCCATTAATGAAGATGGGTTGTACACAGTTTTTAATAAACAGATGATGTCATGGCGGTTTACCACGGTCCGGGAAGATGACGTCACGGCGGTTTACAAAATTATGGCAGATGTTGAAGACGAAGTTTTCTTATAATCGAGGATTGACGTGAACCAGTTCAAATCAATCTGGGGCCAAATGTTGGGGATACTACTACTGGGCATAAACCGACCAGGAGAGGCTGGGTTAACTTCATCAGTAGTTATCATGTCTGAAGCTCGTGAAGACAGACGAAGGCGCTTCAAGAAGGCCCAGGGCCCAAAGCCGGTTTAAGGCCTGTAGACATAAACCGGTATTGACAATATAACTTGTGTAGAAAGAGCAGATACTGGGTCAGACACGTTTATGAGCCGGCCTCGGGACTCTGTAAACCGACGGGCGTCAACCCATGTATATAAGGGGACAACCCGGCGGCGGTTCAAGAGAACAGACAATAACTCGAGACTCAGGCAAAGCGTATACGCTCCCTGGTCATCGAAACCCCATGAATTCCATCACAACTAGACGTAGGCTTTTACCTTCATCGTAAGGGGTCGAACTAGTATAAAACTCTCTTGCGTCCCTTGTCCGCTCTAACCCCTTTAAGCTAGCTCGTTGCGATGGCTCCATGACTAAGTCCTTTCATGAGGACATCTGCCGTGACAAAACCATGACACAACCCGCGAAGAGTTAGGGCCACTCCCACCGAAGAAGAGGCTGGCCCGCCCTCGCGACATCGTCATGAGGCCGGAGGTGACGAGGCCTTGGTACGAGCGGCCTCCCCCCTGCTACCCGTTGCCCTTGTACGCCCAGGCGCTAGGCTCCGGAGGTGGAGGCAGCGGCCCTCGTCGATCGCGCCTTGGCCGCGGCAGACACGCCTTGGCAGTGCGCGCCGCCGCCCCGCGAACTCACGCCGAGGGTTCATCGCGTGAACTCGTGGTGTTGGCGGCGATGCCACCGCGCATGTGGATCTGCTTCCCGCAATTCTTCGCTGAAGAGATGCCGCCGAGGGGGCTGATACGTCTCCAACGTATCTATAATTTTTTATTGGTCCATGCTATATTATTTACCGTTTTGGACTATATTGGGCTTTATTTTCCACTTTCATATTATTTTTGGGACTAACCTATTAACCGGAGGCCCAGCCCAGAATTGCTGTTTTTTGCCTATTTCAGTGTTCCGGAGAAACAGAATATCAAACGGAGTCCAAACGGAATGAAACCTTCGGGAACGTGATTTTCTCATCAGATAAGACCCAGGAGACTAGGACCCTCCGTCAAGAAAGCCACGAGGCGGTCACGAGGGTGGAGGGCGCCTCCCTGTATGCGCGCCGCCTCGTGGGTCGCCCCTCAAAGCTCCACCGACGTACTCCTTCCTCCTATATATACCTACATACCCCCAAACGATCAGATACGGAGCCAAAAACCTAATTCCACCGCCGCAAATTTCTGTATCCATGAGATCCCATCTTGGGGCATGTTCGGGAGCTCCGCCGGAGAGGGCCATCATCACGGAGGGCTTCTACATCATCATAGCCTCTCCGATGAAGTGTGAGTAGTTTACCTAAGACCTTCGGGTCCATAGTTAGTAGCTAGATGGCTTCTTCTCTCTTTTTTGGATCTCAATACAATGTTCTCCCCCTCTCTTGTGGAGATCTATTCGATGTAATCTTATTTTTGCGGTGTGTTTGTTGAGACCGATGAATTGTGGGTTTATGATCAAGATTACCTATGAACAATATTTGAATCTTCTCTTAATTCTTTTATGTATGATTGGTTATCTTTGCAAGTCTCTTCGAATTATCTGTTTGGTTTGGCCTACTAGATTGGTTTTTCTTGCAATGGGAGAAGTGCTTAGCTTTGGGTTCAATCTTGCGGTGTCCTTTCCCAGTGACATAAGGGACAACAAGGCACGTATTGTATTGTTGCCATCGAGGATAACAAGATGGGGTATTTATCACATTGCATGAATTTATTCCTCTACATCATGGCATCTTGCTTAAGGCATTACTCTGTTTTCATTAACTTAATACTCTAGATGCATGCTGGATAGCGGTCGATGAGTGGAGTAATAGTAGTAGATGCGTGAGTCGGTCTACTTGTCTCGGACGTGATGCATATATATATGATCATACCTAGATATTCTCATAACTATGCTCAATTACATCAATTGCTCAACAGTAATTTGTTCACCCACCGTAGAATACTTATGCTCTTGAGAGAAGCCACTAGTGAAACCTATGGCCCCCGGGTCTATTCTCATCATATCAATCTCCAATCACTTTATTATTGCTTTGCTTTTTTACTTTGCCTTTTACTTTTCACTTTGCATCTTTATACCAAAAATACCAAAAATATTATCTATCATCTCTATCAGATCTCACTCCCGTAAATAACCATGAAGGGATTGACAACCCCTAATCGCGTTGGTTGCGTTGAGCTATTGTTTTTGTGTAGGTACGAGGGACTTGCGCGTAGGCTCCTACTTGATTGATACCTTGGTTCTCAAAAACTGAGGGAAATACTTATGCTACTTTGCTGCATCATCCTCTCCTCTTCGGGGAAATCCAACGCAGTGCTCAAGAGGTAGCAAGAAGAATTTCTAGCGCCATTGCCGGTGAGTCTATGCAAAACTCAACATACCAAGTACCCATCACAATCCCTATCTCTCGCACTACATTATTTGCCATTTGCCTCTCGTTTTCCTCTCCCCCACTTCACCCTTGCCGTTTTATTCGCCCTCTCTTTTCCGTTTGCCTTTCTCTCGCTTGCTTTTTGTTTGCTCGTGTGTTGGATTGCTTGTTTGTCACGATGGCTCAAGATAATACCAAATTGTGTGACTATACCAATACCAACCATTTTTATTTCCTTAGCACTCCGATTGGTCCTCTTGCCAATAATGAATCTTGTGAAATCAATACTGCTTTGTTGAATCTTGTTATGAAAGATCAATTCGCCGGCCTTCCTAGTGAAGATGCCGCTACTCATCTGAATAGCTTCGTTGATTTATGTGATATGCAAAAGAAGAAAGATGTCGATAATGATATTGTTAAATTACAGCTATTTCCTTTTTCGCTTAGAGATCGTGCTAAAGCTTGGTTTTCATCTTTGCCTAAAAATAGTATTGATTCTTGGAACAAGTGCAAAGATGCTTTTATCTCTAAGTATTTTCCTCCCGCTAAGATCATCTCTCTTAGAAACGACATTATGAATTTTAAGCAACTTGATCATGAACATGTTGCACAAGCTTGGGAGAGAATGAAATTAATGATACGTAATTGCCCTACTCATGGTTTGAATTTGTGGATGATTATACAAAAATTTATGCCGGATTGAATTTTGCTTCTAGAAATCTTTTAGATTCGGCCGCGGGAGGCACTTTTATGGAAATCACTTTAGGAGATGCTACTAAACTCCTAGATAATATTATGGTTAATTATTCTCAATGGCACACTGAAAGATCTACTAATAAAAAAGTGTATGCGATAGAAGAAATTAAAGTTTTGAGTGGAAAGACGGATGAACTTATGAAATTATTTGCTACTAAGAGTGTTTCTTATGATCCTAATGATATGCCTTTGTCTACTTTGATTGAGAATAATAATGAATCTATGGATGTGAATTTTGTTGGTAGGAATAATTTTGGTAACAACGTGTATAGAGGGAATTTTAATCCTAGGCCTTATCCTAGTAATCCTTCTAATAATTATGGAAATTCCTACAACAACTCTTAAGGAAATTTTAATAAGATGCCCTAAGAATTTGAGACTAGTGTTAAAGAGTTTATGAATTCACAAAAGAATTTTAATGCTTTGCTTGAAGAGAAATTGCTTAAAGTTGATGATTTGGCTAGGAACGTTGATAGAATTTCTCTTGATGTTGATTCTTTAAAGCTTAGATCTACTCCTCCTAAGCATGATATCAATGAGTCTCTCAAAGCCATGAGAATTTCCATTGATGAGTGCAAGGAAAGAACCGCTAGGATGCGTGCTACGAAAGATGCCTTTATTAAAGCGTGTTCTTCCAATTCCTATGAAAATCAAGATGAAGATATAAAAGTTATTGATGTGTCCCCTATTAAATCGTCGTTTTGCAATATGAATCTTGATGAAACTGAATATGATCCACCCTTACCTAGAAGACGTTCCAAAAATTCGGAGTTTTTAGATCTTGATGATGAAATTGATAAAAGTGGGATTGAAAGAAATAAAACCCTAGATGTTGCTAAACCCACTATATTGGATTTCAAGGAATTTAATTATGATAGTTGCTCTTTAATTGATTGCATTTCCTTGTTGCAATCCGTGCTAAATTCTCCTCATGCTTATAGTTAAAATAAAGCGTTTACTAAACATATCGTTGATGCCTTGATGCAATCTTATGAAGAAAAACTTGAGTTGGAAGTTTATATCCCTAGAAAACTTTATGATGAGTGGGAACCAACTATTAAAATTAAGATTAAGGATCATGAGTTTTATGCTTTGTGTGATTTGGGTGCTAGTGTCTCTACTATTCCCAAATCTTTGTGTGATTTGCTAGATTTCCGTGATTTTGATGATTGCTCTCTAAACTTGCATCTTGCGGATTCCACTATTAAGAAACCTATGGGAAGAATTAATGATGTTCTTATTGTTGCAAATAGGAATTATGTGCCCGTAGATTTTATCGTTCTTGATATAGATTGCAATCCTTCTTGTCCTATTACTCTTGGTAGACCTTTCCTTAGAACGATTGGTGCAATTATTGATATGAAGGAAGGGAATATTAGATTCCAGTTTCCATTAAAGAAATGCATGGAAAACTTCCCTAGAAAGAAAATAAAATTACCATATGAATCTATCATGAGAGCCACTTATGGATTGCCTATGAAAGATGGCAATACCTAGATCTATCCTTGCTTTTATGCCTAGCTAGGGGCGTTAAACGATAGCGCTTGTTGGGAGGCAACCCAATTTTATTTTAGTTTTTTGTTTTTTTTCTGTTTAGAAATAAAAAATCCATCTACCTTCTGTTTATATATGGTTTTGTGTTTTAATTAGTGTTTGTGCAAAGTTAAACCTATAGGATCTTCTTGGATGATAGTTATTCGATCTTGCTGTAATTTCCAGAAACTTTCGGTTCACGAAAACAATTATTAAAATTCACCAGAACGTGATAAAATAGTGATTCGAATTGCTGCTGATCAATAAATAAATTTCCTAGGTCGTTCTATTTTGGCTGAAGTTTTGGAGTTTCAGAAGTTTGCGTTAGTTACATATTACTACAGACTGTTCTGTTTTTGACAGATTCTGTTTTTCGTGTGTTGTTTGCTTATTTTGATGAATCTATGGCTAGTAAAATAGTTTATAATCCATAGAGAAGTTGGAATACAGTAGGTTTAACACCAATATAAATAAAGAATGAGTTCATTACAGTACCTTGAAGTGGTATTTTGTTTTCTTTCGCTAACGGAGCTCACGAGATTTCTGTTGAGTTATGTGTTGTGAAGTTTTCAAGTTTTGGGTGAAATCTTTTGATGGATTATGGAACAAGGAGTGTCAAGAGACTAAGCTTGGGGATGCCCATGGCACCCCCAAGATAATCCAAGGACACCAAAGAGTCAAGGCTTGGGGATGCCCCGGAAGGCATCCCCTCTTTCGTCTACTTCCATCGGTAATTTTACTTGGAGCTATATTTTTATTCACCACATTATATGTGTTTTGCTTGGAGCGTCTTGCATTATTTGTGTCTTTGTTTGTTATTGTGCCACAATCATCCTTGCTGTACACGCCTTTTGAGAGAGCCATACATGAATTGGAATTTTATAGAATACTCTTTGTGCTTCACTTATCTCTTTTGAGCTTTATAGTTTTGCTCTATGTGCTTCACTTATATCTTTTGAGATTTATAGTTTTGCTCTAGTGCTTCACTTATATCTTTTAGAGTACGGTGGTGGATTTGTTTTAAAGAAACTATTGATCTCTCATGCTTCACTTAGATTATTTTGAGAGTCTTAATAGCATGGTAAATTGCTTAATAATAATATGCTTGGTATTCAAGATTTGTAAAACTTTCTTTTGAGTGCGTTGAATACTAAGAGAACTTTGATGCTTGATAACTGTTTTGAGATATGAAGATGGTGATATTTAGAGTCATGCTAGTTGAGTAGCTGTGAATTTGAGAAATACTTGTGTCAAAGTTTGTGATTCCCGTAGCATGCACGTATGGTGAACCGTTATGTGATGAAGTCGGTGCATGATTTATTTATTGATTGTCTACCTTATAAGTGGCGGTCGGGGACGAGCGATGGTCTTTTCCTACCAATCTATCCTCCTAGGAGCATGCGCGTAATACTTTGCTTTGATAACTTCTAGATTTTTGCAATAAGTATATGAGTTCTTTATGACTAATGTTGAGTCCATGGGTTATGCGCCGGTATCATACACCCACCATATACCTTCTTCAGAACAGCCACCATACCTACCTATCATGGCATTTCCATAGCCATTCCGAGATATATTGCCATGCAACTTTCCACCGTTCCGTTTATTATGACACGCTCCATCATTTTCATATTGCTAGCATGATCATGTAGTTGACATTGTATTTGTGCAAAGACACCGTTCATAATTCTTTCATACATGTCACTCTTGATTCATTGCATATCCCGGTACACCGCCGGAGGCATTCACATAGAGTCATAATTTGTTCTAAGTATCGAGTTGTAATTGTAGAGTTGTAAGAAAAATAAAGTGTGATGATCATCATTTTTAGAGCATTGTCCTAAGTGAGGAAAGGGTGATGGAGACTATGATTCCCCCACAAGTCGGGATGAGACTCCAGATGAAAAAAAATAAAAAAATAGGCCATAAAGAAAAAAGAGAAAAGGCCCAAATAAAAAATGAGAGAAAAAGAGAGATGGGACAATGTTACTATCCTTTTACCACACTTGTGCTTCAAAGTAGCACCATGATCTTCATGATAGAGAGCCTCTCATTTCGTCACTTTCATATACTAGTGGGAATTTTTCATTATAAGAACTTGGCTTGTATATTCCAATGATGGGCTTCCTCAAATTGTCCTAGGTCTTCGTGAGCAAGCGAGTTGGATGCACACCCACTTAGTTTCTTTTGTTGAGCTTTCATATACTTATAGCTCTAGTGCATCCATTGCATGGCAATCCCTACTCTCTCACATTGATATCTATTGATGGGCATCTCCATAGCCCGTTGATACGCCTAGTTGATGTGAGACTATCTTCCCCTCTTTTTGTTTTCTCCACAACCACCATTCTATTCCACATATAGTGTTATATCCATGGCTCATGCTCATGTATTGCATGAAGATCGAAAAAGTTTTGAAAATGTTAAAGTATGAAACAATTGCTTGGCTTGTCATCGGGGTTGTGCATGATTTAAATACTTTGTGTGGTGAAGATAGAGCATAGCCAGACTATATGATTTTGTAGGGATAACTTTCTTTTTCCATGTTATTTTGAGAAGACATAATTGCTTAGTTAGTATGCTTGAAGTATTGTTATTTTTATGTCAATATGAACTTTTGTCTTGAATCTTTCGGATCTGAATATTCATACCACAATTGAGAAGATTTACATTGAAATTATGCCAAGTTGCACTCCGCATCAAAAATTCTCTTTTTATCATTTACCTACTTGAGGACGAGCAGGAATTAAGCTTGGGGATGCCTCATACGTCTCCAACGTATCTATAATTTTTGATTGCTCCATGCTATATTATTTACCGTTTTGGACTATTTTGGGCTTTATTTTCCACTTCTATATTATTTTGGGGACTAACCTATTAACCGGAGGCCCAGCCCAGAATTGTTGTTTTTTGCCTATTTCAATGTTTCGGAGAAACAGAATATCAAACGGAGTCCAAACGGAATGAAACCTTCGGGAACGTGATTTTCTCATCAGATAAGACCCAGGAGACTTGGACCCTCCGTTAAGAAAGCCACGAGGCGGTCACGAGGGTGGAGGGCGCGCCCCCCTGCCTCGTGGGCCCCTCGAAGCTCCACCGACGCATTCTTCCTCCTATATATACCTACGTACCCCCAAACGATCAGATACGGAGCCAAAAACCTAATTCCACCGCTGCAACTTTCTGTATCCACGAGATCCCATCTTGGGGCCTGTACTGCCGCCGGAGAGGGCCATCATCACGGAGGGCTTCTACATCATCATAGCCTCTCCGATGAAGTGTGAGTAATTTACCTCAGACCTTCGGGTCCATGGTTAGTAGCTAGATGGCTTCTTCTCTCTTTTTTGGATCTCAATACAATGTTCTCCCCCTCTCTTGTGGAGATCTATTCGGTGTAATCTTTTTTTGCGGTGTGTTTGTTGAGTCCGATGAATTGTGGGTTTATGATCAAGATTATCTATGAACAATATTTGAATCTTCTCTGGATTCTTTTATGTATGATTGGTTATCTTTGCAAGTCTCTTCGAATTATCAGTTTGGTTTGGCCTACTAGATTGGTTTTTCTTGCAATGGGAGAAGTGCTTAGCTTTGGTTTCAATCTTGCGGTGTCCTTTCCCAGTGACAGAAGGGGCAGCAAGGCACGTATTGTATTGTTGCCATCGAGGATGACAAGATGGGGTATTTATCATATTGCATGAATTTATTCCTCTACATCATGTCATCTTGCTTAAGGCGTTACTCTGTTTTCATTAACTTAATACTTTCATAACTATGCTCAATTCTGTCAATTGCTCAACAGTAATTTGTTCACCTACCGTAGTATACTTATGCTCTTGAGAGAAGCCACTAGTGAAACCTATGGCCCCCGGGTCTATTCTCATCATATCAATCTCCAATCACTTTATTATTGCTTTGCTTTTTTACTTTGCCTTTTACTTTTCACTTTGCATCTTTATACCAAAAATACCAAAAATATTATCTATCATCTCTATCAGATCTCACTCCCGTAAGTAACCGTGAAGGGATTGACAACCCCTAATCGCGTTGGTTGCGTTGAGCTTTTGTTTTTGTGTAGGTACAAGGGACTCACGCGTAGCCTCCTACTGGATTGATACCTTGGTTCTCAAAAACTGAGGGAAATACTTATGCTACTTCGCTGCATCATCCTCTCCTCTTCGGGGAAATCCAACGCAGTGCTCAAGAGGTAGCAGGGGCCACTCGAGTTGTGGCTGCAGCACGCCGAGTGTGACATCCCGACGACGGGTGCAGAGGTCGAGGTCATTTCCTCAGGCAAGATCTTTATGACCCACGGATGGGGTGAGGTCCCCCGCTTCTGCCGCGTGGAGGGGGCCCTCGCCATCCATTTCGAGTACAACGGTGCCTCCATGCTGTTCTTCAAGGTCTTCGACGAGGAAGGCCGTCGCCTGGAATGCTGCCCCGGAGGGGGACGCCGGGACGGCGCAACGGTAGGCGCTGGCCCCGCCCTCGGTCCCGCCAACAATTCCTCCAGCAATAGCGACGGCGCGTGGGAGTTCAGCGACTCTCCCGAGCCCGATGAGTCTCCGGAGACGAGCGACGACAGCTACGCGCCCTCGAGCTCTCGCTGCGCCCGGAGTGCAGCAGTAGCATCCGCCCGTCGTCGTTGCTGATCTGGATGGGGTTGGCATCGGCCTCCCGTGGCCCACTATTGATGATGGCGTCGGCGGTGACGCCGGTAGATACGACTTCTGACAGTCTTCTCTTTTTGTTCCCTGCGAGTAATTGAGATGAACCCCATGGGTGTGTGTAAAGAATCTGTAGTGCCTTTTGTGTCAATATCATCCTTATTACGAAGATTTACGATTGCGTGTCTTGCTTCGCCTTGGTCCCCCTTTCCAACCTCGCGGTGGCTTTGTGCTCTACGCCGACAGGTCCCAGTCCCCAGGCAGGCTGCAGCCGTCGCTGGTATGCCAGGTCGTGATGCCGTGGTCAAGGCCAGGAGGTGAGCGGACCGAGGTCCAATGAGAGCTCCTGAGGCGCGATGCTCAAGAGGTCCCCTTTAGCGTGCAAGCAACTACCTGAAGGTAGGAAAGGAAGGCGGCGTCGCCATAGCAAGGCTGCAATTGATGGAAATCATGTGTCACAGTGCTGGGCTGGCTTGAGTGTGAGACTTATCTTAGCGATCCTGGGTCGATCCCTTGCGCAGCGCCTGATTCGCGCATCAGTGGCCGCAGAGTAGCCGGGTTAGGCCCGCGTGAGCTTCCCCCTCCTTTTCACGCTCTTCTATGTGCTCTGCGTCCTCGGGTCCCGGCCCTCGAGCGGGCTCAGCCGCCGCTGGTATGCCAGGTCGCAGTGCTGTGGTCAAGGCCAGGGGGTGAGGGCTGGAGAGCTAGTAAGAGCCCCTGAGGCGCGATGCTCAGGAGCCCCCCTTTAACGCGCAAGCTAATTGCGTGAGAAAAGGGAGGGGCTTGCGATACCGCCCGTAATTAAGCTCCAGGGATTCCTGCAGGTCAGCGCGAGGGGAGAGTACGGGCTGCAATCGCGTTCGTTGCCATGTCGCTGCTCTTTCTGCAAGAAGATGAAGGCACTGAGGGCGTGGTGAGGTGACATGCGCGGGGCGTGCCACGAGCCAGAGCTCGACCTCTCAGGTTTTTCAGCATTGCAGGGACGGACCCAAGCACAAGCGCCGTGCCGACGTGTGTAACCCTCGTTGCGGGATGAGCAGGAAGCCGGCCAGCAACACGGTGGCCGCGAGGGGCAACGAGTAATCAGGCGTTGATTAGAAGGTAATACATGCAAGAGGACAAGCTAGTTCAGATAGATTTTAGAACGATACATGCCACTGGGACAGACCGGAGTGGCCTGGGGATGATGCAGCCCGAGGGGCAACCCTAGCTGAGCGAACCGGAAAGAGTCACCTTGTACCGTTGCTAAAGAGGTGTTGAAGCAGCTGAAGATGTGTGCTGGGGAGGTCGTTCCTCACGAACCGCCAGGGCCCTGAGCCAAAGGAGGCTCTGGGGGCTCGGGTGGTTCTTGAAGAACCGTCGCCATCGCCGCCAGGAATGCATGATGCCTGGCCTCCTAAGCCGCTAGAATGCTCCGTTAGTGGCGCTGGAAGGTGACAGCTGTGTTCGGCAAGCCGAATGGCATGCGAACATAGCAGTGAGGTGGACCCTTGCACCGACCAACGCTCGAAAGCCAGAATCGCTCCTGAGACGCAGCCCTATTGAGCCCTGCGATGTCAACGCAGACACGCAGCTCGTCGTCCTCGCCAGGACGTGGAGCTACGTCGGGGGGTGGGCGGCGGTCGCCGTGCATGGTCCTTGTTTCTTGAAGCTCCTTAGTCGCCTTGGTGATGAAATCCTGAGCACCAGGCGCTCCACGTCTTGTGCCCTCTTGAGGGAAACGTGCGGTGAAGCATGCCTCCACGTAGTGCCTGAGCGCCTCCCTCATGACGCTGGCTAGGTCTGAGGCCCTCCAGAAGAGAGCCCCCGAGCCCATCATGAGGAGGGCGCCGGGCGCACCTTCCTATGCGAGGGAAGGAGGCGGCCTAGCTGCAGGCGTAGATCCTGAGGTGGTGCCGCTGGAAACGCCGCTTTCCTGAGGCCCCTGGTGGAGTCGCTACTTCTTCTTCTTGGGGATGGCCTCAGGAGGGTAGATGGTGCCTTCGTTATCTGGTTCTTTTGCTGCTGCAGCTTGGTAAGCGCGCTCGAGGGATCACACCGCATCCTTCTCTTCGCAGACGACCGTGAGGACACCGCTAGTCCCTGGCATCTTGAGGACGTTGTAGCCATGATGGGTCACTGCCATAAACTTGGCCAGGGCTAGATACCCAAGGATGGCGTTGTACGGCAGGTGAATGTGGGCGACGTCGAAATCGATGAGCTCTGTGCGGTAGTTGTCGCGCTTGCCGAAGGTGACAGGGAGTCGGACCTACCCTATCGAGGTGGTGGAGCCGTCGGTCACTCCTGAGAAGGGCTTGGTAGGCTGTAGCTGATCATATGGCACCTGGAGGCGATCGAACGTCTCGACGGACATGACATTGAGCCCTGCGCCGTCGTCGATGAGGGTCTTGGTGACTTGGACGTTGCTGATGATGGGCGAGCAGAGCATCGGGAGGGCGCTGGCAGTTGCCGCGCACTTGAGCTGGTCAGACGAGCTGAAGGTAATGGCACACTTGGACCACCTGAGCGGGCGCGTGGCCTCGAGCCTGGGAAGGTCCGCTTTCACTTCGCGGGCGAACTGCTTGAAGATGCGCTGGGAGGCTGGGGCCTATCACCACTCAAGATGCAGGCGATGGCGCGAGGCTCTTGGAAGCCCCCAGCCCCCTCGTCCTGATGGTGGTCGTCATTTCTCCTTGGCGACGGCAGCAGCGGAGGGAGGCTAGCGTTGCCATCAGGGCTGTCCTCATGAGGCTGCTCCCTCCAGGCGCCCTCGCGAGGCTGGTCCTGCCAGCGATCCTCACGAGGTCGATCGCGCCACTCCTGGCGGGGCCGCGGTCGTCCCAGCGTCCCCCACTTCGTCCTCCTCCCCGGCCGTAGCCGCGGTCGCTGCGCTCAGGGCATCCACCGAAGCGCCCGTCGCGGATGGCCCTGAGCTCTTGACAGTCGTTGGTGTTGTGGTTGTGTACATTGTGGAAGGCGCAGAACGAATGGCTGCTCTTGGACGACTCGGGGTGGTCTCGGCCGCGCTTCGTCTCTGGCTCAGGCACAAGCACGGCTACCCCCTTGCGCTTCACATTTTGGCCTTGGCCTTCTTGTTTTCAGTGTCAGCGACTAGAAGCTCGAGGAGGGAGAGGCGCCCTTCCTCAGCTCTTGGGTACTTGGTCGCCATGTTGAACATCTCCAAGGCCGTGCATAGTTCCTCATGGATGGCGAGCTCCTCTTTCATCTTGACGTCGCGGACGCCATCGGAGAACGCGGAGATGATGGCCTCGTCCGTCACCTTGGGGATCTTGAGGCGAACGTTGTTGAAGCGCTGGATGTACTTCTGCAAGGTTTCCGCTGGCTGCTGCTTGATGCGCCGCAGGTCACCCACGGCCGGCGGGCAGTCGTGGGTGCCCTGGAAGTTGGCGACGAAACGCTCGCGCATCTCGCCCCAGGAGTAGATCGATCCCGCGGGCAAGTTCAGGAGCCACGAGCGCGTGCCATCTTTGAGGGCCATGGGAAACCAGTTCGCCATGACCTTTTCGTCGCCGTTGGCCGCCTCAATGCTCAGCTCATAGAGCTGCAAGAACTCAGCAAGGTCGGGGTGTCGTCGTAGCACGGAGGCAGGTATGGCTTGAACTTGCCGGGCCAGACGATGCTGCGCAGCTCGGGAGTGAAGGCACGACAGCCTGCCGTGGTCATCGGAGCCCGTCGCGGAGGCGGAGCCTGATCTTGATATCCACGCACCGCCGCTGTAGGCGGCATGCGGTCTTGACGCAGTGGTCCTGGGAGTGCTGGAGCGTTTTCTTGCGGCCTTGGGACTTCTTTGCAGCTGCCTTCTTCGTGTGCGGGCGCCCGGCGTGGCGGGTCACGCCGCGGGATCGTGCGTCTGGGTGCGAGGGTGCCGTCTTGACGCGGAGGTGGCGGAGGCGCTCCATGAGCTACGTCACTCGTAGTTGGAGGTGGGCGAGGCAGCGAGAGGGACAGTGTGGGAGAGCCCCCAGCGGTGCTGACGAGATCGGCGATGCGGTCCAGCCAGTCCTCATAGAGGTCGTCGACTGGGCGGTAACGCAGGAGCTCGCGTGCCATGAGCTGCGCGTCCTGCGCGCGATGAGCATGGGATGACGAGCCGGCCGGAGTCAGCGACGGGGTGGCGGTTCGCCCGTTCCGCCGCACGGAGGGGTGCAGCAATGAAGCTTCCTGCTTGTTCCCTGCCGGGCCGGTGGCGGCGTTGGCAGCGGGTGATGGAGAACGGCGGGGAGGCTCACCAACGGGCGCCATCTGAGCGATGCAGGCAGCAAGAGCGGCCTGGCGCTCAGCACAAGCTCGGCGAGCATCTGCCATGGATACGGTGGAGCAGCGGGGCGTCGATCGATGGAGGAAAGGCTTCAGTGCACCCCTACCTGACGCGCCAAATGTCAGATTTGGGGTTCCGGAAAACCCTTGAGGTTCGAACTCTAGGGTGCGCATGAAGATCTGTCTCTCCCTAGCCCGCTCTCGCAACAATCTCAAGGCCTAGCTCGCCGAACCCAAAGAACAAGAGACACGAGAGTTTATACTGGTTCGGGCCACCGTTGTGGTGTAATACCCTACTCCAGTGTGGTGTGGTGGATTGCCTCATGGGCTGAGGATGAACAAGTACAAGGTGGGAACAACCTCCTGAGGAGAGGTGTTCTTGCGCTCGATGAGCTGGTGAGATGGCCTTGGTGGAGTGGATCCAATCCAAGATGAGCCGATCCTTGACAATGGTGGTGGCTAGTCCTATTTATAAAGGCCCTGGTCCTCTTCCCATATGTTAGGCGGGAAGGGATCCCACAACAGCCAATTTTGAAGGGAGACAACTATTACAAGTTATCCTGACAAAAGGTGGTCTTCACCTGCCAATGGCTCTGGTGGTGATGCAGCTATGGGCTCCGCAATGACCTCCGTCCACCCGTCCTGGTGGTTTTGGTCTCGTTGCACCGATATGGAAACATTTGCCTGATGCCTTTGGACTCCTCGCATGCGCCTGCCTCTTTAGCACCAAAGAGGAAACTGGTACTCTGCGCCCGCTGGCGCCCGCCTGGCTTCGGTCGTCACGGCTCACGTCACGTGAACCTCGCGAGGTGCCCCCTGCCTTGATATCTCTGCCCCTCGGGAGCTAGCCTAGTGAGGCTGCCCCTGAGGAGGTCTTGTGTCGTCCGACTCGCAAGGCTTGGCCCCCGCGAGGGTCTTGAGTGGTTGCTAATGAAGATGAGTTGTACCGAGCCATTGGTGGAGCCACGCCATGGGCCGCAGGCAGGCAAGTCTGGGTACCCCCATTCCCAAGATGCTGACAGCCATCTTGACCAGCATCTGGGCGTGCATGTCGTCCCTACGCATCTCGAGAATGATGCTGAGGGCTCTTCCCGCGGCGGCGCCCGGGGTCACCAACGCTGTGGCGCTGCTCGTCGCGCACGACCTGGGAAGACCGTGGCGCATGCGCCGACGGGGGCGTCTTGGAGGTCGCCTTTCCACTCTTGGAGGTCCCCGCGCCGCCCGTAGGTGGCACGGCTCCGTCCTTGGACGCAGCGGCGCGCGGCTCGTCATCTCGGGCACGAATGATGCCGCTCGCCTGGCTTCGGTTGCCAGAATGTTGTGGATGCTCGCGATCCCCACCTCCGCCACCATCCGCGACTACCCCATCGCCCATCCGTGCTGGGACGGGCAGATCGGCTCCAGACGAACCGATCGCCGCGATCCCCTTCTTTTTGGGAGCCATGGTGATCAAGGAAACGACGCGCTAACCACTAGATCAGGTTTGCAGAACCTGTCTCCCCCTGCCTGGCGTGCCAAAGATGTCGGGGAAACGACACCTACGGGTCACGTGGATCCATTCTACGGTTTGGCAGGGAAGAAGGGTGCGCAAAGAGCAGATCTAACGATTGACACGATGGATCTTTACCCAGGTTCAAGCCACCGAGAAGCATAAAACCCTAGTCCTGCTTGAGTGTGTATTATCTTTCTTGTGCTTCGGCTAGCTGCTATGCATGTAGGCTGGGCCGAAAAGTCCAAAAAGTCTGAATCCTTGTCCAGTACGTCGTGGGCCTCCTTTTATATGTCCAAGGGGTTACCACAGTGGCATACAGGAGGTGTAAAGTAGCTACAGTGTCTATGTTTATCACCGGCTTCTTAGGACAAACGCATTAAATGCGCTGCTTACGTGCCCCCCTAACTTTATCAGGGACAGGAATAGAGCCTGTCCCATCCGTCGCCGCCCCACCCTGTCTTGACATGTGTCTAGGCTAACGATGCATGCAATGCCAAGTTGGCTGGCCAGCTGCTGCGCTGGAGAGGTGGTAGGATCTAAATGAAGAACTACATGCCACCACGCTGGCAGGTTAGCCACCGCGCTGGAGTGGTGACTGGGCGGCCGAGTCTTGTCGTGGCCTTGCAACCGTCCCCGGCAAGAGTCTTGCCAGGGCCTCGCATTCGTCCCCGGCAAGGACCTTGCTGGGAACTTCGTCTTCTAGTATTTACGAAGATATGCATGCCACCAGTCTTCACAAAGATCTGCATGCCACCAGTCTTCACAAAGATCTGCATGCCACTATGCACGGGCCCCTGGGTCTTGGTCTTGACATTGTCGATGGTGTCAGAGCTCCCAACCTCGAGGGTGGTGGTTTTGTCAGTGCTCCACAAGTTGTCCCGTCAAGGATCTTGCCGGGGTCTCGCAATCCGTCCCGGCAAGGATCTTGCCGGGGGTCAGCTCGTCTTCTGTTCTCTGGTTACTGGCTTGGATGTTGTCCTCATAGTCTTTTATCTTGTCCCCAGCTCCCCCCGTCAAGCCATGCCACGGGTGCGGCTGCAACTGCGCGTGCACAAGTAAGGGGGTACCAAAGGGCCCAAACTTTAGTACACCGACAACAACCTCTCTTACGCGTCGGGTTGCAAGTATTTGTTCTTTGTGTGCAGGTGCCTTTTACATAGTGTTGCGTCGTTCTCCTACTGGTTCGATAACCTTGGTCTCATAATTTAGGGAAATACCTACCATAGTTGTGATGCATCATCCCTTCCTCTTTGGGGAAATATCGACATAGTTCAAGCCGCATCAGGGCGCCAGGGGGGCCTGGAGCGCCCAGGTGGGTTGTGCCCACCTGGTGGGCCTCCTCCAGTAGTTATTTTCTCTAGTATTTTATATATATTGCAAAACAATTATCCATAAATTTTCAGCTCATTCGGAGATGTGGAGAATAGGTAACTCTGACGTAGCTTTTTCAGGTCCAGAATTCGAGCTGGCGACATTCTCCCTCTTTGTGTAAACCTTGCATATTATGAGAGAAAAGGCATTAGAATTACTCCATAAAGCATTATTATGCATAAAAACATTATAAATAACAGTAAACATAATGCAAAATGGACGTATCAATAGGTGGAGGCCCTGGGCTTACAAAAGAGTCCGGACCGTACTACAATCTGTTTTCTAGTATGTTTCCTACTTGCCTTGTTTCCTAAGTGAGAAAATTCCTCGGCTTCATGAGAAACACTAGAGGCTTGTGCTTCTGGGCCATGAGTAAGCCCATCTGGTGACTCATCTCCCGGGCCCTGATCTCGTGATCATCTTAACTCGTTATTAAACCACACCTTTCGCGCCAAGGAATGACTCTGTCCTAAACGGGCGGGTCATATCGTGGGGTCATATCCCCAACATTATCCCCTAGATTGATTTGAATTTATTCATGTCAATCTTCTGTTTGGTGATATCTCGGATTCATCTTCCTTTCTTTGAAAACTGCACCATGGCCGGGTCATAAGTTCCGGCTCATAATACCTTCACACTTTGTCATTTTTTCACCCCTTTTGAATCATGACATCATGATACATCCATTTTGCAGCATGCTTTTATATTGATATTTATTACATTATGGGCTGTTATTACACATTATGTCACAATACTTATGCCTATTCTCTCTTATTTTACAAGTTTACATAAAGAGGGAGAATGCCGGCAGCTGGAATTCTGGGCTGGAAAAGGAGCAAATATTAGAGACCTATTCTGCGCAACTCCAAAAGTGCTGAAACTCCACGGAAGTCATTTCTGGAAATAATAAAAAATACTGAGCGAAGAAAATACCAGAGGGGGCCCACACCCTGGCCACGAGGGTGGGGGCGCGCCCTACCCCCCTGGGCGCGCCCCATGCCTCATGGGCCCCCTGGTGGCCCTCCGGTGCCCATCTTCTGCTAATATGAAGTCTTCCATCCGAGGAAAAATCATAAGCAAGCTTTCGGGAAGAAACTCCGCCGCCACGAGGCGGAACCTTGGCGGAACCAATCTAGGGCTCCGGCAGAGCTGTTCTGCCGAGGAAACTTACGTCCGGGAGGGGGAAATCATCGCCAACGTCATCACCAATGCTCCACTCATCGGGAGGGGCCCAATCTCCATCAACATCTTCACCAGCACCATCTCCTCTCAAACCCTAGTTCATCTCTTGTATCCAATCTTTGTCCCAAAGCCTCAGATTGGTACCTGTAGGTTGCTAGTAGTGTTGATTACTCCTTGTAGTTGATGTTAGTTGGTTTATTTGGTGGAATATCATATGTTCAGATCCATTATGCATATTAATACCTCTCTGATTATGAACATGAATATGATTTGTAGTAGTTACGTTTGTTCCTGAGGACATGGGAGAAGTCTTGTTATTAGTAGTCATCTGAATTTGGTATTTGTTCGATATTTTGATGAGATGTATGTTGTCTCTCCTCTAGTGGTGTTATGTGAACGTCGACTACATGGCACTTCACCATTGTTTGGGCCTAGAGGAAGGCATTGGGAAGTAATAAGTAGATGATGGGTTGCTAGAGTGATGTAAGCTTAAACCCTAGTTTATGCGTTGCTTCATAAGGGCTGATTTGGATCCATATGTTTCATGCTATGGTTAGGTTTACCTTAATACTTCTTTTGTAGTTGCGGATGCTTGCAATAGGAGTTAATCATAAGTGGGATGCTTGCCCAAGTAAGGACATCACCCAAGCACCGGTCCACCCACATATCAAATTATCAAAGTACCGAATGCGAATCATATGAACGTGATGAAAACTAGCTTGACGATAATTCCCATGTGTCCTCGGGAGCATTTTCCTTCATATAAGAGTTTGTCCAGGCTTGTCCTTTGCTACAAAAAGGATTGGGCCATCTTGCTGCACTTTATTTACACTTGTTACTTGTTACTCGTTACAAATTACTTTATCACAAAACTATCTGTTACCGATAATTTCAGTGCTTGCAGAGAATACCTTGCTGAAAACTGCTTATCATTTCCTTCTGCTCCTCGTTGGGTTCGACACTCTTGCTTATCGAAAGGACTACGATAGATCCCCTATACTTATGGGTCATCAAGACTCTTTTCTGGTGCCGTTGCCGGGGAGTGAAGCGCCTTTGGTAGGTGGAATTTGGTAAGGAAAAATTTATATAGTGTGCTAAAATTTACTGTCACTTGTTACTATGGAAAGTAATCCTTTGAGGGGCTTGTTCGGGGTATCTTCACCCCGACCAGTAGAGCAAAGATTTGCTCCTCAACTTACTAAACCTACTGAAATTGTTTACTTTGAAATTCCTTTGGGTACGATAGAGAAACTGCTAGCTAATCCTTTTGCAGGAGATGGAACATTGCATCCCGATTTACACTTAATCTATGTGGATGAAGTTTGTGGATTATTTAAGCTTGCAGGTATGCCCGATGATGTTATCAATAAGAAGGTCTTCCCTTTATCTTTTAAGGGAGAGGCATTGACATGGTATATGCTATGTGATGATATGGGATCATGGGACTACAAGCGATTGAAATAGGAATTTCATCAGAAGTTTTATCCTATGCATCTTGTTCATCATGATCGTAATTATATATATAATTTCTGGCCTCACGAAGGAGAAAGCATCGCTCAAGCTTGGGGGAGGCTTAAGTCAATTTTATATTCATGCCCCAATCATGAGCTCTCAAGAGAAATGATTATTCAAAAAAATTATGCTCGGCTTTCTGACAACAATCGCTCCATGCTCGACACTTCTTGTACTGGTTCTTTTATGATGAAGACTATTGAATTCAAATGGGATTTATTGGAAAGAATTAAATGCAACTCTGAAGATTGGGATATCAACCAAGGTAAGGAGTCAGGTATAACACCTAAGTTTGATTGTGTTAAATCTTTTATGGATGCCGATGTTTTCTGTAAATTTAGCACTAAATATGGACTTGACTTTGAGATAGTAGCTTCTTTCTGTGAATCCTTTGCTACTCATGTTGATCTCCCTAAGGAGAAGTGGTTTAAATATAATCCTCCCATAGAAGTAAAAGTAGTTGCACCTATTAAAGTTGAAGAAAATCCTATCACTTATAATGATCCTATTGTTCCTACTACTTATTTTGAGAAACCCCCTTTTCCTGTTAGGATAAAAGATCATGCTAAAGCTTCAACTGTTGTCAACAAAAGTAATATTAGAACTTATACACCCCCTGAGCAAGTTAAAGTTGAACCTAATATTGCTACTATTAAAGATCTCTTGGCTGATAATATTGATGGGCATGTTATTTACTTCTGCAATGAAACTGCTAGAATCGCTAAGCCTGGTGCTAAAGATAAACCTAGACCTGCTATAGGCATGCCTGTTATTTCTGTTAAAATCGGAGATCATTGTTATCATGGCTTTTATGATATGGGTGCTAGTGCTAGTGCAATACATATTTCTTTATATCAAGAAATTATGCATGATATTGCACCTGCTGAGATAGAAGATATAGATGTTACAATTAAGCTTGCGAATAGAGATACTATTTCACCGATTGGGATTGTTAGAGATGTTGAAGTCTTGTGTGGGAAGGTTAAATATCCTGCTGATTTTCTTGTTCTTGGTTCCCCACAAGATAGCTTTTGTCCCATTATATTTGGTAGACCCTTCTTGAACACTGTTAATGCTAGGATAGACTGCGAAAAGGATGTTGTTACTATTGGTTTGGATGATATGTCTCACGAGCTTAATTTCTCTAAATTTCGTAGACAACCCCGTGATGATGAATTGCCTAGTAAAGATGAAATTATTGGTCTTGCTTCCATTGCCGTGCCTCCTAGTGATCCTTTAGAACAATATTTGTTAGACCATGAAAATGATATGTTTATGAATGAAAGAAGGGAAATAGATGAAGTATTCTTTAAACAGGGACCCATTCTGAAACACAATTTTCCTGTTGAAATCCTAGGGGATCCTCCTCCACCCAAGGGTGATCCCGTGTTTGAGCTTAAACCATTACCGGATACTCTTAAATATGCTTATCTTGATGAAAAGAAGATATATCCTGTTATTATTAGTGCTAACCTTTCAGAGCATGAAGAAGAGAAACTATTGAAAACTCTGAAGAAGCATCGTGATGCAATTGGATATACTCTTGATGATCTTAAGGGCATTAGTCCCACTCTATGTCAACACAAGATAAATTTGGAGAAAGATGCCAAACCGGTTATTGATCATCAATGACGGTTAAATCCTAAGATGAAAGAAGTGGTAAGAACGGAAATTTTAAAGCTCCTTGAAGCAGGTATAATTTATCCCGTTGCTGATAGTCAGTGGGTAAGTCTTGTTCATTGTGTTCCTAAGAAGGGAGGTATTACTGTCGTTCCTAATGATAAAGATGAATTGATTCCGCAAAGAATTATTACATGTTATAGGATGGTAATTGATTTTTGCAAATTAAATAAAGCTACTAAAAAAGATCATTACCCCTTGCCATTCATTGATCAAATGCTAGAAAGAATATCCAAACATACACATTTTTGCTTTCTAGATGGTTACTCTGGTTTCTCTCAAATACCTGTGTCAGCTGATGATCAAGCAAAGACCACTTGTACTTGCCCTTTCGGTACCTTCTTCTTATAGACGTATGCCTTTTGGTTTATGTAATGCACCTGCTACCTGTCAAAGATGCATGATGGCTATATTCTCTGATTTTTGTGAAAAGATTTGTGAGGTTTTCATGGATGATTTCTCCGTTTATGGATCCTCTTTTGAGGATTGCTTGAGCAACCTTGATCGAGTTTTGCAGAGATGTGAAGAAACTAACCTCGTCTTGAACTAGGAGAAATGCCACTTTATGGTTAACGAAGGAATTGTCTTGGGGCATAAAATTTCTGAAAGAGGTATTGAATTTGATAAAGCTAAAGTTGATGCTATTGAAAAGATGCCGTGTCCCAAGGACATCAAAGGTATAAGAAGTTTCCTCGGTCGCGCCGTTTTTATAGGAGGTTCATTAAGGACTTCTCAAAAATTTCTCGGCCTCTGACTAATTTATTGCAAAAAGATATACCATTTGTCTTTGATGATGATTGTGTAGAAGCATTTGAAATACTTAAGAAAGCATTAATTTCTGCACCTATTGTTCAGCCACCTGATTGGAATTTACCCTTTGAAATTATGTGCGATGCTAGTGATTATGTTGTAGGTGCTGTTCTAGGGCCAAGAGTTGATAAGAAATTAAATGTTATTCAATATGCTAGTAAAACTCTAGACAATGCCCAGAGAAATAATGCTACTACCGAAAAAGAATTCTTAGCAGTTGTATTTGCTTGTGATAAGTTTAGACCTTATATTGTTGATGCTAAAGTAACTATTCACACTGATCATGCTACTATTAAATACCTTATAGAAAAGAAAGATGCTAAACCTAGACTTATTAGATGGGTTCTCTTGCTACAAGAATTTGATTTGCATATTATTGATAGAAAGGGAGCTGAGAACCCCATTGCAGACAACTTGTCTAGGTTAGAGAATGTTCTTGATGACCCACTACCTATTGATGATACCTTTCCTGATGAACAGTTAATTGTCATAAATACTTCTCGTACTGCTCCATGGTATGCTGTTTATGCTAATTACATTGTAGCTAAATTTATACCACCTAGTTTCACATACCAGCAAAAGAAAAAGTTTTTCTATGATTTAAGACATTACTTCTGGGATGACCCACACCTTTATAAAGAAGGAGTAGATGGTGTTATTAGACGTTGTATACCTAAGCATGAACATGAATAGATCCTACGCAAGTGTCACTCCGAAGCTTATGGAGGACACCACTCTGGAGATATAACTGCGCATAAGGTATTGCAATCCAGTTTTTATTGGCCTACTCTCTTCAAAGATACCCGTAAGTTTGTCTTGTCTTGCGATGAATGTCAAAGAATTGGTAATATTAGTAGACGTCAAGAAATGCCTATGAATTATTTACTCGTTATTGAACCATTTGATGTTTGGGGCTTTGATTATATGGGACCGTTTCCTTCCTCTAATGGGTATACACATATTTTAGTTGCTGTTGATTACGTTACTAAGTGGGTAGAAGCTATTCCAACTAGTAGTGTTGATCATAACACCTCTATTAAGATGCTTGAAGTTATTTTTCCAAGGTTTGGAGTCCCTAGATATTTAATGACTGATGGTGGTTCACATTTTATTCATGGTGCTTTCCGTATAATGCTTGCTAAGTATGATGTTAATCATAGAATTGCATCTCCTTATCACCCACAGTCTAGTGGTCAAGTAGAATTGAATAACATAGAGCTCAAATTAATTTTGCAAAAGAATGTTCATAGATCTAGAAAGAATTGGTCCAAGAAACTTGATGATGCATTATGGGCCTATAGAACTGCATATAAAAATCCTATGAGTATGTCTCCGTATAAAATGGTTTATGGAAAAGCATGTCACTAACCTCTCGAATTAGAACATAAGGCATATTGGGCTATTAAAGAGCTCAATTATGATTTCAAACTTGCCGGTGAGAAGAGGTTATTTGACATTAGCTCACTTGATGAATGTGAACCCATGCTTATGAGAATGCCAAGTTGTATAAAGAAAAATTTAAAAGATGGCATGACAAAAGGATACAAAAGCGTGAGTTTAATGTAGGTGATTATGTGTTGCTATACAACTCTCATTTAAGATTTTTTTGTAGGAAAGCTTCTCTCTAAATGGGAAGGGCCTTACGTTATCGAGGAGGTCTATCGTTCCGGTGCCATAAAAATCAACAACTTTGAAGGAACAAATCTGAAGGTGGTGAACGGGCAAAGAATCAAACATTATATCTCATGTAATCATATAAATGTTGAAACTAATGTTATTGAAACCGTAACCCCGGAGGAATACATAAGAGACACTTTCCAGAACGTTTCAGACTCCGAAAAGGAATAGGTACGTGGTACGGTAAGTAAACCGACTCCAAAACAGTTCTAATGGCAATTTTTTCTGCGTTCTGCAATATTTAAGAAAATAGGAAAATAAGAAGCAGTCCGAGAAGGACACAAGGCTTCCACGAGGGTGGGAGGCGCGCCCTACCCCCTGGGCGCGCCCCCTGCCTAGTGGGCACCCCGTGCGCTCTCCGGGCTCCGTTTTCTTGCACGATACTTCTTTTGGTCGGCAAAAATTCATTATATAATCTCCCGAAGGTTTTGTCCACCGTATCATGAAAATATCCCGTGTCTTTGTTTCGTGTCGTCTCTACCGCAGATTAGAGCAAGATGTCATCTCAGGATTCTGAAGGAGAGAGCTATATCTCGCACCTCATTGCTGACCCAAAGACCTATGGGGATCTATCTCCTTGTGGTCGAATTACGGATGAGGAGGAGGATGCTCATTTGAGGAGGATCAATGATTCAAGTTCGGAGGAGGAGGATGTCCCTCTACCTCAACCTGGGGATATGCATGTGAAGTTCAAGAAATCTAGTCTCCCTAAGAGAGCTAAACTATCTAAAAACCGATCTATTCCCTCTCGTTTTCGGCAGAAAAGCAAAGGAGATCTATATGACAAAATTTTGAAGCTAGAATCGGAGATCGATGATTTACAAGAGGAAATTGCCCTTCTCAATTACAATATGAAAAAGCTAAAGGCACAATTATCATCATCACCACCATCTTCCTCACCTCCGAAGAAAGAGATATAATCACATGGGCATGGGCACTCCCCTTGGCAACTGCCAAGCTTGGGGGAGGTGCCCCGGTATAGTATCACCATCGCACTCTTATCTTTACCGTTTTTCTCAGTTCGATCCTTTTGGTATTATCTTGATCTAGTAGAATAAAGTTTTAGTATGATTTAGTTTTGAGTTTTGCTTTATGATCCCTCTATGTAATCGAGTTCGTGAGCTATATATAATAAAGATTAGTGTTGAGTCAAGGGCTTGATTATTTTGCTATGATCTTGAGGTAATAAAAGAAAAGAAAAGAATAAAAAGAAATAAAGAGATCATATTGATCTTATAGAGAGTAATGACTTCACATATAAAGAGTATGATGATTAAAAGTTGTTGAGAGTTGACAAATTTAGTTTTGGTCATCGTTGCAATTAATAGGAAGTAATAAAGAAAGAGAGGTTTCACATATAAATGTACTATCTTGGACATCTTTTATGATTGTGAGCACTCATTAAAATATGACATGCTAAAGAGTTGATGTTGGACAAGGAAGACAACGTAATGGGTTATGTTATATTATATCAGAAATAAAGTATATTGTCATGGATCATCCAACATGTTGAGCTTACCTTTCTCCCTCATGCTTGCCAATTCTTTGCACCAAGTAGAGATACTACTTGTGCTTCCAAATATCCTTAAACCTAGTTTTGCCATGAGAGTCCATCATATCTACCTATGGATTGAGTAAGATCCTTCAAGTAAGTTGTCATCGGTGCATGCAATAAAAATTGCTCTCTAAATATGTATGACTTATTAGTGTGGAGGAAATAAGCTTTATACGATCTTGTGATATGGAAGAAATAAAAGCGACGAACTGCATAATAAAGGTCCATATCACAAGTGGCAATATAAAGTGACGTTGTTTTGCATTAAGATTCCGTGCATCCAACCATGAAAGTGCATGACAACCTCTGCTTCCCTCTGCGAAGGGCCTATCCTTTACTTTTACCTTATGCAAGAGTCACGGTGATCTTCACCTTTCCTTTTACATTTTATCCTTTGGCAAGCACATTCTGTTGGAAAGATCCTGATACATATATCTAATTGGATGTAAGTTAGCATGAGCTATTATTTTTGACATTACCCTTGAGGTAAAAGGTTGGGAGGCGAAACTATAAGCCCCTATCTTTCTCTGTGTCCGATTAAAACTCTGTACCCATAAGTATTGCGTGAGTGTTAGCAATTGTGAAAGACTAAATGATAGTTGAGTATGTCGACTTGCTGATAAGCTCTTACATAGACACTTTCTGATGTTATGATAAATTGCAATTGCTTCAATGACTGAGATTATAGTTTGTTAGTTTTCAATAAGTTTTTGATTCATACTTGACATTGTGAATAGATTATTACTTGAGCATCAGAAATCATATGACAATATCCATATATGTTGCTGTTAAAAGAATGATCATGCTGCCCTCATGTCTGTATTTTATTTTATCGACACCTCCATCTCTAAACATGTGGACACATTTATCGTTATCGGCTTCCGCTTGAGGACAAGCGAGGTCTAAGCTTGGGGCAGTTGATACGTCCATTTTGCATAATGCTTTTATATTGATATTTATTGCATTATGGGCTGTTATTACACAGTATGTCACAATACTTATGCCTATTCTCTCTTATTTTACAAGGTTTACATAAAGAGGGAGAATGCCGACAGCTGGAATTCTAGGCTGGAAAAGGAGCAAATATTAGAGACCTATTCTGCACAACTCCAAAAGTCCTGAAACTCCACGAAAGTCATTTCTGGAAATAAAAAATATTGAGCGACGAAAATACCAGAGGGGGCCCACACCCTGGTCACGAGGGTGGGGGGCGCGCCCAGGGGGGTAGGGCGCGCCCCCTGCCTCATGGGCCCCCTGGTGGCCCTCCGGTGCCCATCTTCTGCTATATGAAGTCTTTCGTCCGAGGAAAAATCATAAGCAATCTTTCGGGAAGAAACTCCGCCGCCACGAGGCGGAACCAATCTAGGGCTCAGGCAGAGCTGTTCTGTCGGGGAAACTTCCCTCCGGGAGGGGGAAATCCTCGCCAACGTCATCACCAACGCTCCTCTCATCGGGAGGGGGCCAATCTCCATCAACATGTTCACCAGCACCATCGCCTCTCAAACCCTAGTTCATCTCTTGTATCCAATCTTTGTCCCAAAGCCTCAGATTGGTACCTGTAGGTTGCTAGTAGTGTTGATTACTCCTTGTAGTCGATGCTAGTTGGTTTATTTGGTGGAAGATAATATGTTCAGATCCATTATGCATATTAATACCCCTCTGATTATGAACATGAATATGAATTGTGAGTAGTTACGTTCGTTCCTGAGGACATGGGAGAAGTCTTGCTATTAGTAGTCATGTGAATTTGGTATTCGTTCGATATTTTGATGAGATGTATGTTGTCTCTCCTCTAGTGGTGTTATGTGAACGTCGACTACATGACACTTCACCATTGTTTGGGCCTAGAGGAAGGCATTGGGAAGTAATAAGTAGATGATGGGTTGCTAGAGTGATGTAGCTTAAACCCTAGTTTATGCGTTGCTTTGTAAGGGGCTGATTTGGATCCATATGTTTCATGCTATGGTTAGGTTTACCTTAATACTTCTTTTGTAGTTGCGGATGCTTGCAATAGGAGTTAATCATAAGTGGGATGCTTGTCCAAGTAAGGACAGCACCCAAGCACTGGTCCACCCACATATCAAATTATCAAAGTACCGAACGCGAATCATATGAACGTGATGTAAACTAGCTTGACGATAATTCCCATGTGTCCCCGGGAGCGTTTTCCTTCATATAAGAGTTTGTCCAGGCTTGTCCTTTGCTACAAAAAGGATTGGGCCATCTTGCTACACTTTATTTACACTTGTTACTTGTTACCCGTTACAAATTACTTTATCACAAAACTATATGTTACCGATAATTTCAGTGCTTGCAGAGAATACCTTGCTGAAAATCGCTTATCATTTCCTTCTGCTCCTCGTTGGGTTCGACACTCTTACTTGTCAAAAGGACTGTGATAGATCCCCTATACTTGTGGGTCATCACATCATCTTCCAGAAATCTAGAAGCTCAAGTGTGACATCACAATGAATCTTTCGTGAATATCTGTTAGGCTTGAAAATCAAGGCGTCCCTTACTCAAAAAGTTACTGCGCCTCCTCTATTTTCACGCCTGCCTCTTCTCCTTATTTTTTACTTTATAAATACACCCGTAGGGGTTCTTTTTCACTTTTTACCTCCTCACCCACTTTTTCATCTCCAACGTATCTATAATTTTTTATTGTTCCATGCTATTTGATTATCTATTTTGGATGTTTTATATGCATTAATATGCTACTTTATATTATTTTTGGGACTAACTTATTAACCCAGAGCCCAGTGCCAGTTTCTGTTTTTTCCTTGTTTTTGAGTTTACCGAAAAGAAATATCAAAACGAGTCCAAATGGAATAAAACTTTCACGATGATTTTTATTGGACCAGAAGACACCCAGGAGACTTGGAGAGGAGGTCAGAAGACGTATGAGGTGGCCACAAGCCCTAGGGGCGCGCCCCTAGGCATGTGGGCCCCTCGTAGCTTCCTAACCCTAATCTTCGCTCGATAACTACCCAAATATTCCCCCAACACCAGAAGCATTCACCAAAAGACTTTTTCGCCACTGCAAGCCTCTGTTCCTGTGAGATCCCATCTTGGGGCCATTTTCGGCACCCTGCCGGAGGGGGATTTGATCACGGAGGCATCTACATCAAGTTTATTGCCCTTTCGATGAAGCGTGAGTAGTTTACCACAGACCTACTGGTCCATAGCTAGTTCTCCTCGATGTTCTTGGAGTTCTATTCGAAGTAATATTCTTTTGCGGTGTGTTTTTCAAGATCTGATGAATTGTGGATTTATGATCAGATTATCTATGAATATTATTTGAGTCTTTTATGAATTCTTTTATGCATGATTAAATATCTTTGTATTTCTCTTTAAGTTGTCGGTTTGGTTTGGCCAACTAGATTGGTTCTTCTTGCAATGGGAGAGGTGCTTAGTTTTAGGTTCAATCTTGCGGTGTCCTAGCCTAGTGACACAGTAGGGGTAGCGAGGCACGTATTGTATTGTTGCCATCAAGGGTAAAAAGATGGGGTTTTCATCATATTGCTTGAGTGTATCCCTCTAGATGCATGCTGGATAGCGTGTGATGTGTGGAGTGATAGTAGTAGATGCAGGCTGGAGTCGGTCTACTTGACACGGACGTGATGCCTATATTCATAATCATTGCCTTGGATATCGTCATAACTTTGCGCTTTTCTATCAATTGCTCGATAGTAATTTGTCCACCCACCGTATGTTTTCTTTCAAGAGAGAAGCCTCTAGCGAAACCTAGGGCCCTCGGGTCTATTTTCCATCATATATTTTCAGATCTATAAACCAAAAAACCCGAAAAATACCTTGCAGCAATTTATTTAGATTTAATTTAGTTTGCTCTTTTATTTATCTTTTATATCTATCTCTATCAGATCTCATCCTTGCAAGTGACCGTGAAGGGATTGACAACCCCTTTATCGCGTTGGGTGCAAGTGTTTGATTGTTTGTGCAGGTGCATAGATTGGAGACTTGCTTGTACCTCCTACTAGATTGATACCTTGGTTCTCAAACTGAGGGTGTCGGATTTCGGGTTCCGGCAGACAATTAAGGTTCGAACTCTGGGGTGCGCACGAAGATCTTTCCCCTACCGACTCGCATTTCGATGGCTCGCAAGGAATCTAGGCCAGAAAGAACAACACACAAGGGCCACGAGATTTATACTGGTTCGGGCCACCGTTGTGGTGTAATACCCTACTCCAGTGTGTGGTGTGGTGGATTGTCTCAGGGGCTGATGATGAACAATACAGGGGAAGAACGGCCTCGCGAGAGGTGTTCTTGAGCTGGTGCGGTGTGTTCTACTTGGCCCGGATCTCTCTGGATCTCTCTCTCCCTCTCTCTACTGTGGTGGCTAGTCCTATTTATAGAGGCCCTGGTCCTCTTCCCAAACAATGAGCGGGAAGGTCGCCAACAATTGGCCATTTTGAAGGGGAACATCTAGTACAAGTTATCCTGACTAACGGTGGTCTTCGGCTACCAAAAGCACTGGCGATGACGCCGTCTTGGGCTCCAAGGTGACCTCCGTCCTGCCGCTCTGCAGGTCTTGGTCTCGTTGCACCGGAATGGTAACCTTTGCCTGATGCCTTGGCCTGTGCTTGTCCCCTTTGCACCGAAGGGGAAACAAGGACACTGCGCAGGCCGGCGCCCGCCTGGTCTCAATCGTCATGGCTTGCATCACGGGCTCCTCGCAAGGTGCCCTTGCCTTGATCTCTCCGCCTCCTCGCGAGCCTGCCTGATGAGGCTGCTCCTGAGGAAGCTTCTTGTCGTCCGCCCCGCGAGGCTTGGCCCCTCGCGAGGGTCTTGAGCTTGAGCTGATGAAGCTGGGCCGCCAGGCCCCCACTTGAGCCACGCCGCAGCCGCAGACGAGCAAGTCTGGGGACCCCGTTCCTGAAGCGCCGGCAGTAGCCCGGGCCCAAGGCACGCCCGGGCTTGGCTTAGCAGAGAAGCGAAGGGTCAAGTGCGAAGCGCCACGGGCCCCAATAGCCTACGGCCTTGGGCGCCGCGTGGCGATTGATTGGACGTGTGCCTCTCCGCTTCCTCATGATGCCTCGGCAACCGCACGACTTGACAAGTCCCTGCATGCAAAAAAGGGTCATGATTACCTACGATCATGGTGGCCGGCGGTTGGCCTTCTCCGGCTATAAGTACTGGACTGCGTGAGCCCCTTCAGTCCATCCCTTCATGCTACTCCTTTCCCTCCATCCCGGCTACTCGCCATTCCCATGGCTCCGCCGAAGAGGTTCTCGGCCGTGGAGAAAGGAAAGGCTCGTCAGGAAGGGCCTGACTCCCCACCGACAAAGCGTGGCCGGGGCCGCCCTCGCAAGCATCATGCGGTCCCCGTAGTGGCTTCCCGTGGTCGTGGAGGCGGTTCCCTGCGCGGTGATGAGCGCCCGGTTGCCGATGGGAGGCACGCCGTGGCTGCGCGGCCCCCCAGGCTGCGCTTCCGCTCGGCAGAGGTGCTGCCGGAGTTCGTCGTGTGGTCGGCAGACCCGACCAGCACCTAGTTCCAGCTCCCCCGTTTCTTCGTAGGTGAACTGCCGGCCGGCGCTCCGGGCGGCCTCTGGCTTCAGGCAGACGGTTGCTACTGGCCGGGCTTCACAGGCTTATTTGGAGGTCTCCGTTGCCGGAATGCGGCCACGACCAGCGGTGGCAAGCGTTTGCCAGCAGCGTGGCCTGAGCCGGCGGCGCACCTTGCACTTCAAGTTCGATGGCGACGCCACCCTCTACGTGAGGGTGTTCGGGGAAGACGGCCGCCGCGCTGGGTGCTGCCCCGAAGACGATGACCGCGGCTGCCTGCCCAGCCTCGGCGCTGATCAGGATGAAGATGGTGGCAGGCGCGTGGGCAGCGGCGCTCGGGGCTCGCCAAGCTTCGGCGACTCTCTTTCAGACAGCAGCTCCTCCAGCGGTGGCCACGACCAACCCCCGCGCCGTCGCGCCCGCCTGGGTGAAGGTAGCGGGTCAGTCCACCGTCGCGCCCCGGTGAAGAGAGACGAGGGATCCGCCTGAGCCCCGGAGGCAGCTCGAGCTTTCGCCGCAAGTTGGTGCGGAGCAAGTCGTGCCTATTTTGTTTTTCTTCTTTCCCTGCGCAAAAACAAGGTAGTATAGGGCCCCGCGGGGGCGTGTTTGAACTGCTGCTGTTAATTATTGCGCTGCTTCCGCTATTTCTGCGCTCTGTTTCCGTGTTGTGTGCCCATGTGCGGGAATTACTTAGCTCGGTGGGTCTTGTCGCGGTCCTCGCCTCCCGAGGCCGAGGCCTCGCCGTGCGCTTCATGTCCTGCAAGGATTAGCAGGAGGATTAGCTTTCGGTCTCGGTTGTGGGGGCGACCGGCCCAGGTCCTGTGCTTGTGTCACGATGCCCGTGGGGCACGGACTAGGAGGGGTGCTCCCGCAGTGGACTCAGACAGGAAAGCTTCAAACGATCGGGGCAGAAAACACACGCGAGGGCGCCCGCGAACCTCCCTCGCGAGACTTGCGCGAGAGAAAGCGAGGCAAGTGAGTGAAAAAGATAAAGATTCACAAGCCAGAGACGGCAACAGCTCCAGTAAAACTTCAAACAGGAACGAACAAGCCAACTGCAGAAAGCAAATGAAAAAACCGCGTCCGGCACCTATTCTAGTCTTCGATGTCTTCTCACCAGCGCGGAGCTAAGTGCTGCCACTAGGCGTGGGCGGGAGCCCCCGAGGCCTGAGGGCGGCACTCCAGAGACTCCGGGGCATGTACAACCCCACTCATTATTACGTGAGAGTGTCACGGGCGGCGAGCTTCACAGGCATTGGCCTTCTTCACAGGCACCGGGCCTTTCCCAAAATGCGGCAGCTTCACAGGCATTGGCCTTCTTCACAGGCACCGGGCCTTTCCCAAAATGCGGCAGCTTCACAGGCATTGGCCTTCTTCACAGGCACCGGGCCTTTCCCAAAATGCGGCAGCTTCACAGGCATTGGCCTTCTTCACAGGCACCGGGCCTTTCCATAGTCACTAGGCCTCGCTCAGGGGTAGAACGTTCGGAGATGTTGAATGTTCCATGCGTTACGGATGGGTACCCTCCACAGGTCTCCAAGCGCGTGGAGCCAGGCCTGGAAACATGAACAACCTTGAATGGGCCCTCCCACATGGGAGAGAGCTTGTGCAACCCCTCCCTGGAGAGAACCCATCTGAGCACGAGGTCCCCTACCTCAAGAGTTCTGGGGCGGATGTTGCGGCAGTGGTATCGTCGCACCGCCTGTTGATACCTTGCCGCTCGCAGCGCGGCTTCTCGACGGTGTTCCTCCCCCAGCACGAGATCCGTCCCCCCACATGGCGTCCTGCTGCGTCTCATCGAACGCCAGGACCCGTGCGGAGCGACGCCTGACCTCGTGAGGGAGGATGGCCTCTGCTCCGTAGACAAGGAAGAACGGGGTCTCGCCAGTCGGCTTGGCCGCGGTCGTGCGGATAGATCACATCATGGACCGGAGCTCGTCGTACCAGCCCCTGCCGCAAGCCTCCAGCTTCTTCTTGAAGGTCCTGGTTTTGAGGCCCCTCAGGACCTCCGCGTTGGCTCGCTCGGCCTGGCTGTTGCTCCGGGGGTGTGCTACCGAAGCGTAGCATATCTGCGTTCCAAGGTTAGCACAGTACGTTTTGAAGAGATTACTGGTGAATTGCGAACCGTTGTCGGTGATGATGCGGTTAGGCACCCCAAATCGGCTCACGAGGCCCTTGATGAACTTGACTTTGGAGCCTGCTGGTATGGTGCGGACAGCTTCCACCTCAGCCCACTTGGTGAACTTGTCCACGGCGACATATAGGTAGCGATAGCCCCCTGGCGCCCGAGGAAATGGGCCCAGAATGTCTAGCCCCCAAACTGCGAACGGCCATGAGAGGGGTATAGTCTGTAGACCCCCCGCCGGCTGATGGATCTGCCTAGCGTGGAATTGGCAGGCCTCACAAGCCTTCACCAGCTCAACGGCGTCGCTGAGTGCTGTGGGCCAGTAGAATCCGCTGCGGAACGCCTTGCCGACGAGGGTTCGTGATGATGAGTGGTGCCCACAGTCTCTGCCGTGTATGTCTGCCAACAGCTCCTTCCCTTGCTCTCTGGAGACGCAACGTAGGCACACGTCATTTGGTCGCTTCCGGTAGAGCTCTCCATCCTTGATGCACGATGGGCCGTGGCTGCCCGCGCTTCTACGCTCCGCCTCCTCCTCGTTCTCCGGCAGGGTCCCTTGCATCAAGTAGTTCTTGAGCTCTGTGATCCGACATCCTTCCTGAGGCTCCAACGCCAGGAGCAGGCGTGCCCCTGAGGCCAGGCCGCAGACCAGAGCTCCCGAGGCAGGTGGCTGAGGGAGCTCCTCCCTTGGTTGCGCCGTGTTCGATAGTGATGGTGTCGCCGAGGGTTTGAAGAGCCGCTCCTCGAAGATGCCAGGCTCCTGAGGCAGCCGCTTGGATGCCCTCTTGGAAATTTCATCAGCCTCTTGATTGGTGCCGTGAGGCACATGCTGCAACTCCAGCCCCCAGAACTATTTCTCCATCTTGCGAACCTCAGCGAGGTAGGCTTCCATGTGCTCGTCCTTCGGTTCGTATATTTTGTTGGAGAAGTTGACGAGGAGCTGCGAATCGCCCTTGAGATGAGGCGCTTTACCCCTAAGGCGATTGTGGCTCTCAAGCCTGCTATCAAGCCTTCGTACTCTGCTATGTTGTTGGAGATGAAGTGATGCTGAAGAAGCGGGCGACGCGCGGTGAGGACGTCGACCCTCACGAGCCCCCAGGCCCAGGAGCCTCGGGAGGCTCCGGGGGCACAGGTGGGTCTCCGAGGGCCATCTCCATCTCCAACAGGACCGCACAATGTGTGACCTCCTGAGCCTCCAGAATGCTCCTCAGCAGGCGTTGATGAGCGGCGACCACGTTCGGCAGGCCGAAAGGCATGCGAACGTAGCTGTGAGGTGGACCCTCGCAACGCCCCACGCGCGAAGGCCAGAGGCGCTCCTGAGACGCAGATCGGTTGAGCCCTGGCACGTCGATGCAGACGTGCAGCCCGCCATCCTCGCCTGGATGTGGGGCTACGGCGGGCAAGCGGCGGCTGCCGCGCATGACTCTCGACTCCTGTAGCTCCTGAGTGTTTCTCGCGATGAACTCCTGAGGGTTTGGCCCTCCTTGCCTCATACCTTCCTGAGGGAAACGTGCCTTGAAGCACGCCTCCAAGTGGTGCCCGAGCGCCTCCCTCGTGACCTTGGCAAAGTCGGTGGCTCTCCAAGAAAGGTCCCCCGAGCCCTGCCCGAGGAGGGCGCCGGGCGCGCCTTCCTATGCGACAGAGGGTGGTGCTCCCTGAACGGGCGTGAATCCTGACGCAACGCCTCCGGAGGCGCCTGCCTCCTGATGGCTTGGGCCAGGTGAAGCCTTCTTCTTCTTAGGGGTCGCCTCGGGAAGTCTTCCACTCCTGTGATCTGGGTCTTCGATTGCTGCGGCTTGGAAGGCACGCTCAAGAGAACACACTGCATCCCTTTCCTCACAGGGTACTGTGATGACTCCACCGCTTCCTGGCATCTTGAGGACATTGTAGCCATGGCGAGTCACTACCATGAACTTGGCCAGGGCTGGGTACCCGAGGATGGCATTGTATGGCAGGCGAATGTGGGCGACGTCGAAGTCGATGAGCTCGGTGCAGTAGTTGTTGCGCTGCCCAAAGGTGACTGGAAGGCAAACCTGCCCTATCGGAACAGTGGAACCATCAGTGACTCCTGAGAAAGGCTTGGTCGGCTGAAGCTGATCATATGGCACTTGGGGATTGTCGAACGTCTCGACGGACAGGACGTTGAGTCCTACTCCGCCATCGGTGAGGGTCCTGGTGACTTGCACATTGCTGATGACTGGGGAGCAAAGCATCGGGAGGACTCCGGCCGTTGCTACGCACTTGAGCTGATCCGCTGAGCTGAACGTGCTAGCGCACGCAGACCACCTGAGAGGGCGCGTGGCCTCAAGCTTGGGGAGGACTGCATTCACCTCGCGAGCAAACTGCTTGAAGATGCGATGTGAGGCCGGGGCCTGGGCACCGCCCAGGATGCGAGCGATCACGCGCGGCTCCTGGAAGCCCCCAGCCCCCTCGTCCTGATGCTGGTCTTCATTCCTCCTTGGCGGTGGTGGTAAAGGAGGGAGGCCTGCGTTGCCGTGCGGGCGATCCTCACGAGGCTGATCCCTCCAGCCTCCCTCGCGAGGCTGGTCCTGCCAGCGATCCTCACGAGGTCGGTCACGCCACCCTTGGCGAGGGCCACGGTCTTCCCATCGTCCTCCGCCTCTTCCTCCTCCTCGGCCATAGCCCTTGTCGTTGCACTGGGGCGTCGGCTGATACGCCCATCTCGCCTGACCTGAGCTCTTGGCATTCGTTGGTGTTGTGGGTGTGGAGGTCGTGGTACACGCAGTATCGGCTGCCCTTGGATGACTCAGGCTGATCTTGCCTTGCTTGGTGTCTGGTTCCGCTGCGAGCACGGCAGCTCCCTTACGCTTCACTTCCTTGACCTTGGGCTTCTTCTCTTCTGGGTCGGCAGCCGGGAGCTCGAGGAGGGAGAGGCGCCCTTCCTCAGCCCTGGCGCACTTGGTCGCCAAGTTGAAAAACTCCAGGGATGTGCACATGTCTTCATGGATTGCTAGCTCCTCTTTCATCTTGATGTCGCGCACGCCATCGGAGAGGCTGAGATAATGGCTTCCTCAGTCACCCTGGGGATCTTGAAGCGAGCGTTGTTGAAGTGCTGGATGTATTTCTGCAGGGTTTCCCTTGGCTGTTGCTTGATGCGGCGCAGGTCGCTCATGGCCGGGGGCCGGTCGCGAGTGCCCTGGAAGTTGGCGATGAAGCGAGTACGCATCTCGTCCCAGGAGGAGATCGTGCCAGGAGCCAGGTTCAGGAGCCAGGTGCGGGCGCCGTCCTTGAGCGCCATGGGAAACCAGTTCGCCATGACCTTTTCGTCTCCGTTGGCGGCTTCAATGCCCAGCTCGTAGAGCTGTAGGAATTCCGCGGGGTCCGTCGTGCCATCGTAGCGAGGGGGCAGATCAGGCTTGAACTTGCCTGGCCATGCGAGCCGCGTAGCTCGGGGGTGAAGGCATGACAGCCTGCTGTGGCCACCGGCGCCCTTTGCTGGTGCTGGGCTTGCTCCTAGAAATTACAACGCGCAGCCGCTTGGAGCAGCGCGGGGTCTCGGCGTGGTGGCGCAGGGATGCGATCTTGACGCACCGGTGCTGGGAGCACGCGAGCACCTTCTTGGGGACGAGGGATTTCTTGGCAGCTCCTTTCTTGCCATGCAGGCGCCGAACATGGAGTGTCTCGTCTTGGGGCAGCGCGCCTTGGAGCCAGGGCGCCTTCTTGGGGAGGAGGTGGCGGAGGCACCTCCTGATCCTCGCCTCCTGCGTGAAATGGAGGGCGAGGCAACGAGAGGGATAGCAAAGGAGAGCCCCCTGCAGCGCTGACGAGCTCGGTGATGCGGGCGAGCCAGTCCTCATAGAGGTCGTCGACGGGGCGGTAGTGTAGGAGCTCTCTCGCCAGGAGCAGCGCGGCGTGCGCGTCCGTGGGGGTGCGACGGGCGTGGGACGACGAACCGGCTGGAGTCAGCGACGGGGTGGCGGTGGGGCCTTCCCGCCGCATCGAAGGATGCAGGGACGAGGCCTGCTGCTCGTTCCCCGCCGGGCCGGTGGCGACGTTGGCGGCGAGCAGCGAGAGCAACGAAGCGACCGCCCGGCAGGCGCCCGTCTGACGCTGGTGGCGAGCAGCCCGGCGCTCGGCGCGAGCTCGACGAGCGGCAGCCATCGACATGACGGAAGATCACACGCGAAGAGCGGAAGAAAGATTCTGGTGCACCCCTACCTGGCGCGCCAAATGTCGGATTTCGGGTTCCGGCAGACCCTTAAGGTTCGAACTCTGGGGTGCGCACGAAGATCTTTCCCCTACCGACTCGCATTTCGATGGCTCGCAAGGAATCTAGGCCAGAAAGAAGAACACACAAGGGACACGAGATTTATACTGGTTCGGGCCACCGTTGTGGTGTAATACCCAATTCCAGTGTGTGGTTTGGTGGATTGCCTCAGGGGCTGATGATGAACAATACAGGGGAAGAACGGCCTCGCGAGAGGTGTTATTGAGCTGGTGCGGTGTGTTCTACTTGGCCCGAATCTCTCTGGATCTCTCTCTACTGTGGTGACTAGTCCTATTTATAGAGGCCTTGGTCGTCTTCCCAAATAATGAGCGGGAAGGGCGCCAACAATTGGCCATTTTGAAGGGGAACATCTAGTACAAGTTATCCTGACTAAAGGTGGTCTTCGGCTGCCAAAAGCACTGGCGATGACGCCGTCTTGGGCTCCACGGTGACCTCCGTCCTGCCGCTCTGCTGGTCTTGGTCTCGTTGCACCGGAATGGTAACCTTTGCCTGATGCCTTGGCCTGTGCTTGCCCCATTTGCACCGAAGGGGAAACAAGGACACTGCACAGGCCGGCGCCCGCCTGGCGCCCGCTTGGTCTCGATCGTCATGGCTTGCGTCATGGGCTCCTCACGAGGTGCCCTTGCCTTGATCTCTCCGCCTCCTCACGAGCCTGCCTGATGAGGCTGCTCCTGAGGAAGCTTCCTGTCGTCTGCCCCGCGAGGCTTGGCCCCTCGCGAGGGTCTTGAGCTTGAGCTGATGAAGATGGGCCGCACTGGGCCCCCACTTGAGCCACGCCGCAGGCCGCAAGCAGGCAAGTCTGGGGACCCCCGTTCCCAGAACACCGACAGAGGGAAATACTTATCTCTACTTTGCTGCATCACCCTTTCCTCTTCAAGAGAAAAACCAACGCTAGCTCAAGAAGTAGCTGGAAGAATTTTTGGCACCGTTGCCGGGGAGGTTCTACATCAAGCCTACCAAGTAGCCATCATAAACTCTCATCTCTTGCATTACATTATTTGCCATTTTACTCTCCCCCACTTCTAAGACGTTTTCAGAAAAACAAAAAAATGTTTGCCTTTTTATTCGCCCTCTTTCCGTCTGATCTTTTGTTTGCTTGAACTCATCATCATGAGTGACTTTGGTATGGCAGAAATAGATGATGGCCTAACTCCTAAAATTGGATTGACCGACAATCTGGATGCCAAAACTTTTGTTTTGGGGTAAGGGGATTTTATGGGAAAAGAACATATACAAGAATTTTTCAGTTGTGTAGGCAATTTGCCTCTCGATGATATTCCCATACTTAAAAGAACTAAAACTTACGCAGAAGCAATTTCAACACTAGTTTTGAAATTTGAAAGTAGATTTATCCGTAGTCATCCTACCTTGCAAAGATTGTTTTATGAGCTACCCATTATAAAGGATCCTAAGGCTAAAAAGATAGCTACCCAGGTTCTTAAGAATGAATTTGATCACATAGTACGGGAAGCTAGGGATTTTTTTATCATTATGGTATGAGCCATGAAAAACTGGTGATAGATGAGATTGTTTAGAATAGTGACTATAGTTTGAGACATTTGTTTGGAAATAATAAAAAATTTGATGAAAATCTCAAAAATAAAATCCTCGTCTTAGATATGATCCAACAAGTTTTCAATGATGTTAATCAACAATATGCTTGGATTGTAGCCGGAAATCAAAGGAGATACGTAGATGGGAAGATTAATGATGCCAAAATTTCTATGGATAATGTGTTCCAAGTTATGTTTGCAAAACCTTTTGACAAGAACACATCTATGGAAAAGAATACCAAAGATGATAACACTTAAATCTATGTTTTATGCCTAGCTAGGGGCGTTAAACAATAGCGCTTGTTGGGAGGCAACCCAATTTTATTTTTATGTTTTTTTCATTTTTGCTACTCTTCTTGAATAAATACACATTATTACCTCTGTAGTAATTGTGTTTTGGTGTTTTTAATTAGTTCTTGCGCCAAGTAAAGCCTTTGGGATACTTTGGTATATCGTTGATTTGATCTTGCTGAAAAACAAAAACTTTTCCGCCCATTGACAGAATTGTTAAAAATCACAAAAGCGTGATAAAATCCTGATATATGAATTGCCTCTGTTTCCCTAAGTTTTCATAATTTTTGGAGGAACATAAGTATACGAAGATTTCAGATTACTACAGACTGTTCTATTTTGGATAGATTCTGTTTTCTATGTGTTGTTTGCTTATTTTGATGAATCTATGGGTAGCATCGGGTGGTATGAACCATGGAGAAGTTGGAATACAGTAGATATTACACCAATATTTATAAAGAATGAGTTCACAACAGCAGCTAAGTGGTGATTTATTTTATTATACTAACGGATCTCATGAGTTTTCTCTTGAGTTTTGTGTTGTGAAGTTTTCATGTTTTGGGTAAAGATTTGATGGACTACGGAATAAGAAGTGGCAAGAGCCTAAGCTTGGGGATGCCCAAAGCACCCCCAAGGTAATATTCAAGGACAACCAAGCATCTAAGCTTTCTATCGGTAAATTTACTTGAGGCTATATTTTTATTCACCACATTATATGTGTTTTGCTTGGAGTGTCTTGTATGATATGAGTCTTTGAATTTTAGTTTTCCACAACCATCCTTGCTGTACACACCTTTTGATAGGCACATGCATGAATCGTGAATTTATTGCAATACTCTATGTGCTTCACTTATATCTTTTGAGCTAGGCAGTTTGCTCTAGTGCTTCACTTATATCTTTTTTTAGCACCGTGGTGGCTTCATTTTATAGAAATTGTTGAACTTTCAGTATATGCAGGTAGAAGTCGGTCTACTAATCTTGGACGTGATGCCTATGTAATGATCATTGTCTGGATATCGTCATGACTATTTGAAGTTCTATCAATTGCCCAACAATAATTTGTCTACCCACCGCATGCTATTTTTCTCGAGAGAAGCCACTAGTGAAATCTATGGCCCTCGGGTCTCTTCTTTATCATATTTGCCTTCGAGATTTATTTCTATTCGCTTTTATTTTCATATCTATATTTTCAAAAACCCAAAAGTACCTTGCTGCACTTTATTTTACTTTGCATTTATTCGTGATCTATTTATCCAATCTATCATATATTTATCCCGTCAACTCGACAATTTTTGGCACCGTTACCCGAAAGGGATTGACAATCCCTTTAACACGTCGGGTTGCATGTATTTGTTCTTTGTGTGCAGGTACCGTTTGTGTACTGTTGCGTGATTCTCCTACTGGTTCGATAACCTTGGTCTCATCACTGAGGGAAATAGCTATCGTCGATGTCCTGCATCATCCCTTCCTCTTTGGGGAAATATCGACATAGTTCAAGCTGCATCAGTCGCTATATAACCTTGGATAGGGATGGATAGTGTGCTCGCGTGGGGGGGGGGTTGTGGTGGTGGTGTGTGTATGTGTCAAATATTGAGAGAAATCAAACCTATGGATAGACTGTGTGTGCATAGTGAGCATGCGAGAGAGGCTAGTGGTGCAAGACAGATACATCGTGTGCATCAATGTTTAAGCAATATAGAGAGTTCATGTGCGGGATACAAAGAGAGGACTACGGGGAGTGTGTTTGCAAGGCAAAGAGACATAGCGGGAGATAAATGTGTGTGCTTGGTACATGGTGTTTATGTGACAGAGAGGCACATGCATGCCAAATAGGGTTTTCATGAAGAGATTGTGTGTGGGAGATAGAGAATGATGTGGGGGCCTTGAGGTGGGCAGGGGCTGGGTGAGGGTGTTAAAATGTGTGCGTTGATGCACGTGTTACATGCGGTTGTGCGAGGGGCGGTTGAATCGAGAGAGATGGTTGTTGTGTTACGGATGCTCCTCTCTCTATCACACGCACACACAAAAAACACAAACAGAAGATTGTTCTCGCATGTATACACAACATCTCGGCATATCTCTATGTCTCACTCATACATGATCATTTTCACATTCACACCTCTCTATGACTATCACACGCACACCGTCTCCACATTGCCCTTCCGTCACAACACACATATAGACACATACACGCGTTCTTTCTCCGTTACACACACATAATCTCTATTTAAAAATTTAGGGGGCACCTAAAACGTACTAATCCAAATAATCACAAACTGAAGCTAAATACAAATATATGGAAATATTGTAGCCTAAAGAAATTTTCTAGCAAAAAAAGTAGAGTAATATTCAGGGATTATTTTCACACACACAGAAAGGTTCGGTCGATGTCCTTCAACCGCGACACCGCGAAGCACCTTTCGATCGACCACGCGACACTTGCACAGGATTCCGTATCGATGATGTGCTAACTAATGTGGTGTCTAAGCGTGGCCGCATGCACGGGCTTGCACAGGATTACGTGTACTAGTACGGTGTTATTTTAAGTTTAACCAACCCTGTTACCAAGCTCCCATAAGTTCACTCACCAATATGTTGTCGCCGCCATTACGGATGCATACAGTCGCTACAGTACTGTACGGTGCAGTACTACCGCTGCCATTTGGGACCCGGCCCCACATGTCATTCCACTACAACACCATATAGTACTGTAGAGGATCTCAACCACTCGCCCACTCACGTTGTCTGCAGTCCCTCCTCGCGATGATGTCGCGCTGCCAAGCACGCGAGCAGGTCGAGCCGGGTCGATGCCCGCAGCGTACAAAGAGGAGGACGAGCGCGTGCTCCAGCATGCCGGTGAGGAGGAGCTAGCGTGTCATTGTCGTCTCCTCCCGCGTGGAGGAGGCTCGCATGGTGGATGTTGCGGCGTAAGCCAGTCGCGCCAGCGCCGAGCCTGCAAACCGGGTGCGTGACATGGAATCTACCTTCGAGACCTTCAATGCCACGTGGATCATGCAATCTGAAGGAACAATTTGGGTCAATCGACTCTATGAGCCGTTGGATGCAACATGGACGGCCAGAAGGGCTTCCTCATCCTCCGAAAATGATGCACTGTTCATCTTCTCTCTCAACTATTGAGCCGCCAGCCTGCCATAGACCTAACCGCCTGCCGCCGCCGCCCTCCATTCCCCTGAATGGCCTGCCACCGCCATGCTCCCCCCACCCCGCCATCCGTTTAACCCTGGGCATGATACATCTTTTCCGGCGAACTGCATTCCACACCCAACATTCATAAGATAGATCATGGGCACCCTGCCACCCTAATATAGATACTAGGGTAGCTTCTCTGCCGTCTTATTCCTTCGCTCCGGCGAACTAATTCTTTCACAAATCGACTGACCCAAATTATACTACTAGTACATATTAAGTACAGTAGGAACACGAAGAAACGAGTAGTAGTACCAGCTACAAGAAGAACAGTAGTAATACATACTAGTACGTACTAAAGAGTTCAAATAACGAGAAAGAACACACCATAGTTCTGCTGGGGGCTTAGCACAACACACCCCTGAAACAAAACTAAGCAACTAGTCCGCTTGACACTACAGTAGAACTAGCATGAGCAACGACACTGACACCTTAGTCGGAGTCCTCGTCCACGTCCTCGACTTCGTCCTCGTCCCTCTTCCTCTTCCTCTTCGCTGACACTTCTTTGCTTGAACCGTACACTGGGCTCTGCTTCTTCATCCACCCCTTGTAGATATTTAAACAAAGGTAGGCATCCGTTGCTGCATACATGATGTGATCTTCATCTAGTGTCTTTGACTCCCATGCATGATGAAAATTGGGGCGAGGTTTCTTCAGGTCATCGTACAAAGGATCGATCATCGATGTTGCTAGGGTCAGCATTGAAGGCCGAGAGGAGGACACACCAGGCTTTCCTTCTGGAGATCGAAGGGCTAGCCTACAACGACGCATATCCGACCCAGGACTCTCCTGTCGTTCGTAAAGTCTACAGTAACAAATTTCACTCTTTTGTCCTTGAGAAAGACCTCAAAGTCCTGGCACCTAACGTCGGCATGGCATATGTGGTATACCAAGCACACGTTATGTACACAAACCTAGATCACGGCGGGCTTCTTCTTATTTGCCTCCTTTAGAAGCTTCTCCTTTTCCAGGACTAAGGCGTACTCAACATCTAGCCCAGCGACCCACTCATCCTTTGAACTTTTGAACATGTGTAGGAAGCGACCAAGGCATGCTTCCACCATCGTGGATCCACAGGTGTAGATGACGATGGTTCTAACCTTGTACTCACCGCCGATCATTGAGATTTGGGAGGCCATGGATTTTGGAGGCGGGTTAGGAGAAGTTGAACCGGTGCAATGTGAAAGGACGGTACGACTGGGAGCAAACTCTTGTAAGGTTGAAGACGGGGACGAGTAGGGCATGCAGACAACACGGGGTGGTGGCTTGCCCGATAGATGAACGGCTGCATGCCCCCAAACAGTTCTTGAGTACTATCCAGAACCCACTAGATGTCATGTCTACTAGACCAACGTCATAGGCCTGACGGTATAGCTTCTGCGTGTTTGCACGCCATGATGGCACCATGTCGTCAACCGTCGCGCCTTCCACGACCTTTACCTCCCTCGCACGGTCGCGCCCTTTAAGACTTCAGACGACTATAAATGAGAATTTTTTTTGCCTACTCTGCATGCATGATACTCCCTCTGGTCCTTTTTACCCAGCGTAAGATTTGTGTCAAGTCAAAGTTTGCAAAGTTTGACCAAATTTATATTAAAATATCAATATCTACAATACCAAATATATATTTTACGAAACTACATTTCATAATGAATATAAAAATATTGATTTGACATTGTGAATGTTGATACATTTTCTATAAGTTGGTCAAAGTAGAGGTACTTTGACTTCAGACAAAACTTATATGCACTATGCAGACTAGTTCCTCCGTCCAGGTGCATTATGATATTGCCATGTCATATATAGTCATCACAACAAGGTTAGCTATAAGAGTACTACTACTACCTCCCTTCTAGTTTAAAGGGCTTGATTCAAAAATCTAACCTACTCTTACGAAGAAAGAGGCAGTGGAATAGTTTTTGTAGTCTACAAAAGTACTCAATTAATGCTCTTGTTCTTCACAAAAAATTGTGTTTACCAATGCATTATTCCATTGCATGCGTGCATGAACACTAATAAATGACAAAGAATTTTTACATGCATTAGTCAATATTCTCTTAATCCTTGGATGCAATAATTTAGTGCACCTTGAAATCTGAACATGTGTGGGGCGTGTATGTTTTTAATGACTTGAAACTACCTAGCTTGACATGCAATGGTCAGTTCATTGCATGTAAGATGACTTATGCACTGTTCCCCATGCCTACAGGGAGCCTGTTCACCTCCAAATCTTTTCCTCTCCATCTGTGAAAACAATGTGCATGCTTGACTCTCCTTCTCCCTCCGGCGGTCCCACCACTCCTTCCCGTGTGAAAACAATATGCATGCATGACTCTCCTCCCCCCGCGCTCGTCCAATCTATTGTGACCAGCAATATTTCCACCCCTCCCCTCCCTCGTAATTTACTCCAACAAAAATATGCCCACCTAGTTGTTGTGTTAATCACGCAACATATCTTACATAGGTGTGGCATTGCTCTCTATAAATGATGCGCCTCCCACGGCATTTAGAAGAACGCTCATGTTCATCGCCTTTATCTCCTCCCCTCCCTCTCAATTAAGGACCCGTCGACCACCATGGATCGCCCCTCCCAAGCCCTAGGCGCCCCTGGCTGCCCCGCACGGAGGGTCACGTGTCGTCGTTCCATTCCTCGCTGCCACTAGTCGAGGAGGACACATCGGTGTTCCGTTCCTCACAGCCACTAGTCGAGGGGGGCGCGTCGGTGTTCCGTTCCTCGCTGCTACTAGTGGAAGATGACGCGTCGGCGTTCCACTCCTCGCCGCGACGCGTATAGGTGGACATGTTGGCGTTCCCCGTATCGCCACCATGCGCATCGGAGGACACGTCAGGCCCCGCTATGAGGAGAACGTCGCGCCGCCCGCCAAGCCCCCCCCCCCCCCAGCCTTGAGGAGCTTTGGAAAGAAATGGAGGTCTGATACGTCTCCAATGTATCTATAATTTTTTATTGTTCCATGCTATTATATTATCTATTTTGGATGTTTTATATCCATTAATATGCTATTTTATATTATTTTTGGGACTAAACTATTAACCTAGAGCCCAGTGAAAGTTTCTGTTTTTTCCTTGTTTTTGAGCTTCGCAGAAAAGGAATACCAAACGGAGTCCAAACAGAATAAAACCTTCGCGATGATTTTTCTTGGACCAGAAGACATCCAGGAGACTTGGAGTGCAAGGTAGAAGAGCCACGAGGTGGCCAGAAGGGTGGAGGGCGCACCCCTACCTTATGGGCCCCTCGGTGACCCCATAACCTAGATCTTCCTCCTATATATTGACATATATTCCCAAACCACCAGAAGTATCCATGAAAACACTTCCACCACTTCAACCTTCTGTTCCCGTGAGATCCCATCTTGGAGCCTTTTTCGGCGTCATGCCGGAGGGGGATTCGATCATGGAGGGTATCTACATCAACCATATTGCCCTTCCGATGAAGCGTGAGTAGTTTACCATAGACCTACGGGTCCATAGCTAGTAGCTAGATGGCTTCTTCTCTCTCTTTGATTCTCAATACCATGTTCTCCTCGATGTTCTTGGAGATCTATCCGATGTAATCTTCTTTTGCGATGTGTTTGTCGAGATCTGATGAATTGTGGATTTATGATCAGCTTATCTATGAATATTATTTGAATCTTCTCTGAATTCTTTTATGCATGATTTGATATCTTTGTAATTTTCTTCGAACTATCGGTTTGGTTTGGCCAACTAGATTGGTTTTTCTTGCAATGGGAGAAGTGCTTAGCTTTGGGTTCAATCTTGCGGTGTCCTCACCCAGTGACAAAGTAGGGGTAGCGAGGCACGTATTGTATTGTTGCCATCAAGGATAAAAAGATGGGGTTTGCATCATATTGCTTGAGTTTATTCCTCTACATCATGTCATATTACTTAAAGCGTTACTCTGTTCTTCATGAACTTAATACTCTAGATGCAGGCAGGAGTCGGTCGATGTGTGGAGTAATAGTAGTAGATGCAGGTAGGAGTCAGTCTACTTGACACGGATGTGATGGCTATATTACATAATCATTGTCTTGGATATCATCATAACTTTTCGCTTGCCCCCAGGTCTATTTTCCATCATATAAGTTTCCGATCTACTATTTTGCAATCTTTTATTTTCAGATCTATAAACCAAAAAAAAACCCAAAAAAGTTTACTTTATCTTTTGTTTAGTTTTACCTATCTCTATCAGATATAACCTTTGCAGGTGACCGTGAAGGGATTGACAACCCCTTTATCGTGTTGGGTGCAAGTGTTTGATTGTTTGTGCAGGTATTGGTGATATGTGCGTTCTTCTCCTACTGGATTGATACCTTGGTTCTCTAACTGAGAGAAATACTTATCTCTACTTTGCTGCATCACCCTTTCCTCTTCAAGGGAAAAAACAACGCAAGCTCAAGAAGTAGCAAGGTCGCCTTATGGGAGGCTTTGCCTCTGGCAGAGCGTGCCAAAAGAGAGCGGAGAAGAAGGTCGAGGAAGAGAAGCGCGCCGTGAGGCATGCTGCCTGGCAGGCCTATGTCGCATCCGAGAGAGTCAGGCAATTGGCTCTTTGGCAGAAGGCTCGTGCGAGGGTCGTGTGGATGGCGGAGCACGCCCGTGCAAAAGCCCTGAGTGCAGTCAGGCCCAAGCGCGTCATCTACGCTTGGCGGTATGTGGAGCGGGTGCACTCTTCCAACGAAGAGGAGTACCTGTTGGCGCCGGATCACCAGACCGGTGAGATCGCACTCGCCCGCTGGTAAGCCGCCAATCAGCACCTCGCGAGTTGCAAGGCCGAGGAAGAGGCGTTTTGTCGCCGCGCTGGGAAACGGCCACACACCAGGGCACTCATGGCGCACCGCAAGTGCTCCTGCGAGCGCAGTGGTTTTTATTAGGAATAATTTAGTGTCGTAAGGCGATCTCATTAGTTTTGGGACGTTCGGGAATTATTAGCGTCCTTAATTAAGTATGTTAAGGGAAAAGTTTGGAAACCTTTTGTATCCGTACGCATTTGTAAGTACGTGCATATAGCACAAACTTAACTATATATCGCAGTACACGTCTCTCTCTATGTGCTTGTAGACTATACTACTACTATCATGTATACACACGTGCAAATGGACATTTTAACATTACGATGCGGTTTTCGTAAAAGTAGAAAAACATCACTAGTCAAGCTTGTGAAACGATTCAACGCAAAAGAAATGAAAAATGCTCGTTTGATTGTTTACTTTAGCTTCCTTCTCTCTGTCGTTTCTTCTCAATCGTACTTTGTACAGAGTATCTCACTGGTCGGTGATACGGCTCCAACGTATCTATAATTTTTTATTGTTCCATGCTATTATATTATCTGTTTTGGATGTTTTATATGCATTAATATGCTATTTATACTATTTTTGGTACTAACTTATTAACCTAGTTGAGGGAGTCCTGGATTAGGAGGTATCCGGATAGCCGGACTATAACCTTTGGCCGGACCGTTGGACTATGAAGATACAAAATTGAAGACTTCGTCCCGTGTCCGGATGGGACTTTCCTTCGCGTGGAAGGCAAGCTTGGCAATACGGATATGTAGATCTCCTCCCATTGTAACCGACTCTGTGTAACCCTAGCCCTCTTCGGTGTCTATATAAACCGGAGGGTTTTAGTCCGTAGGACAACATATAGTCATACCATAGGCTAGCTTCTAGGGTTTAGCCTCTTTGATCTTGTGGTAGATCTACTCTTGTATTACCCATATCATCAATATTAATCAAGCAGGAGTAGGGTTTTACCTCCATCGAGAGGGCCCGAACACAGGTAAAAACATCGTGTCCCTTGTCTCCTGTTACCATCCGCCTAGACGCACAGTTCGGGACCCCCTACCCGAGATCCGCCGGTTTTGACACCGACATTAGTGCTTTCATTGAGAGTTCCTGTGTGTCGTCACCGTCAGGCTTGATGGCTCCTTCGATCATTGTTAGCGATGCGGTCTAGGGTGAGACTTTTCTCCCCGGACAGATTTTTGTATTCGGCGGCTTTGCGCCGCGGGCCAATTCGCTTGGCCATCTGGAGCAGATTGAAAGCTACGCCCCTGGCCACCAGGTCAGGTTTGGAAGCTTAAACTACACGGCCGACATCTGCGGAGACTTGATCTTCGACGGGTTCGAGCCTTTGCCGAGTGCGCCCCACTGTCACGATGGGCATGATTTAGCTCTGCCGCCGGACAATGTTCAGGAAGTCGCACATGCAACCACGCTGACCTTCAATTCGGAGCCAATCGCGCCATCCATGGACGGGTGGTTGGGCCCCGCCATGGAGGCCGCACCCTCAACTGCGATCGAGCCGGATACCGCTCGCGAGGCCCGTAACTCCAAATTGCCGGACTCCCTTCCGGACTCCGAGCCGCCCGCGCCCCTGCCAATCGAATCCGATTGGGCGCGGATCATGGAGTTTACAGCCGCGGATATCTTCCAGCACTCACCCTTCAGGGACATACTGAATTCACTAAGATCTCTCTCCCTGTCAGGAGAGTCACCTTTCGGTTTATGGCCAGCAAGGTTGGGATGCGGATGACGAAGAAATTCGACGCCCACCCACCACCCACTTCAGTAGCTCACGCCGATGATTTAATCGACATGCTCGACTTCGACTCCGAAGACATCGACGGTATGGACGACGATGCAGGAGACGACCAGGAACCAGCGCCTATAGGGCACTGGAAAGCCACCTCGTCGTATGATATATACATGGTGGACACACCCAAAGAAGGCAATTGCGATGGAACAGCGGAGGATGACCCCTCCAAGAAGCAACCTAAGCGCCGGCGTCAGCGGCGCCGCTCTAAGTCCCGCCAAAGCAAAAACGGTGATTCTGGCATAGGAGATAATAACACCTCGGACAGCGCCGAAGACAACCCCCTCCAGCAAGATTCAGCACAGGAGGATGTAGAAGCCAGCCCCCATGAGAGAGCGGCAGACAGAGAGGCAGAGGATGATAATTACATGCCTCCCTCCGAAGACGAGGCAAGCCTCGACGACGACGAATTTGTCGTGCCTGAAGATCCCGTCGAGCAAGAGTGTTTCAAGCGCAGGCTTATGGCCACGGCGAGCAGCCTTAAGAAAAAGCAGCAGCAGCTTAGAGCTGATCAAGACTTGCTAGCCGACAGATGGACTGAAGTCCTTGCGGCCGAGGAGTACGAACTCGAACGTCCCTCCAAGAGCTACCCAAAGTGCAGGCTGCTACCCCGATTAGAGGAGGAAGCACCAAAACAAACATCCCCAGTGTATGACGCGGCTGATCGACCACCTCATGGCCGCGACAGAGAGGCCTCTCGGCCCACAGCTCAAGCCGCACCCCGGCGCCAATCAAAAAATACCAAGGCACGAGGAAATGCGCTGGACCTGCGAGACATATTGGAGGACAAAGCAAAGCAAGCAAGATCGATCTATGGATCGCGAGGGCGCCCCACCGCACAAGACGATAACCGTCACGCCGGATACAGTAAAAATAAATCTGGTCGGGCCCAACACAGCAGACAAGATTCATTCGAGCTGCATCGTGATATAGCCCAGTACAGAGGCGCCGCACACCCCCTATGCTTCACGGATGAGGTAATGGATCATCAAATCCCAGAGGGTTTCAAACCCGTGAATATTGAATCATACGATGGTACAACAGATCCTGCGGTATGGATTGAGGACTACCTCCTGCATATCCACATGGCCCGTGGTGACGATCTACACGCCATCAAGTACCTCCCACTCAAGCTTAAAGGACCAGCCGGGCATTGGCTCAACAGCTTGCCAGCAGAATCCATTGGGCGTTGGGAAGACCTGGAAGCCGCATTCCTCGACAACTTCCAGGGCACCTATGTGCGACCACCAGACGCCGATGACCTGAGCCACATAATTCAGCAGCCAGAGGAATCGACCAGACAATTCTAGACACTGTTCCTAACCAAGAAAAATCAAATCGTCGACTGTCCGGATGCAGAGGCCATAGCGGCCTTCAAACATAACATCTGCGACGAGTGGCTTGCCCGGCACCTTGGACAGGAAAAGCCAAAATCGATGGCAGCCCTCACGACACTCATGACCCGCTTCTGTGCGGGAGAAGACAGTTGGCTGGCTCGCAGCAATAACATGTCAAAGAGCCCTGGTAATTCGGATACCAAGGACAGCAATGGAAGGTCATGTCGCAACAAGCACAAGCGCCGCATTAAAAGCGACAATACGGAGGACACGACAGTTAATGCCGGATTCAGAGGCTCTAAGCCCGGTCAGCGGAAAAAGCCATTCAAAAGAAGCACTCCGGGCCCGTCCAGTTTGGACCGTATACTCAACCGCTCGTGTCAGATACATGGCACCCCCGACAAGCCAGCCAATCACACCAACAGGGATTGTTGGGTGTTCAAGCAGGCCGGCAAATTAAATGCCGAACAAAAAGACAAGGGGCTACAAAGCGACGACGAGGAGGATCCCTGGCCGCCGAACAACAGAGAACATAAGGGTTTCCCCCCACAGGTGCGGACGGTGAACATGATACACGCAACCCACATCCCCAAGAGGGAGCAGAAGCGTGCATTAAGGGACGTCTACGCGTTGGAGCCGGTCGACCCAAAGTTCAACCCATGGTCCTCCTGTCCGATCACTTTCGATCACAGGGACCACCCCACTAGTATCCGCCACAGCGGATTTGCCGTATTGGTCCTAGACCCAATCATTGACGGATTTCACCTCACTCGAGTCCTTATGGACGGCGGCAGCAGCCTAAACCTGCTTTACCAAGACACGGTGCGCAAAATGGGCATAGATCCCTCAAGGATCAAACCCACAAAAACAACCTTTAAAGGCGTCATCCCAGGTGTAGAGGCCCATTGCACAGGCTCAGTTACACTGGAAGTGGTCTTCGGATCCCCGGATAATTTCCGGAGCGAGGAATTAATCTTCGATATAGTACCGTTCCGCAGTGGCTACCATGCACTGCTCGGATGCACCGCATTTGCAAAATTCAATGCGGTGCCGCACTATGCATACCTCAAGCTCAAGATGCCAAGACCTCAGGGGGTCATCGCAGTCAATGGAAACAAAGAGTGCTCGCTCCGAATGGAGGAGCACACTGCGGCCCTCGCAGCAGAAGTGCAAAGCAGCCTATCAAGGCAATTCTCCAGTCCGGCGATCAGACGTCCGGACACCCTCAAGCGTGCCCGAAGTACTCTGCAACAGAACCGCCTGGCACGTTCTGAGCTCGCATAGCAATGCGGACCCTACCCCAGCCCCAGCCAAACGGTAACATATGTGCCGCGCGCACATAATTACGCATTGAAAATACCATGGGCACAGGGGGAGGGGCACGACTACGGCAGGCTCCGAAATGCGGCTCAACCGCACTAGGGGCTTTCTACTTTGTTATTGTTTCTCTCTTTCAGGACTTTGTTCTCTGGAAGCCGAGTCCGGCAACATAATTTCCGAACACACGATACAAGGACCAGGGGGGCCGAAAGCTACGTCGCATCATGGAACTCCCAGGTGGTCTCTATAACGAGCAAAGTACCTGCTTTAAATATCATCCCGCAACTCACCCTCGGAGGGGACATGTCAGATAGTCCCAACTTTTGCTTATCGCAATACTTGTATCATTTCGCTTTAATGCACCTTTTTGAATGAACAATGCATAGCTTCAGTCTATCCTCGCATTCTTTATTTCTTCCCTTTTTATACATATTCGTTCATTCTTGACATTTTGCACCCATACACTTTGGTACGGCAAATACACCACGGGCTTAAATACCCACACAACTTGGTGTGACAAGTCTGAACACTTTCACAAGTGCGGCACCTCGAACTTATAGCATTATATGCATCGGCTCCGAATCATGTCTTGGGTCAATAGTTGGGTTTGCCCGGCTCCCATGTTTTGGTACCTTACGTTCCATTATATCGGCTAAGGTAGCACTGGGAGAACTACTACGATTGTGCCCCGGTTCAGCTGGGCTAAGCACCTCAGTAGAGAAATCTAAAACTGACCGTCATGATAAGGCGAGAGTCGGTCACTGTTCGAGAGGTTTTCGATTCCTTAAAGACTTATGCCGCTTAGGGCGAGGAGTCGGCTTTGTCCGGCTTGGGCGTGGATAGCGCCCCGAACTCGGTCTTCCGAATACCAGGGGCTTCGCCAAAATTTAAAACTATAGAATTCTATGGCTAAGTGAGAGTGATAAAGCATTATAGTCCGATTGCCTTGTTAGATTGTGTCTTGGCGCCTCCCTTGAAGGACCCAAGAATGGGAAAAAGAGTGCTCAGGTTTATCCCGAACACCCCAGCACTCGTGGCTTGGGGGCAGAAGCCGATGACTCGCCATCTCTCAGATTTAATAAACGGCCGCACAGAAGGTAATATTTTAAATTCAAACAAGCGTTGCATAGCGCATACAAAAAAGTTTTCAGCATACAGGATCACAAATGCGAGCACCCAAAAATTACATCCTTGGAACATTCATCCGCCACAAGGCGGGCACCCTTCAGGACACCCTCATAGTACATCTCGGGGTTGCGATGCTCCTTGCCCTGCGGTGGCCCGTCCTTCACCAGCTTCTCCGCATCCATCTTGCCCCAGTGTACCTTAACACGGGCAAGCGCCCTGCGGGCGCCCTCGATGCAAACGGAGCGCTTGATGACTTCAAGCCACGGACAGGCATCTGCCAGCCGCCTCACCAGCCCAGAATAGCTCCCAGGCACAGCCTCTCCAGGCCACAGCCGGACTATAAGACCTTTCATGGCTTGTTCGGACACCTTATGGAGCTCGACCATTTGCTTCAGCTGGTCGCTCAAGGGCACCGGGTGTCCGGCCTCAGCATACTGAGACCAGAATACCTTCTTCGTCGAGCTCCGTTCCTTGGCCCGGTAGTAGGCGGCGGCATCGGACATGCTGCGGGGCAAATCTGCGAACGCTCCTGGAGAGCTCCGGACTCGGGTAAGTAAGAAGTAATTCATTTTCACATGATTGCTTTGCATAATGAATGCCTTACCCGCTGCTATCTTCTTCATCGCCTCAATTTCCTGGAGGGCTTTTTGGGCTTCAGCCTTGGCAGACTTCGCGCTTTCAAGGGCCGCCACGAGCTCGGACTCTCGCATCTTTGAGTCAAGCTCCAAACTCTCGTGTTTCTTCACGACAGCCTGGAGCTCTTGCTGCACCTCCTTCACTCGCGCCTCCTGCTTTCCTCGCTCGGTGCACTCCGTGGCCGCTTTCTCTTCGGCCTCGGACAGCGCTTGCTTCAGGGTCGCCACCTCGGTCGTGGCCCCTGACATAGCCACGATGATCCTGTCATTTTTTGCAACCACATATTTTTAATATATACTTACACAATGTATTACTTACCTTCTTTCTCCTGGAGCTGCTTCTTGGCAAGGCCGAGCTCTTTCTTGGACCGCTCGAGGCTCTGCTTTAACGAATCGACCTCTACGGTCAGTGCGGCAGATGTCAGCAGCGTAGCTTGCATTCCCATATGACATATTTATGTTAGACTCTTGCATTTATTATTAGATCCTCTATTTGGCTTTTCTTTGTGAAAACCAAAAAGAGCATCATGGGCTACTGTCTATGCGGTAATATTCTCACATATTTTTTTACATACCTCAAAGCCTGTTAGAAGGCTAGCACAGGCTTCAGTCAGCCCGCTTTTGGCGGACTGAACTTTCTGGATCACCGCACTCATAATAGTGCGGTGCTCCTCGTCGATGGAGGCACCGTTAAGCACCTCCAACAAATTATCCGGTGCCTCCGGCTGGACGGAGGTCACCGGCACGGTAGGCTTGCCCTTCTTAATGGGGGGGGGCGCCTGCCAGAGTCCGGAACCATTGAAGGTTCGGGTGCGGTGTTCGGCCCAGGGCCGGACTTGAAACCCTTGGGAGCCTTGCTCCTTTTTTGCCCGCAGTCCAGAAGGTCACCTTGCGGTGCCTCCAGGACCACCTCCCCTTGGCTCGGAACCTTTTGGGACAACACCTCGGCATTGTCCGTAGGGTGAGGGGAGGAAGCGGTCGGAAGTGAAAAGCTATTCACATCCGACGAATCCAAGGAGCCACTCGACGATATGTCAACTTGGGCTCGGGGCGGATTGCAGGATTATATTCGGCGTTAGGAGAAGCTGTGCAATAAAGGATAACTACGAGTCACTCTGGTGTCCGAATACTTACGACTTCACCTGGGGCTTGGCCCTGGGCGGCCACTCCTCCTCGCTGTCGGGAGTGTTGGTGGAGTGGTCCGGAGGAAGGGTTCTTCCGTTCTTGGACCCTCCGGCCTCCCCAGTTGGGGCGGCCTTCCTTTTCTTTTCTCCCCTTGCTGGAGGGGGAGAAGCCTCTTGTTCCTCCTCCTCATCTTCGTGGGAGGAGTGCGCCTCAGAGTCATCGGACGATGAGTCCGACACCACCGGGCGCCGGGAACTCTTTCGGGTTCCCGTGGCCTTTTTCTTGGCCTTCTTCTCTGGCACCACGTAAGGTGCCGGAACCAGCAGCTCCTCCAAGCGGGCGTCTGCTGGGCCTTTGGGCAAAGGAGCCGGACAGTCAATATGTCCCGCCGTCTCCTGACATTCCTGTCAAAGGTACGGGAGCTTAGATCCCGCATAGAGTCAAGCTATGAAAAACAAGCATCCTGTAAGAGGTAAAACAGCTTACCACGCTGGCTTGGCGCTTCGCGCTGAATCCGTGATCCTCGTTAGCGGGAGGAGGAACCTCGGCGCCCTTGAATAACACCTTCCAGGCATCCTCGTACATTGTGTCGAAGAGCCTGTTCAGAGTTTGGTGCTGGGCCGGGTCGAACTCCCACAAGTTGAAACCCCGTCGTTGACACGGGAGGATCCGGCGGATGAGCATGACCTGGACTACGTTGACAAGTTTGAGCTTCTTGCTCACCATGTTTTGGATACACGTTTGGAGTCCGGTCAGCTCTCCTGAACTACCCAAGGACATGCCCTTCTCTTGCCAGAGGTGAGCCGCGTGGGGATGCCAGATCGGAACTCGGCGGGCCGCTGCCCATTCAGGGTCGCGCGGCTCGGTGATGTAGAACCACCCCGATTGCCACCCCTTTATGGTCTCCTCGAAGGATCCCTCGAGCCATGTAACGTTGGGCATCTTGCCCACCATGGCACCTCCGCACTCCGCCTGGAGGCCGCTCACAACCTTCGGCTTGACATTGAAGGTCTTCAGCCATAAGCCAATGTGGGGCTTGATGCGGAGGAAGGCCTCGCACACGACGATAAACGCCGAGATGTTGAGGATGAAGTTCGGGGCCAGGTCATGGAAATCCAGGCCGTAGTAGAACATGATCCCCCGGACGAATGGGTGAAGAGGGAATCCTAGTCCGCGGAGGAAATGGGTAAGGAACACTACCCTCTCATGGGGCCTGGGGGTGGGGATCAGCTGTCCCTCATCTGGAAGCCGGTGCGCGATGTCGTCGGACATGTATCCGGCTCTCCTTAGCTTCTTGATGTGTCCCTCCGTGACGGAGGAGACCATCCACCTGCCTCCCGCTCCGGACATGGTTGGAAAAGGTGGAGGTGGGAAATGCGGACTTGGGCGCTGGAGCTCGAGTGTGCGAAAATGGATGAGAAAAGGAGGAAGAAGGCGTGGATAAAAAGGTGAATCCTTATCCCTTTATATGGGCGGACAAAACTATGCGTCCCCACTGGCCTGGTAAAACTCGCTTATCCCCCAAGCGCCGTAATCAATGGCACGGTTGGGTTACCCACGCCCGTATTGATGAGAATCCCGCGATAAGGGGACACGATCTCTGCTTCGACAAGATGTGCCAAGGAAACTGCCTCGCAAAACGCGCTGAGGTGGGACAGTAAAAAACGATTTGAATAAAGGCTTGGCTGTGGTGTGATATCACGCCACAGAATACGTCAGCAGATTAGATTTGTGAAAATATTACTCTCTCTACGGTGGTATGTGGAACTTGTTTTGCAGAGCCGGACACGATCCTCATGTTCAAAGCATCTTCTATGGAGTATTCGGAGGAGGAACCCACCTTGCAATGCCGAAGACAACCTGCGCGCCGGACTCGTCGTCATTGAAGTCTGGTTCAGGGGCTACTGAGGGAGTCCTGGATTAGGGGGTATCCGGATAGCCGGACTATAACCTTTGGCCAGACTGTTGGACTATGAAGATACAAGATTGAAGACTTCGTCCCGTGTCCGGATGGGACTTTCCTTGGCGTGGAAGGAAAGCTTGGCAATATGGATATGTAGATCTCCTCCCATTGTAACCGACTCAACCCTAGCCCTCTTCGATGTCTATATAAACCGGAGGGTTTTAGTCCGTAGGACAACATACGATCATACCATAGGCTAGCTTCTAGGGTTTGGCCTCTCTGATCTCGTGGTAGATCTACTCTTGTACTACCCATATCATCAATATTAATCAAGCAGGAGTAGGGTTTTACCTCCATCGAGAGGGCCCGAACCTAGGTAAAAACATCGCGTCCCTTGTCTCCTGTTACCATCCGCCTATACGCACAGTTCGGGACCCCCTACCCAAGATCCGCGGTTTTGACACCGACACTAGTGCCCAGTGCCAGTTTCTGTTTTTTCCTTGTCTTTGACTTTTACAGAAAAGGAATACCAAACAGATTCCAAACAGAATAAAAGTTTACGGTGCTTTTTCTTGGACCAGAAGAAACCCACAAGACTTGGATAGGAGGCCAGAAGACCTACGGGGTGGCCACAGGCCGTAGGGGCCCCCCAAGGGCTTGTGGGCCCCTCGTAGCCCTTCCAACACTAATCTTTGCACTATAAATTCTCAAATATTCCCCCTACATCAGAGGGCACACCAAAAATACGTTTATGCTGCCGCAAGTTTCTGTTCTCATGAGATCCCATCTGGGGCCTTTTTCGGCACTCCGCCGGAGGGGGTTTTGATCATGGAGGGCCTCTAGTCCAACCTTGCTCCCCTTTTGATCATGCGTGAGTAGTTTACCATGGACCTAAGGGTCCTTAGCTAGTAGCTAGATGTCTTCATTTTTCTCTTTAATCTTCAATACAGTGTTCACCTCGATGTTCTTGGAGATCTATTCGATGTAACCTTCTTTTGCGGTGCGTTTGTTGATATCCGATGAATTTTGGATTTATGATCAGATTATCTATGAATATTATTTGAGCTTCTCTGAACTCTTTTATGCATGATTGAGATACCTTAGTATTTCTCTCCGAACTATCGACTTGGTTTGGCCTACTAGATTGGTTTTTCTTGCAATGGGAGAGGAGCTTAATGATGGGTTCGATCTTGTGGTGTCCTCGCCCAGTGACAGTAGGGGTAGCAAGGCACATATTGTATTGTTGCCATTAAGGATAGAAATATAGGGTTTATATCATATTGCTTGAGTTTATCCCTCTGCATCATGTCATCTTGCTTAAGGCGTTACTTTGTTCTTATGAACTTAATACTCTAGATGGAGGCAGGAGTCGGTCGATGTGTGGAGTAATAGTAGTAGATGCATAATCGTTTCGGTCTACTTGTCACGGACGTGATGCATATATTCATGATCACTGGCTCATTGCCTTAGATATCATCATAACTTTGCACTTTTTTTTATCAATTTCTCAACCGTAATTTGTTTATCCACCGTATGTTTTCTTCAAGAGAGAAGCCTCTAGTGAAACCCATGGCCCCCGGGTCTATTTTCCATCATATATTTTCAGATCTATAAAATCAAAAACCCAAAAATACCTTGCTGCAATTTATTTATATTCACTTTATTTTGCCTTTTACTTATCTTTTATATCTATCTCTATTAGATCTCACTCTTGCAAGTGACCGTGAAGGGATTGACAACCCCTTTTTCATGTTGTGTGCAAGTGTTTGTTAGTTTGTGCAGGTGCATATATTGGGACTTACTTGTGCCTCCTACTGGATTGATACCTTCGTTCTTAACTGAGGGAAATACTTATATCTACTTTGCTGCATCACCCTTCCCTATTTCATTATCAATCCATCGGTAAAGTTACTCGAGGCTATATTTTTTTTCACCACATGATATGTGTTCTGCTTGCAACGTCTTGTATTATTTAACTCTTTGCTTTTTAGTTTGACACAATCATCCTTGCTGTACACACCTTTTGAGAGGGACACGCATGAATTGTGAATTTATTAGAATACTCTATGTGCTTCACTTATATGTTTTGAGCTAGGCAGTTGCTCTAGTGCTTCACTTATATCTTTTCAGAGCATGGCAGTGGTTTTATTTTGTAGAAATTGATGAACTCTAATGCTTCACTTATATTATTTTGGGAGTCTTAGAACAGTATGGCAATTTGCTTAGGTCATGAATTTGGTCCTAATATGATGGTCATCCAAGAGGGATATAATAAAAACTTTCATAAAGAGCATTGAATATATGAGAAGTTTGATTCCTTGCATTTGTTTTAAGATATAAAGATGGTGATATTAGAGTCATGCTAGTGAGTAATTGTGGATTGGTAGGAATACTTGTGTTAAAGTTTGTGATTCCCGAAGCATGCACGTTGGTGAACCTGAAGGAAATATGCCCTAGAGGCAATAATAAAGTTGTTATTTATATTTCCTTGTATCATGATAAATGTTTATTATTCATGCTAGAATTGTATTAATCGGAAACTTGATACATGTGTGAATACATAGACAAAACAGAGTGTCCCTAGTATGCCTCTACTTGACTAGCTCATTAATCAAAGATGGTTAAGTTTCCTAGCCATAGACATGTGTTGTCATTTGATGAACGAGATCACATCATTAGAGAATGATGTGATGGACAATACCCATCCGCTAGCTTAGCATTAATGACCGTTTAGTTTTATTGCTATTGCTTTCATCATGACTTATACATGTTCCTCTGACTATGAGATTATGCAACTACCGAATACCGGAGGGACACTTAGTGTGCTATCAAACGTCACAACATAACTGGGTGATTATAAAGATGCTCTATAGGTGTCTTCGATGGTGTTTGTTGAGTTGGCATAGATTGAGATTTGGATTTGTCACTCTAAGTATCGGAGAGGTATCTCTGGGCCCTCTCGGTAATGCACATCACTATAAGCCTTGCAAGCAATGTAACTAATGAGTTAGTTGCGGGATGATGTATTACGGAACGAGTAAAGAGACCTTCCGGTAACGAGATTGAACTAGGTATGATGATACCAACGATCGAATCTCATGCAAGTAACATAATGATGACAAAGGGAACAACATATGTTGTTATGCGGTTTGACCGATGAAGATCTTCGTAGAATATGTAGGAGCCAATATGAGCATCCAGGTTCCGCTATTGGTTATTAACCGGAGATGTGTCTCGGTCATGTCTACATAGTTCTCGAACCCATAGGATCTGCACGCTTAACGTTCGACGATGATTTGTATTATGAGTTATGTGATTTGATGTACCGAAGTTTTCTCGGATTCCCGGATGAGATCACAGACATGACGAGGAGTCTCAAAATGGTCAAGAGGTAAAGATTCATATATAGGACGATGGTATTTGGACACCGGAAGTGTTCCAGGTGATACCGGGTCACCGAAAGTGGTTCCGGGCAACCCCCGGCAAAGATATGAGATTAATGGGCCAAGTACGGGAACACACCAGCCCACAAGGGGCTGGTGCGCCCCCTATAGGGCAAGCCATGTGGGGATAAAGGGAAATGAGAGGAGGGAAAGCAAAGTATGAAGTAGGACTCCTACTTCCTCCCCCTCCCCCTCCTTCCTTTCCCCCTTGTCCAAATATGGTAAGGGGGGCGGAATTGGACCAGGGGCCCAAGTAGGATTCCTCCTACTTGGGCACGCCCTAGGTGCCTCCCTCCCTCTCCCTCCTTTATATACGTGGGGAGGGTACCCCTAGAACACACATCAATTGTTCCTAGCCGTGTGCGGTGCCCCTCTCCACAGTTACACACCTCGGTCATATCGTCGTAGTGCTTAGGCGAAGCCCTGCGCCGGTAACTTCATCATCACCGTCGCCACACCGTCGTGCTAACGGAACTCTCCCTCAGCCTCAACTAGATCAAGAGCTCGAGGGACGTCATCGAGCTGAACGTGTGCTGAACGCGGAGGTGCCGTATGTTTGGTGATTGGATCGGTTGGATCGCGAAGATGTTCGACTACATCAACCGCATTACTAAACGCTTCCGCCTTCGGACTAAGAGGGTACGTGGACACACTCTCCCCACTCGTTGCTATGCTTCTCCTAGATAGATCTTGCATGATCGTAGGTAATTTTTTTGAATACTACGTTCCCAAACAGTGGCATCCGAGCCAGGTCTATGCATAGATGTTATATGCACGAGTAGAACAAAAAGAGTTGTGGGCGATAATAGTCATACTGCTTACCAGCAACGTCTTACTTTGATTCGACGATATTGTTGGATGAAGCGGCCCGGACCGACATTACATGACTGCGTTCATGAGAGTGGTTCTACCGATGTGCTTCGTACACATGTGGCTAGCGGGTGTCTGTTTCTCCAACTTTAGTTGAATTTAGTTTGACTACGCCCGGTCCTTGTTGAAGGTTAAAATAGCACACTTGACGAAAAATCGTTGTGGTTTTGATGCATAGGTAAGAACGGTTCTTGCTAGAAGCCCGTAGCAGCCACATAAAACTTGCAACAACAAAGTAGAGGACGTCTAACTTGTTTTTGCAGGGCATGTTGTGATGTGATATGGTCAAGATGTGATGATATATAAATTGTTGTATGAGATGATCATGTTCTGTAAAAGTTATCGGCAACTGGCAGGAGCCTTATGGTTGTTGCTTTATTGTATGAAATGCAGTCGCCATGTAATTGCTTTACTTTATCACTAAGCAGTAGCGATAGTCGTAGAAGCAATAATTGGCGAGTCCACAACAATGCTACGATGGAGATCAAGGTGTCAAGCCGGCGACGATGGTGATCATGATGGTGCTTTGGAGAGGAGATCAAAGGCACAAGATGATGACGTCCATATCATATCACTTATTTCGATTGCATGCGATGTTTATCTTTTATGCATCTTATTTTGCTTAGTACGGCGGTAGCTTTATAAAATGATCTCTCACTAAATTTCAAGGTACAAGTGTTCTCCCTGAGTATGCATTGTTGCTACAGTTCGTCGTGCCAAGACACCATGTGATGATCGGGTGTGATAAGCTCTACGTTCACATACAACGGGTGCAAGCCAGTTTTGCACACGCAGAATACTCGGGTTAAACTTGACGAGCCGAGCATATGCAGATATGGCCTCGGAACACTGAGATCGAAAGGTCGAGCATGAATCATATAGTAGATATGATCAACATAGAGATGTTCACCATTGAAAAATACTCCATCTCATGTGATGATCAAACATGGTTTAGTTGATATGGATCACGTGATCATTTGGATGACTAGAGGGATGTCTATCTAAGTGGGAGTTCTTAAGTAATATGATTAATTGAACTTTAATTTACCATGAACTTAGTCTTGATATTATTTGCAAATTATGTTGTAGATCAATATCTCGCGATGTAGCTCCCCGTTTATTTTTGATATGTTCCTAGAGTAGGAATGATGCGGACTTAGTCTGTGATCTGAGGATTATCCTCATTGCTGCACAGAAGAATTATGTCCTTGATGCACTGCTAGGTGACAGACCTATTGCAGGAGCAGATGCAGACGTTATGAATGTTTGACAAAGCTCGGTATGATGACTACTTGATAGTTTAGTGCACCATGCTTTACGGCTTAGAACCGGGACTTCAAAAACATTTTGAATGCCACGGAGCATATGGGATGTTCCGAGAGATGAAATTGGTATTTCAGACTCATGCCCGAGTCAAGAGGTATGAGACCTCTCACAAGTATTTTTCCTACAAGATGGACGAGAATAGCTCAACCAGTGAGCATGTGCTCAGAATGTCTGAGTACTACAATCGCTTGAATCAAGTGGGAGTTAATCTTCCTGATAAGATAGTGATTAACGGAGTTCTCTAGTCACTATCACCATGTTACTAGAACTTCGTGATGAACTATAATATGTAAGGGATGACGAAAATAATTCCCAAGCTCTTCGCGATGTTGAAATCAGCGAAGGTAGAAATCAAGAAAAGCATCAAGTGTTCATGGTTGACAAGACCACTAGTGTTAAGTAAAAGGGCAAGGGAAAGAAAGGGAACTTCAAGAACAATGACAAGCAAGTTGCCACTCCAATGAAGAAGCCCAAAGCTAGACCCAAGCCTGAAACTGAGTGCTTCTACTGCAAAGGAAATGGTCACTGGAAGTGGAACTGCCCTAGATACTTGTCGGATAAGAAGGATGGCAAAGTGAACAAAGGTATATTTGATATACATGTTATTGATGTGTACTTTACTAGTGTTTATAGCAACCCCTCGGTATTTGATACTGGTTCAGTAGCTAAGAGTAGTAACTCGAAACAGGAGTTGCAAAATAAACAGAGACTAGTTAAGGGCGAGGTGATGATGTGAGTTGGAAGTGATTCCAAGGTTGATAAGATCACCATCGCACAGTCCCTTACCTGCGGGATTAGTGTTGAACCTAAAATAAATGTTATTTGGTGTTTGCGTTGAGCATGAATATGATTGGATCATGTTTATTGCAATACGGTTATTCATTTAAGTCAAAGAATAATTGTTGTTCTATTTACATGAATAAAACTTCTATGGTCATACACTATATATAAATGGTTTATTGAATCTCGATCGTTGTGATACACATATTCATAATATTGAAGCCAAAAGATGCAAAGTTAATAATGATAGTGCAACTTATTTGTGGCACTGCCGTTTAGGTCATATTGGTGTAAAGCGCATGAAGAAACTCCATGCTAATGGGCTTTTGGAATAACTTGATTATGAATCACTTGATGCTAGCGAACCATGCCTCATGGGCAAGATGACTAAGACTCCGTTCTCCGGAACAATGGAGCGAGCAACCGACTTATTGGAAATAATACATATTGATGTATGCGGTCCGATGAGTGTTGAGGCTCGCGGCGGGTATCGTTCTTTTCAGACCTTCACAGATGATTTGAGCAGATATGGGTATATACTTGATGAAACATAAGTCTGAAACATTTCAAAAGTTCAAAGAATTTCAGAGTGAAGTGGAAAATCATTGTAACAAGAAAATAAAGTTTCTACATTCTGATCACAAATACGAATATTTGAGTTACAAGTTTGGTTTTCATTTGAAACAATGTGGAATAGTTTCACAACTCACGCCACCTGGAACACCACAGCGTAATGGTGTGTCTGAACGCCATGACCATACTTTATTAGATATGGTGCAATCTATGATGTCTCTTACCGATTTACCACTATCATTTTGGGATTATGCATTAGAGACAGTTGCATTCACGTTGAATAGGGCACCATCTAAATCCGTTGAGATGACACCATCTGAACTGTGGTTTGGCAAGAAACCTAAGATGTCGTTTCTTAAAGTTTGGGGTGGCGATGCTTATGTGAAAAAGTTTCAAACTGATAAAGCTCGAACCCAAATCGGAGAAATGCGTCTTCATAGGATACCCAAAGGAAACTGTTGGGTACACCTTCTATCACAGATCCAAAGGCAAGATATCTATTGCTAAGAATGGATCCTTTCTAGAGAAGGAGTTTTCTCTCGAAAGAAGTGAGTGGGAGGAAATTACAACTCGATGAGGTAATTGTACCTTCTCCCGAATTGGAAAGTAGTTCATCACAGAAATCAGTTCCAGTGATGCCTACACCAATTAGTGAGGAAGTTAATGATGATGATCATAAAACTTCAGATCAAGTTACTACCAAACCTCGTAGGTCAACTAGAGTACGTTACACACCAAAGTGGTACGGTAATCCTGTTCTGGAAGTCATGTTACTAGACCATGACGAACCTGCGAACTATGAGGAAGCGATGATGGGCCCAGATTCCGCAAAATGGCTTGAGGCCATGAAATATGAGATGGGATCCATGTATGAGAATAAAGTTTGGACTTTGGTTGACTTGCACAATGATCGACAAGCAATTGAGAATAAATGGATCTTCAAGAGGAAGACATACGCTGATAGTAGTGTTACTATCTACAAAGCTCGAATTGTCGCAAAAGGTTTTTGACAAGTTCAAGGTGTTGACTACGATGAGATTTTCTCACTCGTATCGATGCTTAAAGTATGTCCGAATCATGTTAGCAATTGCCACATTTTATGAAATGTGGCAAATGGATGTCAAAATTGTATTCCTTAATGGATTTCTTAAAGAAGAGTTGTATATGATACAACTAGAAGGTTTTGTCAATCCTGAAGGTGCTGACAAAGTGTGCAAGCTCCAATGATCTATCTATGGACTGGTGCAAGCATCTCGGACTTGGAATATATGCTTTGATGAGGTCATCAAATAATATCGTTTTATACAGACTTGTGGTGAAGCCTGTATTTACAAGAAAGTGAGTGGGAGCACTACAGCCTTTCTGATAAGTATATGTGAATGACATAGTGTTGATCGGAAATGATGTAGAATTTTTCTGAAAGGAGTGTTTGAAAGGAGTTTTTCAAAGAAAGATCTCGGTGAAGCTACTTACATATTGGGCATCAAGATCTATAAAGATAGATCAAGACGCTAGATAAGACTTTCGATGAGTACATACCTTGATAAAATTTTGAAGGAGTTCAGAATGGATCAGTCAAAGAAGGAGTTCTTGCCTGAGATGTAAGGTATGAAGTTGAGTAAAGACTCAAAACCCGACCACGGCAGAAGATAAAGAGAGAATGAAAGTCATTCCCTATGCCTCAGCCATAGGTTCTATAAAGTATGCCATGCTATATACCAGACCTATCACTACTGCAGGATGCTGCTAACGCGACACTACGATCAGAGACCCTTCGACGAAACTGTGTGCGATGCAATAATCGGAAACGGTGGTGTAAAAAAACCGTCAAAAAAGGCGCAAAACGTTTGCGATGACGGATGCATCAAACACGGTTCAGATTTTAGTTGCGTGTGTGATTCAGGGCATACGGTTCAGTTCAATTAACCGTTTCCGATTAGTAGGAACAAAAGAAACGGGAAGCGAGATGAAGGTGTGTGCTATGTACAACATACGGTTCACTCAGATGAACTGTTTGTGATTAGGAAACACAAAATAAACGGTCAGCCAGATCAAGGTATGTGCTATGTATAGCATACAGTTCACTCGGATGAACTGTTTGTGATTAGGCAACACAAAAGAAACGGTCAGCCAAATCAAGGTGTGCGCGATGTAGGACATGCGGTTCACCCGGATGAACTGTTTGCGTTGAGACAAGAGAACAGAAATGGTTCAATATAACAAATACCATAAATATTGCAAGGTTCAAATTCAAAGATTGCAACGCCCAAATTCATACATTGCATGCCGCGTCATTTCTGAAAAGGGATCAGGCGCTGACAAGTCATGTATGGGTTTGACACAATAACTTTCAATTGCTTTGCCATATGATCTTCCAATATGAAGTTTGGCATTTTTGGAGGCACTTCCATTCGACAGTACCAGCCGGCTCTGATAATCATACCATTGATATTTCCTAATTAAATGCGTGTTCAACCTCAGTACACTCAGTACCTTTGCTCTGGCAAGAAAGAACCTGGCGAGTGTAATCTCCGGTGGGGTCCCTCGGTAGGAGTTCAAAGTAATACTTGAGAGAGCAGATCTAGGCATTCTATGTGATTGTCATTATAAACATCATCCACCTCCGGGCCTAATATGCACTGAAAAGAAGAGAACGAATGTGTTAGTGCCTACATGCAGTTTTGAACACTTCTACACGCCCATTTGGTTTGCAGGATTTGTAAAATGCACCAACGTGCCATCTTCGGTCTGGCATGATTAACATGGGCATTTGATGACAATCTAGAAACTTGTAGCCTTCTTCACAAGAGGTTGGATTGGATGAAAAAATCCCTAAGAAAACTAGTACAGATGAATCCAACGGAGAAGTTCTTATGGACGATTGTAACCATATGAATGAAGCAACCGATATGGGATGGGGGTGTATGTCCTAAAATCCTCCAAAATTCCTTCAGAAATCGTAGCACATTGTCATTGTAAACTTGGGAAAAGGTGCAAAAAATTGAACTCCCTTATGGTTAACATTTAACAGGAAAGGAACATCACCTTGATATACAGCTTCTTCAGGCATGGAAAGCATCTCAGGCAACTGACAACTTGGTCCAGGTTTGGGACGACAGATTCTAGTGCCAAGACCATCACCGTGCCCAGAGTCTGGGTGAAGCTTCGCTGGATGACAGACGAACATACATCTTCAAAACTAGAAATAGCGTTGATATCAAGAAGGAGAGGTATATAAGGCGATTGTTGTACCTGGAAGTTGTAGTATTTGACAGACAAGTAGCCCATCACTTTCCGTTTCGGTGCAGAAATGACATTGATTCTTGTTGGACCTTGTTGATCAACTACAAGTAATCTCTCAAGTGAAGGTGTGTCCTGGATGACCATATTGTGGTCCACCTTTTGTGATCTCCCGTTGCAGCACCAGCAACACACATAAATAGTGCGGAGAGTCCTGGAGGTGATGTGCAAGGTACTCGACCAATTCATCGCCTGAAGACGAAGTAACTCGAGTGCAGTACAGCCGCGGAGCAGGCGCTCCATGTCATCGTTTGGGATGCGGATAGCGCCGAGCTCGAGGTGCTTCAGTCGTGGTAGAAAAAGAGCGGGTGCGTCATTAAGGGGGGGGGGAATGGCAGTTCATGAACTTGGCGAGGCGCAGCGTGGGCGTGAAGCAGAGCGCGAACGTTGGCAGCAAGCGCATATGGCCATCATTATAACTTAGCTTCTCGAGCTGATTTATGGCGCAGGGTCGGAACCACTCGTCAAGCTTCGCTTGGTCCTTGCCATTGGAACAGAACTTGCCTGCGATAAGGCCTTTGATTGGGCCATGGTGACTGCCGAGGATCTGGGAGAATGCATCCAAGCTTTGGCGATAGCCATGGCAGAGCTTGTGGGCATGGAAGAGGTTGACAGGGGTGCGGAGCCATAGGGTGCGCCACCGCCGGGAAAGGGCGGCTGTCCTCACCCAATATTTGATTGGGAGGAGGGATATGATGACTATCAACATATCATCGGGGAGGTTGTTGATGAAGTCTAGGCCTGCTGGAGTCGCTTGCGGTTCTTTCTCGACCTTCCTCCGCTTGTTGGCAGCCTCGTTCTCCACCTCGTCGGCGGGGACGGAAACCTCTATCTCCATATTCACACCATGCTCCGGTGCTTCAGCAGCCCCGGCGTCGCCACTCCCTCCGATGGGGCGCTTCGGCGGCATCCTCGTACATTGACGGTTTTGAGGACTCAGAACGGCGTCGAGGATGCAGGCGGAGAGAGAGGAATTGTGTGTGTGGAGAGGATGGGGGTGCGGCTGCTTGGCGGCGCCATTAATATAGACCTGTGGGAGCGAGGCGGGCGGTCCAAGGCTGTCTCGCTTCCCGGTGAGAACGACTACTTAATCTCTAGTATGAATGAAATCTATGCTTAATTACTGAATTTTAGTTGCAAAAAAAGATAGTGCTATTGATTTTTAGTTGCATATTTTGACAAATCGCAGTGTCTCTTGGCTTAGCGCCGAAGTCTGGCTTTAATTTGCATACCGTAATCTGAACCGTTTGCGTTGAGGAGATGCACAGATCCTGCGTTGAACAACTTGTACACTTCCCGGTGAGCCTGCGCACCGGAGTGCGCTCGCACGCCTCCCGTTCAGTCAAGCAGCTATCCACACGGCACCTCCTACAGCCATTAAAACCAAGACACGTGGCTTCACGTGAATGGTTAACCGAACGCACACGGTTTGAATTATACAAACATTTCACATATTAAAGTGGCAGCAATATTTTTCAAAATGCCTTTGTTGGTTGTCATTATTCGAGTGCGCCTTCTCTCAAAATGGACACAAAAAATACCACAGCATGTCGAGTGCCCTTCCATGATAGCATGCCATGTTTCATGAATTTCAGACGAGTTTTAGATTTACTAGAATTTAAAAACAAAGTATCTCAACGTTTTGCCGGCAATCAACGGCGCACTAGTGTTTGAAATTCATTCCCATTTCTTGCATGCACCCAAGGACACATATTTGATTTTTCAACAAATTTATATGCACTGGAGCATGTGCATGTAGTTCAAATTTGAATTATGCACATAAATGCATTGAAAACTCAGTTAATGCATAAAAATGTCCAAATGAACCCGAAAAATCACAAAAATTGACACAACACTCCTGTTGTTCTATCTTGACACGAGAATTTTTTTGAAAGCAATAATAGACAATGGATATCGTTTCGTCCCCAAAGGTGGGACGTTCCCTACCGAAACCATCATGCTTGTTGTGAGAAGCTCTGGTTTGTGAGAAGCATATACCCGAACCTGCCACAAATGGGACAATTTTTTTACCACGGCATGTTGATGCAGATCCATGATAGCATGCCAAGTTTCATGAATTTCAGACGAGTTTTGGATTTACTAGAATTTAAAAACCAGGCATCTCAATGTTTTGCCGGCAATCAACAGTGCCCTAGTGTTTGACTTTCATTCTCATCTCTTGCATGGGACCTAGAAATTCACCCAAGGACACATATTAGATTTTTCAACCAACTTTAGTGCATTGGAGCATATGCTTGTAGTTCAAATTTGAATTATGCACATAAAATGCCTAGAAAACCAAGTTAATGCATAAATATGTCGAAACGAACCCCGAAAAATCACAAAAAATGACACAACACTCCTGTTGTTCTATGTTGACACTAGAAATTTTTTGACAACAATAAGAGGCAATGGATATCGTTTCATCCCCAAAGGTGGGACGTTCCCTATCGAAACCATCATATTTGTTGTGAGAAGCTCTGGTTTGTGAGAAGCTTATACCCCGAACCTGCCCCAAATGGGACAAGTTTTTTACCACGACATGTTGATGCCACTCCATGATAGCATGCCAAGTTTCATGAATTTCAGACGAGTTTTGGATTTACTAGAATTTAAAAACCAGGCATCTCAACGTTTTACTGGCAATCAACAGTGCCCTGGTGTTTGAATTTCATTCCCATTTATTGCATGGGACCTAGAAAATCACCCAAGGACACACATATGATTTTTCAACCAACTTTGGTGCATTGGAACATGTGCTTGTAGTTCAAATTTTAACTATGCACATAAAATGCCTAGAAAACCCAGTTAATGTATAAAAAAGGCCAAATGAACCCCGAAAAATTCCAAGATTAAACACAACACTCCTGTTGTTCAATGTTGACACTAGAACTTTTTTGAAAGCAATAAGAGGCAACAGATATCGTACCGTCCCCAAAGGTGGTACGTTCCCTATCGAAACCATCATGCTTGTTGTGAGAAGCTCTGGTTTGTGAGAAGCTTATACCCGAACCTGCCCCAAGTGGGACAAATTTTTTACCACGGCATGTTGATGCCGCTCCATGATAGCATGCCAAGTTTCATGAATTTCAGACGAGTTTTGGATTTACTAGAATTTAAAGACCACACATCTTAACATTTTGCCGGCAATCAACAGTGCCGTGATGTTTGAATTTCATTCCCATATCTTGCATGGGATCTAGAAATTCACCCAAGAACACACATGTGATTTTTCAACCAACTTTGGTGCATTGGAGCATGTGCTTGTAGTTCAAATTTGAATTAAGTGAATAAAATGCCTAGAAAACCCAGTTAATGTATAAAAAAGGCCAAACAAACCCCAAAAAATTCCAAGATTAAACACAACACTCCTGTTGTTCTATGTTGACACTAGAATTTTTTTGAAAGCAATAAGAGGCAACGGATATTGTCCCATCCCCAAAGGTGGTACGTTCCCTACCGAAACCATCATGCTTGTTGTGAGAAGCTCTGGTATGAGAGAAGCTTATACCCAAACCTGTCCCAAATGGGACAAAATTTCACCACGGCATGTTGATGCCGCTCCATGATAGCATGCCAAGTTTCATGAATTTCAGACGAGTTTTGGATTTACCAAAATTTAAAAACCAGGTATCTCAATGTTTTGCTGGCAATCAACAGTGCCCTTGTCTTTGAAATTCATTTCCGTCTCTTGCATGGGACCTAAGCATGCACCCAGGGACACACATGTGTTTTTTAACCAATTTATATGCACTGGAGCTTGTGCATGTAGTTAAAATTTGAATTATGCACATAAAATGCCTAGAAAACTCAGTTAATGCATAAAAATGTCAAAACGAACCCCGAAAATCCCAAAAATTGACACAACACTCCAGTTGTTCTATGTTGACACGAGAAAAAAATTTGAAAGCAACAAGAGGCAATGGATATCGTTTTGTCCCCAAAGGTGGGACGTTCCCTATCAAAACCATCATGCTTGTTGTGAGAAGCTCTCGTTTGTGGGAAGCTTATACGAGAACCAGACCCAAATGGGACAAATTTTTTACCACGGCATGTTGATGCCGCGCCATGATGATAGCATGCCAAGTTTCATGAATTTCAGACGAGTTTTGGATTTACTAGAATTTAAAAACTAGGCATCTCAACGTTTTGCCGGCAATCAACAGTGCCCTGGTGTTTGAATTTCATTCCCATCTATTGCAAGGGACCTAGAAAATCACCAAAGGACACACATGTGATTTTTTAACCAACTTTGGTGCATTGGAGCATGTGCTTGTAGTTCAAATTTGAATTATGCACATAAAATGCCTAGAAAACCCAATTAATGTATAAAAAAGGCCAAACGAACCCCGAAAAATTCCAAGATTAAACACAACACTCATGTTGTTCTATGTTGACACTAGAACTTTTTCGAAAGCAATAAGAGGCAATGGATATTGTCCCATCCCCAAAGGTGGTACGTTCCCTATTGAACCCACCATGCTTGTTGTGAGAAGCTTATACCCAAACCTGCCCCAAATGGGATAACATTTTCACCACGGCATGATGATGCCGCTTCATGATAGCATGCCAAGTTTCATGAATTTCTGACGATTTTTGGATTTAGTAGAATTTGAAAACCAGGTATCTCAACATTTTGCCGGCAATCAACAGTGCCCTGGTGTTTGAAATTCATTCCCATCTCTTGCATGGGACCTAGAAATTCACCCAAGGACACACATGTGATTTTTCAACCAACTTTGGTGCATTGGATCATGTGCATGTAGTTTAATTTTGAATTGTGCACGTGAAATGGCTAGAAAACCAGTTTAATGTATAAAATGTCCAAACGAACCCTGAATAATTCCAATTCTTTTACGACACACATATAGTTGCATGTTCGCTGCAGATAAAAGGTCTAGCAATTCAAACAGCGTTCATTGCCACTGTGATCCCATTTTGTAATTCAAATCAAGTAGATCCCATACAGTTTATTATCACCAACCGTGTGAGATGCAGCACAAAATATCTTAAAGCACCATCGGTGTATAGTACGCCTATGGCTTACGCGAGAAGGTGCGTCAGCTACAGTCCAGAGCCGGCATGTCAAGCACACTATCTCAGTCCCCAAAAACTCCCGCCTCTGCATCCCTCGCAATCTCAAAAATATCTACCGCATGGAAGGTATTAATGTTTGATAGCACATGATTAGTATGTGCGGACCGTGTGTGATGTCTATTACTCCCGCTCTGCTTCAGTCCCTTGATTCAAATTTCCAGTAGCCCCGGCATTTTACTCCTGCCTCTGCATCCCATGCAATCCCAAAAATATCTGCTCGCCCTTGATCCAAATTTTCAGTAGCCCCGCCTTGTTACTCCCGCCTAGTAAAATTTTCAGTTGCCGCAGTATTTCATCAAACACAACCTTGCCCCCCATCCACACACACCCCAAAACCTCTGCTCACACAGACACACACAACCCTCAAAACCATCGGTAGGTCACCGCCATCGCTGGCGCCTCCATCCTCAACCTCTGCCCGTGTGCCGGGGAGCTCGAGGAGCCGATTGCCAAAAAGAGGTTTATCGCAGCCTTTTCGCCCCACGCCGGCGAATTGGCCGCCGAGGTGTCCCTGTCGTCCTCCGCGGGCCTGATCCGCCGTCGCCGGTCCCCCGATCCGCCTGCCACCGCGCCCCTACGCCGGTTCGAGGACTTCCCCGTCCTCCCTCAGACCTGGTAGCCGGTGAAGTCCTACCTCGGGGTCCGGCAGCGGCGGTGGGGGACGTGGGTCGCTGAGATCCACACCCGCCGGTGGCTTGGTAGCTTCCACACGGTCGACGAGGCCTACATGCAAGAGCTCCGTCGGCAGCATCCGGAGCTCGTGGAGGCGGAGCGGGCGATCTTTGCCGGTGTGGAGGGCGGCGAGGTTATCACGCTCTCCTCCGATGACGAGGTCGAAGGCGGCGAGGACGGCGGCACGGAGGGCGGTGAGGTTATCGTGCTCTCCTCTGATGACGAGGTCGAAGGCGGCAACGACGGCGACGCAGAGGGTGTCGAGGTGGGCCCCAAGGACGAGGAGATCGACGTCGATGAGTGGAGAAGTGCCTTCCCCAATGACCCCGACGATGGTACTGGCCCGGAACCGGCTCGGGGCACACCGTACATGACGAGGAAGGATTGGCTCGACCTCTACTTCGATCGAAAGTAGTTTAGCTTAGTTTAAATTTATGTTTTATGTTCGGTTATGCAAAACTATCTATGTTTATGTTTGAATGCATGCTACTTTCGGTTGAACCTGCTTTGAACTTGATTAAAACCTTAAGTTTAGGGGATCAACTAGAAAAGGCCAAAAATTGCTGGAGTATATATATATCCACTAAGGGTTTTAGTCCTTTAACTTTTTGAGGATCACCTAGAGATGTCCTTATGACTTGTTTATTTCAGTTCTTCAAAATGTGATGCTCTATATGTGCAACTATTTGCATGTGATTCAATTTCATCAATAACAGTTTCAACAATACCACTATGAATTACGATATTTGGTTGTTGTTAAGGATATTGCGATTAACATGCATTTTCATTTTCAATTGTTGTTTAGCAACATGCATTGTCTTGAATGACTAAATATGCACTCCCGGGCTACATAGCAACAAGGAAGAGTGTTACCTTAATGTTCTGATGATGTCTAGATATACATGTAATAAAATCTTATATAATGGGATGGATGGAGTGTTGTACTACATCATTTTTCAATTGTTGTTTAGCTTCTAATATTAACTTGGTGCTTTAGGTACATTATCATTGCCAAAGATCCACACTTCGACCCTTTCCGCGTATGGGGCAATGAGATATTCATGAACCAGCATCAAGTGAGGAAACTGATAAAGATTGTTATTAAAAACTCTGCAGCCTTCTCTTTTTACTGCCCATAATGAGTTGTTAGACAACAATGTCTGAATCTTTTTCGTTCCCAGTGGTTCCCGAAGCAGTTCACTCAAGATTGTCTCGCAAAGTACATGATTGGTGGATACACAATGAAGGTTAAAGTATTTCATCCAGACTAAAATGAGCATCGAGAAGTTCTAATGAAGACAGTGAAGGATGGACGAGCAGCCATCACAAGGGGTTGGCCTAGAGTCGTGCGCGCATTACGCATGGAGGAGGGCACAATATGGGCATTCCGCTTCACCTTCTCCTGCAACCAGAATGTCTTTCGCCTCTCTCTTCTGATCTTTAGTACAACTGTGGTTCATCATTCTTTACTTGGTGCTTCTATAGTTCTTGACATATGTACATGCATCGAATTATGGATTCGTGGTTGAACCTATATTTGTAATAAACATGGTTGGATATGAAATAAGTGATTGCCTACTTTCAAATTCAAAACATGTGATTTTTAAATTAGGGGTTAATTAGGGATTACACTGCACATGGTTTGCGAAAGCGAAACGTCTGTGATATACGTGGAGATTAGAAAAGTTTCTAGGATCCACTACGTGTGCGATCAATCTCCACTGCACACACGACTTTCTCTTGAAAATTGTTTGCGTTAGGCCACCTTGCGCAAATGTTTATCACATAAAAAGTGTGTGTGATGGACAGCCTTTGCCACACAGTTTCTTCTACGCATCGTGTGTGATGCATTCAATAACACAAACGATAAAATTATTAATATCGTGTGCAATGGCAACACTATCACAAACGATTTGATGGGAAAAATTGTGTGTGATGTACCTATGAACGGAAACGTTTTCCTTGGAGCGACTATGTGGGATGTACATACGAACGGACACATTTAGCGGGGACTAACTATGTGGGATGTACTTACGAAAACAATTTTGCCGTATAATTGTATTTTTTATCTCCTTTATGCGTATTTACGTATTTGGCGCTACTTGATTTGCACACGACCTCATTTTGCCGGCGTGTGTGCCAGAGGGCATATCCCTCGGTTTTACGGGTTGTGTGGGAAGGACCCCCCTATCGCCCACACTCACTTGGCGATGGTTCCAAATGCCATCACGGAAAGGGGTTTTAAACCGTTTGTTTAGGACCGACGTGCACCAGTGTATTGTGTACCTCGTCATGAGTTTGGCAAAGGAGTACAATAGTGATCCAGGAGTAGATCACTGGACAGCGGTCAAAATTATCCTTAGAGGACTAAGGAAATATTTCTCGATTATGGAGATGATAAAGAGTTCGTCGTAAAGAGTTATGTTGATGCAAGCTTTGACACCGATCTGGATGACTCTGAGTCTCGATCTAGATACATATTGAAAGTAGGAGCAATTAGCTAGAGTAGCTCCATGCAGAGCATTGTAGACATAGAAATTTGCAAAAATACGTATGGATCTGAATGTGGCAGACCCGTAGACTAAAACTTATCTCACAAGCAAAACATGATCACACCTTAATGTTCTTGGGTATTAATCACATAGCGATGTGAACTAAATTATTGACTCCAGTAAACCCTTTGAGTGTTGGTTACATGGCGATGTGAACTATGGGTGTTAATCACATGGTGATGTGAACTATTGGTGTTAAATCACATGGCGATGTGAACTAGATTATTGACTCTAGTGCAAGTGGGAGACTGAAGGAAATATGCCCTAGAGGCAATAATAAAGTTGTTATTTATATTTCCTTATATCATGATAAACGTTTATTATTCAAGCTAGAATTGTATTAACTGGAAACTTGATACATGTGTGAATACATAGACAAAACAGAGTGTCCCTAGTATGCCTCTACTTGACAAGCTCGTTAATCAAATATGGTTAAGTTTCTAGCCATAGACATGTGTTGTCATTTGATGAACGGGATCACATCATTAGAGAATGATGTGATGGACAAGACCCATCCATTAGCTTAGCATTAATGATCGTTTAGTTTTATTGCTATTGCTTTCATCATGACTTATACATGTTCCTCTGACTATCAGATTATGCAACTCCCGAATACGGAGGAAAACTTAGTGTGCTATCAACGTAACTGGGTGATTATAAAAATGCTCTACAGGTGTCTCCGATGGTGTTTCTTGAGTTGGCATAGATCAAGATTAGGATTTCTGGGCCCTCTCGGCAATGCACATCCGAGTATCAGAGAGGTATCTCTGGGCCCTCTCGGTAATGCACATCACTATAAGCCTTGCAAGCAATGTAACTAATGACTTAGTTGCGGGACGATGTATTACGGAACGAGTAGAGAGACTTGCCTGTAACGAGATTGAACTAGGTATGATGATACCGACGATAGAATCTCGGGCAAGTAACATACCGATGACAAAGGAAACAACGTATGTTGTTATGCAGTTTTACCGATAAAGGTCTTCGTAGAATATGTAGGAGCCAATATGAGCATCCAGGTTCCGCTATTGGTTATTGATCGGAGATGTGTCTCGGTCATGTCTATCTAGTTCTCGAACCCGTAGGGTCCGCACGCTTAACGTTCGATGACGCTTAACATGATGAGGAGTCTCGAAATGGTCGCGAGGTAAAGATTCATATATAGGACGATGGTATTTGGACACCGGAAGTGTTCCGGGTGATACCGGGTCGCCGGAAGTGGTTCCGGGCAACCCCCGGCAAAGATATGGGCTTAATGGGCCAAGTAAGGGAACACACCAGCCCACAAGGGTCTAGTGCGCCCCTATAGGTCTAGCCACGTGGGGAGAAAGGGAGAGGAGAGGAGGAAAAGGAAAGTATGAAGTAGGACTCCTACTTCCTTCCCCTCCCCCCTCCTTCCTTTCCCCTTGTCCAAATATGGTAAGGGGGGGCGAATTGGACTAGGGGCCCAAGTAGGATTCCTCCTACTTGGGTGCTCCCTAGGTGCCTCCCTCCCTCTCCCTCCTTTATATACGTGGGGAGGGCACCCCTAGAACACACATCAATTGTTCCTAGCCGTGTGCGGTGCCCCCCTCCACAGTTACACACCTCGATCAAATTGTCGTAGTGCTTAGGTGAAGCCCTGCGCTGGTAACTTCATCATCACCGTCGCCACGCCGTCGTGCTGACGGAACTCTCCCTCGGCCTCAACTGGATCAAGAGCTCGATGGATGTCACGGAATGCGGAGGTGTCGTACATTCGGTGCTTGGATCGGTTGGATCGCGAAGACGTTTGACTACATCAACCGCGTTACTAAATGCTTCCGCTTTCGGTCAACGAGGGTATATGGACACACTCTCCCCGCTCGTTTCTATGCTTCTCCTATATAGATCTTGTGTGATCATAGGTAAATTTTTTGAAATACTACGTTCCCCAACAGAACCTTGTGTGATGAAGTCAGAGCATGATTTATTTTTTATTGTCTTCCTTATGAGTGACGGTCGGGGACGAGCGATGGTCTTTTCCTACCAATCTACCCCCATAGGAGCATGCATATTATTACTTTGCTTTAATGGCTAATAAATTTTTGCAATAAGTTTGTGAGTTCTTTATGACTAATGTTGAGTCCATGGATTATACGCACTCTCACCCTTCCACCATTGCTAGGCTCTCTAGTACCATGCAACTTTCGCCGGTGCATTAAACCCACCATATACCCTTCCTCAAAACAGCCACCATACCTACCTATTACGGCATTTCCATAGCCATTCCGAGATATATTGCCATGCAATTTCCATCATTTCCTTTATTATGACATGCACCATCATTGTCCTATTGTTCTCATATGCATGAGGCATTCATATACAGTCATATCTATGTTCTAGTATTGAGTTGTAATTATTGAGTTGTAAGTAAATAAAAGTGTGATGATCATCATTATTAAAGCATTGTCCCATGTGAGGTAAGGATGATGGAGGCTATGATTCTCCCACAAGTCGAAATGAGACTCTGTACTTATAATAAATAAAAAGAGGCCAAAGAGCCCAAAAGAAAAAATGAGAGAAAAAGGGAGAAGGGACAATGTTACTATCCTTTTCCACACTTGTGCTTCAAAAATAGCACCATGTTCTTCATGATAGAGAGTCTCCTATTTTATCACTTCCATATACTAGTGGGAATTTTTCGTTATAGAACTTGGCTTGTATATTCCAATGATGGGCTTCCTCAAATTGCCCTCGGTCTTCGTGAGCAAGCCAGTTGGATGCACACCCACTAGTTTTCTTTTTGAGCTTTCATACACTTATAGCTCTAGTGCATCCGTTGCATGGCAACCCCTACTCACTTGCATCAATATGAACTGATGGGCATCTCCATAGCCTATTAATTTGCCTAGTTGATGTGAGACTTCTCCCTTTTTGTCTTCTCCTCACAACCACCTTCCATTCCACCTATAGTGCTATATCCATGGCTCACGCTCATGTATTGTGTGAAAGTTGAAAAAGCTTGAGAACATTAAAAGTATGAAACAATTGCTTGGCTTGTCATCGTTGTTGTGCATGATAAATACTTTGTGTGACGAAGATAGAGCATGACAAGACCTTATGATTTTGTAGGGATAAATTTCTTTAGCCATGATATTTTGAGAAGACATGATTGCTTTATTATTATGCTTGAAGTATTATTGCTTTTATGTCAATATTAAAATTTTGTTTTGAATCTTATGGATCTGAACATTCATGCCAGAACAAAGAAAATTACATTGATATATATGTTAGGTAGCATTCCACATAAAAAATTCTGTTTTATCATTTACCTACTCGAGGACGAACAGGAATTAAGCTTGGGGATGCTTAATACGTCTCCAACATATCTATAATTTTTTATTGTTCCATTCTATTATATTATCTGTTTTGGATGTTTTATATGCATTAATATGCTATTTTATATTATTTTTGGGGCTAACTTATTAACCTAGTGCCAGTGCCAGTTTCTGTTTTTTCCTTGTTTTTTTACTTCTACAGAAAAGGAATACCAACGGAATAAAACTTTACGGTGATTTTTCTTGGACCAGAAGAAACCCATGAGACTTGGAGAGGAGGCCAGGAGACCTACGAGGCGGCCACAAGCCAGGGGCGCGCCACCAGGGCTTGTGGGCCCCTCGTAGCCCTTCCAACCCTAATCTTCACACTATAAATTCTCAAATATTCCCCCTACGTAAGAGGGCACACCAAAAATACTTTTCCGCCGCCGCAAGTTTCTATTCTTGTGAGATCCCATCTTGTGGCCTTTTCCGCCACTCCTCCAGAGGGGGATTCGATCACGGACGGCCTCTACACCAACCTTGCCGCCCTTCCGATGATGCGTGAGTATTTTACCAGGGACCTAAGGGTCCATAGCTAGTAGCTAGATGGCTTCTTCTCTCTCTCTCTCTCTTTGATCTTAGATACAATGCTCTCCTCGATGTTCTTGGAGATCTATTCGATGGAATCTTCTTTTGCGGTGCATTTGTTGAGATCCGATGAATTGTGTATTTATGATCAGATTATCTATGAATATTATTTGAGTCTTCTCTGAACTCTTTTATGCATGATGGAGATAGCTTAGTATTTCTCTCCGATCTATTGATTTGGTTTGGCCTACTAGATGGGTTTTTCTTGTAGTGGGAGAGGTGCTTTGTGATGGGTTCAATCTTGCGGTGTCCTCACCCAGTGACAATAGGGGTAGCAAGGCACGTATTGTATTTTTAGCATTAAGGATAAAAAGATGGGGTTTATATCATATTGCTTGAGTTTATCCCTCTACATCATGTCATCTTGCTTAAGGCGTTACTATGTTCTTATGAACTCAATACTCTAGATGCAGGCAGGAGTCGGTCGATGTGTGGAGTAATAGTACTAGATGCAAAATTGTTTTGGTCTACTTTTCACGGACGTGATGCCTCTATTCATGATCATTGCCTTAGATATCTTCATAACTTTGCGCTTTTCTATCAATTACTCAACAGTAATTTGTTTACTCACCGTATGTTTTCTTCAAGAGAGAAGTCTCTAGTAAAACCTATGGCACTGGGATCTATTTTCCATCATATATTTTCAGATCTATAAAATCAAAAACCCAAAAATACCTTGCTGCAATTTATTTATATTTACTTTATTTTTCCTTTTACTTATCTTTTATACCTATCTCTATCAGATCTCACCTTTGCAAGTGACCGTGAAGGGATTGACAACCCCTTTTTCGCGGTGGGTGCAAGTGTTTGATTGTTTGTGTAGGTGCATATATTGGGGACTTGCTTGTGCCTCCTGATGGATTGATACCTTGTTTCTTAACTAAGGGAAATACTTATCTCTACTTTGTTGCATTACCCTTTCCTCTTCAAGGGAAAATCAATGCAAATTCCCAAACCGCTTGGTACACCCTGTATCGAATTTTTTGCCTAAGAAGTTGTGTCGTGCAATTGAAATTCCAACTTGAGTACTACTACTAGTAGTAGGAGTAGTAGCTTGGGATCGAGTGTGTGAGATGAATGCAGAGAGATGAAATGCAAAAAAGACAGAGGGATGTGATGGTTGCTTGTCCGTTTATTTTACTAGGCCACTTATTACTAGGAGTGGTGGGGTTTTGTGATATGACAGCTTTACTGCCGCGCCACAAGCTTGGTGAGACTCCCGTGTAGCGCATCCCTCTACACTAGGGCTACCTCCGTCATGGTTTATTAGTCCCCCATGTAATTTGACTAAAGATTTAACTGACAAAATGTTAGTGCATGTCAACAAAAACTATATCGTTGGATTCGTACTTGAACATAGTTTTCAATGACATATTTTTTGGTGACATGCATGAGCATTTTGTTAGTTAAATTTATGGTCAAATTTTGGCACAGATTACAATGGGGACTAATAAACCAGGGCGGAGGTAGTACTATATATAGTAAGATGCCCGTGCGTTGCACGGAACAGTGAAATGCATTGATCGGGGAGTTGTTTATTTTGACAAAGTATGTGGGGGTCATGTCATGTGTAACAAATATCAATAGGTTTCTTGGGATATTATTTCTTCTCTAGAGCTCACAAGCATCTGGGTGAATAGTAAATGTAGGCTAAATATATAAAAAATGTCTTTTGAAAACAAAAGCGTTCAAATGTTCAACCTGCATCCAAAACTTTTGAAGAAACTCCACTTATTGTGCTTTGCAAGTAATGATCTTTAAGAATTATTTTTTTAGTATCGATTTTGTTTATTTTTTCTATACCACCATGAATGTAAATCAGGATGACATGGAAGGGGGCATAGGAGATGGCGAGTTGGCAGGGGGTCTTGGTTGTGGTCCACAATGCGGCGTGAGAGAAGGCATGGGAGGAGTTGGGGCAGATGGGCGCCGAAAGCAGCGACCTCTCCAGATCCTTCTTATTTTTCCTAATATGGCTGGATGAGGTGAGAGGGAGATAAGGCTAAACATGAGAGGCAGGGGTTATCTACTAATGAGGAGTGGAGTGTGGGGGTCTCTTTGCAAAACTGACATAGTTTGTCTCAGATGCGTTCGATGTAAATCGAATGGTTGTAAATGAAGCATAGCAGGCACACGATCATCACCAGCTCAGCTTTTTATAGGAGTAGAGAATAGATATATAGATATACTCCTACTAGTGAGTTGCACATTCTTTCCACGTGAGTTTTGAGATATCGTTACAACACAATGTTAGTAACAAACAACTGAGACTTACATATTACGTCTTTGCAAAAGGAAAACCTTAGCTGCATAGTGGTCCAATACATGTATATGACACATTATATGTGTGGACCTCAAGGATAAATTCATGAATATGCAAAAATAGTGTTGTGGCATTTGGTTGGAACTCTCTGAAAAAGATAAATGTGTTGTAAGAAATGGTTCATCATAAGTCTTCCACCATTAGTCAAAATTCACAATTGTGTTTCGTTTTAAGCTCGGACTATAAGCTTTGTTGGACCTTGAGTTTTGTTAAGTTTTATTTAATAATATGGCTACATGCGTCGATTGATGCAGAGCCCAGGGGTTATCCTCCTTTTTTTAAAATTAAAAATTCACAATTGATATCATAAATGGCAAGCGAGAACTCTAATGGAGCAAAAGCATACATGGAAGATTCTAGACTAAACCACAAATGGATACACTTTTATTCAAGCCCAATACTCTAATAGATCAAGATCAAAATCATGCATGCAAGGTTCTATACTAAATAAGAAGTGTCCACATGCTTAGACTGCGGCTGACATGGAGCGAAGACTAATGATGAATAGTTAACTTGGCAATGCATATGCCCAGGTGATGACCCACAAGTATAGGGGATCAATCATAGTCCTTTCGATAAGTAAGAGTGTCGAACCCAACGAGGAGCAAAAGGAAATGACAAGTGATTTTCAGCAAGGTAATTTCTGCAAGCACTGAAATTGTCGGTAACAGGTAGTTTGATAGCAAGATAATTTGTAACGGACAAGTAATGGTAACGGTATATAAAATGCAGCAAGGTAGCCCAATCCTTTTGCGGCAAAGGACAGGCCAAAATGGTCTCTTATAATAAGCAAAGCGTTCTTGAGGGCACACGGGAATTTCATCTAGTCACTTTCATCATGTTGATTTGATTTGTGTTCGCTACTTTAATAATTTGATACGTGGGTGGACCAGTGCTTGGGTGCTCTTCTTACTTTAACAAACCTCCCACTTATGATTAACCCCCTCGCAAGCATCCGCAACTACGAGAAAAGTATTAAGATAAAATATAACCATAGCATTAAACTTATGGATCCAAATCAGTCCCTTATGAAGTAGCGCATAAACTAGGGTTCAAGCTTCTGTCACTCTAGCAACCCATCATATAATAACTACTCCACAATGCAATCCCTTAGGTCCAAAGATGGTGAAGTGTCATGTAGTCGATGTTCACATGACTCCACTAAGGGAATCACAACATACATATCATCAAAATATCGAACGGATATCGAATTCACATGATTACTTGCAACGTGACTTCTCTCGTGACCTCAAGAACAAAAGTAATTACTAACAAATGATATTCATGCTCAAGATCAGATGGGTATTAAATAGCATAATGGATCTGATCATATAATCTTCCACCAAATAAACAATATAGTAATCAACTACAAGATGTAATCAACACTACTAGTCACCCATAGGTACCAATCTGAGGTTCCGGTACAAAGATTAAACACAAGAGATGAACTAGGGTTTGATATGAGATGGTGTGGTAGAAGATGCTGGTGAAGATTGGCCTCCCAAAGGTGAGAGGGTTGTTGGTGATGATGATGGCTTCGATTTCCCCCTCCGGGAGGGAAGTTCCCCCGGCGGAATCGCTCCGCCGGAGTGCCAAAGTGCTCGTGCCCAAGTTCCGCCTCGAGATGGCGGCGCTCCATCCCGAAAGTCCTCTCCTTATTTTTTCTAGGTCAAAAGACCTTATGTACCTGAAGATGGGCATCAGAGGTGGGTTGGGCTGCCCACAACCCACCAGGGCGCGCCTGGGGGGCCTGGCGCGCCTTGGTGTCTTGTGGGCACCAGGTGGGCCCCCTTCGGTGGCTCTTTTCTCCAATAATTATTAAATATTCCAAAATAATTCTCCGTAAAGTTTCAGCTCATTTGGAGATGTGCAGAATAGGTATCTTTGATGTAGCTTTTTCAGGTCCAGAATTCCAGCTGCCGGTATTGTCCCTCTTTGTGTAAACCTTACAGATTATGAGAGGAAAGGCATTAGAATTACTCGATAAAGTGTTGTACGACATAAAAAAATATAAATAACAGTAAGAAAACGTGATGCAAAATGGACGTATCAACTCCCTGATACGTCTCCAACGTATCTATAATTTTTCATTGTTCCATGCTATTATATTATCTATTTTGGATGTTTTATATGCACTAATATGCTATTTTATACTATTTTTGGGACTAACTTATTAACCCAGAGCCTAGTGCCAGTTTCTGTTTTTTTCTTTGTTTTTGAGTTCTACAAAAAAGGAATATAAAACAGAGTCCAAACGGAATAAAGATTTATAATGACTTTTCTTGGACCAGAAGACACCTAGGTGACTTGGAGAGAGGGCCGGAAGATTCCCAAGGAGGCCACAAGCCTCTAGGGCGCGCCCTAAGGGCTTGTGGGCCCCGCGGGAGTCCTCCAACCCTAATTCCAGCACTATATATTCGCAAGGACCGTGCTAACGACCAGTCGACTGGTCGTTAGCGACAGATCCGCACGACTAGTTCCTACGTGATTGTTATCTTTCCACGCTCGCTTTTCACTGATTTTTTTCCTTCTCTCAAAAACCGTGGTAAATCGTTAGTGGTTTTTTCTGGTTTTTCACCGCACAATATGAAAATAAAATAAAAGTGCTTGAAAGAGGATTTAAACCTAGGTCTATGCAATACCTATTGAGCCTAATAACCAACTAAACCACCTTTCGTTGTTTTCTATTGTAGATAAACAATGTTATTTGAACGTTTCTTATTTCTACCATATCAGAAAAAAATAAAGTTTGGCTTGGTAACTTTGGCATGACCAACGTGATAACTATGGTATGAGCAACATGATAACTATACCATGATAAGGCTGATAACTACAGTACGAGAAGGTTAAGGCATGAGGAAGTATGGTAATTTAACACATAAATTACCGATGAAAATGTTTAAAAAACTTTTTCCCCTTGGATGAAAGATACCGTGGTGTCTAAAACGTGAGATATTAGTTATCAAATCTGTGATGTATACATTATCATGCTTTTTACATAGAAATTACCGGGTGTATATTTTTCAAAAAAATCAAAAATTATAATGACGTTTTTATGTGAGCTATCAGCTTAGTATGTGTCTATTAATAAGCTATTTACATATAAATTATCGGGGTTGCCCCCCCCCCCCCACCCCTCGCCACAGTCGCCACATTTACCAGGGTTGGGTACATAAATTATCAAGTCTACGATGTGTGAGTTATCATGTTATTTGCATAAGAGTTATCGTGGTATGATTCAACAACTCCTCCCACCCTACCCCCGCCAATAAAGTTATCAGGATTGGGTACATAATTTATCATTTCTACGATGTGTGACTTATCATGTTATTTGCATAGAAATTACCGTGATATATTTCAATGACTCCCCCCCCAACCCCAACCCCACCGACAAAGTTACCAGGACTGGGTACATAATGTGTGAGTTATCATATTATTTGCATAGAAGTTATCGTGGTATGTTTCAACGACTCCCCCACTCTGGCCCCTCCAACAAAGTTATCAGGACTGGTACATGATTTATCATGTTTACGATGTGTGAGTTATCATGTTATTTGCATAGAAGTTACCGTCGTACGTTTCAATGACACCCCCACCCCGACCCCTCCGACAAAGTTATCAGGTCTACCATGTATGAGTTATCATGTTATTTGCACATAAGTTACCGTGACATGTTTCAGCGACTTGCCCCACCCCCATGCTCGCCGACCAAGTTATTAGGACCGGGGTACATAAGTTATCAGGTCCGCCATGTTTGAGTTATCATGTTATTTGCACAGAAATGATCATGGCATGTTTCATCGACTTGCCCCACCCCCACCCTCGCCGACCAAGCTATCAGGACCGGGGTACATAAGTTATCAGGTCCGCCATGTTTGAGTTATCATGTTATTTGCATAGAAGTTACCATGGCATGTTTCAGCGACTTGTCCCACCCCCACCCTCGCCGAGCAAGCTATCTGGACCGGGGTACATAAGTTATCAGGTCCGCCATGTTTGAGTTATCATGTTATTTGCATAGAAGTTACCGTGGTATGTTTCAACAACTCCCCCACCCCCACCCTCGCCGACCAAGTTTTTAGGACCGGGGTACATAAGTTATCAGGTCTATGAAATATGAGTTACCATGTTATTCACACGAAAGTTAACGTAGGATATTTCATCCCCCCCCCCCGGTCGGTAAAGTTAGTAGGAATGGGGTACCTAAGTGCGAAAAAAATTATACACTGAATTAACTCGTTTTTATGCATACATAGTAGAGGAGACATGTTAAATAGCCCATTTACTTTCTTTTGTTCAAGAAAGGATCGTATGTCAGGTGGTAGGCTAGTTGAGTTGGCTCACTAGTGGTGCAAGGATTGAATCCTCTCTTGTTCACACCAATTTTTGCGTGAAAATCTCGAATGAAAAAAGATCTGGAGAGGAAAAAAATAGATCAGGAGGAGAGCAAGAAAATCAAGAGAAAAGAAAAGGAAACTATGGCACTAAAAGTGCACAGAGAAAAAAAAGTACTAAGATTGGCACTTGATGAGTGGATCAAAAGATGACGTTGAAAAAAATTGTTGGCATTAGATGGGATGGCTGCACGAACAATAAAATGGAAGAAGCGAATGGCTTGGAATTAATTTCGTGAATCAACGCACAGGAACGAGCAAAATAATGATGTCTTAATTATGCTGATGTGGCTCTGTAGGGTCAAGTATGACGACTATCGTTCACCTAACAAAAAGATGTGTAGTGGTGTGGTGGTAGGCTGCTGTAGGTCTTCTCTTGGAGACCTCAGTTCGATTCCAGACCGCACCAGTTTTTCTTCTCGCCCACGATGGCAGTTTTGCGGAAGAAAAAAGAGCGATCCAGTCGTTCGTGCCTGTTGCAAACGACCAGTCGACTGGTCGTTAGCTTTCTCGTATTCACAAATATTCCCCCAACATCAGAGGCATCCACCAAAATACTTTTCTGCCGCAGCACCCTTTGTTCTTGTGAGATCCCATCTTGGGGACTTTTCCGTCACCCTGCCGGAGGGGGATTCGATAATGGAGGGCCTCAACATCAACCTTGTCGCCCTTGGGATGAAACCTGAGTAGTTTACCACAGACCTACGGGTCCATAGCTAGTAGCTAGATGGCTTCTTCTGTAACACCCTGGATGTAAACTTCCCTTTTTGGGCAATATATCATTTTGACCTCATCCAATTCTTGTGGGTCTTGTCATGCTTGGCCTCATCTTGTTTGGTTATGTGGGTTTCTCTTTTCTTTGTTTTGCTCTTTTTACCATATTGCATTTGTGTTCTCTTGTCATCTTGCATTCCATTCTTATCATGTGTTTGTGGTGACCTCTCACATGTTATGTTGTTGCATGTGCCATTCTCATTTTGCATTACCATCTCCTCCTTCCCTCTACTTCTTTCCTTATCAAGTGCTATCTTCCCCTTTCTCAATTAATGTTCATCTTCTCCCTGCAAATCTTGCTCTTTGCACTAAACCTCTCTGCCAAAAATCTCCTCATTTGAAGTTGTTTTGGTCAGGTTCAAAAATGACACAAGTTTGAAATATTTCCAAACTTGTCTTATTTTTCTACCTCTAAAAAATGCCCATTACAATTTATTAAAATTGTGGAGAATTCCAGGAGTTTGGGGATATTTTCCTTTTACTCCAACTCTTCTCATTTTTCCCTGTGCTTTCTTTTCTCTTCTTTTGGTTTTAAAAAGGAAAAAGAAAAGAAGGCAGCAGCAGCAGTGGCAGCCCAGCGAGTCCTCTCCACCTGGGCTCCGGCCTTCCAAGCCGGCCCAGCTCCCTTCAACCCCCGCAGCCCAGGGAGAGCGCCCCAGCCCGCTCGCTTCTCTCTCCCTGTCTTCGCGCACCCGCAGCCGCGCATACCCCCGCTAGTGCCTCTCCACGTGGACGCGCCGGTCCCGCCTGGCAGCGACAGCGCTGTTCACTTCACCCACCTTTTCCCTCTCCTCCCGCCGTCGCCATGGGTCCCCGAGCACGAGGGAGCGTGAGCTCGACCCCGTCGCCCTCTAGCCCCTACTTATCCCTCTTCGTGTCCACGCGATCCCTAGGGTTTCCGTCTCCCTCTCGCCGCCCGCCGCCAGTGAGTAACCACCAGATTCGCCGCCCGCTCCGTCCCGGCGCATCTCGAGAGCGCCTCGTCAGCCGGGCGTGCTCTTCGCCACCCCAACCCTGCGGCCCGTGTCCATCTTCTTCCTCGTCGTCGACTTCCGTCCACGACGTCGATTCTGATGCCCGGATCGTCAAGTTCGTCGGCGCCCCTGCTTCATCTTCTTCTCGGTCAGGAACACGGCGAAGTTCAGAGCACGACTCCATCGTCGCAGGATCACCTCCGTCGCCGTTTTCTTGTCCTTGGGTAAGGAGGTATAACCTACTTCCTCCCTGCTCCTTCCTATCGTCGTTAGATCACCGTAGTGCAGGTTCCGATCCGTGTTCTTATCGCGCTCGGCGTGCTCCGGCATGTCCGAAGTTTTTGGGTTCAGAGTAGTTGGCCGTGCGTGGATGCCGCGATTCCCGCTCGGGTTCGTCCCTTCGTGCTTCCGTGGTGTTCTCCCGCGCGCACCCATCTTGTTCGAGGTCAGCAGAGTCAGCCAGAACGCCGTTGCCTTGCCGGGCGTCGCTTGTTTCTCCGCCTCGAGTCGAGCCTGGTAGTTTGGTCTAGTAGGCCCGAGTCCCTTACCTTACCGAACCCCTAGCCTAGCCGAGCTGGTTTGACCTCAGCGCTCATCAAGGCGGCGACACAGGTTCGAACCCAGCACGCCCCCTTTTTTAATTTACATTTTCGCTCTTTCTTGATTCGTCTCCTCTGCAGTAGCAGTAGTTGAGGGGCCGAGGCCTTTCTCTGTCAGTCGCCGCCGCCTAGCTCAGTGGTAGCAGAGGCAGAGTTCCAACGGGGAGGCCCGGGTTCGATTCCCCCCCGAGGCTGGTTTTCTTCCCCCCTTTTTAAACCTGCTATACCACTGTCCCTATGACAGTAGGGCCACCATGTCAGCCTCTTAGCGCCTCCTCCACTCATATTTTTTTTTCCTTTACCCCGCGATTCCATTTCTGGATTGTTTCCTTTTCTGTTTTAGGCAAGTCCATTTCTGGACATTTCCAAATCTGGAATTTGCCATTTCTGTTAACTTCCATTTTAGGCAGGTTTTGACTTAGTGCATTTGTGATGATTTCTATGCTGCAACCCTAACATTTTATATATGTTTTGGGGTAGAAAAATCCCACCAACTCAGTGGTGGCATTAGTTTCTGCATTTGAGCAAGTTTATGATCATGTCTTTTGCATCATGCTTATGTGTTGTCTTTCATGGGCATATTTATTTGATTTATGCTATGAGGTAGTTTGCACACGTGCATGGCTTTGTTCATCATGCTGTTATTGTAGGTTTCACGCCATTCTTGTTTTGCTCGCCATATCCAACCCGTGCATCCGATTCCGGTGATCTCTATATCGGTTTCTACCGGAATCATCTCATCTTTCCGATGGCATGCTTGGGTTGCCAAGATGATGCCTGGTTTTCATTCACCTTCCGGGCGCACATACGCATTGCATATCACATCCCGCCTATCATGTCATGTTTTGCATCATGTTGATTGTGCATTGCACCGTGATTTATTGTGGTTCCTTTGTTTGTGTTGTTGCTTTGGGTAGAGCCGGGAGACGAGTACGTGACCGAGGAACCTGTTGAGAACGCTTACGAGGATCAGGCTTTCGACAACTCTGAGAACATTGCAGGCAAGATGACCATACCCTTGAAATCACTTCTATCTTTGCTATGCTAGATGCTCGCTCTTTTGCTATGCCTATGCTGCGATGCCTACCACTTGCTATATCATGCCACCCATATTGCCATGTCAGCCCCTAACCATCCTTTCCTAGCAAACCGTTGATTGGCTATGTTACCGCTTTGCTCAGCCCCTCTTATAGCATTGCTAGTTGCAGGTGAAGTTGAAGTTTGTTCCTTGTTGGAACATGGAGATGTTGTTCCTTATCGGAACATGTTTACTTGTTGGGGATATCACAATATATATCTGCTATAATTAATACATCTATATACTTGGTAAAGGGTGGAAGGCTCGGCCTTATGCCCGGTGTTTTGTTCCACTCTTGCCACCCTAGTTTCCGTCATACCGGTGTTATGTTCCTTGATTTCGCGTTCCTTACACGGTTGGGTGATTTATGGGACCCCTTGACAGTTCGCTTTGAATAAGACTCCTCCAAAGAAGGCCCAACTTTGGTTTTACCATTTGCCACCTAAGCCTTTTTTTCCCCGGGTTTTCGCGAGCCCGAGGGTCATCTTTATTTTAAACCCCGGACCAGTGCTCCTTCGAGTCTTTGGCCCAACTGGGCGATGTCCGGCGTCCCTGAGCAATCCAGGGTCTATGCCAACCCGACGCGTCTTGCCCATCCGTGTGCCACGAGAACGAGATATGTGCAGCTCCTATCGGGATTTGTCGGCACAATCGGGCGGCTTTGCTGGTCTTGTTTTATTGCTGTCGAAATGTCTTGTAGTCCGGAATTCCGAGACTGGTCGGGTCTTCCCTGTAGAAGGAATATCCTTCGTTGACCGTGAGAGCTTATAATGGGCTAAGTTGGGACACCCCTGCAGGGTATTATCTTTCGAAAGCCGTGCCCGCGGTTATGAGGCAGATGGGAATTTGTTAATGTCCGGTTGTAGAAAACCCGAAGTTGACCTCAATTAATATACACATCAACCACGTGTGTAACCGTGATGGTCTCTTCTCGGCGAGTCCGGGAAGTGAACATGGTGTTGGAGTTATGTCCGGCGTAAGTAGTTCAGATCACTTCTTGATCGCTATTAGCTTCACGTCCGTGCTTTGCTCCTCTTCTCGCTCTCTTTGCGAAGTAGCCACCATATATGCTAGTCGCTTGCTGCAGCTCCACCTTACTACTCTGTCCTTCCTATAAGCTTAAATAGTCTTGATCTCGCGGGTGTGAGATTGCCGGAGTCCCCGTGACTCACGGTTACTTCCAAAACAGTTGCAGGTTCCGACGATGCGGTCGGGTGACTCAACAGAACACAAGTGGGAGTTCGACGAGGAACGTGGTCGTTACTATGTGTCTTTTCCAGATGATCAGTAGTGGTGACCAGTTGGGACGATCGGGGATCTGTGAAGCATTTGGGGTATCTTCTTCATTTTGGTTCCGTAGTCAGACCTTGAGTGTACTCTGAATGATGGATGTTTATTTATGTATTGTGTGAAGTGGCGATTGTAAGCCAACTATGTATCTCTTTCCCTTATTTATTACATGGGTTGTGTGAAGATTACCTCACTTGCGACAATGCTTTCAATGCGGTTATGCCTCTAAGTCGTGCCTCGACACGTGGGAGATATAGCAGCATCGAGGGCGCTACAAGTTGGTAATCGAGCCTTCCCGACTTAGGAGCCCCCTACTTGATTGTTTGCTGGCGTTGTTGAGTCTAGAATGGAAAATGTTTTGAGTCTTAGGATTATATATATCGGAGAGTAGGATTCTTTTACTCCTCGTCCCTTCATCGCCTGTGAGGTATCCCGACGTAGTTTTGACTCTTCTCTTCTCAAATTTCACTAAAAAATTTTTAGGATCACGTGGGTATCTTGGAATCGCTCCGATGGTTTTGTGACGAGAACATTGTTCTTGGTGCCTCGACATTTAGGGGTTGTGGCGGTGTCCCGGGAGTTGAGCTCCGAGGTGTTGTCGTCACAATTTTATCGTTGCGATTCGAATACCTGAGTTTTGCCGACATCGAAATCTTTTTGTGCAGTTGTTGGTGAGATAACCCTGATAGCCCGATCGAGGCGAAAAGTGGAGTATTGCCATGACTTGTATAACGGATGTTTTTCAAGGTCGAGGTACCACGATTTCCGAGGATTTCTTGGTTATGTGTTGACGGATGGATACAATTTGGATCTAGGTATTGTTAGTTTGGGTGATATATTTTGTGTCCTGTATCCCCAACACCAGATTGCATAACCAGAAAGTTTCGGGAGTTTATAGGTGGGAATTCTAGTAGCTTACAGGATATCTTTCCGACGGATGTATGATTTGAGATTGGGGTCCAACGTCTAGTGGTCCGCCCATTCACGGTCGATTCTGATTGGTCGCGAGACGTCTTAAAGAATCCTTGGCTATGCTGATTCGGGGACGTCTTGTTAGTCATTCGTGATTTGCCGCTATCGTCAGGTCCGTGTGGGCCCCACCACGAACACTTTGGGCGTAAATCTCTATCATGTGTTTGTTCCGGCTCATTCTAGAAGCCAACCTTTTGTTTTCAGTTGTGATACTCGATTTGTTTCTAAGACAGATGGTGTTTCCATATCTTTATCTAAGTGGCTTCTCACCTTAATGGACGTGTGATGATTAACTTTGGAATTCATTCGTTCATTCTTGTTCGAACGTTAATTGTGAAGACTATATGTTGCAATTTCTATCCGTTGATTCTACTTATCTTTTGTCTATCAAAGGACTAACGGATGTCACCCTCTTCAGATGGCTCCGCCAACGCTCTGAATCCGGATCGCAATGATGGGGATCAACAACCCTCCACCTCCACCTCCACCTCCGCCTCCGGAGGCACTGGCAAGCTATCATGGCAGCCACCAATGCCAATGCTCGATGATTTTGCAGCTCTTGCAAGAACGTACTCAAGGGCAAGGCAATCAAGGCAATCAAGGTCAAGGCAACAATCAGCCACACTTTGCTACTCTCATCGGTTCCTCGCTAATCAGCGAAGTCTTTCGGTTTACGTGTCGAGGCCACAGACGACGACGATTGGCTTGTGGACATCTGCAAGCATTTTGATTGTAGCAATGTCGACACGAGGACTTTGTCAAGTTTGCATCGTTTCAACTCAAGGATCAAGCTGCTGAGTGGTACCAACAATACAAAGATTCCAGAGGAGGTCGTGTCATTACACGGGATGAGTTCCGCCGTGATTTCGTGAGCTCACCACATTCGAAAAGTGTTGTTGAGAGCAAGCGTGAGGAGTTCCGCAATCTCAAGCAGGGCAACATGTCTGTCTATCAATACAATATCCAGTTCCTGTAAGCTCGCTTCGTTTTGCTAAGCAAGACGTGCACGATGAAAAGAGTATGATCTATCAATTCAGAGGTGGTCTGAGAGAAGATCTGCAATTAGCTCTTGTGCTTTTTGAGCCAGTTAAGTATGATGATTTCTACAACATGGCACTGAAGCAAGAAGCGGCCCAGCTCAAATGTGAGGCTTCTAAGAAGAGAATCAGGGATGCAGTTCAGTCTTCTTCTTCCTCTCAAGTGGCAGCTAAGCAGCAGAAGTTTTACCTTCCTCCTCCTCCGTTCCGTCCGCCTTATCGTGAGAAGAACTCAGGTGGCCGTGGATCTTCCCACCCACCCAACCCAAGCTATCGTAACAAGTCTAATTCTCAAGCTCCAAGGTCAAGTGCTCCTTACCACCGTCCGCTCTCCGAGGTGACTTGCAACAAATGTCGGCAGAAAGGACACTATGCTAACAAATGTTTCAACCAAAGTCGCCTTCCGCCTCCTCCTCATGAGAAATCTTCCAGCAATGCAGTGGTCAAGCATAATCCCAAGTCTGCAAAGGTGAATATGATGAATGCAGCTCAAGCGGAGGAATCTTCTGATGTGATAATGGGTAATCTTCCAGTTAATGATATTCCTGCAAAAGTCTTATTTGATTCGGGTGCATCTATTTCTTTCATATCAAGACCTTTTGCATCCATGAACAATTTGCATACTGTCGATCTGCCTAAGCCGATAGCGGTTTCCTCTCCGGGTTTGTTCATGAATACAAAAATGATGGCTCGGACGTTTCTATCAAGATGGGAGATTACAGATTTCTCACTAAACCAATGGTTCTTGGCGACTCGGATATTGATCTTATTCTCGGAATGGATCGGCTTTCTCAAAGACAAAGCTCAGCTTGATTGTGCTGCTGTGGAAATTCAATTGACTCACTCTTCTAATGATGTGATCATCTATGCCGCTCGTGATGAAACCATTCGGTTGTTTTCTCTCAATGAGAAGGGCGAACTGAATGCCATCTCTCGATTCCGATCGTTTGTGAGTACCAAGATGTCTTTCCGTAAGAGCTTCGGGTATGCCTCCTCATCGGCCGCTTGAGTTCGTTATTGATCTTGAGCCCGGCATCAACTCCGTTTGCAAGCGTCCATACAAGCTTGGACCTAATGAGCTGAAGGAATTGAAGAAGCAGCTCGATGAACAAGAGCGTCTGGGTTTGATCGGACCGAGTTCATCTCCTTGGGGTTGTGGTGTTCTTTTTGTCCGTAAGAAGGATGGCACGGACCGACTTTTGCGTCGATTACCGTCCATTGAATAAGAAGACTATCAAGAACAAGTATCCACTTCCCAACATCAATGAGCTTTTCGAGCAACTCAAAGGTGCTACGGTGTTCTCCAAGCTTGACCTTCGTATGGGGTATCATCAGATTCGCATTCGTGAACAAGATATTCCCAAGACAGCATTCAGAACAAGTTTTGGTTCTTATGAATATACTGTCATGTCTTTCGGCCTTGTCAATGCTCCTCCAACTTTCTCTCGGATGATGAACTTCATATTCAATCCTTACACCAATGAATTCGTCTTGGTCTATCTTGATGATATTTTGGTCTTCTCCAAGAATAAGAAGGATCATGCCAAACATTTGCGATTGGTGCTAGACAAGCTCGAGAGAGTACCAATTCTATGCGAAGTTCTCCAAATGTGAATTTTGGCTTGATGAAGTGCGTTATCTTGGTCATATCATCTCCGCCAAGGGCATCATTGTTGATCCCGAGAAGGTGTCCGCAATTGTGAATTGGGAACCTCCTCGAATCGTCAAGCAGCTCCATGATTTTCTTGGTCTTGCAAGCTATTGCCGAAGATTCGTTGAGAACTTCTCCAAGATTGCAAAGCCTCTTTCCAACCTTCTCCAGAAGCATGTGAAGTATGTCTGGTCTCCTGAATGTGACGTTGCTTTCAATACTCTCAAGGAGAAACTCGTCACAGCTCTGTCTTGACTCCTCCCGATGAATCCAAGCCATTTGAAGTTTTCTTCGTGATGCTTCTCTTCAAGGTCTCGGTCTTTGTGTTAATGCAAGAGAAGAGAGTTGTGGCTTATACCTCTCGCCAGCTTGAAGCCCAACGAAAAGAACTACCCCACTCACGATCTTGAGTTGGCGGCAGTTGTTCATGCTTTGATTACTTGGAGACATCTCTTCTTTGGGAAGGAAAGTGGACATTTTCACCGATCACAAGAGTCTCAAGTACATCTTCACTCAACCCAACCTCAACCTCAGTGCAGACTCGATGGGTCGAAATGATTCAAGAGTACAACCCAAGTATTGAATATACTCCGGCAAGGCCAATGTCATTGCAGATGCTTTGAGCAGGAAAGCTTATCGCAGCAGTCTAATCCTCAAGCCCTTTCAGCCGGATCTCTGTGAAGCTTTCCGCAAGCTGAATCTTCAAGTTGTTCCTCAAGGCTTTCTTGCCAACCTCATAGTATCTCCTACTTTGGAAGATCAGATTCGTGAGGCTCAACTTTTGGATACCATGGTGAAGAAAGTGAAACGTGGTATCGACAAGGGCATTTCCAAGTACAAGTGCTTCCACGTTGATGACAGACACTCTGTTCTTTGAGGACCGGATTGTGGTTCCTAAGGGTGATCTGCGAAAAGTCATTATGAACGAGGCTCACAATTCGCTTCTATCCATTCATCCTGGAAGTACGAAGATGTACCATGACCTCAAGCAGTCATATTGGTGGACTCGAATGAAGCGAGAAATTGCTCAATTCGTGAATGAGTGTGATGTCTGCAGAAGAGTGAAAGGTAACACCAAAGACCAGCTGGTCTCCTTCAACCTCTTGCCATTCCTGAATGGAAGTTTGATCATATTGAAATGGACTTCGTGACTGGCTTTCCAAAGTCCAAGCGTGGAAATGATGCTATCTTCGTTGTCATTGACAAGCTTACTAAAGTGGCTCATTTTCTTCCTATCAAAGAATCCATCACAGCAGCTCAGTTGGCAGAGCTATACACCTCCAGGATTGTCTCCTTGCACGGCATTCCTCAAGTGATCTCTTCAGACCGTGGCAGCATCTTTACCTCCAAGTTCTGGGATTCTTTTCAGAAGGCCATGGGCACCAACATTCGTTTCAGCATAGCTTTCCACCCTCAAACAAGTGGCCAAGTCGAGCGAGTCAATCAAATCCTTGAAGATATGCTCAGGGCTTGTGTCATTTCTTTCGGTATGAAGTGGGAAGATTGTCTTCCATATGCCGAGTTCTCTTACAACAACAGCTTCCAAGCGAGTTCGGGCAAGGCCCCATTCGAAATTCTCTATGGCAGAAAGTGCCGTACTCCTCTCAATTGGTCTGAGACAGGTGAACGCCAACTTCTTGGCAATGACTTGATCACAGAAGCAGAAGAAATGTGCAAGGTCATTCGTGAGAATCTCAAAGCCGCGTAATCGCGCCTTAAGAGCTATTATGATGATAAGCACCGTGATGTGACTTTTGAAATTGGAGACCATGTCTACCTCCGCGTCTCTCCAATGAAAGGCACTCGTCGCTTCGGTATCAAAGGGAAGCTTGCCCCTAGATACGTGGGTCCTTTCAAGATCATTGGGAAAAGAGGTGATCTCGCCTATCAACTTGAACTTCCATCCAACTTTGCAAACGCGTGCACGATGTGTTTCACGTGTCACAGCCTTCGCAAGTGCTTCAAGACTCCTGAACGCACTATCAACTTCAAGAGATTGACCTTCAAGAAGATCTCTCTTATCATGAGCACCCCGTTGCTATTCTTGAAGAAACCGAGCGCAAGACTCGCAACAAGTCAATCAAATTCCTGAAAGTGAAGTGGTCACACCATTCCGACCGAGAAGCTACCTGGGAGCGCGAGGATCACCTCCGTTCCGAATATCCGGAGTTCTTTCAGTCCTAGATCTCGGGACGAGATCCTCTTGTAGTGGTGGAGTGTTGTAACACCTGGATGTAAACTTCCTTTTGGGCAATATATCATTTTGACCTCATCCAATTCTTGTGGGTCTTGTTATGCTTGGCCTCATCTTGTTTGGTTATGTGGGTTTCTCTTTTCTTTGTTTTGCTCTTTTTACCATATTGCATTTGTGTTCTCTTGTCATCTTGCATTCCATTCTTATCATGTGTTTGTGGTGACCTCTCACATGTTATGTTGTTGCATGTGCCATTCTCATTTTGCATTACCATCTCCTCCTTCCCTCTACTTCTTTCCTTATCAAGTGCTATCTTCCCCTTTCTCAATTAATGTTCATCTTCTCCCTGCAAATCTTGCTCTTTGCACTAAACCTCTCTGCCAAAAATCTCCTCATTTGAAGTTGTTTTGGTCAGGTTCAAAAATGACACAAGTTTGAAATATTTCCAAACTTGTCTTATTTTTCTACCTCTAAAAAATGCCCATTACAATTTATTAAAATTGTGGAGAATTCCAGGAGTTTGGGGATATTTTCCTTTTACTCCAACTCTTCTCATTTTTCCCTGTACTTTCTTTTCTCTTCTTTTTGGTTTTAAAAGGAAAAGAAAAGAAGGCAGCAGCAAGATGGCAGCCCAATGAGTCCTCTCCACCTGGGCTCCGGCCTTCCAAGCCGGCCCAGCTCCCTTCAACCCCCGCAGCCCAGGGAGAGCGCCCCAGCCCGCTCGCTTCTCTCTCCCTGTCTTCGCGCACCCGCAGCCGCGCATACCCCCGCTAGTGCCTCTCCACGTGGACGCGCCGGTCCCGCCTGGCAGCGACAGCGCTGTTCACTTCACCCACCTTTTCCCTCTCCTCCCGCCGTCGCCATGGGGACCCCGAGCACGAGGGAGCGTGAGCTCGACCCGTAGCCCTAGCCCCCTACTTATCCCGTCTTCGTGTCCACGCGATCCCTAGGGTTTCCGTCTCCCTCTCGCCGCCGCCAGGTGAGTAACCACCAGATTCGCCGCCCCCGCTCCGTCCCGAGCGCATCTGAGAGCGCGCCTCGTCGCCGGCGTGCTCTCCGGCCACCCCAACCCTGCGGCCCGTGTCCATCTTCTTCCTCGTCGTCGACTTCGTCCACGACGCCGATTCTGATGCTGGATCGTCAAGTTCGTCGGCGCCCTGCTTCATCTTCTTCTCGGTCAGAACACGGCGAAGTTCAGAGCACGACTCCATCGTCGCAGGATCACCTCCGCCGCTTTTCTTGTCCTTGGGTAAGGAGGTATAACCTACTTCCTCCCTGCTCCTTCCTATCGTCGTTAGATCACCGTGAGTGCAGTTCCGATCCGTGTTCTTATCACGCTCGGCGTGCTCCGGCATGTCCGAAGTTTTTGGGTTCAGAGTAGTTGGCCGTGCGTGGATGCCGCGATTCCCGCTCGGGTTCGTCCCTTCGTGCTTCCGTGGTGTTCTCCCGCGCGCACCCATCTTGTTCGAGGCCGCAGAGTCGGCCAGAACGCCGTTGCCTCGCCGGCATCGTCGTTTGTTTCTCTGCCTCGAGTCAGAGCCTGGTAGTTTGGTCCAGTAGGCCCGAGTCCCTTACCTTACCGAACCCCTAGCCTAGCCGAGCTGGTTTGACCTCAGCGCTCATCAAGGCGACACTGGTTCGAACCCCTGCACGCCCCTTTTTTTTTTAATTTCTGTTTTCGCTCTTTCTTCGGTTCGTCTCCTCTGCAGTAGCAGTAGTTGAGGGGCCGAGGCCTTTCTCTGTCAGTCGCCGCCGCCTAGCTCAGTGGTAGCAGAGGCAGAGTTCCAACGGGGAGGCCCGGGTTCGATTCCCCCCCGAGGCTGGTTTTCTTCCCCTTTTAAACCTGCTATACCACCGTCCCTATGACAAGAGGGGCCACCATGTCAGCCTCTTAGCGCCTCCTCCACTCATATTTTTTTTTCCTTTACCCCGCGATTCCATTTCTGGATTGTTTCCTTTTCTGTTTTAGGCAAGTCCATTTCTGGACATTTCCAAATCTGGAATTTGCCATTTCTGTTAACTTCCATTTTAGGCAGGTTTTGACTTAGTGCATTTGTGATGATTTCTATGCTGCAACCCTAACATTTTATATATGTTTTTGGGGTAGAAAAATCCCACCAACTCAGTGGTGGCATTAGTTTCTGCATTTGAGCAAGTTTATGATCATGTCTTTTTGCATCATGCTTATGTGTTGTCTTTCATGGGCATATTTATTTGATTTATGCTATGAGGTAGTTTGCACACGTGCATGGCTTTGTTCATCATGCTGTTATTGTAGGTTTCACGCCATTCTTGTTTTGCTCGCCATATCCAACCCGTGCATCCGATTCCGGTGATCTCTATATCGGTTTCTACCGGAATCATCTCATCTTTCCGATGGCATGCTTGGGTTGCCAAGATGATGCCTGGTTTTTCATTCACCTTCCGGAGCGCACATACGCATTGCATATCACATCCCGCCTATCATGTCATGTTTTGCATCATGTTGATTGTGCATTGCACCGTGATTTATTGTGGTTCCTTTGTTTGTGTTGTTGCTTTGGGTAGAGCCGGGAGACGAGTACGTGACCGAGGAACCTGTTGAGAACGCTTACGAGGATCAGGCTTTCGACAACTCGAGAACATTGCGAGCAAGATGACCATACCCTTGAAATCACTTCTATCTTTGCTATGCTAGATGCTCGCTCTTTTGCTATGCCTATGCTGCGATGCCTACCACTTGCTATATCATGCCACCCATATTGCCATGTCAGCCCCTAACCATCCTTTCCTAGCAAACCGTTGATTGGCTATGTTACCGCTTTGCTCAGCCCCTCTTATAGCGTTGCTAGTTGCAGGTGAAGTTGAAGTTTGTTCCTTGTTGGAACATGGAGATGTTGTTCCTTATCGGAACATGTTTACTTGTTGGGGATATCACAATATATATCTGCTATAATTAATACATCTATATACTTGGTAAAGGGTGGAAGGCTCGGCCTTATGCCCGGTGTTTTGTTCCACTCTTGCCACCCTAGTTTCCGTCATACCGGTGTTATGTTCCTTGATTTCGCGTTCCTTACACGGTTGGGTGATTTATGGGACCCCTTGACAGTTCGCTTTGAATAAGACTCCTCCAAAGAAGGCCCAACTTTGGTTTTACCATTTGCCACCTAAGCCTTTTTCCCCCGGGTTTTCGCGAGCCCGAGGGTCATCTTTATTTTAACCCCCGGACCAGTGCTCCTTCGAGTGCTGGCCCAACCTGGGCGATGTCCGGCGCCCCCTGGGCAATCCAGGGTCTATGCCAACCCGACGTCTTGCCCATCCGGTGTGCCCTGAGAACGAGATATGTGCAGCTCCTATCGGGATTTGTCGGCACATTCGGGCGGCTTTGCTGGTCTTGTTTTATTGCTGTCGAAATGTCTTGTAGTCCGGGATTCCGAGATTGATCGGGTCTTCCCGGTAGAAGGAATATCCTTCGTTGACCGTGAGAGCTTATAATGGGCTAAGTTGGGACACCACTGCAGGTAATATCTTTCGAAAGCCGTGCCCGCGGTTATGAGGAAGATGGGAATTTGTTAATGTCCGGTTGTAGAAAACCCGAAGTTGACCTCAATTAAAATACACATCAACCGCGTGTGTAACCGTGATGGTCTCTTCTCGGCGGAGTCCGGGAAGTGAACACGGTGTTGGAGTTATGTCTGACGTAAGTAGTTCAGGATCACTTCTTGATCGCTATTAGCTTCACGTCCGTGCTTTGCTCCTCTTCTCGCTCTCTTTTGCGAAGTAGCCACCATATATGCTAGTCGCTTGCTGCAGCTCCACCTTACTACTCTGTCCTTCCTATAAGCTTAAATAGTCTTGATCTCGCGGGTGTGAGATTGCTGAGTCCCCGTGACTCACAGTTACTTCCAAAACAGTTGCAGGTTCCGACGATGCCAGTGCAGGTGACTCAACCGAACTCAAGTGGGAGTTCGACGAGGAACGTGGTCGTTACTATGTGTCTTTTCCAGATGATCAGTAGTGGTGCCCAGTTGGGACAATCGGGGATCTGTGTAGCATTTGGGGTATCTTCTTCATTTTGGTTCCGTAGTCGGACCTTGAGTGTACTCGAATGATGGATGTTTATTTATGTATTGTGTGAAGTGGCATCGTAAGCCAACTATGTATCTCTTTCCCTTATTTATTACATGGGTTGTGTGAAGATTACCTCACTTGCGACATTGCTTTCAATGCGGTTATGCCTCTAAGTCGTGCCTCGACACGTGGGAGATATAGCCGCATCGAGGGCGTTACATCTTCTCTCTCTTTGATCCTCAATACAATGTTCTCCTTGATGTTCTTTGAGTTATATTCGATGTAATATTCTTTCGCGGTGTGTTTGTTGAGATCCGATGAATTGTGGATTTATGATCAGATTATCTATGGAAATTATTTGAGTCTTCTCTGAACTCTTTTATGCATGATTAAGATATGTTTGTATTTCTCTTTGAACTATCGGTTTGGTTTGGCCAACTAGATTGTTTTTTCTTGCAATGGTAGAGGTGCTTAGTTTTGGGTTCAAACTTGCGGTGTCCTCACCCAGTGACACAAGGGGCAGCGAGGCACGTATTGTATTGTTGCCATCAAGGATAAAAAGATGGGGTTTATACCATATTGCTTGAGTTTATCCCTCCACATCATGTCATCTTATTTAAGGCGTTACTCCATTCTTATGAACTTAATACTCTAGATGCATGTTGGTTAGCGGTCGATGTGTGGAGTAATAGTAGTAGATGCAGGCAGGAGTCAATCTACTTATCACGGACGTGATGCCTATATTCATGATCATTGCCGTAGATATCATCATAACTATGTGCTTTTCTATCAATTGTGCAACAGTAATTTGTTTACCCACCGTATGTTTTGTTTTAAGAGAGAAGCCTCTAGTGAAATCTATGGCCCCCAGATCTATTTTCCACCATATATTTCTAGATCTATAAACTAAAAAACTGCAAAAAAAATCTTGCTTCAATTTATTTATATTTACTTTAGTTTGCTCTTTTGTTTATCTTTTATACCTATCTCTATTATATCTCACTCTTGTTCGTGATCGTGAAGGGATTGACAACCCCTTTTTCGTGTTGTGTGCAAGTATTTGTTAGTTTGTGCAGGTGCATATATTGGGGACTTGCTTGTGCCGCCTACTGGATTGATACCTTGGTTCTTAACTAAGGGAAATACTTTTCTCTACTTTGCTGCATCACCCTTTCCTTTTCAAGGACAAAATCATTGCAAGCTCAATAAGTAGCACTCCCTCAAGCTTAGACCTCGCTTGTCCTCAAGCGAAAGCCGATATCGAAAATCATGTCCAGATGTTTAGAGAGAGAGGTGTCGATAAAAAGAAAATACGGACATAGTAGCATCATGCTTATTATTATAAAAACAACAAACTTTATCAAATAACTTCTCATGAACAAGTAACAATTCATCACAACATCGAAGTAAAAAGCATAAACTTTATTGAGAACTAACAAACTATATTCTCAGTCAACTTTGCAACTACAATTCATCATATTTTCAGGAAGGGCCTCGTATCGGAGCCTTTTGGCAAGTCCACATACTTGCTACTTCTTGAGCTTGCGTTGATTTTTTTCCTTGAAGAGGAAAGGGTGATGGAGCAAAGTAGAGATAAGTACTTCCCTCACTTAAGAACCAAGGTATCAGTCCAGTAGGAGGCACAAGCAAGTCCCCAAAAGATGCACCTGCACAAACTAACAAACACTTGCACATAACGCAAAAAAGGGGCTGTCAATCCCTTCACGGTCACTTGCAAGAGTGAGATCTAATAGACATAGATATAAAAGATAAGTAAAAGGAAAAATAAATTAAATATAAATAAATTGCAGCAAGGTATTTTTGGTTTTTTGGATCTGGAAATAATATGATGGAAAATATACCTGGGGGCCATAGGTTTCACTAGAGGCTTCTCTCTCGAAGAAAGCATACGGTGGGTAAACAAATTACTGTTAAGCAATTGATAGAAAATAGCAAAGTTATGCATTAGAGACAATTACATTCACTTTAAATAGGGCATCATCTAAGTCCGTGGAGACGACACCGTATGAACTATGGTTTGGCAAGAAACCTAAGTTGTTGTTTCTTAAGGTTTGGGGCTACGACGCTTATGTCGATAGGCTTCGGCCAGAAAAGCTCGAACCCAAAGCGGAAAATCGTGTCTTCATAGAATACCCAAACAAGACGATTGGGTATAACTTCTATCTCAGATCTGAGGGCAAAGTGTTTGTCGCTAGTGTCGGTGTACTAGAGTAGGGGTACCCTAGTATCCCGTGCTGCAGCACGGACGATTGCAAGACCAGCGGCAAGGTTTGCCTCACACCGCCAATCTCCTCCGTGGCTCCCTTGGAGCCATTCAAGAACAAAGTATTAGATTGAGAAGACAAGGCCCCGACAAGAGGAGCTTGTCAGGAAGGCCACTCCAGGCACGCAGAAGACAAGGCCCCGGCAAGAGGAGCTTGCCGGGAAGGCTCGGGGCGCGACAAGTCTCCGGGTGCGACAAGGATTCGGCCGCGGCAAGGCGCTTGCCGCGGCATGCAACTCCTCTCCGTCTCCGCTCCAGCTCACCCAGCGACGTGTCGCCACGGGACCGATCCATGGGCGCGTGTCGAGCAGCTGTGCAGCCAGTGGAGAGCAGCGACGGCGGCTGACAGGCTCGCCATCGTGGCGGCGGAGGCGCACTGACGGTCTCTCATATACCTTGTTTGGGCGACAACGACAGGCATTTATTGCTCTTGTCCCTTACCGTCACGAGTTAGGTATTTTTGCACTGCATACACTGTTCAAGTAGGTGTACCAACTCCTGTTTTACATTACATTCTCGCCTATGTTGCCACCTGTCGGAGACCCCTTGAGCATATAAAAGGAGGCCCGAGTGCAACGTAGAGGGGGTTCCGGGAGGTTCGGTTCGCGTCTTGCGCGAGGCTCAGTTCATTCAACTGGCCATAGACTAGATACACTCACGCTAGGTTTTTTAGCGGGCATTGCTCCCTAGCAAGAACACAATAGATCAAACAGGCAGCAGTAGGAGTTTTATCTCTCCGGAGAGCTCCGAAGCTGGGTAAACCGCTCGTGTGCATCGCCTCGATCCGCTCTTCGCGCGACCTCCGCCCCCCCGCCGAACCACAAAGGGACCCGCTCCGTTGGGCCCCATAGGTGTCCGTGGGTACGATCAGCCTCCCCGACATCTCTCGCGCCCGGGTAAAGGCGTCGAGGCCGTGTGAATCCGATCTGGCGTTCACGCGGGCGGCGTCATCAACATCTTCCTCAACATGCCACCGAAGAAGAAGGCTTCGGCGGCAGCAGAGCCGTCCGCGTCGTGCCCACCCTCACCGCAGCAAACGGGTGGTGGTGCGTACCGGGCGGAGGAACGGGCGCCGCGAAGGTTTCGCGACGTTGCCAAGTCCAAGGACAAGGCACCGCAAACCTCAGCGTCACAAGATCCCCGCGCCCATCTCAGAGACGCGGGACCAACAACGTCATGGCGTTCACAACGCCATACGCTCGTTGATCGAGACCCTCAAGACCAGCATGCGCGCCAACATGCCGGGCGCTTAGTGAGATACGGTCGCCGGACGGGCGCCGCTCCTTCTAACATAGTTAGAAGGCCGAGCGTGTCCCGCCTCGCACCGTTCTCCAATGCCGCCTACTACTCCAGCAGAAGCTCTGGCGAGAGCTCAATCGCTCTCGACATTACCCTCCAACGGCCGACAAGGTCGACGAGTGGAGGGCCACTATCCAGAGCCTCATCGGCTTTGCCAACGGCGACGCTCCGCGGCAACCAACGCCATCGTTGCCGCGGCGTGACGACAAGGCACGAGCCGGTGGCGACGACACTGTCGGAGGTGCAACCACCGTGCACTCTCCGCCAAGAAGGCCAAGATCGCCGACTCACCGGATCCACCTCGACAGCGACTCCACCGCCTCGTCGGATCCGCGGACTCGCCGCGATCAGCGCCAAGTTCTTCACGAGCGACAACAAGAGGACGCTCGAACTCGCATCGAGCGCCGAAGAGAAGCGCGACGTCAGTCTGACAAGCGCGCTGGGCCTTCTGTCGACATGCATGCACCGGAGGGGCCAGGCGACTTGCCGTACGCGGTAGGTTGCCATGCGTTCACTCGTGAGCTGCGGCAGGTCCAGTGGCCCAGCCAGAAAAACTTCAAACCAGACGTGCCGGAGAAGTACGATGGCAGGACGCATCCGTCGGAGTTCCTCAGCATCTACACCATCGCGGTGCAGGCTGCGGGGGCGGGACGACAAGATCCTCGCCAACTACTTCCCGCCGTGCTCAAGCCCAACGCCGATCTTGGCTCATGCACTTGCCGGACAGCTCCATATCCTCTTGGGCAGACCTGTGCCATCAGTTTGTTGGCGCCTTCACAGTGGCCACAAACCTCATGGCCAAGAGAGCGACCTTCACTTGCTCGCTCGAAGGAAGGAGAGTCCTGCGCAAGTTCATTCGTAGATTCAGCCGTGTGCACTACAACATCCCGGCGTCCACCCCGCCAAGGTGATCAGCGCATTTCATCGTAATGTGCGGAACCGCAGGATGAGGGAGGAGATGGCGATGTGCAAAGTCAAGGACGTCGCCGAGCTGTACGCCTTGGCCGACAAGTGTCTGCTACCGAGGAAGGAGGAGACTCCAGAGAGAATGCGTAAGCAGGATCTCGACAAGGATGACACCGCCCGGCAAAGAAGGGCCGGCGGCGAGGCAACAGGAAGAAGAAAAGCAGAGAAGTGCTAGCTGTCGAGCGGTCCGGCAACGGAGGCGGCGACAAGAACGCCAAGGCTGGTGGCTCCGGCAAGGAGGTTGCCGCTGACGTCAACCACCAGTCGATGGCGGCCGCCGACAAGCGGGACAGCTCCGACAAGCAGTATTGCAAGATTCACCGCACCAAGGGCCACGACCTCCAGAGCTGCAAGAAAGTCGAGCAGCTTGTCGAGCAGCAGAGAGCTGAGTACGAGCGACACGACAAGGAGAAGGCCCAGGAAGGTGCAGGGGGAGCAAGCAAGAAACGTCCCGGCCGGGGAGGACGCCGCGGCAAAGTCAAGCAGCGGCAAGGAGATCGACCTCCCCGCGGCCGCGACAAGGATGAAGATGATGATGACGACGAAGATATGGAGGACGACGACGCCGATGAGCAGGAGTTTCAGAAAGCCACAGAGGTTCTCTGCGTTGACGGAGGTGCTTCCCTGCATACCTCCCATCGCCAACTCAAACAATGGATGCAGGAGGTCAATGCAGCGGAACCATCCATAGAGTCACGCAAGCCTCTGAAGTGGTCCAGCACGCCTATCATTTTTGATATTGAGGACCACCCTGATTGCATAACTGCGGTCGGGTGCTTGCCGATGTTGGTCTCGCCAACCATCCGCAACCTCAAGGTCACAAAATGTTAGTTGACGGCGAGGCCGGCTTGAATCTGATCTCCTCCACGGTGCTCCGAAGCTTCAAATCCTCGACAATGAAGCTCGAAGAAACCGGTACCTTCCAAGGAATCAATCCGGGAAGGAGCAAGCCAAAGGGGAAGATTACGTTGCCGGTCCCATTTGGCAGCGAGCTGAACTTCAGAACTGAGAGGGTTACATTTGACGTCCCGATTTCCCATTGCCTTACAATGGGATACTTGGCCGTCCAGCGCTCGCCAAGTTCATGGCAGCCTCTCACTACGCCTACAACCTTCTCAAGATGCCAGGCCCGATAAGCGGCATCTCTGTCTATGGCGACAAGAAGGATGCCCTTATCTGTGCCGACAAGATCTTCCGGGACGCAGCAGCCGCAACAGATTGCCAAACACTTGCCGCTGAAGCTCCCGGGGGGAAGAAGACCAAGTCCAAGTCCGGCAAGGGCTCTGATGCTCACTCCGGAAAGCGCACCTCTTCGGAGTGCGGCGCTACCGTCGAGGACGCACCATCGAGCTCCACCGACAAGTGCAAGAAGATGGTGGCTCCGCCGAAGACCAAGAAGGTGCCCGCCAAGGAGGACGGCACTGGTGGTGCCTTCACCATCAGTGCCTCTCTCGACGATAAATAGGAAGGCGCGCTTGTTGCTTTCCTGCGGACGAATGTCGATGTGTTTGCATGGCAACCGTCTGATATCCCTGGTGTTCCCAGGAAAGTGATTGAGCACCGCCTGGCCGTTTGTCCTCATGCGCGGCCCGTCAAGCAAAGAGTCAGGAAGCAAGCAGTGGAGCACCAAGAATTCATAGTCAAGAGATCAAGAACCGAAGCAGCAGGCCTTGTCGAGGAGTACTCCATCCCACGTGGTTGGCCAATCAGTAGTCGTGCGCAAAGCAAATGGGAAATGGAGGCTTTGTATTGACTTCACGGATGTTAATAAAGCTTGTCCCAAAGATCCATTTCCCTTGCTGCGCATTGACCAGATTGTTGACTCCACGGTCGGATGTGATTTGCTTTCGTTTCTTGATGCCTACTCAGATACCATCAGATCTTCATGGCTGAAGAAGATGAGGAGAAGACCGCATTCATCACACCATGTGGCACATCTTTGTTTCATACGGATGCCTTTCGGTTTGAAGAATGCTGGTTCAACATTTGCAAGGGTAGTCCATGACGCTTTTGAGCCGCAAATGCACAGAAATGTAGAAGCCTACATGGATGACATAGTGGTCAAGAGCAAGGACAAAGCAACTTTGGTTCAAGATTTGGACGAGACCTTTGCAAATCTGCGCAAGATCAAACTTAAGCTCAACACCGAGAAGTGCGTGTTTGGAGTCCCTTCCGGCAAGCTCCTCGGGTTCTTCGTGTCTCAGCGAGGGATTGAAGCTAATCCCGACAAGATCAAGGCCATTGAGCAGATTGAAGCACCAAAGCGCGTCAAGGATGTATGAAGACTTGCCGGTTGCGTGGCTGCTCTCAAGAAGTTTATTTCTAGGTTCTGCTGAGCGCTGCCGCTTTTCAAGATTCTCAAAAAGGCAGGTCCAAGAAATGGACTCCGAAGCGGAGGCTGCGCCGCAGACTTAAAGAGATACCTGTCCTCCACTCCAACACTTGTCGCGCCTAAGCCACAAGAGAAGTTGCTGTATATAGCGGCGACCAATCAAGTGGTTAGTGCTGCGTTAGTGGCGGAGAGGGAGGCGAATGACGAGCCAAGAACCACGGCAAACACATCCAGCGACAAGCGGGGGCTTCACCGACAAGCTCGCCCCGACAAGGATGAGTCCGCCAAGACGCATGAGCAGATGCGTAAAAGGATGGTGCGGCGCCCAGTCTACTTTGTCGGTTCCCTTCTGCAGGGGCTAGGTCAAGGTACTACGGTGTGCAAAACTGCTTTTCGGCCTCCTCATGGCCTCGAGAAAGCTGCGCCATTACTTCCAAGCACATGAGATCACAGCTTGTCACTCGCTTTCCCACGAAGAGGATCTTGCGAGAATCCGTGCGGCAGGCGCAGGATTGTCGAGTGGGCACCGGAGCTGTCAAGCTTTGGTCTTAAGTTTGAAAGCACATCAACTATCCAAAGCGAGCCTTGGCAGAGTTCATAGCGTAATGGACGCCAATGCCGGATGAAGAGATTCCGAGACGAGCATTCCCGCCAAAGAAGCAAGCAAAGAGTGGCTGATGTACTTTGATGGTGCCTTCTCGCTGCAAAGGCGCCGGTGCCGGGCGTCGCTTATCGTACTCCACCGGAGAGCACCTCAAGTACGTCGTCTGGATGCACTTTCCCAAGGAGCAAGCGACAAACAATACTGCAATGTATTAATGTTTGCTTGCCGGTCTCAGGATCGCCGTGGACCTTGGGATCAAGAAGCTTATTGTCAGGGGTGACTCGCAACTCGTCGTCCGACAAGTAAACAAAGATTACCAGAGTCCGTTGATGGAAGCCTACGTTGATGAAGTGAGGAAGCTGGAAGAGCACTTTGACGGCCTGCAAATGGAACATGTTCCAAGAGCTCAGAATGATATTGCTGACGGCCTGTCAAAGTGCGCCGCACTCAAGCTACCTGTGGAACTAGGGATCTTTGTGCTCAAGCTGACTCAACCAACCGTAACACCGTCGACTGGACAGAGCAAGAAGAGGAAGTTGGCCTCTGGTGATTACTTTCCGACAGAGCTTCCCGAAGCCGTCGTTGCAAAGGTCCCCAAGATCAACACCAACAAGCAGTCTTTGAGGAGCGATGCTCCGGCTGCACCCTGTGGTTTGTTTCGTTGAAGCAAATGCTCCCGACAAGTATTGCTCCGGCAAGCTTGTCGGGGAGCATCAAGCTCCGGCAGGGACGTAGGTTCTTGCCGTAGAAGCTGATGTTCCCGCAGCAGCAGATGTGCCTTTAGTCCTTGTTGTCGAGCCACAAGCTCCAACATGGGCGCAGTAGATTGTCCGTTTCCTTCAAACAGGAGAACTTCCCGAAGAGCAAGAAGAAGCGGAAAGAGTAGCCCAGCAGTCAAGCATGTACCAGTTTGTCGACATCATACTATACAGAAGAAGACTCAACGGTGTGAAATTGAAGTGTATTGCCCGGGAAGATGGACAGAAGCTGTTGGCAAAGATACATGGAGGCATATGTGGTCACCACATTGGCGCAAGAGCACTTGCCGGCAAAGCTTTCCGGCAAGGTTTCTTCCGCCGACAGCCTCCGTGATGCAACTGCACAAGTAACCAAGTGTGAAGCGTGCAGGCCCATTCCAAACAGATACACCTGCTAGCTCAAGCTCTCCAGACGATCCCTTTATCCTGGCCATTTTCGGTCTGGGCTCGACATCCTCGGCCCTTTCCCCGAAGTCGGGGGCTTTGAGTACTTGTACGTCGCAATCGACAAGTTCACAAAGTGGCCGGAAGTGGAAGTAGTGAGGAAGGTGACAGCACAGTCAACAGTCAAGATCTTCAGGTCGATTGTTTGCCGTTTCAGAATCCCTAACAGGATCATCACCGACAATGGCACACAATTTACGAGTCGCACCTTCATGCAGTACGTCCAAGACCTTGGCGCCAAGGTCTGCTTCGCTTCCGTTGCTCACCCGAGAAGCAACGGTCAAGTAGAGAGGGCGAACGCTGAAGTGCTGCGCGGACTCAAGATCAGAACTTTCGGCTGTGCTCCACAAGTGCGGGAAAAACTGGATCGAGGAGCTGCCGGTGGTTCTTTGGTCGATCAGACGACACCAAATCGAGCCATCGCCGTGCACCCTTTGCTCTAGTCTATGGAGCAGAGGCAGTTCTCCCCACGGAACTTCAGATACGGGTCGCCTCGAGTGCTCGCTTATGATGAGTTTGAGCAAGAGCAGCTGCGACAAGATGACGCGCTGCTCCTTGAGGAGGATCGTCTTCAGGCTGCTGTGCGAGCCGCTCGCTACCAGCAGGCCCTGCGTCGCTACCATGGCCGCAGGGTTAATGCCAGAAGTCTCGAGGAAGGCGACCTTGTTCTTCGGCGCGTTCAGTCCGCCAAGAATTCAAACAAGTTGACGCCGAAGTGGGAAGGCCCTTATCGGGTGAAACGAGTCACTAGGCTCCGGCGTTGTCCGCCTTGAGACCGAAGATGGCATTCCGTGAGCAACTCCTGGAACATTGAGCATCTTTGTAAGTTTTACCCATATATGCGCGGTTGTTTGAACCCGTTCGGCAACCACCTTTTGTACAAGTCTTGCCGCTGTTGCATGTAATCCTTCAGACAAAGCCGGCGCAGACTCCGTGCATCAAGAAGCCCATGTGTTGCGCACAACCCGTCAAGTTCATGCTTTCATCAATTTATTGCATGTTTTGGCTAACACTTTGTGCAAAGAACCACACCCGTAAGCGTAATCGACCCACCGGGCTCCATAACGTTATTTCTTCTTCTTTCTCTTGTCGCAAAGAAAGGAGGCCCCTCGCGCACAAGTTAACCAGGGGAAGGAGGAGACAATGCTATGGACCGTATTAATTGCCGAGGAAGATTCACCTCATCGGGGAGCAAGAGACCGAAAAGCTAAGTTGCCAGAGTTTGAGCAATCAATTTTTAAATTTATAAGTTATCTTCCTCGAACGATAGTACTTTGTATGGAGAACCTGTGCACAGAGGAACCAAATCGTGACTGGTTGCGTCCTTACTTTGTTTCGAGTCCGCTCAACAACTTAAGTGAGCTGCGGCTAGTCCGCGACAAGGTTGCTTGTCGGTAGCGACCCGCCAAAGAAGTCATTGAAGTTCCGCACTCGGCGCCGTGGCAAGGGTGCTCGCACCGCAAGTTTCCGAATGCATAAGGCGTAAACGCATAAAGGAAGAAATCAAGTAGAGGAAATAACGTTGCATTGATCGATTCACCTAAGATAGAGTATATTACAGAATAACTTGTCGCTGATCTAACAAAGTTTTCTAAACATGATCAGCAGCGACAAGGGAAAGATAAGGTTGGCGGACTAGTCCACGCGGTCGCCCTCGATCCTCTTGATCTTGTTCACCTTGTCCACAATGGGTGCGACAAGGGCCTTGAGCTCCTCCACGTTGGCTTCGGCCGGCAAGGATCTGAGGACGCCAGTAAGGTTGAGGCCCGGTTGCGGAAGGCCACCTTCATCAACACCTTCTCGAGGGCCCTCAGCAGATCTGTCGTGATTCCTGGGCCAGCTGATTCGGGACCTATTCCCGTAGTCGCCGTAGTCCCGTCAACAGGCCTTTGAAGAACAGGCTGAGCTTGACGCTGGGTTGGAGATGCTCGTCGGAGGAGTACGCGAGGTCCCCCATCTCCAGCTTCATCAGCTCGTTGTGGATGTCGGCAGCGGTGTCCACAAGACCTTCGGTCCAGTGCTCCACGCTCTCCCTCAAGTTGTTCTGGACAGCATCCGCCAACAGCTCCTCCTTGGCCGTGATCGCCTCCAACAAGCCCGCCTCCCGCTCTCTGGCACCATCCAACGTCTGCGTCGAGTGGTCGGGCCAGCTCCAGATCCGCCTTTGAGTCCTTGGCGGCGTCGAGCTCCTTGGCCCTGTCACAGACGGGCCTGCAGCTCGCCCAGCGTGGGCGCCTTCTCGCTCACGCTTGAGCACGGCAAGCTCTTCGCCGCTCTTTTGAGGGTGGCCTCCACCTGTGCCACCTTCGCCTTCAGCTCTTCCTTGGCGGCCTCGGCGGGCTGCGGCAGCGTCGCCGCTTCTGAAGCGCCCGCCAAGCGACTCCTCACGCTGCAAGGTCCTCCTCGTGGCTGTCCAGGTTGACCTTTCGCTGCGCCAACTCGCTTTCTGCTGGCGAGCTTCTCGGCAGCCAGCCGCTGCTCCTCATCACCGCGGCCTTCAAGGATGAAGGCCGTGCGCTCTTCGTGAGCTGCGCCCCACGCTGCTCGCCACGTCGCGGAGCGCTTCTTTGTTGGCGCTCCGGAGCTCCTCGGCGCGTTTCTCTATGTCCGCTCCCGCCCTCGCGACAAGGGCTTCCCGGGTCTCCAACTTGGCCTGACGGGAGCGATAGAGGGACAACAGCTTCTTCAGCAGCTGCTCCTCCTCGGACTCGCCGCTGCTGCTGCTTGGCGCGTCCACCAGCGTCAACCCAGCGGACGCGAGTAGCTCGCCGTCGAAGGTCTCGCCCTCGACTGGCGCCCTGGAGCTCGGCTCCCAGGGGAGCTTAATGAAGACGCCGCGGCCTTGTGTAGGCACTGGCTGGGGCTCCTCGAGCTGGCGCCCTTGGCGGCAGCGAAGTCGGCCGTCGGTGTAGCGCTTGCCGCTCCTGCGGCCTCGTGGGCCCGTCGATACGACCGTCAAACCCCTCGCCCTGCCTCTGCGTCGGCAGCCTCGGTGGCCTCCTCGCCAACAGGCTCGTCGGCGACGGCCTCTTCTTCCACGACGATGACCTCTTCTTCCTTGACGGGCGGCCTCATCGGTGTTGCTGCGTCTCCTCCTCGCCGCGGCCTCGACCTCCATCGGGTCTCAAGGCTGACGAAGAAGGAGCAACAAGCGAGATATCCAAAAAGATAAACAAAAGAAAGCAAGCCCAAGGGGATTTTCGTAAGGGAGTTACTCAGAACGGGATCCGCAGCCATGGCCTCGACCACCGGAGGGTCAGCCGGGCGCCGCCCCTTGCCGAGGTAGCCTCCCTTGCCGGAGTGGCCTCCTTGCCGGGTGGCCTCCCTTGTCGGAGGGAGCTCCCTTACCGGGAGTCCTCCTCGGCAGCGTAGTGGCAGCGGGCAGGATCTCGAAGCGGCTCCGAGCCTCCCGATGAGACTGCTCTGCTCCTGCACAAGCACACGGTCGATGTCAACAAAGAAGGGCACCCCGCCGCCTAACAAAGAAGAAAACTGCACACTTACTGCAGGGGGCTGTCTTTGAGGGGCTGCTCTGGGAAGGGTTGCCGGGTCCGCAAAGCGGCCTCGGACGCGTCCCCGTCGCCACGGGAGAATCGCCCTCAACGACGACCGTCGGGATCTTGGCCTCTTCGCCGCTCTTCGGGCCAGCGTCACGAAAAAGGAAAGAGTCCAGAACGAAGCAAATCAGATTCAAGATGAAGCAATAAAAATTGAAGACATACAAGCACAATCTCGAAGCTTACTCTTCGCCTTCCTCCTCGAGCTGAGCACGGAGAAGTCAAACTCCGGCCCGCCTCCGGTGCGATGAGGCGGGGAGTGGGTTCTCTTGGCCGCTTAAGCGGAGGCGGCGGCGGCCGAGAAGATTCCGCCCAGCTTGTCGCTGCAGTTTAGCGCGCTCGCTGCAACCTCGCTTGCCGCGGTGGAGCGCTGCCGAGCGGCGCTGCAGTGGGTCGACTGTCGCCCGGCTCATCTCAGCCCTGCGGAGACGCCTCCTCGGCGGAGCCGGGGCTCGCTGGTGGCAAGTCGCTTGGCGGCGGGAAGAAGCGCCCTCGGCGGGTCCACTCGCCCCGGCGCCCGAGCTCGACAAGCTCGTCCTCGCCGGGCGACCTCCCTCGCTCGGCGCTTGCCGCTTTCGCCGCGTCCGCCTCCTCCACGGTGAACCGAAGACTCCGGCGGCAGCGGCTGCCGCCTCCTCCGCTCGGGTGGCGATCCACGCCATCTCCTGCTCGGTGGTGTCTTCGGTGAGCCCTTCGCTTGCCGGAGCGGATCGGCACCTCTTGCAAGTTGTCGAAGAATTGCTGCACGACCTCGTCGGGGGGCTCCTGCCATGTCGGGACGATCCCGTGGGAGTCGCACAGTGGCATCATGGCGCGGATACGGTCGAGCGCCGAGTTGTTGCACAGTGGGACGACCCCTCGCGGCAACCTGAACCACTCTGGGTGTTCGGGGTCGTTCTTGAACAGCTCGAGCAGCACTGAATCCAGCTCCATGACGGTGAAGTTCCAATTCAGGCCCGGGCGCAGCCTCATGATGTCCGCCACATTCTGGAACTCCCAAGCAGGCCTCCTCCTTCCTGCAAGGGATGGCGTCTGCGGCGAATGAAGTCTGTGCCAATCTGCCAATAGTTAATCCGGCAAGCCCGAGGCGCAGAATTGGTCACGGCTATCTTCAGCCTCGCATCCTCCGCGCCAAGTTACTCCAATCCTTGCTGCGCGCAATTGGGGTTTATGACGGCGGTGAAGGGGCTGTGGGTTCTCCTCTACGACCCAAAGCACCAGTTGGCTCTCCACTCCTCCCACTTGTTCCGAACTCCCCTCTAGGTAGGCCTCTTTCTTGCCGATCCTAGAGACCTGTGCTATCCTCCGGCAAGGGGCTCTCCTCTCTCGACGCTGGGACAAAGAAATGGCGGAAGAGTGCCACGTTCGGGTGGACCCGACAAAATTTTCGCACAAATGTGCTAAACGGCCATGGTCAAGATGGCGTTGGGGTGAAATCAAGGAGGTGGAGGCCAAGGTGTTCATTATGTCGCAAAAGAACTTCGGAATATGGCGGGCAAAGGCCGCAAAAGAAGAAAAAGGGCGAAGAAAGGGTACCTGCTAGCCAGATCAGCGGCGAAGGCGGGAGCACCCTCGCGCGCTGGATGCGCTGAGTCTCCGTCGACCAGAAAAGATAGTAGACGTCCCGCAGCTCCCGTGCACCGAGCTGCGAGGGGAAGACGGCTCGCTCCTTGCGCAGCGCCGCGAGCCGCTGCGCCTCGGCCGATTTAACGCCCTTCTCCTTATCGGCCTTCGGGGCCATTGCGAGGGGGGCGGAGGAAGTCGACGGCGGTGAGTGTGTTTGTGGCGAAAGGGGGCGGGGTGTTGCTCTCTTCGCACCGGAGAAGACGAGGGGAGCGGCGGTGGTTTCTTGACAAGACGGCAATGGCAGGAGTGGTCGGCCCGCCTCTCTTTCCTCCGCTTATAAAGGGGAGGAGGGGAGCGGACGTTCCTCTTATATTAATAAAGAACCCCCCACGACCGCACCCACGATCTCTCGCACGACGCCACGTCCGGTGCGTGCCGTTAGTGGGGATCGTGGTGGGTCCGGGGCGGGTTGCGGCGTGGTCGAGGCCGCGTGTCCGTGCACAGTTACGGGCCTGGCCCGACAAGCGCCGCACCAAGCCCGGGGCTCTGCCGGTGTACTAGAGTAGGGGTACCCTAGTATCCCGTGATTGCAGACGGACGGTTGCAAAGACTTCGCTGCAAGGTTTGCCTGGTCACCGCCAATCTTCCTCTGCGGCTCCCTTGGAGCCATTCAAGAACAAAGTATTAGATTGAGAAGACAAGGCCCCGACAAGAGGAGCTTGTCGGAAGGCCACCTGTGCACGCAGAAGACAAGGCCCCAAAGAAGAGGAGCTTGCCGGAAGGCTCGGGGCGCGACAAGTCTCCGGGCGCGACAAGGATTCGGCCGCGGCAAGGCGCTTGCCGCGGCATGCAACTCCTCTCCGTCTCCGCTCCAGCTCACCCAGCGATGTGTCGCCACGGGACCGATCCATGGGCGCGTGTCGAGCAGTCAGGCAGCCAGCGGAGAGCAGCGACGAAGCGGCGCTGACAGCTCGCCATCGTGGCGGCGGAGGCGCACTGACGGTCTCATTACACTTTGGGGCGACAACGACAGTGCATTTATTGCTCTTGTCCCTCATCACGAGTTAGGTATTTTTGCACTGTACCTTCGTTCAAGTAGGTGTACCAACTCCTGTTTTACATTCGCATTCTCGCCTATGTTGCCACCTGTCGGAGACCCCTTGAGCATATAAAAGGAGGCCCGAGTGCAACGTAGAGGGGGTTCCGGGAGGTTCGGTTCGCGTCTTGCGCGAGGCTCAGTTCATTCAACTGGCCATAGACTAGATACACTCACGCTAGGTTTTGTAGTGGGCATTGCTCCCTAGCAAGAACACAATAGATCAAACAGGCAGCAGTAGGAGTTTTATCTCTCCGGAGAGCTCCGAAGCTGGGTAAACCGCTCGCGTGCATCACCTCGATCCGCTCTTCGCGCGACCTCCGCCCCCCCCCTCCGAACCACAAAGGGACCCGCTCCGCCGGGCCCCATAGGTGTCCGTGGGTACGATCAGCCTCCCCGACAGCTAGGAACAGGTCCTTTCTCGAGAAAGAGTTTCTCTCGAAAGAATTGAGTGGGAGGAAGATAGAAATTGGTGAGGTTGTTGAACCTTTACTTCAAAGTAGCGCAACACAGAAAAATGTTTCTGTGGACCTCAATTGAAGAGAAAGCTAATGATGATGATCATGGAGCTTCAGATCAAGTTACTATCGAACCTCATAGGTCGACAAGGGTGTGTACAACTTCTGAGTGGTAACCCTGTCTTAAAGGTCATGTTGTTGGACAACGATGAACCTATGAGCTATGGAGAAGCGATGGTGGGCCCGGATTCCAACAAATGGCTGGAAGCCATGAAATCCGAGATAGGATCCATGTATGCGAACAAAGTATGGACTTTGGTGGACTTGCCCGATGATCGGCAAGCCATTGATAATAAATGGATCTTTAAGAATAAGACAGACGATGATGGTAATGTAACCATTTATGAAGCTCGACTTGTCTCAAAGAAGTTTCTGACAAGTTCAAGGAGTTGACTGTGATGAGACTTTCTCAATCATAGCGACGCTAAAGTCTGTTAGAATTAAGTTAGTAGTTGCTGCATTTTCATTTACGAAATTTGGCATATGGATGTCAAAACAAAGTTTCCTTGACGGTTTCCATGAGGAAAGGCTGTATGTGATACAACCAGAAGGTTTTTGTCGATCCTAAGCATGCTAAAAGGTATGCAAACTCCAGCGATCCTTCTATGGACTGGAGCAAGCATCTCGGAGTTGGAACATACTCTTTGATGAGGTGATCAAAGCATTTGGGTTTATACAAAGTTTGCAAGAAACTTGTATTTGCAAGAAAGTGAGTGGGAGCACTACAACATTTTGACAAGTATATGTGGATGACATATTGTTGATCAGAAATGATGTAGAATTCATGGAAAGCATAAAGGGTTGTTTGAATGGAGTTTTTCAAAGGAATACCTGTGTAAAACTACTTACATGTTGGGTATCAAGATCTATAGAGATAGATCAAGACGCCTGATAAGACTTTCACAAAGCACATACCTTGACATGATCTTGAAGGAGTTCAAGATGGATCAGTCAAAGAAGGAGTTCTTGCCTGAGTTGTAAGGTGTGAAGTTAAGAATTGAAGATCGAACACGGCAGAAGAAAGAGAAAGGACGAAAGTCGTCCCCTATGCCTTAGCCATAGGCTCTATACGATATGCCATGCTGTGTACCGCGATGTGCCTTGCCATGTGTCTGGCAAGGGGGTATAAGAGTGATCCAGGAGTGGATCATTGGACAGTGGTCAAAATTGTCCTTGGGAATAAGGAAATGTTTCTTGATTATGGAGGTGATGAAGAGTTCAGTGTAAAGGGTTACGTCGATGCAAGCTTTAACGCCTATCCGGATGACTCTGAGTAGCAAACCGGATATGTATAGTGGAGCAACCATTTTGAATAGCTCCATGTGGAACATAGTAGCAACATCTACAATATGAAATAGAGATTTGCGAAGAACACATGGATCTGAATGTTGCAGACCCGTTGACGAAAACCTCTCTCGTAATCATAACATGATCAAACCTCAGAACTCATTGAGTGTTAATCACATGGTGATGTGAACTAGATTATTGACTCTAGTAAACTCTTGGGTGTTAATCACATGGCGATGTGAACTAGATTATTGACTCTAGTAAACTCTTTGGGTGTTAGTCACTTGGCGATGTGAACTATGAGTGTTAATCACATGGCGATGTGAACTAGATTATTGACTCTAGTGCAAGTGGGAGACTGTTGGAAATATGCCCTAGAGGCAATAATAAAATGGTTATTGTTATATTTCCTTGTTCATGATAATTGTCTATTGTTCATCCTATAATTGTATTAACCGGAAACCATAATACATGTGTGAATACATAGATCATAATATGTCTGAAAGTGCTAGTTATCGACTAGAGGGGGGTGAATAGGCGATTTTTAGGAAAGTCTTCAAAACACGGATGTTTCAAAGACAAACAATAGAAATGACCTAATTGATATGCAGCGGAAGATAAACTACAACAAGCAAACCATAGTCAAGTATGCAATAACGTGAAAGTACAAGACTAATAGCAGCTTGGTAGTAGGATCAAGATGGAAGATAGTGAGAAGCCAATCAACAAAAGTAGTCAAGCAATGAAGTCAAACAGGTATGACAAATAGGCAATGACTTCACGAAGACAAACTCTAAGTAAGGAGAGGGAGAAGATAGAACCGATCACTTGTTGAAGACACAGATTTGTTGGACCAGTTCCAGCTTGTGACAACTGTGACATCCGTTAGGGAGACCGAGATTCAACTCAAGACCGCGTCTTCACCTTATTCCCTTGAGCTAAGGACACACAAATGTCGCCCAATCACTCTGGTAAGTCTTCAAGGTAGACTACCGAACCTTCACAGATCAAGCGTTCACCGCAATCCACAATGACTCTTGGATGCTCAGAACGCGACGCCTAACCGGCCGGAGGATTCACAGTCCTCAAGTGTAATAAGTCTTCGTGTCACGCAGCATGTAAAGACTTCAGTGATGCCTAACACTCTTTGGCTCGGGTGTTTGGGCTTTGTCCTCGCAAGGATTTCTCTCTCTCAAAGGCTTCGAGGTGGGTTGCTCTCAAACGACAAAAGCCATGCACTAACTCCGAGCAGCCACCAATTTATGGTGTAGGGGTGGGCTATTTATAGCCACTAGGCAACCCGACCTGATATATCCGAAATGACCCCGGTCACTAAGGAACCGACACGTGTTCCAACGGTCAGATTTCAAACACACACGGCAAATTTACTTGGGCTACAAGCAAAGCTGACTCATCCAGTTCTGGATAAGATTTGCTCTCATTGTCTTCGCTCGAAGACATAGGATTTGGGTTGAGCATCACTTGATCATTCCGACTTTGATCACTTGGACCCCACTTAATAAAGACGTTGGTTCCTATGACTCAACAAAGAAGAAAAGGAAACAACGAAATGACACCGTCTTCAAGGCTCCATAGTCTTCACTCAATGTCTTCTCATGTCATAGTCTTCAATGTGAATATCTTCACATGCCACCATTGTCGTCAATGTCTTCATACATTTTTAGGGGTCGTCTCCGGTAGGTAAACCAAATCAATGAGGGACACTACCTGTGTTATCCTGCAATTCTCATAAACACATTAGTCCCTCAACCACATTTGTCGTCAATACTCCAAAACCAACTAGGGGTGGCACTAGATGCACTTACAATCTCCCTTTTGGTGATTGATGACAAACTGGTTGAAGTTTTCAACGGGGATAAAGTATGTGAAATTGTAAAGGATAGGAAATTGTCTTCATAAGTGGCAAAGGTTCCCCCTGAAGATGTGCATATAAGTAGTTTGCTTTTGGAATGCAAATGCACATGGCAGGTTGTACTTATGGAGATCCTCTTCAACTTATGAAGATAATTCATCATGCATGAAATGATATAACTAAGAGAATGACATGCATAATGAAAAATGGACGTCTGCAGAATGATCTAAGTGCGGCAGTTATCATCACACATGCGGAATTTATCATAGCACCACAGTAAAGCAAATAAGTAGCAGACGACCATCGAGTTTAAGTGCTACAACTCAGAGAACCAAATGTATCAAAAGCGAGAGTTGTAAACACTAGGCAAACTATTATGCAACCGCCCTTATGAACCCGCTTGAATACTATCAAACTCATATGCATCACCCCCTTTTGTCAGTAAGGACCAAAAAGGTTTGAAGACATATAGCGTCTACTCGTCCTCTTCAGATGTAAATGATGCAGCAGGGTTGTGGTTGTTGTTGGGCGCAGATGAACTTGGTGCGAGGTCGGCGCGTAATGTAAGTAGGGGCGGTGAAGTAGCATCATCTTCATCATTGATCACTCCGCATTGACAGCTTGCGGAGGAAGAATAGTCGAGTCTTCAAGTGATGGAGTTCGTCAGAGGACTGCATTCCGTGGAGGAGTGGAGTCAAACTTGAAGCGTTCAAAGGAAGCCATCGCCTTGAAGATCTCGCTTCAAAGACCGAGAAGGGTCAAACTCTTCCATGATCGCCAACAGGTCTCGTGAGTGACAAAAGCATTCTTGGTGGCAAGGTTTCGAATGCGATTGACGTCCACCAAGAGGCTTTGAATTTGTCGCTTGAGCCAGAAGTGATGCGTATCTTGTTTCTGATGCAGTGCCACAAGAAGTTCTCGGTTATTTAGGACGCGAGAGCGCTTCCAATAGTGCTCTCAGTAGCTTCAGTTTGCACACGGTGAGGCAGACGAGTGTTCCCAGCCAGAGGATAAACACGAGATACTGCTTGGACGCCTTCCATGGGTTGAGAGAAGCTATGGTGATCTGCATTCTGAAGACAAAGTGGCGCTTTAAGGTGCTCGGTATATGGCTTGAACCGACATATCAACCTCTCGTAGAAAGATCGATGATTGCGAAAGGTATATCGATAGTTGATAGCAGAGTGCATCTTGATGAGGCGCATGACCCATGGAGCATAAAATTTCAGACCAAAAAGATCAGATCCAGACGCAAATTAATTGCCGGATGAAGAATTCTTGTGTATTGAAGCTGATGCCATTGAGGATGTAAAAGACCAATGTCTTCATGGCTCCTTCAAGTTTTACAGATGATGAATGCCCTTTGATAGGCCATAGAGTTCGCCTGATGATGTGATATATTGTACGAGGCAGATACTCAAGGTCATCAACAAAGAATTCTTGAGGGTATTCAGCGTCACGTGGCAGAGGCTTCATCATGCTCAACATCTGACTCATGTTGGGTTCTGGCTTATGAAAGATTCTCTCCAGTGCATCGCGGTTGAGTTGACAACCAGGTTCAAACAGCTCTCCGGGAGTGGGTAGGCCTGTGAGCTCAATGACGTCAAGACCTTTGGCTTCATGACGAACATTTCCTGTCATCCACTCGAGAACCCATGTCTTTGTATCTCTGTAGTAGCCACAGATGTGGAGGGTAGCATAGAATTGAAGCAAAAGTTCTTCATTCAAGTGTTCTTTGTCTGTTACGAAGCCGAGCAGACCTGCATCACGAAAGCAATCAAGTGCTTCTTCTAAGCACGGCAGTCCAAAGAATGGCTTCAAAGTGTCGAGGCACATATGAGGGAAAATGCGCCCTTGATCATACAGAACGCAGGAGTAATAGCTTCGTTGCTGATAGCTCTAGAAACGGTCAGATGATATCCTTGGCCTTGTGTACGGGTTCTTTGCTCTGTCAAAGAAAGTGTTGTGGGCTTTGAAGCCATTTGCATTGAAAGACCTCAGAGAGGTGGCGGTGCTCGAACCGTGCAGTCTTGGCTTTGGCTTCTGGACCTGAGGCCTATGCGCAATATGATAGTCGAACTGAGGACCAGAGGCATGAGGCGAAGGGACCAGAACATGCCATCTTACTGTGATTAGCTGACCATAGTTGTATGCTTGCTCAATTGTGTAGGGCCTTGGTGGCGGAATCGAGCAAGGGCAACAATCGAGGCTTCAGTCGCCAATGGATGCTTCAAGAGCGATTGCCTCATTGGCTTGTGCACATTTGGTGCAGCTCCACATTTGCTTCAGCCATGACTGTGTCATTGGCTTCATTGGTGTTGGAGGTGGCAGCCGCAATGTTTTCAACCTCCACTTGAGGAGCTGGAGGGTCGGGCACTGGCATGTTGATATCAGGAATAACTTCTTCAATAACAGGGGGAGTAGGGACACGTTCTTCTTCTTCTTGGGTGCCATCGGCTGATGCAGCCGGATTGTCTTCAAAGAGCTTTGGCTTCGCATACACTGGACATTCATGAGGGAGTGGCTTCAAAAACACTTGACGTGCAACAGGTTGGTGGTGCACTTCTCCTTCTGGAACGCTCGAGAGAGGGACTTGAGGCCTTTGTCCTTTGCGAAGCCTGCGTAATGATGGCGACGCCTTTGGAGATGGGGTTGGCTGGGCCTCAAAGTCTTCCTCTTCTTCTTCTTGTTGTTGTTGGGGAGTACTTGGGGAGTCTTGTTGCTGTGGGTGATCAACCCATGATGCATCCTGCGCAATTGGCGTCAGAGGACGACCAATGCTGATAAGTTTGCTGTTCGTGAGAACAGGCGATGATACCGGGTTTGGTTCGATCTGAGGAAGAACTTCATCATCTTCAACATTGTCATGGTGACCAATGTCTTCAGCAGCGATGGGATCAACTGCTGGAATGTCTTCAGCTTCATGAGCCTCTGTGGAAGCAGGCTCATGAACTATCATCCGTCGTTCTTGGATTTCAGATGCAGGGCGAATCACAGAAATAGGTTCAACAACCAAGGGCTCTGTGGGAGCAGCCCGATTCTTCTTGCTTTTGAGTTTCTTCTTGGAGGGAGCACCATCAGAGGCTTCAGGATTTTTTTCTTTTTTCGGCTTCAAATTTCAAGAGCCCTCGTCTTCTTCTGCTCGTGAAGCGGTTGACCTGACCTTTGGCTTCGAGCTACCATGCTGCTTGGGAAGACTATGCGGGGTTCTTCCTGCCTTGAAGGTGCAGCTTGGTCAGTTGAAGGCTTCTTTTTCTTTGCGGCCATTCTAGGGTCAATGCCAGGACGGCCAAGAGCCTTGCGCTTCTCATCTTCATTGTAGGCTAGTACACACTTGTCAGCCAGACTCTTCATGCACTCACGAGAGCCTCTAGCTTCTTCGCGCTTCTTGAGAAAGGCTTCTTTGAGGTCGTGCAGCATGACCTTGAAGTTTTTGACATCTTGCACGCTGAGTGCAGCCATATGCTTCTTGAACTGAGCTTTTTCATAGTCGATTTTGTTCTTCAGTTCAACGATGTCTTTGAGCAAGAGCTAGCTCAAGCAATGGCTCCATTGAAGGAGACGCCGAGGCCAATAGGAAGTTGCAGATCTTCAAAGCTGATGTTTGGGGTGTCAAACCACTCATCAATGAAGTGATGGATGATTGCCACATCAAAGAGAGGCAAATTGTTGAAAATTTCTGCTTCTTCCTTGCTCTTGATTAGTTGCTCAAGTGCATCATCTGCAAGATCTTCATCATCGGACAGATCAATGTGCTCTTCGCGCAAAATGGCAGCAGGAGTCGCTAAGGTCGTGATTCTTGACAATTTTCTTTTTCTTCTCCGGCCCTCTTGGAGATACGTGATTGATCTTCGCATCGCAAGACCGGCTTCGTGGAGGTGCAAGCTAGAGGCTTCACACGTGAAGCTTTTGGAGGAGCAGCTAACTTTGAAGCCTTAGCCTTCTTTGGCTTCAACGACTTTGGGGGAGGAGCTGGGGCTTCATCCGTGTCAGAATCATCATCTAAATGATCCACTTGGGCACCTTGGACCGCTATGTGAGTGGTGAGGCCATCAAGGTTGTAGAAGGGACCGATGACATTAGGTTCAGCATCACGTGAGCCGTCAGCACGGGGAGCAAAGAGACCAGGGTTGAAGTCTAATCCCAATGACTTCTTGTTTTCCTTAGCTGAAGCCTTTGTGTGCTGGAAGTTGCGCTTGAAGAGATTATCGTCACGACACCAGAGCGATGACGTTGGGTCGGCATTCTCAGGCTGAGGTCCACGGACCATACAAGGATAGAAACCATGTGCAATAGCTTCAGCCCTGTTCTTGGGTGGAAGGCCTCGAAAGAGAATATCACCCCAAGGGCTTTTGATAGCATTCTTCTCGGTGTATTCTTGGGTCACGAAGTTGTACTTGAATTCATTGTTCAGCCCAATATCGATTTAATCCATTGGATTCGCGTCTTGCGCTGATTGTAATTTCTCTTTGGGATCTGCCTTGTAAAGCTCTACGAGGTCATCAGGCAGATCTTTTGAGGTTCCCCACGATGCTGTCTCGCCGCCTTCCTAATCGATTTATCTCGCAGCCATGAATTTCAAACTGAATGGCTTCAATACTTTCAAAGGCTTCAAAGGCTTGCGTTTGCTGGACAAACAGGAACTGGCTTCGGGAGAGTTAATTTGATGTTGTAAGAATTCTGCAAATGAATGCAGACTATGAGAACCAAGGGATTCTCCCACTGACATGTACCTGTGATAGCATTAGAGTTGCGAGGGAAGGGGAAGAGGTCATATGCATTCTCAGAACATTTTGAAGATAAATCAGTTTGAAGACATTGACCTCATGATGCGAAGACATTCACTTATACGCTGAGAGTTGGTTCCAAATTTGTACGAATCCGTGAATAAGTACAAGTGAGGAATCTAACTAGTTGTGAAGCTTAAGTGAATATACTAAGCAGTACGAGATGCATGCAATAGATCTAACATTGTATAGGCAGAAACCAATTTTGGTAAGAAGGATGATTCTTTGAGGATAAAAAAGATGGTAAAAATAGAGTTATATTTACCACTCGAAGAACTGCTAGACGGGAAGAAAAGGAGACCGAGCAGTTCAATCCACCGTGCCCTAACTTGGCGACGGAGGACACCTATGGCGGCGGCGGAGAGGACGACGTTCATGGCGTGAGGACGGTGTCGGAGAAGTCGCAGCTAAGCGCTTCGCCGGGCGTCGTCGAGAGCTAGTGGTGGCGCTTAGGGTTTTGACGAGGTGGAGAGGTGGAAGAAGGTTTTCTTTACCGCAGGGACATGTATTTATAAGGAGGTGCGGCAAAGTGCAATTACGCAGGTGCCCCTGGCGGTTCACATCTGAGGGGCACGTGGCAAGCATGCAACATACTCTGAGTTGTCCCACGTTCCCACGCCCGCTAGGTTTGTCGGATGGACGTTCCGGCTTCTCCGGATTTCAACAATAAGGATGAATCATTTAAAACAGACTTAAAGTTTGTCTCTGTGTCTTCTACTGACAAGGACGCAGAGAATACATTTGATAGTTTCAATAGAATGCATATGATTTGGACAGATAGAGTTTGAGATAGAAAGCATAGAGAGATTAGGGTCCGATCACATTCACTTAGTTCAAAAGATTCAACTAGGAAGACATAGTATATCAAAAAGTAACCAAATCAACATAGTGAAGAAAATCATGAAGATAGGTTGAAGTTGAAGACAAATCAAATGCGAAGATATTGCAGAAATAACGCCATGAGTGAAACACTTCAAACAGAGAAATTTGGTGGTGGCGTTACTCAATCAGATAGGAAGTATTAGACCTGCACATCGGCGCACAATTATCGTGGCGCTCCGAAGTCAAATTCCACGTTAATGTATTCACATTCAGAATGTAAGTCTTAATTGATTGAAGATATACTTTACTTCGTGTGTTGCACATCTAAGTCATCAACATGCATAAGTGTTAGGATGTGTGCTTGATCACAGGACATTTGAGGATTCCAAGATATTTAGCTCACACCGTAACTTGCAAAACCTTTTCTCATCCAAGGGCTTTGTGAAGATATCTCGCCAATTGCTCTTCAAAGGTTGACGTGAATGATGTCAATATCTTTCTTCATGACATGATCCCTGAGAAAATGATGACGAATTTCAATGTGCTTTGTCTTCGAGTGCTGGACTGGATTGTTGGCAATCTTGATGGCGCTTTCGTTGTCGCAGAAGAGAGGTACTTGTTTCAGATTGATGCCATAGTCCTTGAGAGTTTGCTTCATCCATAGAAGCCGAGCACAAGAAGATCCAAAGAGCAATGTATTCAGATTCAGCAGCTTGAGAGTGATACAGTTACGCTTCTTTGAAGACCAATGCACAAGTGATCGCCCCGTAAAGTGACATGTGCCTGATGTAGACTTGCGATCCACCTTGTCACCAAAGCATAATCAGATCCAAAATCCAACCAAATCAAATTTTGAGCCCTTTGGATACCATAATCCGAGTGTTGGGGTGTGAGCCAAATATCGAAGAATTCGCTTCACGCCTAAGTGATGCGATTCCTTTGGTGCCGCTTGGAATCGAGCACACATGCAAACACTAAGCATAATATCTGGCCTAGATGCACATAGGTAAAGTAAGGAACCAATCATGGAGCGGTATACCTTTTGATCGAACTCTTTACCATTGTCGTCGGGACCCGGATGGTGTTTGGGCGGCATTGGCGTCGTGTATCCTTTGCAATCTTGCATTCCAAACTTCTTCGCATAATCTTGGAGGTATTTTTCGAGATATAAAGATGCCATTCCCTTTGTCGATTTAATTTGAAGACCAAGGAAGAACTTGAGCTCTCCCATCATGGACATCCGATATTGTTCTTGCATCATGTATCCAAATTCATCACTATACTTCTGGTTGGTGCAGCCAAAGATAATGTCATCCACATATATTTGGCATACAAACAGTTCACCATCATATGTCTTCGTGAAGAGTGTGGGATCAAGGGATCCAAGTTTGAAACCTTTGCTCTTCAGGAAGTCTTTGATCGTATCATACGAGGCGCGAGGAGCTTGTTTGAGGCCATATGATTTTATTTAGCTTGTACACCATATCAGGATGTTTTGGATCTTCAAAGCCAGGTGGTTGAGCAACGTATACTTCTTCTTCAATCTTGCCATTGAGAAATGCACTCTTCACATCCATTTGATATAGCAAGATGATGTGGTGGTTAGCATAGGCTAGTAGTATGCGAATAGCTTCTAGCCTAGCTACAGGAGCAAATGTTTCATCGAAGTCAATTCCTTCAACTTGAGTATATCCTTGAGCCACAAGACGTGCTTTGTTTCATTTACTTGACCATGCTCATCTTGCTTGTTTCGATATATCCATTTGGTGCCAATAATGTTATGCTTGCGAGGGTCGTGGACGCTTGACAAGTTCCCAAACATTGTTCAGCTTGAACTGTTGAAATTCCTCTTGCATAGCTTGTATCCATTCTCGTTCCATAAAGGCTTCAAGAACTTTCTTGGGTTACGATATTGACACAAAAGAAAAGTGCCCACAGAAATTTGCTAGCTGTGTTGCTCTTGAGCGAGTAAGCGGACCAGTGCATTGATGCTATCGATTATCTTCTCAATCTGTACTTCATTTGCAACTCGAGGATGAATCGGACGAAGACTTTGCTCTTGTTGATCATTGTCATCATTGGGAGGATTGTCTTCTGATCGAGCATTGTCTTCAAAGTTGGTTAGGTGCGAAATGATAAGTTCTTCTTCAGTCAGGCTTGAAGTCATTATTTCACCAGTTCCCATAAGCTTTATAGATTCTCTGGGCGGATCTTCGTATAGTGTACTTGGTATTTGCTCTCTTTGTTTACAATTGGTTTCATCAAATAGCACGTCCACAGTTTCTACTATTTTGTAGAGATAGAGGTAGAAGACTCTGTAGGAGTGCTAGTCCTTTCCAGAATCGAGCATGAAGCCTTCGTGAGCCTTGGGTTCAAATTTTGACTTGTGATGGGGATCCTTGATCCAAAGCACTTAGCCCCAAATACTCAAGTAGTCGACATTTGGCTTCTTGCCAAGAAGGAGCTCATAGGATGTTTTGTTCATAAGCTTATGGATGTAAACACGGTTGATGACATGACATGCTGTATCAATAGCTTCAAGCCAGAACTTTCTTGGTGTCTTGTACTCGTCGAGCATTGTTCGAGCCATCTCAATGAGGGTTCTGTTCTTGCGCTCCACGATGCCATTTTGCTGAGGTGTGTATGGAGCAGAGAACTCATAAGTGATTCCCATGGTATCCAGATAAAGATCAAGTCCGCTGTTCTTGAATTCATTAGGCGTTGTCACTTCGATATGCTTGATCTTGACGCCATAATTGTTCATTGCTCGATTGACGAAGCGTGCCCAAGACATCTTGCACTTCAGTCTTGTAGAGAATTATGTGCACCCATGTGTATCTTGAGTAGTCATCAACAATGACAAAGCCATAGAGACAAGCAGTTGTTATGAGGGTAGAGTAGTGAGTAGGGCCAAACAAATCCATGTGTAACAGCTCGAAGGGTTGAGATGTCGGCATGATTGTCTTCAAGGGGTGCTTTGCCCTAGTCATCTTTCCAGCTTCGCAGGCACCACACGAATGATCCTTCTTGAACTTGACACCTTTGATGCCTATGACATGCTTCTTCTTGGCGAGTGTGTAAGTTCCTCATGCCAAGATGCCCCAGCCTCCGATGCCAGAGCCAAGATTCAAGCTTTTGCAAGAAGACATACGGCAAGTTGTGGACCTGCTGAGAAATCTACCATGTATAGATCATCTTTCCTATACCCTTCAAAGACTAGAGACTTGCCAGATTCCATTAGTACAAGGCAACGATATTTTCTGAATATCACAATCATGTTCAAGTCACAAAGCATTGAGATAGACATCAAGTTGAAACCAAGGGATTCAACAAGCATCACTTTATCCATGTGTTGATCCTTTGAGATTGCAACTCTACCTAGACCCAATACCTTGCTTTTTACCAATAGGTCAAGAATGTGATGTGACTCTTGTCCGATGGACGTAAGGTTGAGTCCATGAGAAGACTTCGATCACCAAATATATGATTAGTGCATCCGCTGTCCATAATCCATTCTGAAGCATGATGTGTCATACCCTACAGTACAGCTAGGGGGATAGGCTTCACCAAGAGTATTGTGAAGCATAAACATTTGACGGACAAGAGGATTATTGAAGCTCAGATCAAGATTAAGACAGATAGGATAAATGGCAAACGATTCAGGAACAAAATACATGGTGAGACCATTTGGGCATTTGATCTTGCGTCCTACAAGATGTTTTAGGTCCCCAGCAATAGCATCAAACGCCTTTGATTTTCGGCTAGAGACCCTTTCCTGCAAAAGAGAGTTAATTCTTCTTAACCACCCACATCTTCAGGGGTGGCTTAGAGGCAATGAGTCTAAGTGCAGCATCTGAGAACTTCGGCTTTGGAGCCCTAGCAAATAGCCTTGCAGGAGATGAATGATACTCATATGAATAAGCGTAAAAGTTCTTAGTTCTATGAACATAGCGGTTTGAAGACACACGCTCCTATTCATAAATTTGAGTACGGTTTCCCCGCAAAACATTGGCGTTAGGGTGACTCATGTGAGTCATGTTTCTGTATGAAGCCATTGGACCATATGACGCCTTAGGTCTGGGGTTTGTCTTCATCCCAGGTGGTATCATGATGACATTCACTGGAAGATTCTCAAGACAGCTTTTGGGAACCCAGATCTTCTTCATAGGTGGTCCATTCCTGCAGTTAGTACCAATATACCTGGCAAACACTTCACCATTCTGATTCTTGAACAGCTTATAGTTTGCATCAAAGGATTCATCAATGATAATAGGGTTAGCACAGGTAAAGCCAGATAAGGTGGATGGATCCACTGAAGGTCCCTTTGCAAAGAACCCATGTGGTTTTGGGATATTGCTCAAAGCTTCCGGAGGGAACCATCAACATTCATTTTCCTCTCGAACCCAACACCCTCTTTCCTAGGGTTTCGGTTCAGACCGCTTTTGAGGACATCACAAAGTGTCCGATGTCCTTTCGCACTTTTATACATCCCTGTTTCAAGCAATGTCTTCAACCTAGTATTTTCATCAAAGAATAGCGATTGCTATCCTCCGCAGAGGGGTTAGTTACCACATTAGTAGTTGAAGACAATGCAACAAGAGCGTGAAGTTGAACATTCAAGCAGCAGAGGTAGCGATATCACGCTCAAGACATTTTAGACATGGTGGTTCAAATCCATCCCGAGCGGAACCGATCTGTTGAGCAGGCGACTCATTCTCTTTTGAAGATCTTCATGAGCCGCTCTCAATTTCTCAAGCTCTTGCTTCCTTTGAAGATAATCATAGGAGAGCTTTTCATGAGTAGTTGAGAGCGTTTCATGACGACTTTCAAGTTCTTGGTACTTAGCATGAAGATTTTTAGTGTCTTCAACTAAGGACTGTGAACGTGTCATTTCCGCCATTCAACGAGGTCATCGCCTTTGTCTAACAGTTTTTGAGTATGTTCCATAGCTCTTTGTTGTTCGGTTGCAATTTTAGCAAGTGTTTTGTAGCTGGGTTTGGATTCACAATCGAGTCATCTTCACTTGACGTTTGAAAGTAAGCATCACGTGATTTTACCTTGGCACCACGTGCCATGAAGCAAGAGGGCGGGAGTAGGGTCGTCCTTGTCATCAGCTTCAGCGTTGGTGTGGAAGTCATTGTCTTCAGTGTTGAAGATGGACTTGGCAACATAGGCTGTGGCTAAAGCCAGACTTGCAACGCCAGGGTCGGATTCCACTTCAGACTCCACCTCCGCCTCCTCAGAAGCAGACTCCTCCTCTGAATCCATTTCCTTGCCAACAAAAGCACGAGCCTTGCCAGATGAGCTCTTCTTATGAGATGAAGACTTTGATGAGGACTTGGAAGAAGACTTTGAAGATTTCTTCTTCTTCTTGTCATCGTAATCATATTCCTTGCTCTTCTTCTTCTTCTTCTCATTGTCCCACTGTGGACACTCAGAGATATAGTGTCCAGTTTTCTTGCACTTGTGACATGTTCTCTTCTTGTAGTCATGAGTGGAAGCTTCATCATTTCTTGAGCTGGATCGTGAAGGCTTTCTGAAGCCTTTCTTCCTAGTGAAATTGTCTTCAGGATCATCAGAACCGCAGTCAGATTCTTCTTCAGATGAGGAAACAACTTTTGCCTTCAAAGCGCGAGTTCGGCCATAGTTGGGACCATAGATATCTCTTTTCTCGTAAAGTCGGAACTCATGTGTGTTGAGCCTCTCAAGTATATCGATGGTCGAGTGTCTTGAAGTCGTGGCATTCTTTTATCATGAGGGCAAGGGTGTCAAAAGAGCTGTCAAGTGATCTCAGAGTGTCTTGACGATTTCAAGCTTGGTGATCTCGGTGGTCGAGAGCATGAAGCTCATTTGTGATGTCGATGAGGCGATCAAACGTGAGCTGGACATTTTCATTGTCGCTTCTCTTGAAGCGGTTGAAGAGGTTGTGAAGAACACCGATCCTTTGATCTCTCCGGGTTGAGACGCTTTCGTTGACCTTGGATAGCCAGTCCTGCACTAGCTTCGACGCTTCCAGAGCACTCACATGGCCATACTGTCCTTTGGTTAGATGACCACATATGATGTTCTTTGCAAGAGAGTCCAGCTTGAATGAACTTCTTGACATCAGCGGGGTGACACCTTCACCAGCTTTTGGGAACGCCGTTCTTGACGACATACCGTAGGTCGACATCAATGGCTTCAAGATGCATGCACATCTTATCTTCCAAGAGGGATAGTCAGTTCCATCGAACACGGGCAAGCAGCGGAGACTTTGATTATCCCTGCAATCGACATAGCTAAAACTCCGTGGTTAAACCAAATCACACGTAACAAGGGAGTACTGGCTCGATACCAATTGAAAGTGCTAGTTATCGACTAGAGGGGGTGAATAGGCGATTTTTAGGAAAGTCTTCAAAACACGGATGTTTCAAAGACAAACAATAGAAATGACCTAATTGATATGCAGCGGAAGATAAACTACAACAAGCAAAACATAGTCAAGTATGCAATAACGTGAAAGTACAAGACTAATAGCAGCTTGGTAGTAGGATCAAGATGGAAGACAGTGAGAAGCCAATCAACAAAAGTAGTCAAGCAATGAAGTCAAACAGGTATGACAAATAGGCAATGACTTCACGAAGACAAACTCTAAGTAAGGAGAGGGAGAAGATAGAACCAGTCACTTGTTGAAGACGCAGGATTTGTTGGACCAGTTCCAGCTTTGTGACAACTGTACATCCTGGTTAGGGAGACCGAGATTCAACTCGAAGACCGCGTCTTCACCTTATTCCCTTGAGCTAAGGGACACACAGTCCTCGCCCAATCACTCTGGTAAGTCTTCAAGGTAGACTTCGAACCTTCACAGATCAAGCGTTCACCGGCAATCCACAATGACTCTTGGATGCTCGAACGCGACGCCTAACCGGCCGGAGGATTCCACAGTCCTCAAGTGTAATAAGTCTTCAGGTCACGCAGACAGAAAGACTTCAGTGATGCCTAACACTCTTTGGCTCTGGGTGTTTGGGCTTTGTCCTCTCAAGGATTTCTCCCTCTCAAAGGCTTCGAGGTGGGTTTCTCTCAAACGACAAAAGCCGTGCACTAACTCTGAGCAGCCACCAATTTATGGTGTAGGGGGTGGGCTATTTATAGCCACTAGGCAACCCGACCTGATATATCTGAAATGACCCTGGGTCACTAAGGAACTGACACGTGTTCCAACGGTCAGATTTCAAACACACACGGCAACTTTACTTGGGCTACAAGCAAAGCTGACTCATCCAGCTCTGGATAAGATTTGCTCTCATTGTCTTCGCTCAAGACATAGGATTTGGGTTGAGCATCACTTCACCATTCTCGACTTTGATCACTTAGACCCCACTTAACAAAGACGTTGGTTCCTATGACTCAACAAAGAAGAAAAGTAAACAACGAAACGACACGCCTTCAAGGCTCCATAGTCTTCACTCAATGTCTTCTCATGTCATAGTCTTCAATGTGAATATCTTCACATGCCACCATTGTCGTCAATGTCTTCATACATTTTTAGGGGTCGTCTCCGGTAGGTAAACCAAATCAATGAGGGACACTACCTGTGTTATCCTGCAATTCTCACAAACACATTAGTACCTCAACCACATTTGTCGTCAATACTCCAAAACCAACTAGGGGTGGCACTAGATGCACTTACAATGTCCCTAGTAAGCCTCTAGTTGACTAGCTCGTTGATCAATAGATGGTCATGGTTTCCTGACCATGGACATTGGATGTCGTTGATAACGGGATCACATCATTAGGAGAATGATGTGATGGACAAGACCCAATCCTAAGCATAGCACAAGATCATGTAGTTCGTTTGCTAGAGCTTTTCTAATGTCAAGTATCGTTTCCTTAGACCATGAGATTGTGCAACTCCCGGATACCGTAGGAGTGCTTTGGGTGCATCAAACGTCACAACGTAACTGGGTGACTATAAAGGTGCACTACAGGTATCTCTGAAAGTGTCTGTTGGGTTGGCACGAATCGAGACTAGGATTTGTCACTCCGTATGACGGAGAGGTATCTCTGGGCCCACTCGGTAATGCATCATCACAATGAGCTCAATGTGAGTAAGGAGTTAGCCACGGGATCATGCGTTACGGAACAAGTAAAGAGACTTGTCGGTAACGAGATTGAACGAGGTATGGGGATACCGACGATCGAATCTCGGGCAAGTAACATACTGATAGACAAAGGGAATTGAATACGGGATTGATTGAATCCCCGACATCGTGGTTCATCCGATGAGATCATCGTGGAACATGTGGGATCCAACATGGGTATCCTGATCCCGCTGTTGGTTATTGGCCGGAGAACGTCTCGGTCATGTCTGCATGGTTCCCGAACCCGTAGGGTCTACACACTTAAGGTTCGGTGACGCTACAGTTGTTATGGGAAATAGTATGTGGTCACCGAAGGTTGTTCGGAGTCCCGGATGAGATCCCGGACATGACGAGCAACTCCGGAATGGTGTGGAGGTGAAGATCGATATATTGGACGAAAGGTATTGGAGTCCGGAATTGTTCCGGTGGTACCGGGTGATGACCAGCATGCCCGAAAGGGGTTTCGGAGGCCCCGGCAAGCGTTGGGGGCCTTATGGGCCAAGGGGAGGGGGCACATCAGCCCACTAAGGGGCTGTGCGCCCCTCCCACCCCATCTCACGTAACGTGGAGAGGTGGGGGCGCCTCCCCTAGGGCAGCCACCCCTCCCGGCTTGGGGGGCAAGTTTCCTAGGGGTGGGGGCGCCCAAACCCATCTAGGGTTTCCCCTGTGGCCGCCGCCCCTCCCCTAGGGAACACTAGGGCGCCTCCTCCATCCCCCTTCCTCCTATATATAGTGAGGGAGAGAGAGGGCAGCCGCATCCCTTCCCCTGGCGCAGCCCTCTCCTCCTCCAACACCTCCTCCTCCTCCATAGTGCTTGGCGAAGCCCTGTCGAAGAACCATGAGCTCCACCACCACCACGCCGTCGTGCTGCCGGATCTTTCCCTCAACTTCTCCTCTCCCCTTGCTGGATCAAGAAGGAGGAGATGTCCCCGGGCTGCACGTGTGTTGAATGCGGAGGCACCGTCCGTTCGGCGATAGATCGGATCTTCCACGATTTGAATCGCCGCGAGTACGACTCCATCAACCACCTTCTTGTAACGCTTCCGCTTAGCGATCTTCAAGGGTATGAAGATTCACTCCCTCTCTCTCGTTGCTAGCATCTCCTAGATTGATCTTGGTAACACGTAGGAAAATTTTGAATTATTACTACGTTCCCAAACAGGTTGTGCCCTCCCAGCCCCACCTCCGGTGCCCATCTTCTGGTATGTAGGTCATTTTTACCTAGGAAAAAAATCAGGAGGGGACTTTAGGGACGAAGCGCCACCGTCTGAAGGCGGAACTTGGGAAGGAGCACTTTTGCCCTCCGCGGAGCAACTCCACCAGGGGAACTTCCCTCTCGGAGGGGGAAATCATCGTCATCGTCATCGCCAACAACTCTCCCATCTTTGGGAGGGAAATCTACATCAACATGTTCAACATCACCTTCTCCTCTCAAACCCTAATTCATCTCTTGTGTTCAATCTTTGTACCAGAACCTTAGATTGGTGCTTGTGGGTGGCTAGCAGTGTTGATTACTTCTTGTAGTTGATTACTATATGGTTTATTTGGTGGAAGATTATATGCTTAGATCCATTATGCTATTTAATACCCCTATGATCTTGAGCATGATTATTATTTGTGAGTAGTTACTTTTGTTCTTGAGGTCACGGGAGAAGTCATGTTGCAAGTAATCATGTGAACTTGATATGTGTTTGCTATTTTGATGATATGTATGTTGTTATTCCCTTAGTTGTGTCATTTGAACGTCGACTACATGGCACTTCACCTTAGTAGGGTCTAAGGGAATGCATTGTGGAGTAGTTATTAGATGGTGGGTTGCTAGAATGACAGAAGCTTAAACCCTAGTTTATGCTCTACTTCGTAAGGGACCGATTTGGATCCAAAAGTTTAATGCTATGATTAGATTTTATCTTTATACTTTTCTCGTAGTTGCGGATGCTTGCGAGGGGGTTAATCATAAGTAGGAGGTTTTGTTCAAATAAGAACAGCACCAAAGTACCAGTTGCAATGCCCCGGATTCGATGCGCCAGGTGTCTGCCAGTTATTCGCCGTCATTGCCATGTCATTTTCTTGCGTGTTGCACTTTGCCATGTCATCATCTGCATTTTATATCATGTCATCATGTGCATTTCATTTTGCATACGCGTTCGTCTCATGCATCCGAGCATTTTCCCCGTTGTCCATTTTGCAATCCGGCACTCCTATGTCCCCCGGCGCCCCCTTTTACCTCTTTTTCGTAAAGGGTATTATACGGTCTCGGAATGGACCGAGGTTTGTCAAGCGGCCTTGGTATACCACCGGTAGACCGTCTGTCAAGTTTCGTGCCATTTGGAGGTCGTTTGATACTCCAACGGTTAACCGGGTAACCGCAAAAGCCTCTTTTGTTGCAGCCCAACACCCCCTCCAAAGTGGCCCAAAACCCATCTAACTCCCTCCATGCTTTCGATTGCTCGATCACGATCGTGTGGGCGAAAACCGTACCTCATTTGGAGTCTCCTTGCTCCCTATGCCTATATAAACACCTCCCCCTCCAAAAATCGCAGTCCAATCCCTCCCCGAAACCCTAAAATCTCCCTCGCCGCCTCACGGACATGTCCGGCGCCACGACGTCTGCGCCGCCGCCCAGCGCCAATGGCAGCCGCCACGTGGCCTCCGCCGCCGTCCACTGCTTGGGCCTTCGAGCCACATCGCCCGCCCGGGTCCCAGCCGGGCAGCGCCTCGCCCGCCGCCGCCCAGCGCCTCGCCCGCCTCGCCCGGCGTCCTTCGCCGCCCGGCGCCCATTCCGGCCGCCGCCATGTCGCCAGCGCCTCCTCTCCGGCGGCCGCCGCTTCCATGCCGCCCTTCGCCATCGTCGCCGCCGCACCTCCTCCTCGCTGCGCGCCCGAGCCCGGCTCCGGCTGGCCTCCGTCCACCTCGCCGGCGCCCGCGCTGCGTCCGCCCGCCGCGGGAGCTGCCGCCTCCGCCGGCCGGCCTCGAGCTCCCGGTGCCTCCGTCGCCTCCCTGTGGCCTCCTTCGCCGGGATCCGGCCGGATCCGGCGAGATCCGGCCCGGACCCGCCCGTCTCCGGCCAGCCCCCTCCACTCCGGCGAGATCCCAGCCATCCTCGTTCTCCGTGCAATGGTTGACTTCCCCCACCCCTCCGTTTTCCACCAAGTCCCCGATTCTGCAGTAATTTTCATGCATTTTCATCGCATCATAACTCTGCATCCGTAGCTCCTATTTGGGCGTGTAATATTTCAAATTGTTCGCCTCGACGAGTACATCATTTCATCTCATCGCATCATTTTAATTTGAGCTCATCTTGATGCCTGAATCTTCGTTGCAAGAGTGCTATGTGATGTTAGTTTCTGATTCTTATCAGAACATGCACTTTTGTCATTTTTGCCATGATTGATGTGTGCACCCTATGAACTTGATTCCTACATGTGTTTTGTAATATGCCATGCCATCTTTCCAGGGGTGCTTGCCATGTATTTTTTGTGAGTTTTGTAGTGAGTGCATCAAGCTTGTTAAGTAGGGTACTTGCTGTTGCTGTTTTCCTGGCAGATTCTGTTATATTTTGTTGCCATGTTAACTTGATGCTACCGAGAGATCCATGCATATTTTGAGATACTTTAGTAAGGATGTTTTTAACATATGGTTATTATCTATCCATCCCTGCCCTTTTTTGCAATTATGGAGTGCCATAGCTTGAGTAAATCGAGCTCTACTTTTGCTATAAAATGTTTCCTGGCAGATTGTTTACCTGTTGTTCAATTTTGCCAAAGGTTGTTGTAGTTGATCCGTGTATGCTATGATGTTGTTCTTGCCATGTATAGCTTCTATGCCATGTCTTCTTACTGTTAGTTACATTTCCATGCCATGTATTACTCTGTGGTGAGTGGTTCAAGCTCACCAACATGCCTACTTATTGTTGTTCCTGCCATGTATAAATCTGTAATATAACTTGCCATGTTTACATGGGTGCCATCATATCTTCTTATCCTTCTTGGCTCATGGTCAGTAAGGGACTTTTCTTCTATGCATTTAGTAGTATCATTCCATGCCTTTGTTTTCCATGTTAAGTGCCTGTAGCATGTTGTTTGATAGCTCTAAACATTGCAACCTGATGTTATTTCTGCTAAAGTCTGAAACTGTTATTATTTGCAATCTTGCCATGTCATTTTGAGCATGTTCTTTTGATTTTTGGAGATAGCTCAGTGTTCATGTTTTGTCATGCTTTACCTGTACATCATTCCCATGCCTTTTGTTATTATGTTGAGATTCCGTAGCATGTTGTTTGGATGCTTGTAATATGCCTAGTTGCTGTTTTGGACAGCTTCTCCTTTAAACTTGTATAGGGTGTATGTGTTGAACCGTTGCTCCGTTTTGAGTGTGCTCTATATGAAACTTGCTTGATTTTGCATGTAGTTTCATGTTATCATGTTGCATCCTTGTTTTGAGGTGTTTGCTTGATGTTTGTATGCATTTTGCATCAATGACATGCTTAACTTGTTTTGCTCATATCTTCTAGGCCGTAGCTCCGAATCTAATGAACTTTATTTATAACTTGACTAGAATTTCGTGTAGATCATCGTGGTGCATCTTAACTTGCTGTTTAACAACTTGAACATAAGTTTTATTCAGATCTGGACCAATTTCGAAATATGCATATGAGGACTTACCGGAATTGTCCTATGTTGTTCCCGGCCTCATTTAAACTTGTCTTGTTGTGTTGCTCTTGTATGCATCATCCCTTGCCATGAGTAGCTTCATCTAGCCTTGTCATGCATCATGCTTGTTGTGTATCATGTCTTGTTCATGTGTGGTGTGTTTACCATGTTGTGTCCTTCTTCTCGATAGTTCCTGCTTGCTATGATCGTGAGGATTCGCCGCTTCACGCTTGGTTCGTCTTCGTGGATTCATCCGTCCGCCTTCTTCATGGACTCGTTCTTCTTCCTTATGGATTTCAGGCAAGATGATCATTACCTTGGATCTCATTACTATCATTGCTATGCTAGTTGCTTCGTTCTATCGCTATGCTGCGCTACCTATTACCTGTTTATCAAGCCATCCCAAATTGTCATGAACATCTAACCTTTGACACCCTTCCTAGCAAACCGTTGTTTGGCTATGTTACCGCTTTGCTCAGCCCCTCTTATAGCGTTGTTAGTTGCAGGTGAAGATGAAGTTTGTTCCTTGTTGGAACATGGAGATGTTGTTCCTTCTTTGGAACATGTTTACTTGTTGGGATATCACAATATATCTTATATTATTAATGCATCTATATATTTGGTAAAGGGTGGAAGGCTCGGCCTTATGCCCGTGTTTTGTTCCACTCTTGCCGCCCTAGTTTCCGCCATATCGGTATTATGTTCCCGGATTTTGCGTCCCTAACGCGGTCGGGTGATTTATGGGACCCCCTTGACAGTTCGCTTTGAATAAGACTCCTCCAGCAAGGCCCAACATTGGTTTTACCATTTGCCTCACCACCACCTACTTTCCCTTGGGAGTAATTAACCCAAGGGTCATCTTTATTCAGCCCCCCGGGCCAATGCTTGTCTAAGTGTTGGTCCAAACCAGAGCCACTTGTTGTGCCGCCCCTAGGCAACTTGGGGTATCGTCGGTTGCCGTACGTAGTGTTCATCCGGTGTTGCCCTGAGAACGAGATATGTGCAGCTCCTATCGGGATTGTCGGCGCATCGGGCGGCTTTGCTGGTCTTGTTTTATTGCTGTCGAAATGTCTTGTAGCCGGGATTCCGAGACTGATCGGGTCTTCCCGGGAGAACGAATATCCTTCGTTGATCGCGAGAGCTTATCATGGGCTAAGTTGGGACACCCTGCAGGTATAAACTTTCGAGAGCCGTGCCCGCGATTATGTGGCAGATGGAATTTGTTAATATCCGGTTGTAGTAAACTTGAAGCAAACTCTTCTAAAATACACCAACCGTATGCGTAATCGTGAGTGTCTCTTTCGGGTTGATCGAGAGGAGAACACGGTTTCTGGGTTATGTCTGACGTAAGTAGGAGTTCAGGATCACTTCTTGATCATTACTAGTTGACGACCGTTCCTTTGTTTCTCTTCTCGCTCCCATTTGCGTAAGTTAGCCACCATATTTGCTTAGTCGCTGCTGCAACCTCACCACTTTACCCCTTCCTTTCCCATTAAGCTTTGCTAGTCTTGATACCCAAGGTAATGGGATTGCTGAGTCCTCGTGGCTCACAGATTACTACACCACCAGTTGCAGGTACAGGTTTGCGATGATCATGACGCGAGAGCGATGTTTGCTTGTTTGGAGTTCTTCTTCTGCTTCTTCTTCGATCAGGGGATAGGTTCCAGGTCGGCAGCCTAGGCTAGCAGGGTGGATGTCGTTGAGTTTCTGTTTATGTTTCATCCGTAGTCGGATGTTGATCTTGTATATGATGTTGTTGTATTCTTGTGGCATTTGTGCCTTATGTATGTATCCCCATCTATTATGTAGTGTTGATGTAATGATATCCACCTTGCAAAAGCGTCTTCAAGATGCGCTTCTATCCTTGGTGGGACCCTCGAGTTCCTTTTGGATAGGGTCGCATCTTGGGCGTGACAAGTTGGTATCAGAGCCTCGACCGACCTTAGGAGACCCCTTGATTGATCGTGTAGTTTGGCCGTTGTCGAGTCTAGAAGAAAACTATTTTCTGAGTCTAGTTATATCGGAGAGTAGGAATTCTTTTTACTCCTCTGCCCCTTCGTCAGCTTCTGGTGAGGAATCTTGACGTAGGTGTTTTGAACTACTCCTCTTCCCATTCAAATTTTTCTTTAGGATCACGCAGTTGGTTTTTCCGGTAGTTTTTTTCCTCAGCTCTTTTCATCCGGTGCATTTCTCGTCAAGTTGACTCGAGCCTCTTCATCGTTGTCAAGTCCAATCCTCAGTTGTTTTCTTTTCCCGCCCGCCCACCCTTCTTCTTGTCGGAACCGGAGTTCGTAATCGAGTATCCATTCTACTCGTGTGAAGTCTTTGCTTTCTTTCCTCAATGATTTCAACCGATGTTTTCTCTTCAAGATATTCGCTGCTTTCCCTTCCAAGTTGTCTTTGTTTTCCGCCCTCCCACCCTTTTTCTTCCCGGAGTCTGACTCTCTCTCGACCAGCTATTTCATTCGTGTGGAGTCTTCCCTCAATTATTTCAACCGGTGAATTCTCGTCTCGTTCGTCATTCTTCATCCATTTCTTTTTCCGGTGAACTCAATTCAAGTTTTATTTCGGGTTGATCTTATTCTTTCTCTCGGCTCAAGTGTTTCCTTGCTCGTTCGCCTCTCGCCAGTTTATCCTTCCGGAGTGCTCAAGTCATCTCAGGAGATTCGTCTGTGTTTGAATTAATTCGAGGTTGTCATCTCATTCAAATATTTCAAGCGTTCCGGTGCATCATCTATCTGTTCAACATCCCTTTCCAACGGTGTTCTATTTCAGTGGGCCCTAACCCACAGGTCTTTTCCCAGGACCTTACCTGACTCTTCTAATTTCCCCGGAGTTATTCCCAATTCTTTTCAAGTGTGACGTAAGAATGAATTTCATCAGTCAGATGCCTTTTCAAGATCGATTTCAAATCTTTTCATTGTTGGCTCAACCTCTCTGTTTTTCTTTCTTCCGGAGTATCTCATTAATTTTGGTGGTGTTTCTCCTCATCATTTGAAGATTGAAGAGAATTTTTCCTCTAAATCTTGCCCGTTCTCCCGAAGATTCGTGGTTCTAGCTTCATGCTATCCTCTAAAATTATTCCGTTTGCTAGAGATTCTTTTCTTACCCATCCGGAGTATTTCAGGAGTTGCTTTTCTATTCCGATCATCCGGAGGTCATCTTTTCGGAATATCTCTCCATTCTAAGTTTTTCAAATTCGTTCTCCAATTATTCTATATCCGTGCCCCGTCGTTCGTCTCAATATTATCCCGGTGCCTCGTTCAAGTGTTCTTTAATCAGCTCATGATCTCTTTGTTCTTTTGTATCTAAATCCCCTCGAGCAATTATGTTCTTCTAATTCTTCCCGGTGATTCATTCTCTTTCGTCAGTCATTTCTGAATTCTTACGGTGGTTCCTTCAGATTCTTTTCCTTGTTTATCTTTTTAATCCATTCGTTCTTTTCAACCTACCGGTGATTCATGAAGTCCTTCTCAAGGTGGCGCTATGTCACTTCTCAATCCTTTTTCAAGAAGAATAAGTAGTTTGCAAAAATCCATTGGTTGTCATCAATTTAATTTGATGAAGGATAAGCATACAATAAATCTTATTCTTATTTCATCCAAGTGATTGATCTTTTTCTTTGGAGTTTGTTCTTGATTAATAAATTCTAGTTCCAAGTGTTCTCATCTTTTCTTTTCCGGAGTTCAAATTTCCTCGGCTATTTCGTCAGAACCTCCATCTAAATCATCGCAACGCTCATCTTATTCTTTCTTCCTTCATTCTATCTCACCATCCTTTTTGTTACCAGAGTTCTTCACGGTGGTTCTTCATGATTTATTTCTTCAAGAGTTCATCAAGATTTTGTTGGCGGAGTTCAAGTATCTTTTCTTCTCGCGTCTCGAAGTGCAATTAATTTTCCGTATTCTTTTGAAGTGGAGTTTTGCATTTCTTCATTCTTCTCAGCTATTCAAACTTTTGGTCGTGGTATAATTTTCACCTCAAGTTTTGAGATGTTTTTGATAAGTCCACATCAAGCTTATTTTTCCGTTGTTGATTTTTCTCAACAACTCCATTCAATCCTTCATTCTAAGTTCTTTTCAATTCTTCCAATTCTTCCGGAGGCATTGTGTTGTTCATCTCGTCAAGTATCATTCCATCTTCTCAAGTTCATGTTCTTTTCCTTCCATTTTCAGCCGGAGTGCTGCCTAAATCCTTTCAGTCCTATTCGTTTCTTTTTCTCATTCTAACCACTCCGGTTAGAACGAGTGGTTTCAGAGTCTATCTGATTCCGTGAGCTTTCGATTCTCATTATTCTCGTCTTTGTTCTTCATCTCTCTTTTGTTCTTGTTTCACCTTATCCTTGTTTTCCCTTCCGTCTCGGTCCTAAGATCTCGGGACGAGATCTCTTGTTAGTGGAGGAGTGTTGTAACGCCCCGGATTCGATGCGCTGTGTGTCTCGCCAGCTTATTCGCCGTCATTGCCCTGTCATTTGCTTGCGTGTTGCACTTTTCCATGTCATCATCTGCATTTTATATCATGTCATCATGTGCATTTCATTTTGCATACGCGTTCGTCTCATGCATCCGAGCATTTTCCCCGTTGTCCGTTTTGCAATCCGGCACTCCTATGTCCCCCGGCGCCCCCTTTTACCTCTTTTCGTGTGCGGGTATTATACGGTCTCGGAATGGACCGAGGTTTGTCAAGCGGCCTTGGTATACCACCGGTAGACCGCCTGTCAAGTTTCGTGCCATTTGGAGGTCGTTTGATACTCCAACGGTTAACCGGGTAACCGCAAAAGCCTCTTTTGTTGCAGCCCAACACCCCCTCCAAAGTGGCCCAAAACTCATCTAACTCCCCTCCATGCTCTCAGTCGTTCGATCACGATCGTGTGGGCGAAAACCGCACCTCATTTGGAGTCTCCTAGCTCCCTATGCCTATATAAACACCTCCCCCTCCAAAAATCGCAGTCCAACTTCAAACCCTAGAAATCTCCCTTACCCCGGACATGTTCGGCGCCCGCCCTAGCCGCCCGCGCCAATGGAAGCCCGCCACGTGGCCTCCCGCCGTCCACAGCGTGGGCCCGCCATCGCCATCGCCGCCCGGTCCCGACTGGGCCGCGCCTCGCCGCCGCCCAGCGCCTCGCCGCCCTCGGCGTCGCCGCGCGCCGGCTGGCCGCGCCGCTTCGCCGCCCTTGGCCGCCGTCGTCGCCTCCTCACTCCTCGCCCCCGGCTCGGCCCGCGCCCTCGGCCTCGCCACGCGCGCCGCGTCTCGCCCGCCAGCTGCCGCCTCCATGGCCGGCCCGGCTCCCGGTGCCCCTCCGTCGCCTTCGCTGGATCCGGTCGGATCCGGCGAGATCCGCCCGACCCGCCTGCCTCCAGCCAGCCTCCACTCCGGCGAGATCCCAGCCATCCTCGTTCTCCGTCTGATGGTTGACTCTCCGTTTTCCACTAAGTCCCCGATTCTGCAGTAATTTTCATGAATTTTCATCGCATCATAACTCTGCATCCGTAGCTCCGTTTTGGGCGTGTAATATGTCAAATTGTTCGCCTCGACGAGTACATCATTTCATCTCATTGCGTCATTTTCATTTGAGCTCATAGTGATGCCTGAATATTCGTTGCAAGAGTGCTATGTGATGTTAGTTTCTGATTCTTATCAGAACATGCATTTTTGTCATTTTTGCCATGATTGATGTGTGCACCCTATGAACTTGAGTCCTACATGTGTTTTGTAATATGCCATGCCATCTTTTCATGGGTGCTTGCCATGTATTTTTTGTGAGTTGTGTAGTGAGTGCATCAAGCTTGTTAAGTAGGGTACTTGTAGTTGCTGTTTTCCTGGCAGATTCTGTTATATTTTGTTGCCATGTTAACTTGATGCTACCGAGAGATCCATGCATATTTAGAGATACTTCAGTAAGGGTGTTTTTAACATATAGTTATTCTCTATCCATCCATGCCCTTGTTTTCAATTATGGAGTGCTATAGATTGAGTCAATCAAGCTCTACTTCTGATATAAAATGTTTCCTGGCAGATTGTTTACATGTTATTCAATTTTGCCAAGGTTGTTGTAGTTGATCCGTGTATGCTATGATGTTGTTCTTGCCATGTATAGCTTCTATGACATGTCTTCGTACTGTGTGTTATCTTTCCATGCCATGTATTGCACTGTGGTGAGTGGTTCAAGCTCACCAACATGCCTACTTATTGTTGTTCCTGCCATGTATAAATCTGTAATATAACTTGCCATGTTTACATGGAAGCCATCATATCTTCTGATCCTTTTTGGCTCATGGTCAGTAAGGGACTTTTGTTCTATGCATTTAGTAGTATCATGCCATGACTTTGTTGGCCATGTTAAGTTCCTGTAGCATGTTCTTTGATAGCTATAAACATTGCAACCTGATGTTATTTCTGCTAAAGTCTGAAACTGTTATTATTTGCAATCTTGCCATGTCTTTTTGAGCATGTTCTAGTGATTTCTGGAGATAGCTCAGTGTTCATGTTTTGTCATGTTTTACCTTTAAATAATGTCCATGCCTTTTGTTATTATGTTGAGATTCTGTAGCATGTTGTTTTGATGCTTGTAATATGCCTAGTTGCTGTTTTGGACAGCTTGTCCTTTAAACTTGTATAGGGTGTATGTGTTGAACTGCTGTCTGCTTTTGAGTGTGCTCTATATGAAACTTGCTTGATTTTGCATGTAGTTTCATGTTATAATGTTGCATCCTTGTTTTGAGGTGTTGTCTTGATGTTTGTATGCATTTTACATCAATGCCATGCTTAACTTGTTTTGCTCATATCTTCTAGGCCGTAGCTCCGAATCTAATGAACTTTATATATAACTTGACTAGAATTTCGTGTAGATCATCGTGGTGCATCTTAACTTGCTGTTTAACAACTTGAACATAAGTTTTATTCAGATCTGGACCAATTTCGAAATATGCATATGAGGACTTACCGGAATTGTCCTATGTTGTTCCGGCCTCATTTAAACTTGTCTTGTTGTGTTGCTCTTGTATGCATCATCCCTTGCCATGAGTAGCTTCATCTAGCCTTGTCATGCATCATGCTTGTTGTGTATCATGTCTTGTTCATGTGTGGTGTGTTTACCATGTTGTGTCCTTCTTCTCGATAGTTCCCGTTTCGTTGCGATCGTGAGGATTCGCTCGTCTACGCTTGGTTCGTCTTCGTGGATTCATCCGTCCGTCTTCTTCATGGACTCGTTCTTCTTCCTTGCGGGATTTCAGGCAAGATGACCGTCACCTTGGATCTCATTACTATCATTGCTATGCTAGTTGCTTCGTTCTATCGCTATGCTGCGCTACCTATTACCTGTTTATCAAGCCATCCCAAATTGCCATGAACCTCTAACCTTTGACACCCTTCCTAGCAAACCGTTGTTTGGCTATGTTACCGCTTTGCTCAGCCCCTCTTATAGCGTTGTTAGTTGCAGGTGAAGATGAAGTTTGTTCCTTGTTGGAAAATGGAGATGTTGTTCCTTGCTGGAACATGTTTACTTGTTGGGATATCACAATATATCTTATATTATTAATGCATCTATATATTTGGTAAAGGGTGGAAGGCTCGGCCTTATGCTCAGTGTTTTGTTCCACTCTTGCCGCCCTAGTTTCCGTCATATCGGTATTATGTTCCCGGATTTTGCGTCCCTAACGCGGTCGGGTGATTTATGGGACCCCCTTGACAATTTGCTTTGAATAAGACTCCTCCAGCAAGGCCCAACATTGGCTTTACCATTTGCCTCACCACCACCTACTTTCCCTTGGGAGTAATTAACCCAAGGGTCATCTTTATTCAGCCCCACGGGCCGTTGCTTGTCTAAGTGTTGGTCCAAACCAGAGCCACTTGCGGTGCCGCCCCTAGGCAACTTGGGGTATCGTCGGTTGCCGTACGTAGTGTTCATCCGGTGTTGCCCTGAGAACGAGATATGTGCAGCTCTTATCGGGATTGTCGGCGCATCGGGCGGCTTTGCTGGTCTTGTTTTATTCCTATCGAAATGTCTTGTAGCCGGGATTCCGAGACTGATCGGGTCTTCCCGGGGAGAAGGAATATCCTTCGTTGATCGCGAGAGCTTATCATGGGCTAAGTTGGGACACCCTGCAGGCTATAAACTTTCGAGAGCCGTGCCCGGTTATGTGGCGTATGGGAATTTGTTAATATCCGGTTGTAGTAAACTTGAAGCAAACTCTTCTAAAATACACCAACCGTAGCGTAACCGTGAGTGTCTCTTTTCGGGGTTGATCGAGAGGAGAACACGGTTTCTGGGTTATGTCTGACGTAAGTAAGAGTTCAGGATCACTTCTTGATCATTACTAGTTGACGACCGTTCCTTTGTTTCTCTTCTCGCTCCCATTTGCGTAAGTTAGCCACCATATTTGCTTAGTCGCTGCTGCAACCTCACCACTTTACCCCTTCCTTTCCCATTAAGCTTTGCTAGTCTTGATATCCAAGGTAATGGGTTGCTGACTCCTCGTGGCTCACAGATTACTACACCACCAGTTGCAGGTACAGGTTTGCGATGATCATGACGCGAGAGCGATGTTTGCTTGTTTGGAGTTCTTCTTCCGCTTCTTCTTCGATCAAGGGATAGGTTCCAGGTCGGCAGCCTGGGCTAGCAGGGTGGATGTCGATGAGTTTTTGTTTATGTTTCATCCGTAGTCGGATGTTGATATTGTATATGATGTTGTTGTATTCTTGTGGCATTTGTGCCTTATGTATGTATCCCCATCTATTATGTAGTGTTGATGTAATGATATCCACCTTGCAAAAGCGTCTTCAAGATGCGCTTCTATCCTTAGTGGGACCCTCGAGTTCCTTTTGGATAGGGTCGCATCTTGGGCGTGACACCAGTCCACCCACATATCAAATTATCAGAGTAGCGAACACGAATCAAACCAACATGATGAAAGTGACTAGATGAAATTCCTGTGTACCCTCAAGAACGCTTTGCTTATCAGAAGAGACCGTTTTGGCATGTCCTTTGCCACAAAAAGGATTGGGCTACCTTACTGCACTTTATTTACCATTATCGTTACTTGCTCATTAGAAATTATCTTGCTATCAAACTACCTGTTACCGACAATTTCAGTGCTTGCAGAACCTTGCTGAAAACCACAATTAGTTGCCTGCTACTTCTTGAGCTTGCGTTGGTTTTTCCCTTGAAGAGGAAACGGTGATACAACAAAGTAGATATGAGTATTTCCCTTAGTTTGAGAACCAAGGTATCAATCCAGTAGGAGGCACAAGCTGGTTTCCAATCTATGCACATGCACAAACAATCAAACACCTGCACCCAAGGCGATAAAGGGGTTGCCAAATCCTTCACAGTCACTTGCAAGGATGAGGTCTAATAGAGATAGATATAAAAGATTACTAAAAACGTAAAACAAAGTAAAAACAAATAAATTGCAGCAAGGTATTTTTGGATTTTTTGGTTTATAGATCTGAAAATATATGATGGAAAATAGACCCGGGTGCCATAGATTTCACTAGAGGCTTCTTTCTTGAAAGAAAACATACCGTGGGTGAACAACTTACTGTCGAACAATTGATAGAAAAGTCCAAAGTTATGACGATATCCAAGGCAATGATTATGAATATCGGCATCACGTCTGTGTCATGTAGACCTACTCCTGCCTGCATCTACTACTATTAGTCCACACATCGACCACTATCGAGCATGCATCTAGAGTGTTAAGTTCATAAGAATGGAGTAACGCCTTAAGTAAGATGACATGATGTAGAGGTATAATCTCAAGCAATATGATGAAAACCCCATCTTTTTACCCGTGATGGTAACAATAAAATACGTGCCTCGCGACCCCTACTATGTCACTTGGTCAGGACACCACAAGATTGAACCAAAAACTAAGCACCTCTCCCATTGCAAGAAGAACCAATCTAGTTGGCCAAACCAAACCGATAATTAGAAGAGAAATACAAAGATATTTAATCATGCATGAAAGAGTTCAGAAAATATTCAAATAATATTCAAAGATAATTTGTTCACAAATCGACAATTCATCGGATCTCAACGAACACACCACAAAAGAATATTACATCGGATAGAACTCCAAGAACATCGAGGAAAACATGGTATTGAAGATCATAGAGAGAGAAGAAGCGATCTAGCTACTAGCTATATATGGAACCATAGGTCTGTGGTAAACTACCCACGCTTCATCGGAAGGGCAATAGAGTGGATGTAGATGCCCTCTGTGATCTAATCCCCCTCTGGCAGGGTGCCGGAGAAGGCCCCAAGATGGGATCTCACGGGAATAGAGGCTTGCGGTGGCGGAAAAGTATTTTTGGTGGATGCTTCTTTTGTTGGGGGATATTTGGGTATTTATGGAGTGAAGATTAGGGTTAGGAGGTCTACGAGGGGCCCCACAAGCCTAGGGGGCGCCACCTTGGGTACGCCCCTAGCGCTTGTGGCCACCCCGTAGGTCTTTTGGCCTCCTCTCCAAGTTTCCTGGGTGTCTTGTGGTCCAGGAAAAATCATGGCGAAAGTTTTATTCCTTTTGGATTCCGTTTGATATTCCTTTTCTGCAAAACTCAAAAACAAGAAAAAACAGAAACTGGCACTAGGCTCTGGGTTAATAAGTTAGTCCCAAAAATAATATAAAATAGCATATTAATGCATATAAAACATCCAAAAATAATAATACAATAGCATGGAACAATCAAAAATTATAGATACGTTGGAGACGTATCAAGCATCCCCAAGCTTAATTCCTGCTAGTCCTTGAGTAGGTAAATGATAAAAAATAGAATTTTTTATGTGGAATGCTACCTAACATATTTATCCATGTAATTTCTTTTATTGTGGCATGAATATTCAGATCCATAAGATTCAAAACAAAAGTTTAATATTGACATAATAAAAAAAATAATACTTCAAGCATACTAATAAAGCAATCATGTCTTCTCAAAATAACATGGCCAAAGAAAGTTATCCCTGAAAAATCATATAGTTTGGCTACGCTCCATCTTCATCACACAAAGTATTTTATCATGCAAAACCCCGATGACAAGCCAAGCACTTGTTTCATACTTTTGATGTTCTCAAACTTTTTCAACTTCCACGCAATACATGAGCGTGAGCCATGGACATAGCACTATAGGTGGAATAGAATATGGTGGTTGTGGAGAAGACAAATAGAAGGAGAAAGTCTCACATCAACTAGGCGTATTAATTGGCTATGGAGATGCCCATCAATAGATATCAATGTGAGTGAGTAGGGATTGGCTTGCAACGGATGCACTAGAGCTATAAGTGTGTGAAATCTCAAAAAGAAACTAAGTGGGTGTGCATCCAACTCGCTTGCTCACAAAGACCTAGGGCAATTTGAGGAAGCCCATCATTGGAATATACAAGCCAAGTTCTATAATGAAAAATTCCCACTAATATATGAAAGTGACAAAATAGGAGACTCTCCATCATGAAGATCATGGTGCTACTTTGAAGCACAAGTGTGGAAAAAGGATAGTAACATTGTCCCTTCTCTCTTTTCTCTCATTTTTTGGTGGGCTTCTTTGACCTTTCTTTTTTTGTAAAGTCCGGAGACTCATCCCAACTTGTGAGGGAATCATAGCTTCCATCATCCTTTCCTCACATGGGACAATGCTCTAACGATGATGATCATCACACTTTTATTTACTTACAACTCAAGAATTACAACTCGACACTAGAACAATATATGACTCTATATGAATGCCTACGGCGGTGTATCAGGATGTGCAATAATCAAGAGTGACATGTATAAAAATTATGAACGATGGCCTTGCCACAAATACTATGCCAACTACTTGATCATGCAAAGCAATATGACAATGATGATATGTGTCATAATAAACAGAACGGTGGAACTTGCATGACAATATATCTCAGAATTACTATGAAAATGCCATAATAGGTAGGCATGGTGGCTGTTTTGAGGAAGGGTATATGGTGGGTGTAATGCACCGTCGAAAGTTGTGCAATACTAGAGAGGCTAACAATGGTGGAACGGTGAGAGTTCGTATAATCCATGGAATCAACATTACTCATAAAGAACTCACATACTTATTGCAAAAATTTATTAGTCATCGAAATAAAGTATTACACAGATGCTCCTAGGGGGATAGATTGGTAGGAAAAGACCATCGCTCGTCCCCGACCGCCACTCATAAGGAAGACAATCAAAAAATAATTCATGCTCCGACTTCATCACATAACGGTTCACCATGCGTGCATGATACGGGAATCACAAACTTTAACACAAGTATTTCTACCAATCCACAAATTACCCACTATCATGACTCTAATATCACCATCTTTATATCTCAGAACAATCATAAGGAATCAAACTTCTCATAGTATTCAATGCTCTTTATATGAAAGTTCTTATTATATCTCTCTTGGACGCCCATCATATTAGGACTAAATTCATAACCGAAGAAAATTACCATGTTGTTTAGAGAGTCTTAAAATAATATAAGTGAAGCCTACTATTACTCCAACATCGGCCGCTATCCAGCATGCATCTAGTGTATTAAGTTCATGGAGAAACGGAGTAATGCAATGTGACGCCCCAAGACCGACGCTTCAGACGCCTTCCATGTTTTCCGTTGTCGTCAGGTGTTTTATTTGTTTGTTGCATTTCATCATGGCATCATCCGCATTGCATCGGCACTCGTTGCCGTCATTGTTTTTAAAACTTGCATCCGCTCGTAGTTGCCACGTCCCCCCTTTGCTTTTGTTGACTGTTCCGAGACCAACCTTGTTCTTCGGTTTTCCCTTATGTGCGTGTCCGAAACTTGCCCAAACCCGACCCGCTCAGTCGTCACCATCGGGTCCGGATCATCCTCAAACATCCCCAAAAAATCACCAAGTTTCTCATTTCAGACTCCTTAACCTATTTATCCGGGACCGTCTGATTAAGATTGAAGGTTCTAAAACAACCCTAACCAAAAATATAATGCTATAACCCATGTTCCTCGGGAGCTTGTCCCTTCGCCAACCAAATCTTCCCCTCGGGATCCCCTCCCGATCCAGCCCACCAACCAGCACACCCTTCGATCCACCTCGCTCCGACCAACCACCGCCTCGCAGTCAAGACGCTGCGCCTCGCCTCTCCTCGTCGACCCAAGGAGGCGAGCTCCTCCCGAGACCAGCCGCCGCCTCGCACGCCTCTTCCTTTGTTGCGCCGGCCATCCTCGCCTCACGCGCCCGGACGTCGTCGTCATCGAGCTCCTCGACCCGTTCCCGCCTACCTCGCCACCGGTGAGTTGCCGCCGATCAGCAAGCCCCCCTTCGCGGCCTCCTTGTTTCCTCCCCGATTTCTTTCTCTCTCTGAAACCTTCTCTGCGTTTGAACAGAGAACATGCGCCGCCTCCTCAAGCTCGCCCGCCATCCACCGCTGCGACCAGGAGCGATGCTGCCCGTCTTTGTTGCCACCACAGGAGCCCCAAGCGCCATGGCACAGGCTCGGCCTCGAGAACCTCAGCGCCGCCGTGGCTGCTGCTTGCTCCGTCGACCCAGACGCAAGTTCCAGCCGCCACCATCTTCTTCCAGGAGCCCGCGGCCTTCTCTGCTTCCCCTCCTCGTGCCTCGCCGGCAGCAAGCTCCGCAACGCCAATTTCCTCGCCTGCGTCCTCCCATCGAGTGCCGGGACGAACGGCAGTAGCTCCAGCCTCGCCTCGGCCCTCCTCGACCTCCTTCACACCGGATCCGTCCCCCTCGTCCATCCACTCGTCGCAGGAGGTCGCCGCCATGCCCTGCGTCCCGCATCGCCAGCCTCCATCCCCTGCTTCACGAATGAGACAGCCAGCGCTGCCCCTTCGTTGACTTGGTCCAACGCCAGCGTGGCCGGTCTCCAAGTCCCAGGTGCCAAGGCCCAAGCCGCCCACTTCATCAGCCCGAACCGCCAAGCCTGCAGCCAGCTCCACCGACTGGGCATGGCCCATGGTGAGCGCCTTCCGCCAGTTTCAGCCCGATAACGTTTTTTCCAAGATCTGCGAATTTAGCATTATCCGAGACTGCAGTTTTCGTAAAACCCTTAATGTTCATGCATCAATAATTCACAAACCATGCATCTTATGTAAAAACATTATATGTGAAAAATGCTTAGATTTTCATCTAGTTTCATATTATGCCACTTTCATCTATGTTTAAAATGTTTAAACTTGTTGTTTGTTTAAATTTGCATAAAGGCCATGTTAAAATGCTTTAATTCATAACTAATTAACCGTAGCTCGGATCTAAATAAACTTATAGGCAAATGGGGTGGAAAAATGCATAGAATAACTTGGTTCACTTTATTTTGACGTTTAACAACTCTAAAGTATGGTTTAGGGGAGAACAGTACCATAACCAAAATATGCACATGGGGATTTTCCGGTATTGTTGTTTGTTGTTCCGGCCTCATTTAAACTTGCCTAGATAGGTAGTTTTTCATATGTTTCCCCCCTTGCCATGTTTAATGACATTTAATATTGTTGGGTACATAACCGAGAGAGAACTAAATAATTGATGTGGTGTTTCGTCAATATGCAGCTCGTTGCATATTGAGCTCCACTTAATTTGTAGTATTGTTTGTGCACATTGCCATGCCATGCCTCACTAAATGGACATGCATCATACTTGATTGTGCATCATGTTATGTTTAGGTGATGGTTGTTTACTATGTTGTTTGCTTCTATCCGGTTTGCTTCTCTCGTTAGCTTCGATTTAGTTCCGGAGTTGTGAGGGTTTGTTCGACTACGTTTGTTTGTCTTCTTCATGGACTTGATCTTCTTCCTAGCGGAATTTCAGGCAAGATGACCATACCCTCGAAATCGCTTCTATCTTTGCTTGCTAGTTGTTCGCTCTATTGCTATACCGCGCTACCTACCACTTGCTATATCATGCCTCCCATATTGCCATGTCAAGCCTCTAACCATCCTTTCCTAGAAAACCGTTGTTTGGCTAAGTTACCGCTTTTGCTCAGCTCTTCTTATTGCGTTGCTAGTTGCAGGTGAAGCTGAAGTTTGTTCCATGTTGGAACATGGATATGTTGGGATATCACAATATCTCTTATTTTAATTAATGCACTTATATACTTGGTAAAGGGTGGAAGGCTCGGCCTTATGCTTGGTGTTTTGTTTAACTCTTGCCGCCCTAGTTTCTGTCATACCGGTGTTATGTTCCTTGATTTTGTGTTCCTTATGCGGTTGTGTGTTATGGGAACCCCTTGACAGTTCGCTTTGAATAAAACTCCTCCAGCAAGGCCCAACCTTGGTTTTAACATTTGCCACCTAAGCCTTTTTTCCCTTGGGAGTCGCGCTCCCGAGGGTCATCTTTATTTTAACCCCCCAGGACAGTGCTCCTATGAGTGTTGGTCCAAACTAGAGCATTGTGCGGGACCGTTCCTTGGCAACTTGGGTAACGTTGGTACCTGTACGCTTCGCTCATCCGGTATGCCCTGAGAACGAGATATGTGCAGCTCCTATCGGGATTTGTTGGCACAGTCGGGTGGTCTTGCTGTTCTTGTTTTACCATTGTCGAAACGTCTTGTAACCGGGATTCCGAGCCTGATCGGGTCTTCCCGGGAGAAGGAATATCCTTCGTTGACCGTGAGAGCTTGTGATGGGCTAAGTTGGGACACCCCTGCAGGGTATAAACTTTCGAGAGCCGTGCCCGTGATTATGTGGCAGATGGGAATTTGTTAATGTCTGGTTGTAGAGAACTTGACACTTGACTTAATTAAAATACATCAACCGCGTGTGTAGTCGTGATGGTCTCTTCTCGGCGGAGTCGGGGAAGTGAACACGGTTCTTGTGTTATGTTTGAACGTAAGTAGTTTCAAGATCACTTCTTGGTCACTTCTAGCTTCTCGACCGTTGCGTTGCTTCTCTTCTCGCTCTTATTTGCGTATGTTAGCCACCATATACGCTTAGTGCTTGCTGCAGCTCCACCTCATTACCCTAGCCTACCCATAAGCTTAAATAGTCTTGATCTCGCGGTTGTGAGATTGTTGAGTCCTCGTGACTCACAGATTCTTCCAAACAGTTGCAGGTGCCGATGATACCAGCGCAGGTGACGCAACCGAGCTCAAGTGGGAGCTCGATGAAGATCTTGTTTGATTGTTTTATGTCTTTTACGGTTGATCAGTAGTGGAGCCCAGTTGGGACGATCGGGGATATAGCATTTGGGGTTGTCTTCTTTTTATTTTGGTTCCGTAGTAGGACCTTTGATTGTACTCTGAATGATGTATGTTTAATTAGTGTATTTGTGTGAAGTGGCGATTGTAAGCCAAATCTCTTTATCCCATTCTTGTTCATTACATGGGATTGTGTGAAGATGACCCTTCTTGCGACAAAACCACCATGCGGTTATGCCTCCAAGTCGTGCCTCGACAAAACTTGGGAGATATAGCCGCATCGTGGGTGTTACAAGTTGGTAATCAGAGCCATTCCCCGACTTAGGAGCCTCCTGCTTGATCGAATCGCTGACATTGTTGAGTCTAGAAAAAAATGTTTTGAGTCTTAGGATTATACATATCGGAGAGTAGGATTCTTTTTACTCCTCAGTCCCTTCGTCGCTCTGGTGAGGCCTCCTGACGTAGATGTTTTGACTTTCCTCTCCTCAAATTTCACTAAAAAAATTAGGATCACGCGGGTATCTTGGCATCGTTTCGATGGTTTTGTGATGAGAACATTGTTCTTGGTGCCTCCTGACATTTAGGGGTTGTGGCAGTGTCCCGGGGAGTTGAGCTTCGAGGTGTTGTCATCACAATTTTATCGTTGCAATTCAGGAATACCTGAGTTTTGCCGACATCGAAAATCTCTTTTATGCAGTTGTTGGTGAGATCACCTCGACGCCGCCCAGTACTGGGGCGGGAGTTCGGGAGTATTGCCATAGCTCGTATAACGGATGATTTTCGAAGGTTGAGGTACATGATTTCTGGAGTTTTCTTGGTTATGTGTTGTGAGATGGATACAATTTGGATCTAGGGATTGTTAGTTTGGGTGAGATATATTATGCCCCCTGTATCCCCAACACCTGATTGCATAACCAGAAAGTTTCGGGAGTTTATAAGTGGGAATTCAAGTAGTTCCTAGATTATCTTTCCAACAGACACATGATACGATATGGGATCTATCATATGTTTTTTTCTGGCTTATTTCCTAAGCCAGTCCTTTGTTTTGTTTTGGTTTGTGGTATTCGAGTTGCTTCGAAGTCAAGTGTTGATTCCATACCTTTCCTAAGCGGTGTTCTCATACTTCTATGTGAATACCAATCCTTCTTGATCATTGAGATTGTCATGCCAATTCTTTTCCAACCGACGTGCTTTTTTTCAAGTGGATCTGATCATTTCAACATTCGCGAGATCAATTCTCAGTTCTTTGCAACGGTGTTTGCTTCATCCGTTCCAAGTTGTCTTCGTTTTCCCCGCCCTCCCACCTTTTTCTTCAAGGACGTAGATTTCTTAATCAAGTATCCATCTTATAGATGGGAAGTCTCACCATTCTTTTCCGTCAATATTCTTATCCGGTGATTCTGAGGAAGATACTAACAGAGCCTTAACTTCATCATTATTCGTTCTCTTTCTTCTCCAGTGGATTAAATTCAAGCTTTGTCGATCATATTTTTTCCTCGTTTCAAATGTTTTTCTCATACCGGTGCACCTCTTAATCATCCACTTCTCGCTATTCAATTGTTCCGGAGTGATGAAGATATCTCAGATGATTCAAGTTTTCATTCTCAATTCACTCAAGTTCTTTTGAGGATGCTATCTCATTCAGGCCATTTAATTCAACCGGTGCAATCTCTCTTTTCAAGCAATCGTTCAACGGTGGCTCTTTTGAGTGGGCCCTAACCCACAGGTCTTTTCCCAGGATCGTACCTGACTCTTCTAATTTTCCCGGAGCTTCTAAAATTCTTTTCAAAGTTTGACGTAAGAATGGGTTACCATCAGTCATATGTCTTTCTCCAAGATCTTTCAAATTCTTTTCATCGTCGGTTCAACCTTTCCAATTTTCATTCCGGAGTGCCTCAACAATTCATGGTGGTGTTTCTCATCGTCACTCTCAACATTTGAAGACCGAAGAAGAGTTTCTCTTAAATCTTGCTCCATTCACTTCAAGATTCATGGTTCTAGCTTGATGCCATCCTCTCATAATTGTTTTCGATCGGGAGAATTCTTTTCACCCATCTGGAGCATTTCAGGAGTCTTTTCAGTTTGATTCTCCGGAGCCCATCATCTCAGAATTATTCATTCTAGCCTTCAGCTCTCGTTCTACAAATCTTACCGGTGCATCGTTGAAGTATTCTCTAGTCAGTTTGTGATCTCTTCGTTCTCTTCTATCTAATTTTCCCTCAAGTAACTTCGCTCGTTTTCCAATTCTTGTGATTCATTCTTTATCTTCGTTGATTTTCAGATTCTTACGGTGGTTCGTTCAAGAGTTCTCTTCCTTCCTTATCATACAGATTCATTCGTTCTTTCCAATCCTACCGGCGGTTCGTTGAAGACCTTCTCAAGTTTGCGCTATATCTCTCTTAATACTTTCTACGAGAATAAGTAGTATGCCAAATACGTTGCTTGTCATCAATTTAAATTGGTGAAGGATAAGCATAATGTAATTCTTACTCTTGTTTCATCCAAGTGATTAATTCCTTATTTCGGAGGTTCATCAAAATTCTTGATTTCATTTGTTCATCTTTCTTTCCGGAGTTCCAAGTTTTCTCGGTTATATCATTTCAAAGCTTCATCTTATCACTGCAAGGCTTCACCTTGTGTTTTCAACTTCTCTTTCTTTCTATCATCCTTTTATTACCGGAGTTCTTCATGGAGTTTCTTCATGGTGGTTCATCAATGATTTAGTTCATTCTCGAAGTGTTCTCAAGATTCTTGTTGGAAGAGCTCAAATATTCTTCTTCCTGCATTCCAAAGTGCAATTCGTTCTACCTTATCATTTGAGGTGGTGTTATGTCATTCTTGACAATTTGAGTTCGCGTTTCATGATTCACATGTTGTCAAGAATGAGATATTTTAAATCCACCAATCTCTTCGTTGGATTTATCTTGTGTCATGTTTCACCTAAAGCCTTCCTTAAGGAATGTTGCTATTATGGTGCTTATCAATGATCCAAGTTTTCTTCTATCCTCTTGGTGAAAGAAGTTTTTCATCGCCTTGGTGCTCTCACTCAAATCAATGGCTTCCTTTAGTGGTCGTTTGTCACCTCATAATGTTGAGATGTTTCCATAAGTCCACTACAAGCTTATTCTTTTCGTTGTTAGTTTTCCAACAACTCCGTTCAATCCTTCTTTTTAAGGAGGCTCTTTCAAATTCAATTGTGATAGAAGTTGTTGTTCTCTTCTCTGTTCTCTTGATTCCACTCTTTCATTTGTCCCGAAGGCATTGTGATGTTTTATTCGACCCATCATCTCATTTTGGAGATCATGTTCTTTTCCTTGCTTATCCATTTAACTAGAGTGTCGTGTTTTCATTCGAGCTCTCTCATCTTATCAAGTTTTGCCTCCTTCCTCAACCAGAGTGCGGTCTGAAATCTTTCTTACCCCAGTTCTGGAGGCAGTGTGTTGTTGTTTTCATCAAGTATCATCCCATCTTCTCAAGTTCATGTTAATTCCTTCCATTTTCAGTCGGAGTGCTGTCCAAATTATATCATTCTTAATCCTACTCTATCTTTTTTTAACCGGAGTGTCTTCAAAATCTATCTTGTCCCCTAAGCAATTGGTTCTCATCATGTTCTTTGTTCTTCTCTGCTAACGCAGTGTTTGCAATCTCGTTCACCTCCATTGTATTCTTTCTTTCGATTTGTTCAACCTCTCAAGGTTTGGGGGTTTCACTCGTTTGTCAAAGAAGCAACTTTGTTTTACCTCTTCCTCTTCCGTTTCTCTCCGGCGCCATCCTTAGATCTCGGGACGAGATCTCTTGTAAGTGGAGGAGTGTTGTGACGCCCCAAGACCGACGCCTCAGACGCCTTCCATGTTTTCCGTTGTCGTCGGGTGTTTTATTTGTTTGTTGCATTTCATCATGGCATCATCCGCATTGCATCGGCACTCGTTGCCGTCATTTTTTTTAAAACTTGCATCCGCTCGTAGTTGCCACGTCCCCCCTTGCCTTTGTTGACCGTTCCGAGACCAACCTTGTTCTTCGGTTTTACCTCTTGCCTAAACCGGAGTCTCTCTGTAAAGTGCATAGACCCCCTCGTGTGCGCGTCCGAAACTTGCCCAAACCCGACCCGCTCAGTCGTCACCGTCGGGTCCGGATCATCCTCAAACATCCCTAAAACATCACCGGTTTCTCATTTTGGACTCCCTAGCCTATTTATCCGGGACCGTCCGATTAAGATTGGAGGTTCCAAAATAGCCCTAACCAAAAATCCAATGCTATAAGTAGCAGCCTAACCCTAGCCCTGTCCCATGGATCCATCTAATCCTCCCACTGCGGCCACCCATGTTCCTCGGGAGCTTGTCCCTTCGCCAACCAAATCTTCCCCTCGGGATCCCCTCCCGATCCAGCCGACCAACCAGCACACCCTTCGATCCACCTCGCTCCGACCAACCACCGCGCCTGCAGCCGCACGCCTGAGCCTCCTCGCTCTCCTCGTCGACCCAAGGAGGCGAGATCCTCCCCAGACCAGTCGTCGCCTCGCACGCCTCTGTCTTTGTTGCGTGATATGTCTCCAACGTATCTATAATTTTTTATTGCTCCATGCTATATTATCTACTGTTTCGGACCATATTGGGCTTTATTTTCCACTTTTATATTATTTTTGGGACTAACCTATTAATCGGAGGCCCATCCCAGAATTGCTGTTTTTTGCCTATTTCAGTGTTTCGAAGAAACAGAATATCAAACGGAGCCCAAACGGAATGAAACCTTCGGGAACGTGATTTTCTCACCAAATATGATCCAGGAGACTTGGACCCCACGTCAAGAAAGAAGGGATGCAGCCACGAGGGTGGAGGGCGCCCCCCTATGGCGCGCCCCTGCCTCGTGGACCCCCTTTGCTCCACCGACGTACTCCTTCCTCCTATATATACCTACGTAACCCCAAACGATCAGATACGGAGCCAAAAACCTAATTCCACCGCCGCAAATTTCTGTATCCACGAGATCCCATCTTGGGGCCTGTTCCGGAGCTCCGCCGGAAGGGGAATCCACCACGGAGGGCTTCTACATCATCATAGCCCCTCCGATGAAGTGTGAGTAGTTTACCTCAGACCTTCCAGTCCATATTTAGTAGCTAGATGGCTTCCTCTCTCTTTTTGGATCTCAATACAAAGTTCTCCCCCTCTCTTGTGGAGATCTATTCGATGTGATCTTATTTTTGCGGTGTGTTTGTTGATACCGATGAATTATGGGTTTATGATCAAGATTATCTATGAACAATATTTGAATCTCCTCTGAAATCTTTTATGTATGATTATCTTTGCAAGTCTCTTCGAATTATCAGTTTGGTTTGGCCTACTAGATTGTTTTTTCTTGCAATGGGAGAAGTGCTTAGCTTTGGGTTCAATCTTGCGGTGTCCTTTCCCAAAGTGATGAGGGGCAGCAAGGCACGTATTGTATTGTTGCCATCGAGGATAACAAGATGGGGTTTTTATCATATTGCATGAATTTATCCCTCTACATCATGTCATCTTGCTTAAGGCATTACTGTTTTCTTGAACTTAATACTCTAGATGCATCTTTGGATAGCGGTCGATGAGTGGAGTAATAGTAGTAGATGCAGGCAGGAGTCGGTCTACTTGTCTCGGACGTAATGCCTATATACATGATCATACCTAGATATTCTCATAACTATGCTCAATTCTGTCAATTGCTCAACAGTAATTTGTTCACCCACCGTAGAATACTTATGCTCTTGAGAGAAGCCACTAGTGAAATCTATGGCCCCCGGGTCTATCTTAATCATATCAATCTTCCTATGCTTTATTATTGCTTTGCTTTTTTACTTTGCTTTTATTTTACTTTGCATCGTTATACCAAAAATACCAAAAAAAAATATCTATCATCTCTATCAGATCTCACTCTCGTAAGTGACCGTGAAGGGATTGACAACCCCTAATCACGTTGGTTGCGTGGAGCTATTTGTTTTGTGTAGGGACGAGGGACTCGCGCTTAGCCTCCTACTGGATTGATACCTTGGTTCTCAAAAACTGAGGGAAATACTTACGCTACTTTGCTGCATCATTCTCTCCTCTTTGGGGATATCCAACGCAATGCTCAAGAGGTAGCAAGAAGAATTTCTGGCGCCGTTACCGGGGAGGTCTACGCAAAAGTCAACATACCAAGTACCCATCACAATCCCTTATCTCTCGCATTACATTATTTGCCATTTGCATCTCGTTTTCCTCTCCCCCACTTCACCCTTGCCGTTTTATTCGCCCTCTCTTTTCCGTTTGCCTTTTTCTCGCTTGCTTTTTGTTTGCTCGTGTGTTGGATTGCTTGCTTGTCACGATGGATCAAGATAATACCAAATTGTGTGACTTTACCAATACCAACAATAATGATTTCCTTAGCACTCCGATTGCTCCTCTTACCAACACTGAATCTTGTGAAATCAATACTGCTTTGTTGAATCTTGTTATGAAAGATCAATTCGCCGGCCTTCCTAATGAAGATGCCGCTACTCATCTAAATAGCTTCGTGGATTTTTGTGATATGCAAAAGAAGAAAGATGTTGATAATGATATTGTTAAATTGAAGCTATTTCCTTTTTCGCTTAGAGATCGTGCTAAAGCTTGGTTTTCGTCTTTGCCTAAAAATAGTATTGATTCTTGGAACAAGTGCAAGATGCTTTTATCTCTAAGTATTTTCCTCCCGCCAAGATCATCTCTCTTAGAAACGATATTATGAATTTTAAGCAACTTGATCATGAACATGTTGCACAAGCTTGGGAGAGAATGAAATTAATGATACGTAATTGCCCTACTGATGGTTTGAACTTGTGGATGATTATACAAAAAATTATGCCGGATTGAATTTTGCTTCTAGAAATCTTTTAGATTCTTCATGGAGGCACTTTTATGGAAATCACTTTAGGAGATGCTACTAAACTCCTAGATAATATTATGGTTAATTATTCTCAATGGCGCACTGAAAGATCTATTAATAAAAAAGTGCATGCGATAGAAGAAATCAATGTTTTGAGTGAAAAGATGGATGAACTAATGAAATTATTTGCTACTAAGAGTGTTTCTTCTGATCCTAATGATATGCCTTTGTCTACTTTGATTGAGAATAACAATGAATCTATGGATGTGAATTTTGTTGGTAGGAATAATTTTGGTAATAACGCGTATAGAGGGAATTTTAATCCTAGGCCTTATCCTAGTAATCCTTCTAATAATTATGGAAATTCCTACAACAACTGTTATGAAAATTTTAATAAGATTCCCTCTGAATTTGAGACTAGTGTTAAAGAGTTTATGAATTCACAAAAGAATTTTGATGCTTTGCTTGAAGAGAAATTACTTATAGTTGATGAATTGGCTAGGAACGTTGATAGAATTTCTCTTGATGTTGATTCTTTAAAGCTTAAATCTATTCCTCCTAAGGATGATATCAATGAGTCTCTCAAAGCCATGAGAATTTCCATTGATGAGTGCAAGGAAAGAACCGCTAGGATGCGTATACTTAAAGATGCCTTTATTAAAGCGTGTTCTTCCAATTTCCATGAAAATAAAGATGAAGATCTAAAAGTTATTGATGTGTCCCCTATTAAATCTTTGTTTTGCAATATGAATCTTGATAATGATGGGACTGAATATGATCCACCTTTACCTACAAGGCGTTCTAAAAATTTGGAGTATTTAGATCTTGATGCTAAATTTGATGAAAGTGGGATTGAAGAAAGCAAAACCCTAGATATTTCTAAGCCCACTATTTTGGACTTCAAGGAATTTATTTATGAAAGTTGCTCTTTAATTGATTGTATTTCCTTGTTGCAATCCGTGCTAAATTCTCCTCATGCTTATAGTCAAAATAAAGCCTTTACCAAACATATCGTTGATGCCTTAATGCAATCATATGAAGAAAAACTTGAGTTGGAAGTTTCTATCCCTAGAAAACTTTATGATGAGTGGGAACCAACTATTAGAATTAAGATTTAGGATCATGAATTTTATGCATTATGTGATTGGGTGCTAGTGTTTCCACTATTCCCAAAACTTTGTGCGATTTGCTAGATTTCCGTGATTTTGATGATTGCTCTCTAAACTTGCATCTTGCGGATTCCACTATTAAGAAACCTATGGGAATAATTAATGATGTTCTTATTGTTGCAAATAGGAATTATGTGCCCGTAGATTTTATCGTTCTTGATATAGATTGCAATCCTTCTTGTCCTATTATTCTTGGTAGACCTTTCCTTAGAACGATCGGTGCAATTATTGATATGAAGGAAGGGAATATTAGATTCCAATTTCCATTAAAAAAAGGCATGTAACACTTCCCTAGAAAGAAAATAAAATTACCATATGAATCTATCATGAGAGCCACTTATGGATTGCCTACCAAAGATGGCAAAACCTAGATCTATACTCGCTTTTATCCCTAGCTAGGGGCGTTAAACGATAGCGCTTGTTGGGAGGCAACCCAATTTTATTTTTAGTTTTTTTGCTTTTTATTCTGTTTAGGAATAAATAATACATCTACCTTCTTTTTATATGTGGTTGTATGTTTTAATTAGTGTTTGTGCCAAGTTAAACCTATAGGATCTTCTTGGATGATAGTTATTTGATCTTGCTGTAATTTCCAGAAACTTTCGGTTCACGAAAACAATTGTTAAAAATCATCAAAACATGATAAAATAGTGATTCCAATTTCTGCTGATCAATAAACAAATTGCCTAGGACTTCCTATTTTGTCTGAATTTTTGGAGTTCCAGAAGTTTGCGTTAGTTACAGATTACTATAGACTGTTCTGTTTTTGACAGATTCTGTTTTTCGTGTGTTGTTTGCTTATTTTGATGAATCTATGGCTAATAAAATAGTTTATAAACCATAGAGAAGTTGGAATACAGTAGGTTTAACACCAATAGAAATAAAGAACGAGTTCATTACAGTACCTGGAAGTGGTCTTTTGTTTTCTTTCGCTAACGGAGCTCACGAGATTTCTGTTGAGTTTTGTATTGTGAAGTTTTCAAGTTTTGGGTGAAATCTTTTGATGGATTATGGAACAAGGAGTGGCAAGAGCCTAAGCTTGGGGATGCCCATGGCACCCCCAAGATAATCTAATGACACCAAAAAGTCAAAGCTTTGGGATGCCCTTGAAGGCATCCCTCTTCGCCTACTTCCATCGGTAACTTTACTTGGAGCTATATTTTTATTCACCACATGATATGTGTTTTGCTTAGAGCGTCTTGTATGATTTGAGTCTTTGATTTTTAGTTTACCATAATCATCCTTGCTGTACACACCTTTTGAGAGAGCCATATATGATTTGGAATTTGATAGAATACTCTATGTGCTTCACTTATATCTTTTGAGCTATATAGTTTTGCTCTAGTGCTTCACTTATATCCTTTACAGCACGGTGGTGGATTTGTTTTATAGTAACTATTGTTCACTCATGCTTCACTTAGATTATTTTGAGAGTCTTAAATAGCATGGTAATTTGCTTAATAATAATAATATGCTTGGTATTCAAGATTTGTAAAACTTTCTTTTCAGTGCGTTGAATACTAAGAAAAGTTTGATGCTTGATAATTGTTTTGAGATATGAAGATGGTGATATTAGAGTCATGCTAGTTGAGTAGTTGTGAATTTGAGAAATACTTGTGTTAAAGTTTGTGATTCCCGTAGCATGCACGTATGGTGAACCGTTATTTGATGATGTCGGAGCATGATTTATTTATTGATTGTCTTCCTTATGAGTGGCGGTCGTGACGGCGATGGTCTTTTCCTACCAATCTATCCCCCTAGGAGCATGTGCGTAATACTTTGCTTTGATAACTTGTAGATTTTTTGCAATAAGTATATGAGTTCTTCATGACTAATGTTGAGTCCATGGATTATACGCACTTTTCTTCCTTCCACCATTGCTAGCCTCTCTAATACCGCACACTTTTCGCCGGTATCATACACCCACCATATACCTTCCTCAAAACAGCCACCATACCTACCTATCATGGCATTTCCATAGCCATTCCGAGATATATTGCCATGCAACTTTCCACCGTTCCGTTTATTATGACATGCTCCATCATTGTCATATTGCTAGCATGATCAAGTAGTTGACATCGTATTTGTGGCAAAGCCACCGTTCATAATTCTTTCATACATGTCACTCTTGATTCATTGCATATCCCGGTACCCCGCCAGAGGAATTCATATAGTGTCATATTTTGTTCTAAGTATCGAGTTGTAATAGTTGAGTTGTAAGAAAATAAAAGTGTGATGATCATCATTTTTAGAGCATTGTCCCAAGTGAGGAAAGGATGATGGAGACTATGATTCCCCCACAAGTCGGGATGAGACTCCGGACGAAAAAAGAAAAAAAATAAAAGAGGCCATAAAAAAAGAAAAGGCCCAAATAAAAAAAGAGAGAGAGAAAAAGAGAGAAGGGACAATGTTACTATCCTTTTACCACACTTGTGCTTCAAAGTAGCACCAACATCTTCATGATAGAGAGTCTCTCATTTTGTCACTTTCATATACTAGTGGGAATTTTTCATTATAGAACTTGGCTTGTATATTCCAATGATGGGCTTCCTCAAAATGCCCTAGGTCTTCGTGAGCAAGCGAGTTGGATGCACACCCACTTAGTTTCTTTTATTGAGATTTCATATACTTATAGGTCTAGTGCATCCATTGCATGGCAATCCCTACTCACTCACATTGATATCTATTGATGGGCATCTCCATAGCCCGTTGATACGCCTAGTTGATGTGAGACTATCTTCCCTCTTTTTGTCTTCTCCACAACCACCATTCTATTCCACATATAGTGCTATATCCATGGCTCACGCTCATGTATTGCGTGAAGATTGAAAAAGTTTTGAGAATGTCAAAAGTATGAAACAATTGCTTGGCTTGTCATCAAGGTTGTGCATGCTTTAACTACTTTGACTGGTGAAGATAGAGCATAGCCAGACTATATGATTTTGTAGGGATAACTTTCTTTGGCCACGTTATTTTGAGAAGACATGATTACTTTGTTAGTATGCTTGAAGTATTATTATTTTTATGTCAATATGAACTTTTGTCTTGAATCTTTCGGATCTGAATATTCAAACCACAATTAAGAAGAATTACATTGAAATTATGCAAAGTAGCACTCCGCATCAAAAATTCTCTTTTTATCATTTACCTACTCGAGGACGAGCAGGAATTAAGCTTGGGGATGCCTGATACGTCTCCAACGTATCTATAATTTTTGATTGCTCCATGCTATATTATCTACTTTTTTGGACCATATTGGGCTTTATTTTCCACTTTTATATTATTTTTGGGACTAACCTATTAACGGAGGCCCAGCCCAGAATTGCTATTTATTTGCCTATTTCAGTGTTTCGAAGAAACGGAATATCAAACGGAGTCCAGACGGAATGAAACCTTCGGGAACATGATTTTCTCACCAAATATGATCCAGGAGACTTGGACCCCACGTCATGAAAGAAGGGAGGCGGCCACGAGGGTGGAGGGCGCGCCCCCTGCCTCGTGGGCCCCCCTTTTCTCAACCGACGTACTCCTTCCTCCTATATATACCTACATACTCCCAAACGATCAGATACGGAGCCAAAAACCTAATTCCACCGACGCAACTTTCTGTATCCACGAGATCCCATCTTGGGGCCTGTTCCGGAGCTTCGCCGGAAGGGGAATCCACCACGGAGGGCTTCTACATCATCATAGCCCCTCCAATGAAGTGTGAGTAGTTTACCTCAGACCTTCGGGTCCATAGTTAGTAGCTAGATGGCTTCTTCTCTTTTTGGATCTCAATACAATGTTCTCCCCTCTCTCGTGGAGATCTATTCGATGTAATCTTATTTTTGCGGTGTGTTTGTTGAGACCGATGAATTGTAGGTTTATGATCAAGATTATCTATGAACAATATTTGAATCTCCTCTGAATTATTTTATGTATGATTGGTTATCTTTGCAAGTCTCTTCGAATTATCAGTTTGGTTTGGCCTACTAGATTGGTTTTTCTTGCAACGGGAGAAGTGCTTAGCTTTGGGTTCAATCTTGCGAAGTCCTTTCCCAGTGACAGTAGGGGCAGCAAGGCACGTATTGTGTTGTTGCCATCGAGGATAACAAGATGGTTTTTTTTATCATATTGCATGAATTTATACCTCTACATCATGTCATCTTTCTTAAGGCATTACTCTGTTTTCTTGAACTTAATACTCTAGATGCATCCTGGATAGCGGTCGATGAGTGGAGTAATAGTAGTAGATGCAGGCAGGAGTCGATCTACTTGTCTCGAACATGATGCCTATATACATGATCATACCTAGATATTCTCATAACGATGCTCAATTCTGTCAATCGCTCAATAGTAATTTGTTCACCCACCGTAGAATACTTATGCTCTTGAGAGAAGCCACTAGTGAAATCTATGGCCCCCGGGTCTATCTTAATCATATCAATCTTCCTACGCTCTATTATTACTTTTCTTTTTTTACTTTGCTTTTATTTTACTTTGCATCTTTATACCAAAAATACCAAAAAAAATATCTATCAGATCTCACTCTCACAAGTGACCGTGAAGGGATTGACAACCCCTAATCGTGTTGGTTGCTTGGAGCTATTTGTTTTGTGTAGGTACGAGGGACTCGCGCGTAGCTTCCTACTGGATTGATACCTTGGTTCTCCAAAACTGAGGGAAATACTTATGCTACTTTGCTGCATCATCCTCTCCTCTTCGGGCAAATCCAACACAGTACTCAAGAGGTAGCATTGCGCCGACAATCCTCGCCTCCCGCGCCCGGACGTCGTCATCCTCGAGCTCCTCAACCCGTTCCCGCCTACCTCTGCATCGGTGAGTTGCCGCCGATCAGTAAGCCCCCCTCGCGGCCTCCTTGTTTCCTCCCCGATTTCTTTCTCTGTCTGAAACCTTCTCTGCGTTTGAACAGAGAACTTGTGCTGCCTCCTGAAGCTCGCTCGCCATCCACCGCTGCGACCAGGAGCGCTGCTGCCCGTCTTTGTTGCCACCACAAGAGCCCCAAGCGCCATGGCCTGGGCTCGCCTCGAGATCCTCAGCGCCGCCATGGCTGCTGCTTGCTCCATCGACCCAGATGCAGGTTCCAGTCGCCACCATCTTCTTCCAGGAGCCTGCAACCTTCTATGCTTCCCCTTCTCGTGCCTCGCCGCCAGCAAGCTCTGCAGCGCCAAGTTCCTCGCATGCGTCCTCCCGTCGAGCGCCGGGACGAACGGCAGTAGCTCCAGCCCCGCCTCGGCCCTCCTCGACCTCCTTCGCACCGGATCCGTCCCCCTCGTCCATCCACTCATCGCAGGAGGTCGCTGCCATGCCCTGCATCCCGCATCGCCAGCCGCCATCCCCTGCTTCACGAACAACGCAGCCAACGCTGCCCCTTCGTTGACTTGGTCCAGCACCAGCGTGGCCGGTCTCCAAGTCCCACGCGCCAAGGCCCAAGCCGCCCACTTCGTCAGCCCGAACCGCCAAGCCTGCAGCCAGCTCCACTGACTGGGCCTGGCCCATGGTGAGCACCCAGTCCGCCCAGTTTCAGTCCGATAACGGTTCTTCCAAGATCTGCGAATTTAGCATTATCCAGAGACTGCAGTTTTTCAGAAAACCCCTTAATGTTCATGCATCAATAATTCACAAACCATGCATCTTATGTAAAAACATTATATATGAAAAATGCTTAGATTTTCATCTAGTTTCATATTATTCCAATTTCATCTATGTTTAAAATGTTTAAACTTGTTGTTTATTTAAATTTACATAAATGCCATGTTAAAATGCTTTAATTCATAACTAATTAACCGTAGCTCGGATCTAAATAAACTTTATAGGCAAATGGGGTGGAAAAATGCATAGACTAACTTGGTTCACTTTATTTTGACGTTTAACAACTCTAAAATATGGTTTAGGGCAGAACAGTACCATAACCAAAATATGCACATGGGGATTTTCCGGTATTGTTGTTTGTTGTTCCGGACTCATTTAAACTTGCCTAGATAGGTAGTTTTTCATATGTTTCCCCCTTGCCATGTTTAATGACATTTAATAGTGTTGGGTACATAACTGAGAGATAACTAAATAATTGATGTGGTGTTTCGTCAATATGCAACTCGTTGCATACTGAGCTCCACTTAATTTGTAGTATTGTTTGTGCACCTTGCCATGCCATGCCTCATTAAATGGACATGCATCATACTTGATTGTGCATCATGTCATTTTTATGTGATGGTTGTTTACTATGTTGTTTGCTTCTTTCCGGTTTGCTTCCCTCGTTAGCTTCGGTTTCGTTCCGGAGTTGTGAGGGTTCGCTCGACTACGTCCGTTTGTCTTCTTCATGGACTTGATCTTCTTCCTAGCAGAATTTCAGGCAAGATGACCATACCCTCGAAATCACTTCTATCTTTGCTTGCTATTTGTTCGCTCTATTGCTATGTCGCGCTACCTACCACTTGCTATATCATTCCTCCTATATTTCCATGTCAAGCCTCTAACCATCCTTTCCTAGCAAACCGTTGTTTGGCTAAGTTACCGCTTTTGCTCAGCCCTTCTTATAGCGTTGCTAGTTGCAGGTGAAGCTGAAGTTTGTTCCATGTTGGAACATGGATATGTTGGGATATCACAATATCTCTTATTTTAATTAATGCACCTATATACTTGTTAAAGGGTGGAAGGCTCGACCTTCTGCTTGGTGTTTTGTTCCACTCTTGCCGCCCTAGTTTCTGTAATACCGGTGTTATGTTCCTTGATTTTGCGTTCCTTACGCGGTTGGGTGTTATGGAACCGTTGACAGTTCGCTTTGAATAAAACTCCTCCAGAAAGGCCCAACCTTGGTTTTAACATTTGCCACCTAAGCCTTTTTCCCTTGGGAGTCGCGCTCCCGAGGGTCATCTTTATTTTAACCCCCCGGGCCAGTGCTGCTCTGAGTGTTGGTCCAAACTAGAGCACTGTGCGGGACCGTCCCTCGGAAACTTGGGTTACGTTGGTACCTGTACGCTTCGCTCATCCGGTGTGCCCTGAGAACGAGATATGTACAGCTCCTATCGGGATTTGTCGGCACAGTCGGGCGGTCTTGCTGGTCTTGTTTTACCATTGTCGAAACGTCTTGTAACCAGGATTCCGAGCCTGATCGGGTCTTTCCGAGAGAAGGAATGTCCTTCGTTGACCGTGAGAGCTTGTGATGGGCTAAGTTGGGACACCCCTGCAGGGTATAAACTTTCGAGAGCCGTGCCCGCGGTTATGTGGCAGATGGGAATTTGTTAATGTCCGGTTGTAGAGAACTTGACACTTGACTTAATTAAAATACATCAACCGCGTGTGTAGCCGTGATGGTCTCTTCTCGACGGAGTCCGGGAAGTGAACACGGTTTTTGTGTTATGTTTGAACGTAAGTAGTTTCAGGATCACTTCTTGATCACTTTTAGCTTCTCGACCGTTGCATTGATTCTCTTCTCGCTCTTATTTGCGTATGTTAGCCACCATATATGCTTAGTGCTTGCTGCAGCTCCACCTCATTACCCTATCCTACCCATAAGCTTAAATAGTCTTGATCTCGCGGGTGTGAGATTGCCGAGTCCTCGTGACTCACAAATTCTTCCAAATAGTTGCAGGTGCCGATGATACCAACGCAGGTGACGCAACCGAGCTCAAGTAGGATCTTGATGAAGATCTTGTTTAATTGTTTTATGTCTTTTACGGTTGATCAGTAGTGGAGCCCAGTTGGGACGATCGGGGATCTAGCATTTGGGGTTGTCTTCTTTTTATTTTGGTTCCGTAGTCGGACCTTTGATTGTACTCTGAATGATGTATGTTTAATTAGTGTATTTGTGTGAAGTGGCGATTGTAAGCCAACTCTCTTTATCCCATTCTTGTTCATTACATGGGATTGTGTGAAGATGACCCTTCTTGCGACAAAACCACCATGCGGTTATGCCTCCAAGTCGTGCCTCGACACGTGGGAGATATGGCCGCATCGCGGGCGTTACATGCAATAAGAATGATGACATGATGTAGACAAGATCTATTCATGTAGGAATTAGAAACCCTCTTGTTATCCTTAATGGCAACGATATACATGTGTCGTTTTCCCCTTCTTTCACTGGGATCAAGCACTGTAAGATCAAACCCATCACAAAGCACCTCTTCCCATGGCAAGAAAAATTGATCTAGTCGGCCTAACTAAACCAAAGATTCAAATAAGAAATACGAGGCTATAAGTAATCATGCATATAAGAGATCAAAATACTCAAATAACTTTCATGGATAAAAACATAGATCTGATCATAAACTCAAAGTTCATCGGATCCCAACAAACACACCGCAAAAAGAGTTACATCAAATAGATCTCCAAGAGATATTGAAAATCAAAAGAGAGAGAGGAAGCCATCTAGCTACTAACTACGGACCCATAGGTCTACAATGAACTACTCACGCATCATCAAAGAGGCACCAATGAGGATGATGAACCCCTCCATGATGGTTTCTAGATTGGATCTGGTGGTTCTGGAACTTGCGGCGGCTGAAATTTATTTTCGTCGACTCCCCTAGGTTTTTTGGAATATTGGGGTATTTATAGAGCAAAGAGGCGGTGCGGGAGGCCACCGAGGTGGGCACAACCCACCAGGGCGCGCCTGGGCTCCTCTGGTACTTCTTTGGCCCATCCTGTGTCTTCTGGCCCAGAAAAATTCTCCAAAAAGTTTCACTGCGTTTAGACTCCGTTTGGTATTGATTTTCTGCGAAGTAAGAAACAAGCAAAAAGCAGCAACTGGCACTGGGCACTATGTCAATAGGTTAGTCCCAAAAAATGATATAAAGTTGCTATAAAATGATTGTAAAACATCCAAGAAGGATAATATAACAGCATGGAACAATCAAAAATTATAGATACGTTGGAGTCGTATCAGCGACCACTGTCACTTGTGCTTATCTGCACACCACCTTGATCTTCAAGGAGGGCATCGGGAAGAACGAAGTTGACGACCAGACCGCACTAGAGACTGTGGGGCCATTTGGAAGGAGCGTGATGTGACGATGGCTGAGTAACTCCTTTCCCCTCTCTCTCTCCCTCTTGTCCCACCCACACAAAATTATCAATCCCTCAGCCCACAAGATTCCCCTCTAGTCCATGTTCTTTTGAGCTCTCTCATCAAACCTTTTATCTCTTCTCATTCCACATGTACAACATCTTGATGCACACGCATGTCACTCCTTATATTACATGTCTCCATCTTTCTCACAGACCTAACTTCTCCCTCTCTCTCTCTTGTGAGGTTTCTCTCCCACTCTCTCACCCACATATATACAATGTTCCCCATCCTCTATCTCTTTCTTCCACTTGGTGTATATCTTATGTGTTGCATGCACCTATCTCCCACCATTGCTCCATCTTCACAAACTCTCTATGTTTCATTCACACATTGGGATGTGTTCTGAAAATTGCTTTAGAATGGTTGGTTTTGTTGCATCCAACAAATTAATAACTATGAAATGCATTTATATTTTCATGTGAGTTGGATTATGTGAGTTTGAGCATATTGTCAAGCACTATAGATCTGGTATTCATCTTGGAATTCAACAACGATTCTAAATATTGAATTTTATAAACCATTACATTCGAAGTCAGTAGCTTAATATATTTATTTCACAATTACAACAAATAATTAATGCCACGACAAACTAAGAAAACAGATGTGTACTCCCTCTGTTTTTATTTAAGTCTGTGTATTAGCATTGGTCAAAGTCAAGTTCTCTAAACTCTGACAAAGTTTATAAACAAAAATATTAACATATACAACAACAAATCAATACTATTAGATTCATTATTGAATGTACTTTGACATCATACAGATTTGTTATGGTAAATGTTTATATTTTTTCTATAAACTTGGTCAAAACTTTAGGAAGTCTGACTTCAGTCAAACCTAATATGCAGACTAGATAAAAACGGAGGCAGTACAGTACTCCTAGCTGCCCAGCCCAATCACCCAACATGCCACACGGGGAGTAGGGAGTAGTATAGTGTTAAAAAAATTAGGTTCGCGGCAAAATCTCCCGCTTCCATTGAGATTTCTCGCAACTCAGATTCGACCAATGCAAAGTTAGAATCATTCCCTTGGTCGAACAAGCCGACCGATGCTGGTTGGTCGGGGCTGTTTTGGTAACTTTATGTTCACCCCACCCATCCAACCCCACCCCGGCACCCAGAGTACTCCTCATTACTCCCCATTTTCTATCACCAACGCAAAATAGACTTCTCCATGTCACCGTAGCACCTTCGTGCTCCTCCCCTTTTTGATCGGCGCACTCATCCACCGCAGCGCATCTGCCTCATCGACGATGTCGTACGCCGCACTGGAGCTGGTCCATCGTCGCCGTCGTACAGGGATCCGCTTCCCCGGTGCCGTCTTCCACGGTCTCGGATCTGCTTCCGGAAGCCGACGCTAAGCATAGCAGGACCACCATCGTCGATAATGAACTGACTCCCATTGCCGACCATGATGCACAGTTGACGCTGCAGCCTGCATACTCCTCCTTGGTTGGTAATGTGTATATTGATTCTCTTAGCAGTACATATGCAGTTCCAATTATGTTCATACCTACCCTTCAAATTTCCTGGCTACTATTGTTCCGGTAAAAGTAATTGGTTATAGCTTGCATTGTCCAACAAAATATAATCTTGTAATTGTGTGTTGCTCCTGTATTGCGTTGTGCTTGGGTAGGTCCTTCATCTGTAACCAGTAGTGTCGCAAATGATGGAAAGTTTTTTAGAATAGCAGGGAGGTGATCCCCCTGTTCTATTCACTCAAAATGAAACCACAACGTAGTTCTAGCAAAGTTGAAGAGCCACTTAGCAGGATACTAAAAATCGCTCATGCAAACATGGCAGATGAGTGCTTTAATGTTGCCCACAAGATGCGTGAGTATTACTATATTTTTCTTGCCATGTTGAGATTTTAAAACTACGAATGCAAACATGCAGAGGAGCAATGAAGAACAAATACGGGATGTTGGGGACATCTTTAGGGAACGTTGCAAGTTAACGAGGAGCTGCACCGAACCTGTAAAATGAGCTTTGGTAAGTAACAACCTTTCAATTACTTTGGCACTGAGAACCTGACTAGCAGTGGTGGATATTAATGAAATCGGAGGGAGCCCCCTCTATTGATCATTTTTTTAACTTTGACATGGTATGTGTCTGGCAGCAGTAGTGAACACAGGACCAGGCCAGGCCCTGGGCAAGCACCGAGCCCAAAACAGCGTCAACCCATGTTATCTGCTTGGCTAGGGTTCTTGCCATGCAATCCAGCAGTGTGGCAGGATAATAAATAATAATAGGCGACACAAAAAATTCCTGTACACTTGATTAGGCTCTCAATTTGTAGGATCTCAATTTACTCAGTGGACCCACCATACCATAGGATGAATCTTTTGTAATTTAGTGTTGAAGCTATTTAGTCAAACGCGCCTACAGACGCCCTAGAGATCATCTGGTTGCTGGTTGTTTTGCTGCAGCAACCCTTGGCTTAGTGCACCCCTCTACTAGTTTTTCTATTTCTCTTATCCTTGTGTTCTTCGATGTATATGTCGTAGTTTCTATAAGCTGGCTCTGCTTCATATGTAATAAGCATAGTCTTAATCGTCCTAACGCTTTCCTTTTTAGCTTGATGTAGGAAGTGGGTGTTCTCACCTTGCAGTCTGTTTTTATATTTCTCCTTTTGAACTGACTTATCCTAGTCCTGTTTATCGAGCTTCTACTTAATGGATCTGGGGAGCTCTGACTATTGATCTAAAAAAGAAGTGACTTCTTCATGTTAGGAAGCAGTTCCTACGAGGAGGGAAGTATGGTCAACCTTGGGACCATGTTTCCAAAACGAGGCTGGATTACACACAAGGTGCCATTTTCCCTAATGATGCTGGATTGAACACAAGGTCCAAATTCCCAGATGATGCTGGATTACTCACAAGCCAGGTGGAGTCGAACTGCTTGTGTCCTCATTGCTCTAGTAAAGGCTAAAAGAAAGCATGCAACAACCCTTAATAATGTAGATGAGTTCTTCAAGAAGCGAAAAGAGCAATCAGATGCTCTCTTCACCCAAGCCAAAGAAGAGATGGAAGAAGCCAGAAAGAAGCTAGCAGAGGCAGAGCAGGCTAGGCATCTCCTGCTATCTAAAATTGTTGTCAATACAAATTTTCATTCATAATACCTAGGTTCAAATGTTTATCCAGTCAGCATGCCTGTTGTGATGTCCGTGCATCTATTGAGATGTATGTAGGTCTGTCATGCTGAGATGTGGCACAATTTTTTTTCTGGGTCATGTAATAACAACCATTACTTTCCGAACAATAACAGACGAACCATTGGACATGGTATAGTTCACACGCAAGCCCAACATTCCAAGTTCAACTTCCACATCAAACTCATGTTCACAGATATCTTCATATTCATAGATAACGTCCACAACCATGATTCACTTCAAAGCAAAAAAAATGTGAGGAGACTTATAAATAAAGAAAAATCCCTAGTTCTTACTACCAGTGCGAGCACAACAAAACAAGTCCATACGAAATTAATTATATTTTGGACATTTTTTAACTAAACATGAATAACTTCAAGAACCAGGTATAATTTCTAATGCCAGCCACGGTTGGGGTCCATGATGTTTTGAGACAAATCGGGCAACGCACTGGGTGTCTATGCTGGCAACGCAGTGGTCGTAGCCTTCATGGGTTCTGAGCGGCGGCGGCTCCTGTGGTCTAGTATTCCTCGGCGTCGGCGGCGGCCCGGATATGTTGGCCACCTCCGCCGGCATGTCACGGTTCCGCCAACATTTGCGTCGGATGGCGCGGCCAGCCACGGTGCACTGGACGCCGTGGTCCACCGTGTGCCGGCGTGCAGCAACTGGCAACTCCTCTGCGAACAGGCTTGGAGCGTCGAGTTGATGCACCAGGGGCCAGCTTCGAGCGGCGGCTTGCTCCTCTGCCTGCCCACCTGCAGCCTCGCCCATGGTACTAATGGCTTGGGGCAGTGAGAGAGGTGGGGCAGTGAGTTGCCTGGCTCGTTGGGTCATCCAGTCGGCTTTTATGCCGGAGAACTCGTCTTCATGCTCATTGGATGCTATAGAGAGTGTGGAGAATATGGTGCAGGGAGGATATGGGGAGCGGCGGTGTGGTGCGGTTCTTTCCAAGCGTCTGGCCTTGTTTAAATAGCGGGCGGACGGAGGAGACAACCGACGTTCTGTTGTAAAATGTCGGCTGGCTCACAGAAAGACGTGTTGCTGGCACACGCACGGATTCAATGGAGGTAGGCGGGGCAGTGTGAAGCCGGTTGAATGCGGCGAGTGATAACCCAAAAGTATAGGGGATCAATTGTAGCCTCTTTCGATAAGTAAGAGTGTCGAACCCAACGAGGAGCTAAAGGTGGAACAAATATTCCCTCAAGTTCTATCGACCACCGATACAACTCTACGCACGCTTAACGTTCGCTTTACCTAGAACACGTATGAAACTAGAAGTACTTTGTAGGTGTTTTGGATAGGTTTGCGAGAAAGTAAAGAGCACGTAAATAAAAGCTAGGGGCTGTTTAGATGAAGACACAACTAAATTAGTTTTAGTAGAGAGCTTTTTGTCACGAGAAAGTTATTTGTCCCTAGGCAATCGATAATTAGACCGATAATCATTATTGCAATTTTATTTGAGGGAGAGGCATAAGCTAACATACTTTCTCTACTTGGATCATATGCACTTATGATTGGAACTCTAGCAAGCATCCGCAACTACTAAAGATCATTAAGGTAAAACCAAACCATAGCATTAAAGTACCAAGTCCTCTTTATCCCATACGCAAACAACCTACTTACTCGGGTATGTGCTTCTGTCACTCATGCCACCCACCATAAGCAAATCATGAACATATTGCAAATCCTACAACGGGGATCCCTCACGCTTGTGCGACACGGAGAGCACCATAGGACAACACCAATAATAAAACATGCAACTCAAACCAATCTTGATCATCAAATAGCCCATAGGACAAAACTGATCTACTCAAACATCATAGGATAGCCATACATCATTGGGAAATAATATATAGCATTGAGCACCATGTTTAAGTAGAGATTACAGCGGGTAAGAGAGAGGTTACACCGCTGCATAGAGGGGGGAAGAGTTGGTGATGATGGCGGTGATGTTGTTGGTGAAGATTGCGGTGATGATGATGGCCACGACAGCGTTCTGGCGCCACCGGAAGAGAAGGGGAGAGGGGGGCCCTTCGTATTCTTCTTCCTTGACCTCCTCCCTAGATGTGAGAAGGGTTTACCCTCTGGTCCTTGGCCTCCATGGCGTGGGAGGGGCGAGAGCCCCTCCGAGATTGGATCTGTCTCTGTCTCTCTTTGTTTTCGCATTACATTCTCGCTGCCCTTTCACCGTTTCTTTTATATCCGGAGATCCGTAACTCCGATTGGGTTGAAACCTTCGCCCAGATCTTTTTCCAAAAATTAGCTTTCTTGGGGCCAAAGTATGGCATCAACCGCCTTCCAAGGGGCCCACGAGGGTGGGGGGCGCGCCTGCCTGTAGTGGCCGTGGGCCCCACCCTCGTGGCCACCCCGGGCACCGTCTCGCGTTGATTTTCTTCCCAAAACTCACAAATATTCAAAAATAATTCTCCGTCCGTTTTTATCCCGTTTGGATTCCGTTTGATATGGATATTCTGCGAAACAAAAACATGCAATGTATAGAACCGCACTGAGCCTTTGGATCAATATGTTAGTCCCAAAATAGTATAAAAAGTTGCCAAAAAGTATATGGAAGTTGTAGAATATTGGCATGGAACAATAAAAATTATAGATCTGACGGAGACGTATCAGCATCCCCAAGCTTAATTCCTGCTCGTCCTCGAGTAGGTAAATGATAAAAAGATAATTTTTGATGTGGAATGCTACCTAGTATAATCTTGATCATATGTCTAATCATGGCATGAATATTAAGACACGAGTGATTCAAAGCAATAGTCTATCATTTGACATAAAAACAATAATACTTCAAGCCGACTAATAAAGCAATCATGTCTTTTCAAAATAACATGGCCAAAGAAAGTTATCCCTACAAAATCATATAGTCCTGCTATGCTCCATCTTCACCACACAAAATATTCAAATCATGCACAACCCCGATGACAAGCCAAGCAATTGTTTCATACTTTTGACGTTCTCAAACCTTTACAACTTTCACGCAATACATGAGCGTGAGCCATGGACATAGAACTATAGGTGGAATAGAATATGGTGGTGGAGGTTGTGTGGAGAAGACAAAAAGGAGAAGATAGTCTCACATCAACTAGGCGTATCAACGGGCTATGGAGATGCCCATCAATAGATATCAATGTGAGTGAGTAGGGATTGCCATGCAATAGATGCACTAAGAGCTATAAGTGTATGAAAGCTTAGACTGAAAACTAAGTGGGTGTGCATCCAACTTGATTGCTCATGAAGACCTCGGGCGTTTGAGGAAGCCCATCATCAGAATATACAAGCCAAGTTCTATAATGAAAACTCCCACTAGTATATGAAAGTGAAAGCATAGGATACTCTCTCTATGAAGAACATGGTGCTACTCTGAAGCACAAGTGTGGTAAAAGGATAGTAACATTGGAACAAGGCGATTTGGCGCCCGAGCCCAGCTGAGCCCGATATCATCGCCTTCCATTCTGGGCTCGGGATCCGGGAAAATCGGTCTGACCCACCTGCCGCGGTACTTTAGAAATTGGGGGGCAACACGGAATACGGGATGAAACAAGGCGCTGTTATGCGTGGGGCGGAAAGGCGCGTTAGCCGGGCGTGCGTGCGGTCTGGTCCGTGGACCAGAATGATCCATGGACGGGAACAGAATGGTCTGATAAAAGTTGAGCCGTCTGTCAAACACGTTTGCGATGCCCAATATCGCCGATCCAGCCTAGCGTGATGTGGTTCATTGAAAACCTTGCCGACGCTGTGTCTTCGGCTGGTGCCCACACCCACCACTGCCTCTGTGCATCAACTGATGAAAGAAATTTCCTGCGGCGGCGCACAACCTGCGACGGCGGTGACTTGGCGGGAAAAATGGAGGGTGCTGCCATGGAGTTCCTCCTCGATGCCGTTGACAGGTTAGTCGCCGCAGATCTACAACGCTTTTTGAGTATTTCTTTGTATGAGCATGGCCGCCGCTGCTGACATCTCTTCCTCGGATTTCCACTGCAGGAGGAGTTCGCCGACAGCTACTAGCACCCAGATCCGGTTCCTCTGGCATTGTTGGCAAACAGCGGAACAATAGTTGCCACCCCCGCGGACTCGAACGCTGGCTCTGGTTGTGGTCAACAGCTCGGCGGCGAAGGGAATGGCAGTACACGAGCTGGGTGCGGCGACGTCCCGACTCTTCCCCAACCAGGTCTGACTGACAGGATCAACCCGCAGGCACCTTGGTGGACGAAAAGGTACGAGAATCAAAATTGTGTCGCTGTAGGATTTCGGTTTCTGTTCGAAGTGGATATATATTATTACACACTAAGAATATATTCAGACATAATTTAGCATATTTCGGTTATATAGCTCATGGAGCCACAAAAGCAATAAAATGATTTTGGGAATCTGAAACATGAGTGAAGAATCACACCCTGTTTTCATACCCAAGTGTCAGGACCACGATTCCAAGTCACATCGGTCTAGCCGGTAACACCTCATATCACTTTGCGGCCTCACGCACGGTATTCCCACGGGTGTCGCCTTACCATGGCCCGGGACCGTTTGCGCCTTTTGGCTCACGTATATGATAGTGTCGCTAGCATCCATATGACAGAGAACCCGCGCCGACATGGCTAGTCGTGAACCCAAAGCGGCGCTAACCCATGGGGACATGCATACATGAATCAACTTCGAGCATGTCGGTCAACAGCGTGTGAATCCGGGCTGTAACCTTTGGGCTAACAGGACTCGGGAACCCGGCTGTAGCAGGCTAAGCAGGACTCCGGATGTCACCGTGACATTTCCCGAAGGGATGTATACAGAACGAAGTGAAACACATGTCGGCTGTCAAGCGTCCCGAGCGGTAGTCTTTGAGCTAGCGTGACTCCGATAAACCGGCTGTAGCGGACTACTATCGCTCGAGAAGCACTAGACTACATTTCACCATATGAGAGGCTACCAAGGATAAACAACTAGATTGTCGGATCCCACACATACCAAGCATTTCAAACATACACACAATATGCTCGATATGTGTAAATACAACATGGCATCACAACATAACTCTACGACTCAAGTATTATTCATTAGGCTCCGAGGAGCCAAGATATTACAAACATGGGTCTCATGACCCAACAATCAAAGCATACAAGTCAAACACATGCGGAAGCTTAACATGTCCGAAAGTACGTATAACTATAAATGAAAAAGGCTGAGAAGCCCGACTATCTACCGAGATCCTGCCGAGGGCACAAGATCGTAGCTGAGGTAACAAGCTAAACGTCAAGTCCACACGAAACTACTAGCGAGATCAAGGCGTCTCTCGCAAAACATAAAATAAGCAAACGTGAGTACAAATGTACTCAGCAAGACTTACATCAGAACTAACTACATATGCATCATTATCAACAAAGGGGTGGTGGAGTTTAACAGCAGCAAGCCAGCTTTGACTCGGTGGCTATCCTAACTACGACCGCAAGTAACTCTTTTGAGGTGGCGCACACGAGTCCACATATTCACCATATCAATACACCACTATGGATCCGCTTCCGTCTCCCTACGAGAACGCCATCCATAGCACTCACGCTTATCTTGCGCATTTTAGAGTATCCACTTTCACTTGTCTATGAACTGTTATAGGCAACCCAGAAGTCCTTTACCGCGGACACGGCTATCCGAATAGATCATTTATAACCCTGCAGGGGTGTACTTCTTCACACACGCTCTCACCACTTACCGCCGTTTACACGACATGTACTCGGCAACCTTCAAGAGGAAGCCGAATGTGGGTGTCGGCCACAGCCTACCTAAACACTCAAGTCTCTAGTCCAGGTTTATCGCCTATTCAGGTTCCATCCGCAGGGAGTCCGGCCGAGGTTTCCACATACGGCCCCGGATGATGTGTGCAGGGTTCCCGAGATACCAAACGGGCATTCGGTACACCGTGCCACGTGCCTACCGCAACACAGCCCACCCCTAAGGTCAGCGCTGCGTGTGGCCCCCAGCATACTACAAACACCAGAAACTACTTTGCAACTCCCGGACAGAGGACAAGAGTGGTTAAGAAGCCGAGAGGGCCCATTGGTTTCGGGCCCAATGCGTGGTAGTAACTGTTTCATGGATCACAAACACAGAACTCAGTTCCTGAGGACGGCTTCAATGAGACAACCCACCATGTACTCCTACATGGCCTCTCACCGCTACCTTTACCAAATCGTGTTCACACACTTAGCTCTCAACAGTAGGACATGTTCTCACACTTCCGATTCATCCCCGATGAATCGTAATCCACTCAACTCTAAGCAAGCAGGCATGGCAAACAAGCATGAATGAGTAGGCACAACAGGGCTCAAACAACTCCTACTCATGCTAGTGGGTTTCATCTATTTACCGTGGAATGACAGGTCATGCAGAGGATAAAGGGGTTCAGCTACCGCAGCAAGTAACAGATGAATCGTTGTTGTCCTAATGCAGTAAAAGAGAGCAGGAGCGACAGAGTGGGATTATATCGAAATGAACAAGGGGGTTTTGCTTGCATGGCACTCCTGAAGATATTATAGCTCTTCATCGTTGTCATCGAACTCATCATCGTAACCACGTCTATCGAGAGGGGACAAACACCGACAACTGAGAAAGAACACAATCAATGCAATGCCACAGTATGATGCATGATCATGGCATGGCAATATGCTGTGATTTGAGCTAATGCATCTAGCTATGATTTAAATGAAGTTGGTTTGAATACATGATTCAAATTCCAACTCCATATATGATTATTTAAATGCCCTTAATTTGTTTTGTCCAAAACAGAGGACAAACATTGTTCAAACATGCATGAAAATGGTACAAATGGATTCCTTGAATTTTTCTGATAATTTTTCATATATAATTTGTTTGATTTGGAGCTATAGATTAATTTCTATGATTTTTAGAAGTCTAGAGCATTTTCTGAAATTCATAAACCTTTTCTGATTTATTTTAATTCCAGAAAATACTTACTGCATCAGCATGACATAAGGCTGAGTCAGCAGGTCAACTGGGTCGGTCCAGGTCAAACTGGCCAGTGGGACCAACTGGTCAGTGTCACAGTTAGCTAACTAATCTAAATTAGTGTTATATTAACTCCTAATCTAGGTTTGACCAGGGGGCGGGGCCCACATGGTCAAATGGGTCAAACCCACCGGCGACATGACGCCAGTGGGGCCAGACGCGACGGAGGGACTCGGGTTTCCTGTTCCGACGACCAAAAGGACAGCCGGAGGCATCGGCGTGAAGCTCGGAGTGCCCGCGTCTTCTACATCTTGATTGGGGCCAGTGAGGCAGCCCAGCTTCGCCGAGGCGAGGCTCTGATGGCCGGAGTTCGGGCCAGTCGAGGGTATCTCGCTAGGGGCACAACAGTCGAGCAGGTGGCGCGCCCGGCTCTGGGAGAGTGCTTAGCACGGGCAAAGCTTCGAGCGTGGGTGGTGGCACTGTGGCCTGCAAGCGATGAGGCACGCTGCGCGGCGAGCTTCGGCCGTGGTGGAAGAGGGCTAGGGGACGGAAACGGAGAGGGCGAGAAAGGGGAAAGAATCGGGAGCTCAGAGGGAGTCGTACGGCGGTCTCAGCGGGCTCGGGGACGGGCTGGAGATGAGGTGCGGTTGCCGGCGATATCGGCTGCCCGAGGTAGAAGACGACCACGGTGACGTCGTTCGGAGGCGTCTGGTGCCGCGTGGCTCGGCAGAGAGGCATAGGCGAGGGTGGCGGAGCTTCTGGGCATGTAGGAGAGACAAGGGGGAGGCGGTGGCCGCGGTGGTGGCGAACGGCGGCAACTAGCTCCGCTCGGGCGCGTGCGGGGAGAGAGCAGAGAAGGGGGAGGAAGCCGAGGGAGAGTGAGCGAGGTCCAAGGGAGGGTCGGGCGATGCACGTGGCGCTCGGGACCGACTCCAGCAGCGGCAAGCAAGCAGGAGGTGGCCGGACGCGTGCTCGCGGCGTGCCGCCACGCCGCCTCCTCCGGCAAGGGAAGACGACAGGAGGAAAGCGGTGGTGGTGGGCTGGCCAGCTAGGCCAGCCAGGTGGGCTCAGTGGGTGCTAGGTAAGAGGCCCAGTGCTGCTCTCTCTCCTCTCTGCTAATTCTGTTTACATTTTATTTTTATTTACAGAGGTTTGTTGCATTTCTAAAAATACTTAGGCAACTCCAAAATCACCAAACTGCACATGGCCACTACTTGGAATATATCCAGATGGAACATTTTAGTGCAGGGTTATTTGAGCATTTGAAATATTTTATATAATTTAAATGTCCAAACTCAAATAACTAAAGATTTAATCCAGTGACCTTAGAGTGACCTAGAAATTTGTGCATCACTTTTGACAGTGGTTTAAGACCAAGGCAGAGGTGATGAACATTTTAGAAGGGCATTCAGGTTCATTGAAAATGTTTTTATTTTGAACCTATTTGATTTGATCTGGTGCTAGGGTTTGATCAATCCCCATTTCAAGTTTCAAAATAAATTTAGACATGATGCAATAGGCAAGTGCTAGCCTAGTGCAAGGTAAGGCTAGGGATGTGACAACTCACCCCCACTAAACAAGAATCTTGCCCCGAGATTCAAGACGTGAGGTAAGAAGACAAAGGGAACACTAAGCATCACAAACTTCATGATCCAACTGTCTTCTCGAGGTTGTTGATTTGTTGACTCAAATCGATCTTGACGTCTTTGCTTGCGAGGTCTTCATTCAACACGATGACCACAGATGGAGACTCTACAGAAAATGATCTCCTCGGAGATCAAGTATTCAGGATCTACTCATGGAGTGAGAGGTAAGAACATTTCTCAAGCTGAGATACGAAGCTTCCATACAAAGGGATGGAGTGGAACAGATGTCGAAGGTTCACTGGATAGAAAACAATTCCACCCCTAAGAGGGTGGTGAACGGTTGTCATCGTAGCGAGGATTTGAGCTGCCATGACATCGCAACGGAACACCTTAGAGGAGGATAACTCGTAGAATTATCCCTTAAGTGGCAAAAAGAATTACTTTTGATTCAGAGATCAATGAAATTATCTATACCAGCTTAAGGCAATTTACGATTGATCGTTTGAAGGAGTTCGAAAGAATGACATACTCGGACTAGAATGGATGATGTGGACTACCTTGTTGAAGACAACACAATGGATGATTTTTCTTATCATCGGAAATGGATGGAACCCATGGTAGGTCCACTTTTGAAGATGATCTTGGACAACAACTGCTGAGAAGGCAGCCCATGGAAAGTTGGCACAATGGCGGTACAAGCTGGGAACAAGATGCAACTGTTGGGAATGTTCCAACCATCATATCTGCCTGAGATTCAGATCTGATTGGTAATAGGATACTTCAGACTCAGCATGTCTGAAAGAAAGTTTGCAACACGATTCGACGAGATGGCGTTGCGAGATTCTCGAGGAATGAACTAAGATAGCAAGCTCCAAAACATGAGCTGGTTCTGCTACACACATGTGAACACGCTGTTCCAGACAAGCATGATCACATGGTAGTCTTATAATAAAACACTACCGGGTTCTGATTGGGAACCATCATTGAGATAACGAAGTCTTGTGCATATCCGTCCGGGCCCTTCAGGATTAGCGCATGAACTTCTTTTCTTTGAACAATTCAATCAGTGGCTTGGTGTGCTAGGAATTGCATATGGAATGAAGATGATCGATCTTTCGCACCATAGAATACTTTGCATGTGCATGGCTGACTTGGGATGATTCCAGAGGAAACAAAACAAACCTTTCTCAAATTCATGGCGGCAACTTACATCAAATGCACGTGAATTAGAGGAAGTCACTTCTTTCATCCAAACATAGGCTTCATGAACGAAACACGAAGGTAATGCTTACAAAGTTTCCAACACTAGGTTGATGTTCAACATGAATCATGGGGAGACAAAATGTCTTTGATGGGATCAACAACAACTCATAGAAATTTCCATATCACTGGACTTCCACCAATATGTGAACAATGTGATAGTATTGGTCAGACCAAAAGATGTAACGGTGTATTCTCGAAGAATCAACCATGAGTAAGACAACATTACGAATATCGTTGGTTCTGATCTGATTTGAGGATAGCCCACACCCAAATCAAAGTTTTGGCGAGACAACAGATCCAACAACTGATCACGAGGACCAATCGATGAGAATATCATCTTTCTTCAACACCCACACACAAGGATATCCCTTGAGATGAACTGAGTCGGACAAGCTATTATCTTCCAACTCTCCAAGTTGTTGTTTAGCTTATCCAACTAATTCGGGGGTATCCAACACAGATCCTTGGAGAAGGGGTGGTCTATGGAAAACCAACTTGATCACGAACCCAACATAGCAGTTAGGTGACAACTTGGTAATACTTCCGAGAAGATATTCGGAAAATCATGAACCACCGATATATTACTAGGCTCGGGAACAATCTTGCTTTTCAGGGCAAGACGATATGATCAAATGAGCGAGGACTTGACAAGATCCTAACTCATCAATCGAAGTGTGCACCAGGAAAATGGACTAGGTGGCACGATCAACCTTAGGGTGATGATTCAATAATCAACACGCTAAGAATGAGAATATTGTCCATGAACTACCAAGCAACACGGTTGCTAGGAATATAAATTTCACACATCATGGTTCACTTGTCGGCATTCCGGTTGCAACAACACGGGACCGAGGAATGAACGATGATGGCGAGAGTATCACTGCATCAAGAATTCATAGGAGAAGGTGCAATTTCATGACGTTCCTGACATAAAGTGGGTAATACTTCAGGATAGAACAGAATCAAAAGCTTGATTGCATTTGATCTGCGGATTACAACTGCTTTGACCCAATCCTGGATATGGATGAGATACTGGAGTTTGTTTCTCCCAGTCATTCCAGAATAGAATGGCTTGACGGACCACAAGAATAGTAGACATCGATGACGAATGCACGCATACTCTTGACTATCAATTGATAGACGGGGGTCAGAATACAAATAAGGAGGAACAACTCGAGGAACATAAACTTTCTGAGTTGTGGATGCATAGATTAGTATGTCGAACCAAGTTCAACATGTTTCTTCTGGATAACCCATGCGAAAAGGTAGAACTGGCAGATTCACAATTATGAATGGAGAACTCCTCAAGAGTACTCTGATTGTGATATTTTGATCCAACAAACTTACGCCATAAGCGGTTCATAGTATTTGGAAGAAAGAAATACCACGGATCTCGAGGACTAATGCAAAGGTTACTAATATCCTAAAGGAACTAGCAAACACTATCAACATGAAGTAGGTAGGGTGAATCTCGGGTCAAGAACCCAGGAGTAGAATACCTACTAACTAAATTGCATCACGGGATGCTTTCGAGAATGATGGCCAGAATCATCACACGGGGAACACAAAACATGGTTAGTTTACTAGGTGACTCCCTAAAACACCTAGGTTCATAATAATAGCTCCAACATATACGTCAAGGCAATAAATTACCTCAACGCACCGGTTAGTGTGCTTATTCTGACCAAAAAGGACATCGGGAACGGAAAGAAAGGATTTGCAAACGCATCAGACTATTTAGAAACCTGGGATGACTCTTGACAAAGATAACGGCTGTAAATGCTCAAAATGATTTGAGACATCTTGCAAAAATGGTGGCATAACCACTCGTAAGCACAAAATCAAGGTTCCGAGACCGACTATGAACACACGGAAGTAGTAGAAACTGAACTGGGATTAAAACCAACAATCTTAAAGGTCTAAGGATTAGTAACACGTCATCCTGCTAGATAGATGAGAAGCCTAGCTCTTAAACCTCGTAGAAGAGAAGAGGATGACTCAGATCAGAAGGCCATGAGGTATAAGGAGTAAAAAGAGCCTTACGTTCCCTTCCACAATCAATTCCCTTACATAACTAAAGCATTTGTAGACACAACTTCGACCGGTTTGGCTTGGTAACCCTACAGGCAGTCAGGCTCGGATACCAAAGCTGTCAGGACCCCGATTCCAAGTCACATTGATCTAGCCGGTAACACCTCATATCACTTTGCGGCCTCACGCACAGTATTCCCATGGGTGTCGCCTTACCATGGCCCGAGACCGTTTGCGCCTTTTGGCTCACGTATATGATAGTGTCGCTAGCATCCATATGACAGAGAACCCGGGCCGACATGGCTAGTCGTGAACCCAAAGCGGCGCTTAACCCATGGGGACAGCATACATGAATCAACTTCGAGCATGTCGGTCAACAACAGGTGAATCCGGGCTGTAACCGGGCTAATAGGACTCGGGAACCCGGGGTGTAGCAGGCTAGGCAGGACTCGGATGTCACCGTGACATTTCCACGAAGGGATGTATACCACGAACGAAGTGAAACACATGCCGGCGATCAAGCGTCTGGCGATAGTCTTTGGGCTAGCAGGACTCCGGTAAACCAGGCTGTAGCGGACTACTATCACTCAGGAAGCACTAGACTACATTTCCCCATATGAGAGGCTACCAAGGATAAACAACTAGATTGTCGGATCCCACACATACCAAGCATTTCAAACATACACAAAATATGCTCGATATGTGTAAATACAACATGGCATCACAACATAACTCTACGACTCAAGTATTATTCATTAGGCTCCGAGGAGCCAAGATATTACAAACATGGGTCTCATGACCCAACAATCAAAGCATACAAGTCAAACACATGCGGAAGCTTAACATGTCTGAGTACGCATAACTATAAATGAAAAAGGTCGAGAAGCCCGACTATCTACCGAGATCTGCCGAGGGCACAAGATCGTAGCCGAGGTAACAAGCTAAACGTCAAGTCCACGCTGAAACTACTAGCGAGACCGACGTCTCTCGCAAAACATAAAATAAGCAACGTGAGTACAAATGTACTCAGCAAGACTTACATCGTAACTAACTACATATGCATCATTATCAACAAAGGGGTGGTGGAGTTTAACAAAAAGAAGCCAGCTTTGACTCGGTGGCTATCCTAACTACGCACCGCAAGTAACTCTTTTGAGGTGGCGCACGAGTCCACATATTCACCATATCAATACACCACTATGGATCCGCTTAGTCTCCCTACGAGAACGCCATCCATAGCACTCACGCTTATCTTGCGCATTTTAGAGTATCCACTTTCACTTGTGTATGAACTGTTATAGGCAACCCGTAAGTCCTTTACATGACACGGCTATCCGAATAGATCATTTATAACCTCTGCGGTGTACTTCTTCACACACGCTCTCACCACTTACCGCCGTTTACACGACATGTACTCAGCAACCTTCAAGCGGAAGCCCAACGTGGGTGTCGGCCACAGCCTACCTAAACACTCAAGGCTCTAGTCCAGGTTTATCGCCTATTTAGGTTCCATCCATGAGAGTCCGGCCGAGGTTTCCACATACGGCCCCGGACGATGTGTGCAGGTTCCCGAGATACCAAACGGGCATTCGCACACCGTACACGTGCCTACCGCAACACAGCCCACCCCTAAGGTCAGCGCCAAGTGGCCCCCAAAGATACTACAAACACCGAAACTACTTTGCAACTCCCGGACAGAGGACAAGAGTGGTTAAGAAGCCGAGAGGGTCCATTGGTTTCGGGCCCAATGCGTGGTAGTAATCGTTTCATGGATCACAAACACAGAACTCAGTTCCTGAGGACGACTTCAATGAGACAACCCACCATGTACTCCTACATGGCCTCTCACCGCTACCTTTACCAAATTGTGTTCACACACTTAGCTCTCAATAGTAGGACATGTTCTCACACTTCCGATTCATCCCCGATGAATCAGACCTGACTCAACTCTAAGCAGTAGCAGGCATGGCAAACAAGCATGAATGAGTAGGCACAACAGGGCTCAAACAACTCCTACTCATGCTAGTGGGTTTCATCTATTTCTTGTGGAATGACAGGTCATGCAGAGGATAAAGGGGTTCAGCTACCGCAACAAGTAACAGATGAATCGTTGTTGTCCTAATGCAGTAAAAGAGAGCAGGAGCGAGAGAGTGGGATTATATCGAAATGAACAAGGGGGTTTTGCTTGCATGGCACTCCTGAAGATATTATAGCTCTTCATCGGTGTCATCGAACTCATCATCGTAACCACGTCTATCGAGAGGGGACAAACACCGGTAACTGAGAAAGAACACAATCAATGCAATGCCACAGTATGATGCATGATCATGACATGGCAATATGCTGTGATTTGAGCTAATGCATCTAGCTATGATTTAAATGAAGTTGGTTTGAATACATGATTCAAATTCCAACTCCATATATGATTATTTAAATGCCCTTAATTTGTTTTGTCCAAAACAGAGGACAAACATTGTTCAAACATGCATGAAAATGGTACAAATGGATTCCTTGAATTTTTCTGATAATTTTTCATATATAATTTGTTTGATTTGGAGCTACAGATTAATTTCTATGATTTTTAGAAGTATAGAGCATTTTCTGAAATTCATAAACCTTTTCTGATTTATTTTAATTCCAGAAAATACTTACTTCGCCAGCATGACGTAAGGCTGAGGTCAGCAGTTCAACTGGGTCGGTCCAGGTCAAACTGACCAGTGGGACCCATCGTCGTTGTCACGATTAGCTAACTAATCTAAATTAGTGTTATATTAACTCCTAATCTAGGTTTGACCAGGGGCGGGCCCACATGGTCAAATGGGTCAAACCCACCGCGACATGACGCCGGGCGGGCCAGACGTGACGGAGGGACTCGGGTTTCTGTTCCAACGACCAAAAGGGACGGCGGAGGCATCGGCATGAAGTCGGAGTGCCCGCGTCTTCTGTCAGGCGGTTGGGACGGGGCCGAGACGGCCCGAGCTCGCCGGGCGAGGCTCATGGTGGTCGCAGTTCGGGCGAGGTCGGGGTTGGCGCTAGGGGGCACAGCAGGTCGAACGGGTGGGCGCGCCCGGCTCCTGGGAGAGTGCTTAGCACGGGGCAAAGCTCGGGTGGGTGGCGGCAGCTGTGGCCGCGGCGGCGATGAGGCACGGCGGCGGCGAGCTTCGGCCGTGGTGGAAGACGGGGCTAGGGGACGGAAACGGAGAGGGCGAGCAAGGGGAAAGAATCGGGAGCTCACAGGGAGTCGTACGGCGGTCTCGGGCGAGCCTCGGGACGGGCCGAGACGAGGTGCGGTCAGCCGGCGATCTCGGCTGCCCGAGGTAGAAGACGACCACGGTGACGGGCGTTCGAGGCGCCTGGGTGCCGCGTGGCTCGCAGAGAGGCGAGGCGAGGTGGCGGAGCCTGGGCATGTAGGAGAGACAAGGGGAGGCGGTGGCAGCGGTGGTGTGACGGCGGCAACTAGCTCGCTTCGAGGCGCGTCTTGAGGGAGAGAGCAGAGAAGGGGGAGGAAGCCGAGGGAGAGTGAGAGAGGTCCAGGGGAGGGTCGGGCGATGCACGTGGTGCTCGGGACCGACTCCAGCAGCGGCAAGCAAGCAGGAGGTGGCCGGACGCGTGCTCGCGCACGCCGGCCACGCGCTCGTCCTCCAGGCAAGGGGAAGACGACAGGGAGGAAAGCGGTGGTGGGCTGGGCTGGCCAGCTGGGCCAGCCAGGTGGGCTCTGGTGGGTGCTAGGTAAGAGGCCCAGGTGCTGCTCTCTCTCTCTCTCTGCTAATTCTGTTTCTGTTTTATTTTTTATTTCTGTATGTTTGTTGCATTTCTAAAAATACTTAGGCAACTTCAAAAATCATCAAACTGCACATGGCCACTACTTGGAATATATCCAGCATGGAACATTTTAGTCTGGGTTATTTGAGCATTTGAAATATTTTATATAATTTAAATGCCCAAACTCAAATAACTAAAGATTTAATCCAGTGACCTTAGAGTGACCTAGAAATTTGTGCATCACTTTTGACAGTGGTTTAAGACAAGGCAGAGGTGATGAACATTTTAGAAGGGCATTTTAGATTCATTGAAAATGTTTTTATGTTGAACCTATTTGATTTGATCTGGTGCTAGGGTTTGATCAATCCCCATTTTAAGTTTTAAAATAAATTTAGACATGATGCAACAGGCAAGTGCTAGCCTAGTGCAAGGTAAGGCTAGGGATGTGACACCAAGCGAATAACCAGATGATTCATGGTGTGAATCTTGTATACGTACCCAATAAAAATCTAAAGCCTAACAAAGGTATGGCTTGGGGATTTGCAGATTAAGGCTCCACAGTCGCGATTGTCAAGGAGCACATCGCCGAGGAATTTTCTCCCGCATCTCCTCTCGCTCATGTTCTCCAGCGCAGAGGTTTGAAGGGCGGCACTTACAGAAGACCCGACGTGCGTCAGTATGGCGGGCGGTTGCACCAGACAGGACAGAGCAGGGAGCGCCAACCGCATCCGAACCAGACGAGCTGTGGACGAGCTCGGCGAGAAGGTCGACCGCCTCTCTGATGTGTTCGCTGAGCATAGGCCTCCTTGTGGATGTGAGGCCTCCTCTCTGCGAGCCCGCGTCTACTCTGGTGTGCAAAAAATGTCCTGCCGTTCCATGGACATGCGCCGCCGTGGACGTCGTCTTCCTCATTGTTGGTGTTCCACTCAAAGCAGAGCACACTGGTGTTGCCCCTGCTACCTATCAACAAGGTCATCACGCATGCAACCTGCTCAATCTTTTTTTTTTTGAACAATCAACTTACCCGATCTAATTGCACATCATGACTTGGTTGCATGTTTATTTGTGAAAATTGATCGATGGAAGATAGGAAGGAGCAGACTCAGAAGAGGCCAGATGTACTTGTAGTGTGTGCATACCATGTTCTTGATATCCTTGATTTCAAACTGGATATACAAGTGTTGCATCGTTCAAACTTTCTCTAGCCTATTTCTGGATCATCCATATGCAGGTTGCATGTTGCATATTCTGTTACTAGGCTAGAGGTGAATTTATTCACTGCTGGTTTGTTTACAGACATACATAACATGGTTGTTTTCATGGTGTCCAGAGAATTCAGAGTTTTGAGCTTGCATGTTGCAACAGATATTTGTTGCCAGTCTCATGCATTTCAATCAATAATATTGTTGACAACAATGATATCTTACCTCTAAAAGTTGTACTCCTTAAGCTATGCAATAGTCTATTTGACCTCAAGATTAAGCAAAGAAATGGTAACCAATGGGCAAGGAAAATAAAATATATGTATTTAATTTTTTAATTGTTATTACAGTTTTAGTCTATAAACTATGTGATAGCTCTGTTAAAAAGCATAAAAATTTAGCATATGTAATTTCAAGCCATGGTTATTTCTGTTTGCAAGCATATACCTGACCCAAAGTGTTCAAATTACCATGGATATTCTGCCGGCATTGGGAACTGCTACCTGTCAAGTTCCAAACTTTAGTTATAGCATGTTCCCAGATCATTTGGCTACTCAATTTCATAGTTTTGTGGTAGTAACAAAGTGATTATGACCACAACCATTCTGGTTTCATTTTATTATGGAAAGTTGTCAATCTAGATACCGATAGATACATCAATGGTCATGCTCTCTTTACCCCCTCACCATCTCTATTTTCAGCCTATGAGACCATGAAGTGCCATCCTGAGCTACCTAGGGCGAGCCGCGAAGGCGGGATAAAAGAACAAGAAAAGTGGATACTAACTCTCGTAGATGATGGTGACCTAAAGATTTAGCAATGGCAGCTGCACCGGATCTGATGGTTGAATGGGAGGTCGATGCATTCAAGGTCAGAAGACATTGTTGTGGCAGCTCCGCCTTCCGTCGCCGCTACCACATGAAGAATGGCCCTCAGATTCATAGCCAATGAGGTGATGTTGCCGTTGCTCCTCCCAGCCGCCGCATTGCTTCCATGCCATGCCTCCTTGCTTCAGATCAATTGTCAAATGTGAAGGGATAAAGATGAACTTTCAAGTTTTAGTTCATTTCTTTTGTTTTAAACAAAATCATATTTCAATTTTATGAAGGATTTGGTGAGATAAGAACGATGAAATTCTAAACTATAATCTTGAAAGCAGGAAAACAGCAGATCACTGATTGCAAGTACATCCTTGTTTCTTTGTTTAATTCCCAAAAAAGTTGCACATTTCTGGTCTTCTTAAGTAACATAGTAGGTACGTACTCTTGCCAATGATCCTGTTGCCAAATTGTTATATTTTTTGGGGCAAATTAATCTGGAACATTACCTTGCATGCAGAACATGTATCCGAATTTCGGTACAGAACTGTATGTGCTTGCTTCTCACTTACAAGCTAAAGTAACTTCCAAATTAGTGGGTCTTCACTTTTCGGTAATTAAGTAGTTTCAAACATGATTCATGCAGTAAGTTTTGTAATATCCGAACTCCATCCCGACTTGTAGGAAGCTTTTGTTGCTTCAACATTTTGTTTTTGTCATGTAGCTACTTCTCCCTCCCCCTCTCTTCATCTTATCCTTTTTGTTTTAGTTTTTTGGGAGGCATCAACTTTATATGAGTATCTCGCAAATTGAGGCTGAAAAGCTTGTAGCTCAGTTAGTCAAGACATAATTCAACAAGCGTTTTGTAAGCATATGGTGTAGTCATTTCTAGAAAACTGGTTTAAGACCTATGAATTATGAATTCACTTGTACAGTAAGCACCACCGTATGCATATTGTTTATTGCCTTATTTAGGAGCAAGGAACTTACAAAGGACAGAAGTTCAATGCAATTTGCCACTTTTGTGGCTATGAAGCTTGACATCAAAGTTTGACTGCGATTATGCCTATGTAAGTTCGACCTCACTTGGCTAGATTGACTTTGGTTAATTCTAGCCTATCTGGTATCCCCTCTTTTATGATGTCTATGTTTTTGCTTAACAAAACTACTGTCAAGAAACTTGACAAATCTCGTAGACGTTTCTTTTTGGAAGGAAGTGGTGGTAGAAAAAGATATCACATGGTGAGGTGGAATAAGATCCGTAGATCTAAGAAGGGGGTTTAGGTGTGTTGGATCTTAAGAAGCAGAACATCAGCCTTATGACCAAGTGGTGGTGGAAACTTGAAACTCTGGATGATCTGTGGAAGAGAATCATTAAAGCTAAATATTTCAGGAACCAAACTGTTGCTTCTGTTAAGCCTAGGTTTAATGATTCTCCTTGCTGGAAGAACATCCTTAAAGTTAAGGAAATATATATGGGTGGTAGGAAAGTGTTGCTAAATAGTGGAGATCTGATGAGATTGTGGCTTGATCCTTGGGATAGCAACTTGACATTTGCTGATCAATTCCCCCATCTTTTTGATTTGTGTCAAAAACAGAATTGCACTACTGCTGATTTTGTTAATTGCAACTTTCAATTGTCGTTCCGTAGGAGACTGGTAGGTGATTTGCTCTTTTAATGGGATTCTATTGTTGCTAAAGTGCAGAGTATTAATCTTAATGCCTCTTCGGATAGTATTGTGTGGTCTTTACATAAGAAGGGTGTTTTTACAACTAAATCTGTTTACAAATGGCTAGAAAAAGATATTGCTGGTCCTGATAACAAATGGATTTGGAAAGCTCCCATTCCTTAAAAAATTAAGATCTTTATGTGGTAAACCTTTAGGGATGCAATTCTCACCAGAGATAAGTTGAGAAAACACAAATGGTTGGGAAATCCCAGTTGTTGTTTATGTTCTAAACAGGAGAGTATTAATCATTTGTTCTTCAATTGTCACATGGCTAAGGCTGTGTGGGGACAGTTGGAAAGATTGTTGGGGCTGAGCCCTAATAATATCTGGCAAAGCTTGGCCTGGTAGTATACTTTCCTTCCTGGAGGGCGTAAGTTTTATATGCTGGTTATTGCGGCAATTTGCTGGGGTATTTGGACTGTGAGAAATAAAGTCATTTTTTGATGGGCATGTGGAAAGATCTCCTGTGGGGGTTGTCTTTACAATCTGTTCTTTCTTGATGTATTGGTCATGTTTGCTTAAAGGAGCCGACAAGGAGCTGCTTAACAGCGGCGTGCATGTGCTGATGAAGTAAACTACTCGACTGGCTTCGCTCCTGGTCCCGGCTGGTGATGGTGGAGCTGCTTCCTAGGATCTGATGGGCGATCTGGATTCGGTTGAGATGAGTCCTGAATCCTGATGGACGTTGATGTTCTTTTGAGTCTAGTCTAGTTTGCTTCTGTAGTTGTTTCCCTGTTGTGTTTCTGTACTTGATCCCTGATGTGTGGATTGTATGGTAGCTCCTGGAGTGTATGGTGGTAGCAGGTTTTCGCCCTGTAGCTGGAGCTTCGATGCGAGCTCCATGCTCCAGCTTTCCTGCTAGTGCCCCAACTCGCTTTCTCCCTTTCTCTCTTCCTTTTGGGTAATGGTATGGCTGGTGTAATGACAGACTTTGTATTTCCATTACGCAATTAACGGAAAGTGGGATTGCCTGGCTGGGAAAAAAAGTTCGACCTCACTTGTATTTATATCAACTTGCTTAATAAGTGACCTAATCACATGTTCATTGTTTGGTTTCATGTCCTCGATCATGTATGATACATATAACGTATTAGCTATTGGTCTGAATGGCTACATTGTTGGTGTGAAAAAAAAATCATGTGGACAAGTGGAAATTTGGTGTTGCTCCTGTTACAACTATCATAATGGATTACTGCTTTTCTATGTTTTTAAAATAATGTTCCTTCAAGATTGTAGGGCGAGATATGGACTTTTGAAGCAGCAATAATGCTAAAGCGAGGGCAGAGAAGAGAATGGAGGTGGAGGGTAAGGATAGATGGGGAGAAATATGCCACATTGTCTTCTTGCAAGAGACTAAGAGATAGTGATTTAAAAGACACGATGATCGGTGAGGAAAGAAGCCAAAGAGAGAATCAATATTCGTCACTGTATAAATTGAAAGATGTTATGTTTAACACCTATTTCTGAATTAGAGCAATTGTATGTTGATTTTTTTATTCCATAGCATCACACGAATATTCTTCTAGTCAAATTAAATGGGAAAACTCATTTACTCGCAAACACTCACAATTTTCATCATAAGATGGTCATTGCAACACAAACAAAATACATTGATCCTGCATACAGATACAGTGGGGGAAACATGCTTCAGTACAGGGAGACACCCTGACATCCTGGCTTTGTTGTACATGGGCCAACACACATCCTGGCTTTGTTGTACATGGGCCAACACATAAGAAACTAATTGCCGGAGCCGAAACACATGGCCTTCGCAAAGAGCAGAACGAGAGTGTCTCAAAGAAAAAAAGAGCAGAACGAGGGTAGTAAGCATAACATTAGTAGTAGCTGCTAACAGAATAGCCGCGACACCTAGCAGCTGATTCCCGGAAGTTGTGGCAACGGCAGCAACCGGCTTGAAGACTTGATTCAACAGCGTGGGTTGCGTCGGCGGCACGGACTGAATCGGCGGGTGGTTAGTCGCATGGACTATCTGAGCGGCATGGTTGGCTTAATGCACGCCGGCTTACTGCTGAGCACCGGTGATCTGCTGAGGAGATAGCCTTCTCAGTTCTCACATACGCCTGTTGGAAGTCGAACTAGCGGGACTGGAAAATCGGCACGAAAACATTTTTAAGAAAGTGAATTAACGAGATTTCAAACGAGGACCAAGATCAATTTCTGATCTACTTACTCCTACAGCATATCGGCTGCACTTGTAGAACCTGCGTCCAGCCTTGTCTGCTGTCCTTGCTACGTTAGTCTGGGCCATGTCGCCGGGAAATGGGCAAGTGATGATAGAGAAGAGGAGATCTGTTTTGACGGGGACAGAAGAGAACGACACAAGGGGCGACTTGCGGCGGTGGGGATAGGATTGTGTAGGCTTGGGTGTGGGGAATGACCCGGGAGGATATAATAAGGATGGGAAGGTCATACCCCTAGCCTTTAACGTGGCCGTGTGATGGAGCCGGCTCGGGTTGGCCCAAAATAAGGCCTGGGTTGTTGCTAGATCAGCTGATCCGCTTACTGTCGCCGCAATTAATGCGCACATGCGCTGGTTTTATTTGCGATCGGTACATCCTCACCTATACAGCTAGAAATACAACGACCAGCACGCATCAACACGTCAACAGACGGGTATGATTTCAGGATCAGCTGAGCCTGGGCTCAGAATTGAATATCCGCCCCTTCTCTCTTTTTCTCTCATTTTTTTTCTTTTTTTCTTTTTTTGGTGGGCTTCTTTGGCCTTCTTTTTTTAATTTGGGCTTCTTTGGCCTCTTTTTTTTGTAAAGTCCGGACTCTCATCCCGACTTGCGGGGAATCATAGTCTCCTTCATCATTTTCTCACTGGGGCAATGCTCTAATAATGATGATCATCACACTTTTATTTACTTACAACTCAATATTACAACTCGATATCTAGAACAAAGATATGACTCTATATGAATGCCTCCGGTGGTGTACCGAGATGTGCAATGATCTAAGCGTAGCAATGACATCAAAAACGAACAAGCCATGAAAACATCATGCTAGCTATCTTACGATCATGCAAAGCAATATGACAATAAATGCTCAAGTCATGTATATGATGATGATGGAAGTTGCATGGCAATATATCTCGGAATGGCTATGAAAGTGCCATAATAGGTAGGTATGGTGGCTGTTTTGAGGAAGATATAATAAGGCTTATGTGTGACAGAGCGTATCATATCACGGGGTTTGGATGCACCGGCGAAGTTTGCACCAACTCTCGAGGTGAGAAAGGGCAATGCACGATACCGAAGAGGCTAGCAATGATGGAAGGGTGAGAGTGCGTATAATCCATGGACTCAACATTAGTCATAAATAACTCACATACTTATTGTGAAAATCTATTAGTCATCGAAACAAAGTACTATGCGCATGCTCCTAGGGGGATAGATTGGTAGGAAAAGACCATCGCTCGTCCCCGACCGCCACTCATAAGGAAGACAATCAATAAATAAATCATGCTCCGACTTCATCACATAACGGTTCACCATATATGCATGCTACGGGAATTACAAACTTCAACACAAGTATTTCTACAATCCACAACTACCCACTAGCATGACTCTAATATCACCATCTTTATATCGCAAAACTATTGCAAGGAATCAAACATATCGTATTCAGTGATCTACAAGTTTTATGTAGGATTTTATGACTAACCATATGAATGACCAGTTCCTGTCATCTGTCTAAATAGATATAAGTGAAGCAAGAGAGTTTTAATTCTTTCTACAAAATATATGCCCACGCTCTAACAAATATAAGTGAAGCAAAAGAGCATTCTACAATGGTGGTTGTCTAAGTGAAGAGAAACAGGCAATCCAAACTTCAAATGATATAAGTGAAGCACATGAAGCATTCTATAAAGCCATACTCAAAAGATAGAAGTGAAGTGCAAAGAGCATTCTATAAATCAACCAAGGACCATCTCATACCAGCATGGTGCATAAAAGAAAAATGAAAACGCTCCAAGATTGCACATATCGCATGAACGAAACGAATCCGAAAACATACCGATACTTGTTGAAGAAAGAGGGGATGCCTTCCGGGGCATCACCAAGCTTAGACGCTTGAGTCTCCTTGAATATTTACTTGGGGTGCCTTGGGCATCCCCAAGCTTGAGCTCTTGCCTCTCTTCCTTCTTCTCACATCGAGACCTTCTCGATCATCGAACACTTCATCCACACAAAACTTCAATGTAAAACTTCGGTAAGATCCGTTAGTATAATAAAGTAAATCACTACTCTAAGTACTGTTGCAAACCAATTCATATTTTGTTTTTGGATTGTGTCTACTGTAATATAACTTTTTCATGGCTTAATCCACTTATATAAATTGATAGTTTCATCAAAACAAGCAAACTATGCATCAAAAACAGAATCTGTCTAAAACAGAACAGTCTGTAATAATCTGAACATTCACCATACTTCTGATACTTGAAAACTTCTACCAAAATTAGGAAAAATAAACAATTTGTATATAAATACAGTGCAAAAAGAATCAGAACCATTTTACGTTCCAGTAAAAAATTAAAAATCGCGCACTACAGCCAAAGTTTCTGTCCTACACCGTACAAACCAACAAGTATTGTAAACATCCTAAAGGCAAACCTTGGCACATTATTTTTATAATACAATGGAATTGTACAAGGGGATAATTATTTTTGTTGAAAAGTTTCTGTAATCAAGATTCACAAAGTTTCCGTGAGCATGAACAAAGTTCAAGGAGCTCTCCCACTTCAACAATGCTTGTCTTTCTCACTTTCACTTTCCTTTTTGAAATTTTTTGGGTTACCCTCTTTATTTTTGTTGTTTTTAAACTATATGAAAGCACTCAACAGAAATAAATGACTCTCTAAAACTTCCTGGTTATCTCCCTGGCAGCGCTTTCTTTAAAGCCATTAAGCTAGGCATATAGTGCTCAAGTAGTGAATCCACCCGGATCCCAAGGTATATCAAAGCCAATTTTAATTAGCAATGATTTGTAATTTAGTAGTGAGCACAAAGTAACATATATCATGTAATGACGAAGTCTAACTCTCTTCGTATGCATCGGCATGTCATAAAAGAACAATTCATGCACACATAGTAAAGGCCAATGCATAGTATAAACAGTTTCTTGCAATTTTTTCGTGTTGGAAACATAGAGAGCTGGAGATATAGTTCCTCTCTCATAATAATTGCAAGTAGGAGCAGCAGGCACATGCATATTATATTCATCAAAATCATCATGTGCAACGGTAAAAGGCAACCCATCAATATAATCCTTAATAAGTGTAAACTTCTCCGATATAGTGTAGTCGGGAGAATTCAAAAAGATAATAGGACTATCATGTGTGGGTGCAATAGCAACAATTTCATGTTTAACATAAGGAACTATAGCAAGTTCATCTCCATAATCATAATTCATATTGGCATCTTGGCCACAAGCATAGCAAGCATCATCAAAAAGGGATATTTCAAGAGAATCAACGGGATCATAATAGTCCTCATAGCAATCATCCTTCGGTAAGCACGAAGGAAAATTAAACAATGTATGAGTTGAAGAGTTACTCTCATTAGAAGGTGGGCACGGGTAGCTAATCCGCTCTTCCTCCTTTTGTTCTTCGCTCTCCTCCTCATCTTTTTCATCCAATGAGCTCACAGTTTCATCAATTTCTTCTTCATAGACTCCTGCAAAATATTAGTCTATTCTTGGACAGCGGGGTAGTCCTCAATATATGGTTCAACATAGGCATTAGAAGCATAATTATCATAGCAATATTTAAGGATGGCAAAATATTCAGATTTGTAAAGAGTAGCATCATACGTTTCAATCAAAGAAGCAATTTCATAAGCACCCTTAAAAGCAACAAATTATTCAATTTGTTGAACATCATAGTAGCTATAAACACCCTTAGGATACGAAGATACGATTCCATTATCACTAAACTCACATTGATAGGGAAGGTGTTTCTTAGGGTTTTCAGAACAACAAGTAATATCATATATTTCGCATAAATTCCAAGCATAGCATTGCAAACAATGAATTTGACCCAGTAAAATTTTCCCTTTTTCAGATATACGGTGTCGCACATAACAAGCATGCTCATCTAAAGATTTGCCCTCAACTAAGCTAGTTGGGGTTTCAAAGACGAGCACATATGGATCAAGATGATCCAAGTAATAAGCTTCAAAGAAGTGTGATAGATTTTGAGTGGTTCTTCAACCATTGGTTCAGTAGGTACAACTATTTTTTTGGTATTTTGCGTTTCCTACCCATAACTAAAGATAGAAAACAACTAAGAACAGCAAATAAAAATTACTTAGTGATAAAGCAAACAAGCACACGAGAATATTCACCCCACGCTTATTGCTCCCAAGAACGGCGCCAGAAAAAGGTCTTGATAACCCACAAGTATAGGGGATCAATTGTAGCCTCTTTCGATAAGTAAGTGTGTCGAACCCAGCGAGGAGCTAAAGGTAGAACAAATATTCTCTCAAGTTCTATCGACCAACGATACAACTCTACGCACGCTTAACGTTCGCTTTACCTAGAACAAGTATGAAACTAGAAGTACTTTGTAGGTGTTTTTGGATAGGTTTGCGAGAAAGTAAAGAGCACGTAAATAAAAGCTAGGTGCTGTTTAGATGAAGACACAACTAAATTAGTTTTAGTAGAGAGCTTTTTGTCACGAGAAAGTTATTTGTCCATAGGCAATCGATAACTAGACCGGTAATCATTATTGCAATATTATTTGAGGGAGAGGCATAAGCTAACATAATTTCTCTACTTGGATCATATGCACTTATGATTGGAACTCTAGCAAGCATCCACAACTACTAAAGATCATTAAGGTAAAACCCAACCATAGCATTAAAGTACCAAGTCCTCTTTATCCCATACGCCGACAACCTACTTACTCGGGTCTGTGCTTCTGTCACTCACGCCACCCACCATAAGAAAATCATGAACATATTGCAAACCCTACAGCGGGGATCCCTCACGCTTGCGCGACACGGAGAGCACCATAGGACAACACCAATAATAAAACATGCAACTCAAACCAATCTTGATCATCAAATAGCCCATAGGACAAAATGGATCTACTCAAACATCATAGGATAGCCATACATCATTGGGAAATAATATATAGCGTTGAGCACCATGTTTAAGTAGAGATTACAGCGGGTAAGAGAGAGGTTACACCGCTGCATAGAGAGGGGAAGAGTTGGTGATGATGGCGGTGAAGTTGTTGGTGAAGATTGCGGTGATGATGATGGCCACAGCAGCGTTCCGCAAGAACCGGAAGATAAGGGAGAGGGGCCCTTCGTCTTCTTCTTCCTTGACCTCCTCCCTAGATGGGAGAAGGGTTTCCCCTCTGGTACTTGGCCTCCATGGCGTGGGAGGGGCGAGAGCCCCTCCGAGATTGGATCTGCCTCTCTGTCTCTCTCTGTTTCTGCATTCTGTTCTGCTGCCCTTTCACCGTTTCTTTTATATCCAGAGATCCGTAACTCCGATTGGGTTGAAACCTTCGCCCAGATCTTTTTCCAAAAAATATCTTTCTTGAGGCCAAAGTAAAGTATCAACCGCCTTACGAGGGTCCCACGACGGTGGGGGCGCGCCTGCCTGTAGTGGTCGTGGGCCCCACCCTCGTGGCCACCTCGGGCACCGTCTCGCATTGATTTTCTTCCCAAAAATCACAAATATTCCAAAATAATTCTCCGTCCATTTTTATCTCGTTTGGATTCCGTTTGATATGGATATTCTGCGAAACCAAAAACATGCAACAGATAGGAACTGGCACTGGGCACTGGATCAATATGTTAGTCCCAAAAATAGTATAAAAAGTTGCCAAAAAGTATATGGAAGTTGTAGAATATTGGCATGGAACAATAAAAAATTATAGATACGATGGAGACGTATCAGCGAGGAGGCATGTTCAACCTGGCGTGCAGCGAGTGGGGCCCTCTTGGCCGGGGCGTTGGTTCAATGCCTGCGCCAGTGAGAAGTCGCGTCCTTGTGAGAGGAATCACCCCCTCTGGTCCTTTTTTGTTTGGGTATAAGAAAAATCTCATTTTGCATTCACATTTTACAAGTAAAATTCATGGACAAACTTTGACCCAAAATACGATGCGGACTAGTAAACCAGGGCGGAGCTAGTAGTGATGAGTTCCATTTTTGCTCCATACTAATCATACTAAAAAATAGTATAACGCGCCATTGAAAATCGGAACTCTTACCCCAATAAAAAAATGATATTTTAAACGTGGCAACTAGATCAGTGGCGACTGGCGAGCCACCGCCTCCAGGCCGTTCACCTGTGGTCCCCGACAATCAACTCCTACAGATCAAATTATTACGCGAGCTGACTATTCCTACAAAGGTGCGCTCCACCACGTACCCGGTACCCGCGCATGCAGCAATCATGCACCTATGGGTTTATTTGTTTACCATGTCTTACGTAACTCTCATGTGTCCGAGACAGCGGGAGACAAACTGTATGCATGCACCTCTTCTCTTTGTATCTGTACTCCAGTGTTTGTCTGGTGTCCAAAAATAATACAGTAAGGCAATGTGCCAATGCGTTGCAACGCATCCAAAGTAGAGTAATACATATTCACCAATTTGATAGAAAACAATCTAGTTTTGATATACATATATCACTAAAAATATCTTATGTTTCACTCAAAATATATTCCTTTGGCTATTTTGATGAGATAAGGGAGGAATGTGGTTAGTTTCAAGATTCCAGGAGTGGGACATTGTTGCAAAAAGCCCATGTTTGTGTGAGAGAAAGAGGGAGAGAGGAGGAGGAAAGAGTGCGTGTGTGACAAAGACAGGAAGTGCGAGAAGTATTACCATAAAATGAGGCGATAGTGTGCGTGTGCATGATCGAGAGGGTGTGTCTGAAGAAGGGACAACGAAAGTGTGCGGTAGATGGATAAACCTATCTAGAGGTTGGTCCGTCAATGTTTGTGAGAGAGATACGAGTCGGGGGTGCGAAAGCGAGAGTTTTGTGTGTGTGTGTGAGAGAGAGAGAGAGAGGGAGAGAGAGAGAGAGAGACAATAGTCGGTAGGGGATCCAAAGCGGGAGTTGTGTGTGTGAGAGAGAGAGAAAGAGGGGGGAGAGTTTGTCTGATTGGTAAACAAATAAATAATGTTAGTTTTGGAACAGAGATGAAGACATAAAGGAGACCCCAACAAACGATGTGTGTGCAAGGGAGAGTAATTTTAGTGGTAGGAGTCATATCTAGAAACATATATGGTGCATGAGAGAACCCTGGAGAGAAAGGCAAAGTGAAAGACGAGTGAGAGTGTGTGTGTGGCGGTGAAAAACAAAGCTTAGGTAGCTATAGTGATACCAGAGAATGATAGAGACGTGAGAGATAATGAAAACCGTGAAATCTATGAAGATAGAGAGAGTGTGACACTTCTCGAGGGAGACGGCGAGAGACCGTATTTGCAAAAAGGGAGAAGCATGTAGTGAGCGTGCAGGTGAGATGGAGAAAAGAGAGTGATAAATACACGAAGGAGCACGCAAGAGAGACCTAGAGAGAGATGGGCATGAAACGAGATTCAGATATTTAGTTGTGTGTATAGAAGATGTCAACATAAAAGGGATTCAAAAATTTAAATTCCAGATGATGGTATATGTAATTCATACTCGGACCAAAATTGATCTAGCAAACATGCATACTAATTTGAATTTGCGCACGTGTATGTTATTTAATATATTGATATTACCGTTCCATACATTTGAGCTGAACACAATTTGGTTTCAAAAATTTGAATTGTTGAACATAATTTTGTTTAAAAATTTGAATTCAACCTTGTTATTTTGAGATCATTGCATTTGTAAATCATATTTTATATATAAAGGAGCAGAATTCTTTGTTGTGCTTTTGAAAGTAGATATAAAAAATGATGTATACAGATTTGTATTCAAATACAGAATGGATCCTGCCTGAAAAAAAGAATACAAAATGGATTCGAATTGAGTTGGCACGGTAAACGTGCAATCTTTTTCTGCCAAAATTTGAATGAAGCGGGGAAACTCGCAGTAACTGCCTGAAACCAAAATCTATGAGATGGAAATTACTGCCTATCCCTGACATGCAAAGCCTATCAGCTCAATATCTATAGGTTTCGATATGGGTAGGCTTGTAATTTCACTCAAACATGAGACAACCGCCTCCGCCTCTCACGTCCCCGGATTCATACAAAATGGGCGCCAAAACACAGTTTCTCCTTGCCCGAATCGCCTCTCACCATGATTCATACACGGTGGGCGCCAAAACAAACTCTCCTTGGCCGAAATCTCCATTGGCAAATATTCAGTGTATGCGAGATTACCATCCTATCCCCAACCGACCAATATTGCTGTGATGTAGGAAACTTTAAACGGGGGCTAAGTCTGTAAATTTCTTCGGATTTGAGACAAGCGTGTCCTGAAGACATGGTTCCCCTACCTCTCTCCCTCCATTTTCCCATTCATACTCCTTGGGTGCCAAAACACCCTCTCCACCCCAGTCTCCTCCATCCGCCACCCCATTCACCATTGTCCTCCTCCACCATGCCGGAGCTGATGCCCCGTCGTCGTCCATTAGAAGAGATCGACCTCTCTCATCCACGGCTTCGGACCAGGATCCTTGCATCGCATCCTCTCGCTTCATCCGCGTCGTCGTCCATCATGTCGAGGCTGCTCCTACGACCATCTCATCCACCATGCCGGGATATTTCCCTCGCCGCCACCGTCTGCCCTCCTAGATCTGCTTCCACACTGCCGACAGCCATTGCTACCGCAGCACCCTCAATGCCTGAGGTGATGCTTACACGGCGCCACGCTAGAGGCAGTACTCTTCCATATCTACTCAATTTATTTATCTCAACAAGAAAATATATCGCTACTGCTTTATTGTGGTTTCTTGTCCATCACTTAGATTCGTACTTGTTAGCTGAAAGCAAACATTGGTTGCGAAAGTTGCCTTTGTCCGGTTTGCACCTTCAGATCCGCCATGGCCCGCTCACCACTATACTCGCAATGCTTATGGTTTCCCCCTTTTATATTCCGCATTAGCTTAAATGAAAGTCGACTGAATTTCAATTTGGGGTCAGTCCATTTTTGGGAGTTCGCCGGAGTTCGTCGGAGGGCTGCCCCATTATCTATCTTAGGGTTTTGGGTGGGGAAAATGGTTGTGGGAGGCGGTCATCGGGCTATGGTGGGGCCTCGCCGGAGGCAAAACTCGACGCGGGTGGACGGGTGGGGTGGGGTTGGCTAGAGGGATGGTCAGGGGTGCCGGAAGACCGGAGGTGGTGGGCAGTTCAGGGGAGGGCAGGGGTCGGTGGTTCGGCCGGCGGCCTGTGCGGTGGTTCGTAGGGGAAGAATAAGAGCGAGTAAGAAGAAGAGTTAGGAGACGTAGGATCTTCATCCAACCGTCTGAAATGGTCGATTGACCCAAATGCAAAAGTCAGGCGACTTGCATTTAGACATTCCCATATATTCGGTACCATCATCATAGGTGCTTCGAGACGTGCAAGCTGTGCTCCTCAACCCATCAAGCTAAACAACACGCCCCTCATAATTCCATACTTACTTGCTCAAATACGAATCTAATAGGATGCTGACATGTACTAAAACAAAGAATGTTTAATTGGTTAGCTAATATTCCTACTTTACCTTCAAAAAGCACCTGCGCCACATATCGAGGGACAGTAGGGAGTTGCATTCTTTATGCGCTCTGGTTCATCATCTGTGGGCAACGAACATTTTATTATTCAAAATCTGCTTCTCTTCTTTAGCATGCTCATCTTCTGTTCTTCTTTAATAAGTACTCTCACTGTTCCTAAATATAAGTCTTTGTAGAGATTCATCCATGGACTACATATGGACCAAAATGAGAGAATCTACACTCTAAAATGTATCTATATACATCCATATGTGATCCATAGTGGAATCTCTACAAAGACATGTATTTAGGAACAGAGGGAGTATAATATTTGTACAGTATTTTCCTTGTAGTGAAGAGGAGCAAGGACAGTTGCAGTGTACATGTCTATTCGGTCGCTTGTCATGGACGCTTTCAAATCTTCGTGTTGGTCTTCATGTCGCTTGTCATGGACGCTTTTTCAACTCTTTGTATCCGGTCATATGTGTCGCCTTTGAGAGTTAGACTGATAGTAATAGTACTACGACTTCATTTGTAGAGAGCTGGTATCTGAAGCCTTTCTAGCCGTACCGGCAATACTAGCACATATTTTATAGCAAGTTCCACTTTCCTGGTTTTACTCGTGATGCTTAGGGTTTTCCCATTATATCTACACTATGATCTACGTAGGTGCTTTGTGTCCTACTAGCAGCACTCCACCCTTTAAAGCTAAATAACACACCAATCATAATTCCAAAGCTTAGTAGTTCCAGTACGAATGTGACATGATATTCGTATTAGTTAATAGACATACATTTAATTGATCAGCTAATGCTCCCACTTGAGTTTCCAAATGCTTATGGCCACACAGAGAGAGACAACATGGAATTGCATTTCTTTGGATCCTCTGATTCATCATGGGTGGGCAACCAACATTGTATAAAAAGAAATAGAATCTCCATAATATGCTTCATCTTCTATTCTTTAACATGTTCCTCTTCTATTCTTCTTTAATAAGTACAGTATGTTCCTCGTCAAGAAGGCAAGCAGGGACATCTGCAGTCGACATGTCTATTTGGCCGCTGTTGCAAGTTGCTTTCAGCAATTCGAGTTGGTTTGCCATAATATCCAGGAAATGCTGGGAGCTATGCGACCTTTGAGAGACTAGACTGATAGTAAAAGTAGCGCGCCTTCATGTGAATAGAGCTGGCCTATAGGTGATGATCGGCTTTCTGTTAGTAGCGGCAACACAACCCCATATTTTCCAGCCAGTTCCACTTCCCCGATTTATTTATGATGCTTATGGTGTCCCCCTTTTATCGACACTACAATCTGCGTAGTGGCTTTGTGTCATAATAGCAGCACTCCATCCTTCAAGCGAAACTACATGCCACTCATATTTCCAAAGCTTACATTTAATTCGTCAACTAATGCCTAATGTTACTATGTGAGTTTTGAAATGCATGTGCGCCACATATAGAGACATGTTGGAATACTATTTCTCTGTGCACTCTCGTTGTCATGGTTTCGCAATAAACTTTCAATACAGTATATTTGAACCTATCATCTGCCAACTATCCTTACTTCTGGAGCTCCCAATCGGGAGCCTATTTTTTGTGTAGTTGTGCCAGATTATATTATTGTACGCACAAAATTATAGCACACTATAGCTCTCTCATCCAAATCCAGTGATAGCGCACAAGGGTTTACAAGGAGCCCCCATTATATTAAAATATCCTCTGCATTACAAAGATAATCTCAGTACTATTTATGTTGTCATGCTTCTTAGATATTGAACAAAATAACAATGAATATGAGAATGCGCACATCATAAGAGTATCACGGAATAGTGCAATGCCTAACAAACATGGCATCAAGGCATTGAGTTCCATTCTGGATGGAATGAAGCCCACATGCTCCGCACCTATAGATTCATATTCAGAATATGATCCTAATGACTATTCTGAGCTCAAGGAGTCAAAGGCAGATGGCCTATCCTGTTCACCCTACAAGGTGCCTGTTCTAATTTGGTTTTATTGGTTGCACGTAATTTGCGTAAAGCTGTCCTGCGTTTCTTCTGCTTCTTTGCACTGCCATCTACTTAGTTTACTCATCATATATGTGAAGTTGCCATGCCCACCCATTACCAATACGCATTCCATTTGTTATCATACCATGTTTTTCCATTCAAATGTTTTTCTTGTATATCAGACATCCCAAAGGAAGGGAGTGATTGCAGAACCCGAAGGAGTAGTAGCCAAGTCCTTGAAAAAGGTGGTGGTACCCTAGAACTCAGACATCACCCCACTTATATTGGCAATAGAACTAGCGACATAAAACCTAGGATATCGCAACTATGTTGCTCGTTGCTTTGCTCTTGTTAGTACCAGTTGTCTTGTATCATTGTATTTACATTCATACATGGTTGATTATGTGACATCCGTGTGCATGATAACCTGCATATCCATTGTTCTCTCCTAATTATTAGATCTATTTTAATGCTTACATTAATGTAGAATAAACCCAATGCTTATGAAGAAGTTTAGCTCTACATTGTTCTTGTAAGTATCTGTTGTACTTTATCACTGTACTTATACTGGCAGTTAGTTGTTCATGTACCATTACTTTGCAGCTTATTTTCCCTTGGCATCCATTTTGTACACGTCAGATCTATGTTTACTCTTACCAAAATGTTGAATAAAACCAATGCTACTGAAGATATTTAGCTCTGCATTACTCTTGTCAGTACCTTTTAGATGTATGTTGTACCTACATTTACAACTAGTTGATTATGTAGAATCACTCTGCATCCTAGCTTAAATAATGTCCATTTGTTCCTATATTAACACTTCTATATTTACTCTTAACAAAATGTAGAATAAAGGAAATGCTTATGAAGAAGACTCTATGGTAAACTTTTTGAATCCCTCCCCCATCAACATGGAAAAGGGCTTTATAGAGCCGGTCTTTATTACTAACACAAGTTTGTCCTTCTCGAGCCTTCAAACTTTGTTGTGTGTATTTGGATAGCAATGACTGCAACTGCTGTTTATTTTTGTCGTTTGCGTCAAATTGCATGTTTAAAGTTTATTATGAAGAAGTTCATAAACATAAGTTTCTCCTTCTAAATTTTAGTTTTTAGTTGTACAATCTACTTCCTTATTCATACCATGTAAATTAAACTAAACGTGTCAAGTGATCTTCCTTAGCACTGCATGTATGCTTGTGTTGTTGATCTGTAATCCAGTGTTGTGGTAAAACTACCAACTCCAGGACAATGGCATATCCTGCTATGTCTTAACTATGAAAAATGCATATTATGTTCATGTTATTTAAATCGTGTATCTTTATTTACCAATCTGAAATGGGATAAAGTGATAGTACACTCACCATCGATGCTTATACATTCTTTAGCACTACATGTATGCTTGTGTTCTTCATCTGTAATCCAGTGGTGTGGTGAAGCTAGCCACTCCCGCACAATGCCATTTCCTGACATGTCTTAACTGTCAACAATTTTTATTCTATTTTAATCCAGGTCTCTTTATTTGCCACTAAGGAATGGGATGAATCAACAACATTGTTGCTTATATGTGCAAATCAGGCTATCTGTCAGTGTTTTTCTCTTTCAGGGTGATATCACTGACGCCAAGAACTGCCATTGATGCTATGCAGCTAGAGTTGTATATAAGCGTCAAACAAGTGCAGTCATCAGCATGCTCAGCTGCTTGCATTGTAGCTCCTAGGCAGGGCTAACCTTTCTTGAACTGTGTTGAACTGTTGTCAGTTCTGTATATTATTTTGGGTGGCGTGTTTCGTATCTATAATTTTTTATTGTTCCATGTTGTTATATTATCATTCTTGGATGTTTTGCAATCATTTTATAGCAACTTTATATCATTTTTTGGGACTAACCAATTGACATGGTGCCCAGTGCCAGTTGTTGTTTTTTGCTTGTTTTTTACATTGCAGAAAACAATACCAAATGGAGTCCAAATGCAGCAAAACTTTTTGGACATTTTTTATGGACCAGAAGACACAACTTGGGCCAAAGAAGTACCAGAGGGGTGCCCCGAGGAGGTCACAACCCACCTGGGCGTGCCTGGGGGCCCTAGTGCGCCCTGGTGGGTTGTGCCCACCTTGGTGGCCTCCCGCACCACCTCTTCACCCTATAAATACCCAAATATTCCAGAAACCCTAGGGGAGTCAACGAAACACAATTCCAGCCGCCGCAAGTCCAGAACCACGAGATTCGATCTAGACACCATCACGGAGGGGTTCATCATCCTCATTGGTGCCTCTCCGATGATGCGTGAGTAGTTAATTGTAGACCTAGTTAATTGTAGACCTACAGGTCCGTAGTTAGTAGCTAGATGGCTTCCTCTCTCTCTTTTGATTCTCAATACAATCGTCTCTTGGAGATCTATTTGATGTAACTCTTTTTGCAGTGTGTTTGTTGGGATCCGATGAACTTTGATTTTATGATCAGATCTATATTCATGAATGTTATTTGAGTCTTCTTTGATCTCTTATATGCATGATTATATATATCCTCGTATTTCTTCTTCGAATCTTTGGTTTAGTTAGGCCGACTAGATCGATCTTTCTTGCCATGGAAAGAGGTGCTTTGTGATGGGTTCGATCGTGCGGTGTTCTTTCCCAGTGACAGAAGGGGCAACAAGACATGCATGTATTGTTGCTATTAAGGATAACAAGATGGGGGCTATTCCTACATGAATAGATCTTGTCTACATCATGTCATCGTTCTTATTGCATTACTCCATTTCTCCATGAACTTAATACACTAGATGCATACTGGATAGCGGTCGATGTGTGGAGTAATAGTAGTAGATGCAGGCAGGAGTTGGTCTACTAATCTTGGATGTGATGCCTACATATTGATCATTGTCTGGATATCATCATAATTATTTGAGGTTCTATCAGTTGCCGAATAGTAATTTGTTTACCCACCATGTGTGATTTCTCGAGAGAAGCCACTAGTAAAATCTACGGCCCCCGGGTCTATTCTTTATCATATCTGCTTTGAGATCTATTTTCATTTGCTTTTATTTCCAGATCTATTATTCCAAAAAAATCACTTTGCTACTATTTTTATTGGCATATTTTATTTCACGCTTATCGAGATCTATTTATCCAATCTATCACAATTTTATCCCGTTAACTTGACAATTTCTGGCGCCGTTACCCGCAGAGGGATTGACAACCCCTCATAAGCGTCGGGTTGCAAGTATTTGTTATTTGTGTGCATGTACCGTTTACATAATGTTGCTTGGTTCTCCTACTGGATTGATAACCTTGGTTTCAGAACTAAGGGAAATACCTACCATAGCTGTAATGTATCATCCATTCCTCTTTGGGGAAATACCGACGTACTTCAAGCGACATCATTTATTTGCAATGGTGGCGACCTTTGATGCCCAGTGTATGTAATCTGCTGTCTGCTTGTGCTTTATTATTGCTGGAGGCGAACTTTTATGCCAAGTGCATGTAATATGCAGTAATTTCTTTGTTGTATAGTCTAGGTATATTCTTCATCATGATGCTGTAATTTAATTTTTGTACATGCTGGCGTCGCTCCATGAAAAGGTCGTAAGCTTTGACGGAGCACAACGGGCCTAAATGTTCACTTTATTATTTTAGAAAATACGGTACTAAAGCTGGCTGGCCCGCCAATCACTGTGAATGGGCTGAAAAGTGGGCCTACAATCATGTACGGCCATAGTAGGCCTAGACGTAAACTCGCCAACTATTAGTTTCGGGCCTTTAACAAGCTGAGTATACCAGTTGCCTGAGTTGGGCCAGAAAATAGAATGGGCTTTTAACAGTCTAAAAAGTAGATTGGGCTTGAACAGTGTTGGAGACCCATGGTTGGCCCAGCCACAAAACGGCTGTTAACAGGCCAAAATATGGGTCGGGCCATAGTTGGCCTAATAACATTATGGGTCGTAAGCAGGCCGGTTGCAAAGCGGACCATTATTACGCCCAGTTATCTCACGGGACTTTAATGGGCCAACAGTCAGGTTGGATAAAAATGTGTCGGCGTCCTGGGAACGGGGGTGCCCAGACTTTCCTGTCCGTGGCCCACGACATGGCTCCACCAACGGCCCGGTACGACCCAGCTTCGGCAGCAACTACTCAAGACCCTCGTGAGGGGCCAAGCCTCGCGAGGCGGACGACACCAAGACCTCCCTGGGGGCGGCCTCGCTAGGCTGGCTCCCGAGGAGCAAAGATATCTATGCAGGGGGTGCCTCGCAGGGTTAACATGACGTGAGCCGTGACGACCAAGGCCAGGCGGGCGCCAGCGGGCGCAGTGTACCAGTTCCCTCTTTGGTGCTAAAGAGGCAAGCGCAGGCAAGGAGTCCCGAGGCATCAGGCAAAGGTTTCCATATCGGTGCAGCAAGACCAAGACCAGCAGGACGGTAGGATGGAGGTCATCGTGGAGCCCACAACAGCGTCACCACCAGAGACTTTGGCAGGCGAAGACTACTTTTGTCAGGATAGCTTGTACTAGTTGTCTCCCTTCAAAATTGGCTGTTGTGGGATCCCTTCCCACCTACATTTGGGAAGAGGACCAGGGCCTCAATAAATAGGACTAGCCACCACCATAGGAGGCAACTCATCTTGGATCAGATCCATTCCATCCTCACACCCACCAGCTCATCGAGCTCAAGAACACCTCTCTTCCTAAGGCTGTTCATCCTCTATACTAGTTCATCCTCAGCCCTCGAGGATATCCACCACCGCACTGGAGTAGGGTATTACACCACACGGTGGCCCGAACCAGTATAAACCTCTGTGTCTCGTGTTCTTTGGGTTCGTTGAGCTAGGCGGTGGAATCATTGGGTAGGCAGGCTGGTGAGGGAGTCCTGGACTAAGGGGTCCTCGGACGTCCGGCCTATTATCCATTGGGCCGGACTGACGGGCTGTGAAGACATGAAGACCGAAGACTGTACCCGTGTTCGGATTGGACTCTACTTGGCGTGGAAGGCAAGCTTGGCGACCAACTATGAAGATTCCTTCTTGTGTAACCGACTCTATGTAAACCCTAGATCCTCCCGGTGTCTATATAAACCGGAGGGGTTAGTCCGGAAAGGATATACACATTACCATAGTCATATAGGCTAGACTTCTAGGGTTTAGCCATTACGATCTCGTGGTAGATCAACTCTTGTAATACTCATATTCATCAAGATCAATCAAGCAGGAAGTAGGGTATTACCTCCATAGAGAGGGCCCTAACCTGGGTAAACATCATGTTCCCCATCTCTTGTTACCATCGATCCTAGACGCACAATTCGGGACCCCCTACCCGAGATCCGCCGGTTTTGACACCGACATTGGTGCTTTCATTGAGAGTTCCACTGTGTTGTCGATGAAAGGCTTGATGGCTCGCCTTGTCCTTAAAGATAACGTCACCGCCGGGGTAGCTCTGGCCCCGGGCCAAACCCTCCGGCTGGGCGACTTTACTATGATCGCCCGTTCGGCTGTTGAGCCGACTATGACCTCTCGGGCCATCGAAAACCCCCTTCGCATCAATTTCGAGCACTCCAAGCAGATGGATCCGTCTGAGTTTTCGTCCTTAAACGAGCTCCTAGATCGCATCGCCGCTTTGGGAATCGCCACAGATTACGATCGGATCGGGCCTAAAACCGATCAGGGAGAAACTGAAACTCCACCGGTCACCCACCAGATTGCGGTAGCCATGGAGCAGGACGGCGAGTCTTCTTCTATACCGAAGACGGACTATGTTCGGATCGCCGTTCATGAAGAGCCGGATACTCACCCGCGAAAGGATGCGACCAGCCCTCCGAACATAGCATCGGACGTCGGTCCCAAACAATCAGAAGATATTCCGGAACCCGGACTGTTAAGCCCGGAAAGTCGTCAGACTTCGGATAATCGGTATCGGGGTTCGGATTTAATTCCACCCACCCACCCGGACATAGACGCTCTCATGAGCATAAAACAGCAGTCTCAGGAAACGGTCCACCACTTCTAGGCCAGATTCCTCCTTGTCAAGGACAAGGTAAAAGATTGTCGTGACGAGGACGCAATATCAACGTTCTGCAAAAATTGCACAGACGAAGGAATCCTCAACACCATCAATCGCCGCCGCATACTAAAATTCGCTGACTTAGCAACCATCGTACAAAAGTACAACGTGATGGAGAGCGCCTTGGAAACTCGGGTAGCTCGCTGGGAACCGTCAGTCCCAACCCAACTCCCCCTACAGGCGAAAAGGGCGCACCCTCGTGGCACGCCCAGTCCAACAGTCAAGAAACACAGAGCCGCTATACGGCACGGCACCGTTCTGAAGGGGTGGCTCGATGGCCCATGCAAAATAAATACAACACCAGATACCGTGGCAACCCACAACCTTAGAGCATGTTGGATACTACGATAGGTAGCCAAGAGCGGCGAGGACATCCTTATCAAGGACGCTCCAGAACAGCATCCCTCAGAAGACGACGACTCAAGAGTATTGGCGGTCTTTGATACATTCGCTTCAAACAACAAGCGCAAAAGGGCACTTCGCGAGCTCGACGAAGTCTGCCAAATTACTGCAATAAACCCATGGAACGACACAACTATAACATTCAACGCCGGTGACGAACCAAAATGCTGAAACGATCTGGCGCCCGACGCGTTAGTCCTTAGTCCCATCGTGGACGGGTTTCGACTCACCAAGGTCACGATGGGCCGGCGGCGGACTAAACCTCATTTATGAGGACACACTCCATAAAATGGAAATAGACAGGAGCCGCATCAAGCAAAGTAACACAACCTTCCGAGGAATTATTACCAGTCGGGAGGCGCGGTGCATGGGCAAAATCACACTTGACGTAGTATTCGGCACGCCGGAGAACTATTGGTCCAAAGAAATAACTTTCCAAGTGGCCCCTTTCAACAGCGGATATCACGCCCTGTTGGGGCGGGATGCTTTTGCACGCTTCCAATCTATACCTCATTACGGGTATATGAAGCTCAAAATGCCCGGACCAAACGGTATAATCACTCTCGTCAGTGATCCGGACATAGCACTCCGCACTGAAAACAAAACCGCATCCCTGGCCCTGGAGGCGCTATCCGAAGCCCTCGTGGCCAAAGAATTAACCACACTACGCTCCACGATGGACAGGGACGATGTGATCCTCGGCAAACGCCCCAAATCCACATCCTTCAAACCAGCAGAAGAAATAGTCAAATTTCTAGGTCCACCCGACGGACCCCAAGAAGACAGCATCTATCGGAGCTCAACTGAACCCAACAGTTGACGCCAACGAGAATTCCTGCGCGAAAGCTGGGACATATTTTCCTAGCACCCTTCGGATATGCCAGGGATCCCACACAAGTTGGCCGGACATAGCCTCAATATATTAAAGGGATTTAAACCATTCAAGCAAACACTACGGTGCTTTTCCGAACCCAAGCGACAAGCCATGGGGGAGGAGCTGGCCAAGCTTATCGAGGCCGGATTCATTAGAGAAATCAAGCATCCGGACTGGCTGGCAAACCTGGTGATGGTACCAAAGAAGGATAAATCCTGGCGCCCGTGTGTCGATTTCAAGGATCTCAACAAGGCTTGCCCTAAGGATCCCTTTCCCCTTCCCCGCATTGATCAAATCATTGACGCCACCGTAGGACACGACTCACTGTGTTTCCTCGATGCATATTCCGGATACCATCAAATCAAAATGAAGGAATCCGATCAAGCTGCAACAACATTTATTACCCCATATTGGCCATTCTGCTTCAACACTATGCCCTTCGGGCTCAAGAACGCCGGCGCGACATACCAATGCATGATTCAAACATGCCTGGAGAAGCAGACCGGCAAAACGGTAGAAGCTTACGTCGATGATGTCGTCATCAAAACTAGGCATGTTGAAACACTAATAGACGACTTACGTCTTACGTTCGACAACCTCCGGGGATATGACATTAAACTCAACCCGGAAAAGTGTGTCTTCGGCGTCCCCGCTGGAAAACTGTTGGGCTTCATTGTTTCCAATAGAGGAATCAAAGCAAATCCGGCTAAAATCTGAGCTCTGTCACAGTTGGCTACACCAACAGACCTCAAGCAGGTCCAAAAACTAGCGGGATGCATGGCAGCACTAAGCCGCTTTATCTCCAGATTAGGAGAAAAGGCACTACCACTCTATCGCCTCTTACGACGCACTGATAACTTCGAATGGACAGACGCGGTGACTGCCGGACTGGAGGAAATAAATACCCTCCTAGCAAGCAATCCAATCCTGGCCGCACCAAACGCGGGTGAACCCATGTTGCTATACATATCGGCAACACATCAGGTGGTGAGCGTTGTGCTCGTCGTCGAACGAGAACAGGACGGACACAAATTCCCACTTCAAAAACCAGTATACTATGTATCTACTGTCCTCACACCATGCAAATCCCGGTACCCCCACTACCAAAATATAGCATACACGGTCTTCATGGTATCCCGCAAGCTACGACACTGCTTCCAGGAGTGTTCAATCACGGTGGCTTCTGTGGTCCCACTCAATGACATAATAAACAACCGGGATGCCACAGGACGAATCGCCAAATGGGCCATAGAGCTACTTCCATTCAACATAACATACAAGCCACGTCGAGCCATCAAATCTCAAGTACTGGCCGACTTCGTCACTGAATGGATAGAGGCCAAACTCCCTAAAGAGTATGTCGCATACTCCAATTGGGTCATGTATTTTGACGGCTCCAAAATGTTGGCAGGACTAGGAGCTGGAGTTGTATTAACATCCCCCACTGGAGACGTCGTCCAGTATGTACTCCAGATATTATACACAGACTCCAACAACGCAGCCGAATACGAGGCCCTACTCCATGGTCTTCGGATGGCCGTATCCATGGGCATACAACGCCTGGAGGTGCGCGGGGACTCGAACCTCGCGATATCTCATATAAATGGTGACTTTGACGCCAAAGATCCAAAGATGGTATCTTATCGCAATGTCGTATTAAAAATGTTGGCTCGGTTCGAGGTGCTTGAATTTCATCACGTTGCCCGAGAAAGCAATCAAGCGGCGGACATCCTTGCTCGCGTCGGCGCTAAGCGCAACCCTGTCCCACCTAACATCTTCCTGGAAAGGCTTTTCAAGCCATCCGTGGTGTGGCAAGGGGAGGGAAGCGACAACAGTTCAGATCCGAACACAACCTCAAATCCCGAACATACAGACAGTGTCGGGGGCTCAGCCACCGAAATAACACCGTCGGCCCATCTCACTATGGCAGTCATTGCCCCATGGACCGAACCCTTCTTGGCCTACATTAATAGAAAAGAGTTTCCCGACGACCAGAATGAGGCTCGCCGCATTGTCAGGCGTTCGAATGCCTACAAGGTTCACGACGGAGAGCTCTACAAGAAAAGCACTACCGGAGTACTTCAAAGATGTATCTCCGAAGAAGAGGGGCAGCAGCTTTTAGCGGAAATTCACGCTGGCCTCAGCGGACACCACGCCGCATCTCGGGCCCTCGTTAGCAAGGCCTTCCGCACTGGGTTTTATTGGCCGACAGCCCAAGCAGACGCGCAGGACCTTGTCCAACGCTGCGTCGGATGCCAACTCTTCACCAACCAAAGCCACATGCCCCAACTGCCTTGCAAACTATCCCCATTACTTGGCCTTTCGCGGTCTGGGGCCTGGATATGGTTGGACCCCTTAAAGGGTGAAGCCATAAGAAAAAATATCTGCTGGTTATGGTGGACAAATTCACTAAGTGGATAGAGGGTGAACCGGTTAAAACGGCCGAGTCCGGCTCGGTGATTGACCTCATATCCGGTGTTGTGCACCGTTATGGTGTCCCACACATCATCATCACCGACAACGGCTCTAATTTCACAGCCGACGAGGTAAAAACCTGGTGTACTAATCTGGGTATTAAACTTGATTACGCCTCCGTCTACCACCCACAAACCAACGGTCAAGTCGAACGAGCCAACGGTCTTATTATGAGCGGCATCAAGCCCAGACTAGTGCGGTCTTTGAAAGAATCAGACAAGCACTGGTTTGAGCAGCTCGACTCCGCACTCTGGGGGCTGCAGACCACGCCCAACCGTACTACCGGATACACACCTTTCTTCATGGTGTATGGCCCAGAGGCCGTATTGCCCTGCGATATTATTCACGACTCACCTCGAGTGCGTATGTACGAAGAGAAAGAAGCCGAGCTTGATCGGCAGGACAGCCTAGATGCCCTGGAGGAGGAACGCGATGTCGCAAAAGCCCATTCAGCATTCTACTAACAGCAGGCTCGAAGATACCAAAGCAGAGAAGTACGGGCCAAGACTTACAATGTTGGCGAACTCGTTCTACGCCTGCCGGAGAAGAAAAAGGACAAACTCAAGACCAAATGGGAGGGTCCCTTCATAATTTATGAAGTTCTCACTGGAGGAGCGTACCGTCTTCGTGATGCATCAGACAATCGCCTCGAGCCGAACCCCTGGAACGCGGCCAGACTCCGAAGATTCTTTGCCTAGTGTCGAACTCCTTGTTCGTCTCCTTCTACCCGGTAGTTTCCATTATTTTTCTCTCTTTTCCGATTACTTTTTCATTCTTCACTTTAAAGTTTTGGTACGGCTAGACCGCATACCCCTAACACATACATATTTAAAATATGTATGTCCATTATACCTGGGGGATTCTGGGACATAAGCTTTTTATCATTATTCCTCGAGCATCAAGCTCTTCACATATGATTTCTTCCATATGTACCTTTTCTTCGCCACTATATGCATCGATATGACTTAAGTTTTGGCCAAGCTAGGTTTCCTGGCTCCTGTGCTTATGCCCTACGTTCCCGTTAGTTCGGCTAGGGCATAAAGGGAGCACCTCTGTGATTGTTACTACCGGGTCATCCGGATGTGTACCTCAGACTGGGTGAAGCCGAAAGCTAGCGTTCTTAAGGGAATATTCGGTCGGTGAATTAAAGACGTTTTTGCAATTACTCCATTGGTAACCCCCAGTAGTTACATACACTGTGATTTTTCCATCACAATTGGGACATGTACATTAATACACGCACACCCAGGGAAAGGAACCCTTAACGGAACTATTCTCTCTGGAAGATGTTTCTTACGATCTCAATGTAATATAACATAACTAGCGAATACAACATGCATTCAAGCAACTATGACCCCTACGCCTAGTTTTCCAGGCATACCCCGATCTATTCGGCCGTGAGGGTATTCAAAAACACTCCGCACCCTTGGGTCCGGAGGTTGAAGCGAAAAGGTCTGCCATGACAAATGCTATACAATTCAGCTAGAATTACATAGGGTAAGGAAAGTACATAGTCACTTGGACTCAAACACTTCCCCCTCTATACCGTCCAACAGGCGGTCCAACTTACAATCCTGTTGGGAATATTTGGTGGCCACCTCTACTTGGTCATATACTAAACTAACAGGATTTTCTTGCCCATTTGACCCTAGTGGTCCAGCTCGGGCCATGTGATTTGGATCCAGCTTGGTATATCGCGTTTTCACCATGGCCCAGGCCTCTCGTGCACCCTCTCGGCAGGCCGATATCTTCCATAGTCGGATACGCCGCCGCGCTCCCTTGAACAGCTCTACAAGCTCCTCCATACTTCCTGGAGGGGAGTCGGACGGCCATAAGGCCTTGGCCACGCTCCGCATGGCTAGTCGAGCATGCTCGTGCACTTGTGACAGCCATTGCAGCAGATCACTTGATGATCCGGACACCTCCTCTTCAGGACGGCCCGTCAATATACCTACAAACACGACTATATCAGTCCCATTTATCTCTGAGCTACTTTAAAAATAGTTCGGACACATACTGAAGATACCGCCCCGCAACTTTTTGTTCTCCTTCACGGAATCGGCTAGCCGGGCTCGAACATCTTTCAACTCTTCACCCAATGCAATGTTGGAATCCTGTAGCTTGTTTTTCTCGTCTCTGACGCGGGTCAGCACATGCTCGCCTGCGGCTGTTGCCTTTTCGCCTCTTTTTCTCCCTCTTGGGCGATCTTCAACTTCCCTTCAAGTTGATTAGACGACCCTATTATGCGATCAGCAGCAGCATTAGCACAGTTCGTACACAATTATTGTTCCTCGGTGGAGGGGAACATTACCATAAGACGACTTCTTGACGTTTTCCAGTTCCACGGTAGCAGATTTTAGCTGCGCCCGACACTGCTCCAGCTCTTGGGCTAGCAGGCCATTCTTCTCTGCAAGGACCTGGTTGTTCAACGATCCTCAAATCAGTTGTGCCAACTGCTTTCAGTCTTGGGGGCTACGGGCATATGGTTATCCTTTTTTGGACAAAGAAAACTTACCTTCACATCTGTTAGATATTGCCTCGTGGCTTTTCTAAGCCCGTCTCGAGCAGCCCAGATGTATGCGTCGCCCGAGCTAAAGGCATTGAATGCCTCGTCCAACAATTTGGGGTCTCGTAAAACAGCCCTGCAACGCCGATGATTCATGGCGCTCTCTACCTCCGAGTTGGTAACGGACATATTGTCCGAACCCTCGGTCGAAGGGCAGTCCAGCATTGTTCCTACATCAGCCCCCGTCTCCCCGACTGGATCTAGTGCGGCGAACCTTTTTCCTGTAACTAAACAAACGCACAAGTCACAGTCGGGTGCGGTCGCTGAAAAACATATTTTTCCATACCTCCTCAATGAAGACTCGGCTGTGTTTTCACGGGCCTTCCTCTTCGAAGGCTTGCCCGGCGCAGGAACCGATCTCTTCGGAATCGCCGAACGCCTCCCCTGTTGAGCACGATACAGTGTGGTGGGTGAGGCAGAATAAAATCACCATTTTAGAGAAGGTGTTTCTGGATCACTTACATGTGAAGCAGGAAGAAGGCGAGGGTAGTCAGCAGTGATGGCCACTTCTGTGCCGTCATAGCTCGCCTGATAAAATACCCCCTCTGCGAGTATCATGAATATGTCCGGATCCTCTTCAAACCCGGGGTCAAGCTCCCGATTGTGGTTCTCCGGCTGTGGGGCGGGACTATAAAGTCCTTCGGTGACCTTCCGCCAGTGCTGTCATAACAGACGGATTTGAAATATATCAAAAATAGTCCGGAAGTGAAATGAGTGAAATAGAGGGATTGAGGCTTACCCAACTGGGAGGATTATACATAGAATACCCATTTCTGCGCTTAATGCGAAGAAATTCCTCTTCTTCTCCTTTAAACAACTCGGCCAATATCTTGGCCAGAGCGGCGGAGGTGTCCGGGCCTTTCCGTCCACAGCGGGAGGCGTCATCCTCTCCGTTATATATAGAGCCACATTGGCAGCCCTCTGTATTGAAGCGGCTGAACCCCTCGCACTATGGAAATTGCCATAACTTCGACTATTGTAAGTCCGGACTGAGCGAGCGTCTTTGTCTTGCTCAGGAGCTGACAAACTTCCGCGCTGTCATCCTCTTCAAAACTCCGGGGACGCCAACTGTGGCGTTTCTTCAGCGGAACACTCGCGAATTCAGGAAGACCCTTTCGAACTGGGTCAGGAAGTGCGACGTCCTCAATATAGAACCATTCAAAAGGCCATTCTTCAGATGCCTTCCTTGGCGTGCCGGACGGATATCCGGTATCGGCGATACGCCACACTTTGGCTCCACCCACTTCAAATATTGACCCCTCATGATTGCGCGGGACAAGACAAAACAATTTCCTCCACAGCTCAAAATGGGCTTCAATGCCCAGGAATAATTCGCATAAAGCGACATAACCCGCAATGTGCAGAATGGAGGAAGGGGTGAAGTTGTGCAGCTGAGTATTCCAGAAGCCCTCGAAGGAACGGATGGATGGGAAATCCAACGCCTCTTAGCGGGTAGGGGATGAAACATACTCGCTCTCCGCCGGATGGATTGGGAAAGTCCTCTGCTTGAGTCTCACTGTTGAAGAAGTCTAGCCACCTTTCGAGCAGGACTAGATCTGCAGGAGGAAGAAATCCCTGCGTTTGCAGCTTTGTCAATTGGCTGTGGGACACTGAACACCTCTCCCATTTGCCTTTCTCTGGGCCGGAACGGGTGGAGGAGTTGGGGACGCTAGCCATCTGGAATGGTTTCTCTTAAACAGTCTCCAGGGATTTCCTCTGCATGGTGCCCAATGGATCTAGGATCCATTCTCTTTAATAGGCGCTCTTCCTTGCATGGACGGGGTGTTATCTGTAAAAATACCTTGACCTTCCACCTTCGCTCGACGCGTGGAAGACCAAGTTATTTAACGCGCAGAAGCCGAGGGGAGTGACATTGGATCAATGGTCGAATACTTTACTTGGAGATCATTAAAGGAGGAACCCGCCTTGCAATGCCGAAGACAATTTGTGTGCCGAACACCTCGCTAGTGAAGACTGGTTCGGGGGCTACTGAGGGAGTCCTGGACTAAGGGGTCCTCGGGCGTCCGGCCTATTATCCATTGGCCTGGACTGACGGGCTGTGAAGACATGAAGACCGAAGACTGTACCCGTGTCTGGATTGGACTGTACTTGGCGTGGAAGGCAAGCTTGGCGACCAACTATGAAGATTCCTTCTTGTGTAACCGACTCTATGTAAGCCCTAGATCCTCCCGGTGTCTATATAAACCTGAGGGGTTAGTCCGGAAAGGATATACACATTACCATAGTCATATAGGCTAGACTTCTAGGGTTTAGCCATTATGATCTCGTGGTAGATCAACTCTTGTAATAATCATATTCATCAAGATCAATCAAGCAGGAAGTAGGGTATCGTCTACATAGAAAGGACCCGAACCTGGGTAAACATCGTGTTCCCTGTCTCCTGTTACCATCGATCCTAGACGCACAGTTCGGGACCCCCTACCCGAGATCCGCCGGTTTTGACACCGACAGCTGGGGAGAAAGAGTCCTTCGTGCACACCCCAGAGTTCGAACCTGTCAAGGGTCTGCGGAACCCGTGATACGACATTTCGCGCACGAGGTAGGGGTGCGCCAAAGCTTCCCCTCTCCGTCTGCTCTGCCTCTCCGCCTGCTTTGCCTCTCTGTCTGGCTCTCATGGCAGGCGCCGCTCCTCCGGCTGGATAGACGGGCGCGCACAAAGGCGCCATGGGCCTCCGGGCCTTCACCCCCACCTTACGACAAGTGCAGTGGCCGCACAAGTTCATGCCGGAGATGGCGCCTCGCTACGATGGCGCGCCAGATCTAGCAGCCTTCCTGCTGGTGCAGGAGGAGGCCGTTCTGGAAGCCGGAGGCGACGACAGGGTCATGGCCAACTGGTTTCCCATGGCCCTCGCCGGCGTGCCACGCGCCTGGCTGCTCAACCTGCCAGGATCTTTTGTCTGGGAAGAGCTGCGCGGTCTTTTCATCGCGCGCTTCACAGCGCCAGCACCCCTCGCTGTTGCGGCCCTCCTCAGCGGCTCGCAAGGACCGCCCTCGGATCGCCACGCCAAGTAGTTCTTCCGCCAAATGGGCGCCGCCTCTGTGTAGCAGGGGCTCCTCCGGGATGGGCGGCGCCCAAGGCCGGCCTCACCTTGGACTCAGGGGACCATCCGGCAACCACCGCTGGCTCGGGCACGCTCCCGATGCTCTGCACACCCACCATCTGCAACGTGGCAGTGACCAAGACCCTCATCGATGGCGGGGCTAGCCTCAACGTGCTCTCTGTGGAAGCTTTTGGCTTGCTTCACGTACCACACGGCCGGCTCCATCCCACCAAGCCCTTCTCCGGAGTTGGCAGCGGTTCCACCAGCCCCCTAGGGCAGATCCATCTCCCGGTCACCTTCGGTACCTGTGACGACTACCGCACTGAGCTTATCAACTTCGACATCACTCGCATCAGCCTCCCGTACAACGCCATCCTCGGGTACCCTGCCCTGGCTCAGTTCATGGCGGCGACCCATCCGGCCTACAACCTCATGAAGATGTCGGGAAGCAGCGGCGTCTTCACCATGGCTGGAGACACCAAGGAAGCCCTAACGGCCCTCAAGCTCGCCTTCAGGGCCGCAGCGGTAGCGCGCCCGGCCGACGGAGCCGCCCTAGGGGCTAAGGGGGTTGTGCCAGCAAAGAAGAAACAACTGTTCTCTCAAGATCGGGCGAAGACGAAGCTGGTGCCGATCGACGAGGACGGGGCCTCGGGGGCCCCCTTCACCATAGGTGTCGACCTCGCCCCGGACCAAGAGAAGGAATTGATGAATTTCCTGTGTGCGAACAAGGAGGTACTCACCTGGGAGCCCAAGCAGCTGGTTGGGGTCCCAAGGGGAGTGATCGAGCATCACCTGAGGGTATGCCCTAACGTGTGCCCGATGAAGCAGAAGGCATGACGGCAGTCCACGGAGAAGCAGCCCTTCATCGTCCAGGAGACCCGCAAGCTGCAAGAAGCAGGTGTCATTCGCGAGGTGCGGTACTCGGAGTGGCTAGCAAACCCAGACGTCGTGCCCAAGAAAGGCAGGAAGGAGCGCATGTGTGTCGACTTCACCAACCTCAACAAAGCCTGCCCTCAAGACCCGTTCCCACTTCCGTGCATCAACCAGATCGTCGACTCCCCCGCCGAGTGCGACCTGCTATGCTTCCTAGATGCCTTCTCGGGCTACCACCAGATCAAGATGGTGGTGTAGGATGTCGAGAAGACGGCCTTCCTGACCCCGTGTGGGGTGTATTGCTACACCTGCATGCTGTTCGGGCTGTGCAATGCTGGGGCGACTTTCCAGCGACTGATGCACATCGCTCTAGGCCAATAGCTCGGGAGTAATGCTGAGGCCTACGTCGATGACATTGTGGTGAAATCTCGGGAGGCAAGGACCCTCATTCAGGACCTGGAGGAGACTTCCGCCAGCCTGCGCAAGGTGGACCTGCGGCTCAACCCGGAGAAGTGTGTGTTCGGTGTCCCCTCCGGCAAGCTGCTGAGTTTCCTCGTGTCGCACAGGGGGATCGAACGCGAACCCGTAGAAGGTCAAGGCAATAGAATACATGAGCCCGCCGCAAACCCTCAAGGAAATGCAAAAACTCACGGGCTGCGTGACCTCACTAGGGCGCTTCATCTCTAAGCTGGGGGAGCGCGCCCTACCATTCTTCAAACTGATGAAGAAGAATGGCCCATTCGAGTGGACCCCGGAGGCCGACGTGGCGTTTCAAGACCTTAAGAGATACCTGACCAGCCCACCGGTGATGGTGGCGCCTCGTCCCCTCGAGCCCCTGGTGCTTTACCTGGCTGCCACGCCTCATTCTACTAGCGCAGCGCTGGTGGCTGTCCGGGAGGAGTGCCAGGCCAAGGGCCTGCCGCACAATGCCACACCTCCGGTTGGGATGGTGCGGCACCAAGATGGCGCCCCTGAAGCTATAGCGGTGCCAGCAGATGACCAGGGTCCACAAGACGGTGCTACTAAGGCCGTGGTAGCCCCGATAGGTGACCAGACTCTTGAGGTCCCCCGGCCTCAGGAAGCACCCCAGCCTCCGAAGACCTCGGACTCAACCGACGCTCCCTCCCTTGTTGAGCACCCGGTGTACTTCGTCAGCATGTTGTTACGGGACGCGCGGGCATGCTACCCCATGCCACAGAAGCTTCTACTCGCGCTCCTCGTGGCCTCGTGCAAGTTGCGCCACTACTTCCAAGGCCACCCTATCAAGGTCGTTTTAGCTTACCCATTGGAGAGGGTGCTCCGGAGCCCCAATGCCACGGGAAGGGTCGCAGAGTGGAACATCGAATTGCACGCGTTCCAGCTGGAGTTCAGCACCACCTGGGTCATCAACGGAGCCGCCCTCGCCAATGTCGTGGCGGAATGGACCGACGCTCCAGAGCCCGAAGCAGGCGGGAACCGGTCCCTCTCGCCAGGAAGTGAAGCGCCAGATGGTTGGATCATGTACTTCGACAGCGCCTTCGCGCGTCAGGGCACGGGGGCTGGAGCCGTGCTCATCTCGCCCACCCAAGACAAGCTCTACTATGCTGTGCAGCTCTGCTTCCAGCAGGGCGAGAAGGTCTCCAACAACATCGCGGAGTACGAAGGTTTGATTGCCGGCCTCAAGGCTGCGGTGCCCTTTGGAGTGAAACGCCTCACCATCAGGGGCGACTCATAGCTCCTCGTCAACTTCTCCAACAAGGTATACGAGCCGAAGGACGAGCATATGGAGGCATACCTCGCGGAGGTACGCAAAATGGAGAAGCAATTCTTGGGCCTGGAACTGCAGCATGTGCCTCGCGGCACGAACAAGGAAGCCGACAACATCGCCAAGAGGGTGTCCAGGCGTCAGCCCCAGGAGCCCGGAGTCTTCAAGGAACGGCTCTTCAAGCCTTCGGCAGCCCCTCCAGCTGTGGAACCAGCGCCACCTCAGGAAGAGCTTTCCCCACCACTAGCCTCGGGAGTCCCCGCCTGCGGCCTGACCTCAGGAGCACGCCCGCTCCTAGCGCTCGCGCCCCAGGAGAGGTGCTGGACCGGAGAATTCAGGGCGTACCTGATGCAAGGCACCCTGCTAGAGAAGGAGGAAGACACGAAGCACATGGCCCGACAGGCTACAGCATACTGCATTCAGGGTGGTGAGCTGTATCAAAAACGGCCGAACAATGTTTCCTTGCGATGTATCTCCAGGAAGCAAGGGTGCGAGCTGTTAGCCGCCATACACGGCGGGGACTGCGAGCATCATTCTCGTCACGCACCTTGGTGGGCAAGGCGTTCCGCAGCGGATTCTACTAGCCCACGGCGCTCAACGACGCAATCGAGCTGGTGAGATCCTATGAGGCCTGCCAGTTCCACGCCAAGCAAATCCACCAACCAGCTCAGGGCCTTCAGACTATTCTGCTCTCATGGCCATTCATGGTGTGGGGGCTGGACATTTTGGGTCCGTTCCCTCGAGCGCCCGGGGGCTACCGCTACCTCTACGTCGCCATCAACAAGTTCACCTAGTGGGCGGAGGTGGAGCCAGTACATATCATCCCTGCCAGCTCAGCGGTCAAGTTCATCAAGGGCCTCGTCAGCCGGTTCGGGGTCTCTAATCATATCATCACCGACAACGGCTTGCAGTTCACTAGCAATCTCTTCAAAACATATTGTGCTAACCTTGGAACGCAGATATGCTATGCCTCAGTAGCGCACCCCAGAAGCAATGGCCAAGCTGAACGCACCAACGCGGAGGTCTTGAGAGGCCTCAAGACAAGAACCTTCAAGAAGAAGCTCAAGGCCTGTGGCAGGGGCTGGCACGACGAGCTCCAGTCTGTGTTGTGGTCCATCCGCACTACCGCCACCAAGCCAACGGGCGATACTCCATTCTTCCTCGTCTACGGAGCCGAAGCAGTTCTCCCTCACGAGGTCAAGCATCGCTCCGCGCGGGTCTTGGCGTTTGACGAGGCACGTCAAGACACCATGCGGGGGATGGACCTCGTGCTGGGGGAGGAACGCTGCCGCCAAGCCTCGCTCCGGGCGGCAAGGTACCAGCAGGCGCTGCGGCGGTACCACTGCCGCGACGTCCACTCCAAGATGCTCGAGGTGGGCGATCTCGTCCTAAGGCGGGTGCTCTCCAAGGAAGGGGTGCATAAGCTCTCACCCATGTGGGAGGGCCCGTTTAGGATTGCTCGTGTCTCCAGGCCTGGCGCCGTACCCATCCAGAACGCCTGGAACATCCAGCACCTCCAAAAGTTCTACCCATGAAGCAAGGCCCAGTGCGTGTGAAGGTCTCCGCTCGTGACACTCTCACGTAATAATGAGTGGGGCTGTACACGCCCAGAGTCTCTGGAGTGCCGCCCTCGGGCCTCGGGGGCTCCCTCCCACGTCCTAGTGGCAGCACTTAGCTCCGCGCTGGTGAGAAGAGTAGACTAGGTGCCAGACGCGGCTGTTCATTTGCTTTCTATAGCTGGTTTACAACCTTCTTAATGGAATTTGGAGTTCTGGTGTTTCTCAGTTGCTTGGTTGAAGTTTTACCTTTTTACCTCGCTCGCTTCTTTGTCTTGCGTCAGGGAGGGCGGAGTTGCCCGACGCTCTCCCTCGTATGCCTTGCACGGGGACTGGGCAGGTGCATGCGTGCGCTTGTCGCGGTCATGTCTGAGGGCTGACGTGGACGGACGCACCTCGCTAAAGCCCTGTCGCCCCAGAGCTTCGGCTCCCTTGATCTTCGCGAGGCGCCCTCGAATGAGCTCGTGATTGGCGCACCCCCCTAAGTCCGTGCCCCATGGGTACCGCGACGTGGTGTGCTAAGCCATGATTAGCTCATGCCTGAGGGCTCGCGCAAGGAGAAACAAGACACGCGACAGATGTCCTAACAAATTATGCAGCTTCGCGATGCCTCCCAAGGTTAGCGGCTCCCGAGTCGGCCACAAGGAGACCTCACCAGATGCCAGAAGTCACGCCCTCATGAGATGAAAACTACCCCGAGCGTACCAAGCTAAGTTATCCCTCCATGTCTACATGGAGCAAGAATATCACAACACAAGAACAATAAACATAGCATAATGGCATGGATACCACGGTTCATTGCATGCCCCATCAGGGCCATCTACTTTTTCAAATGCAGGAAGAAAGGAAAGGTTAAACAAAGCGGGTGCACGAACGGGGCACTCCTCAAACTCAGCCGGAGCCTTCCTCGCGCTTCACCGGAGCACAGCGACGTGACGACCCGGCACCATCCTCAAAGCAATCCCGATGACGTGGCGGCTGGTCGTAGCCGCCGCCGCTGGAGCTCCCGTCGGAGGAGGAGCTGCCGCCGCTGGACGAGCCACGGCCGTCGCCAAGGGCGAGCTCGCCCTCGGCATCGTCACGGCCGTCGTCAAGGCCAAGCTCGCCATCACCACCGCTATCCTCGGGGCAGCACCCTGCGCGGTGACCGTCTTCCCCAAATACCCTCACGTAGAGGGTCGCGACGCCATCGTACTTGAAGTGGAGGGTGCACCGTCTGCTCAGGTCGCGCGCGGGGGCAAACATTTGCGAGTCGCGGACCAGGACCGCGTTGCCCGCGGCGGAAACCTCCCCCGCGGCCCACGAGGCCCTGCTGTAGCAGTGTCTACCTGCAGCCAGAAACCGTCGAGACCCGCAACCGGCAGCTCACTGGCAAAGGAGCGCGAGAGCTGGAGCCAGGTGCCGGCCGGCTTCTCCAACCACACGACGAGCTCCGGGAGCACCTCCGCCGAGAGGAAGCGTGGCCGAGGGGGCCGGGCTACCACGGCGCGCCTCCCCTCGGCACAAGGGTTGCTCCGTCTAGAGCGGTCCCCACCGTGGGAGGGGGCACCACTGCGGCCATCGAGGATGACGCCTGACCCCGAAGGAGTACGTTCGCTCCTCCGAGGAGCAACTGCAGGGATCGCAGCGTGCTTGCAAGGGCGACCACGCCCCCTCTTGGGCGGTGGCAAGCCGAGCCCCTCCTGGCAAGCCTCCCTTTCTCCGCGGCCCAAAACCTCTTCGTTGGCGCCATGAGTGTCGTGGCAAGACGGCGAGGCGAGGAGGAAGAAGAAGGAGCGGGCAGCGAGAAGAAGGAGATGACCAACGGGGGCTCCGCCCCTCTCCTCATTTATAGCCGAGAGGAGGCCAACCGTCGATCTCCACGATCACACGCAATGATGGTTTTCTTCTGCATGCAACAGGGCCTCGTCAAGTCGAACGGTTGCCGAGGCAGCGTGGGGCAGCGGAGGCGCCCACGTCCCCTTAATCGCCATGCGTCGACCGAGGCCGCAGACGGTTGGGGCCCACGGCGCTCCGCACTTGCCCGTTGGCTTCGCCTCGAAGCCAAGTTCGAGCGCGCCTTGGGCCCGGGGGCTATTGTCGGCTTCCTGGGAACGGGGGTGCCCAGACTTGCGTGCATGCGGCCCACGGCATGGCTACACCAATGGCTCGGTACGGCCCAGCTTCGGCAGCAATTACTCTAGACCCTCGCGAGGGGCCAAGCCTCGTGAGGCGGACGACACGACCTCCGTGGGGGCGGCCTTGCTAGGCTGGCTCCCGAGGAGCGGAGATATCTATGCAGGGGGCGCCTCGCGAGGTTCACATGACATGAGCCGTGACGACCAAGGCCAAGCGGGTGCCAGCGAGCGCAGTGTACCAGTTTCCTCTTTGGTGCTAAAGAGGCAAGAACAGGCGAGGAGTCCTGAGGCATCAGGCAAAGGTTTCCATATCGGTGCGACAAGACCAAGACCAGCGGGACGGCAGGACCGTAGTCATCGCGGAGCCCCCAGCAGCGTCACCACCAGAGCCTTTGGCAGGCGAAGACTACTTTTGTCAGGATAGCTTGTACTAGTTGTCTCCCTTCAAAATTGGTCGTTGTGGGATCCCTTCCCGCCTACATTAAGGAAGAGGACCAGGTCCTCTATAAATAGGACTAGCCACTACCGTAGGAGGCAACTCATCTTGGATCGGATCCATTCCATCCTCACACCCACCAACTCATCGAGCTCAAGAACACCTCTCCTCCTGAGGCTGCTCATCCTCTATACTAGTTCATCCTCAGCCCTCGAGGCAATCCACCACCACACTGGAGTAGGGTATTCGGTGGCCCGAACCAGTATAAACCTCTGTGTCTTGTGTTCTTTGTGTTCGTCGAGCTAGGCCATGGAATTGTTGGGTAGGCAGGCTGGGGAGAAAGAGTCCTTCATGCGCACCCCAGAGTTCGAACCTCTCAAGGGTCTGCGGAACTCGTGATTTGACAAAATGTATCCACGAATACTATGAGCCTTTAAGAGGCTGAAAGTCACTTCGTCCCAAAAATAGGCACTAGTACATGGAGGTGCTATACAAACGGTTTTTAACCCCTTTCCGCGATGGCATTTGGAACCGACGCCTAGTGAGTGTGGGTGATAGGGGGGTCCTTCCCACACGACCCAGAAACCGTCGGGGATATGCCCTCCTGGCACACACTCTCGGCAAAATGAGGTCGTGTGCGATCGGCGAGTGCTCAAATATGAAAATACGTATAGTAGAGCTCAAAAAATACAATTATACAGGCGAAATCATTTCCAGTCACAAGTACATCCCACACAGTCAGTCAACACTAAATGTTTTTCCATTCATATATACATCCCACACAGTCGCTCCAAGGAAAATGTTTCTGTTCACAAGTACATCACATACAATTTTCCCCATTAAATCTTTTGTGATAGCGTTTCCATTGCACACGGTATTAACAATTTTATCGTTTGCGTTATTGAATGCATCACACACGGTGCATAGAAGAAACTGTGTGTCAAGGGTTGTCCATCACACACAATTTTTATGTGGTAAACGTTTGCGCCAGGTGGCCTAACGCAAACAGTTTTCCAGAGGATGTCATGTGTTATTGTTCATTAATCTAACATGGTTTATTCCAGAAACTGTGTGCGTTATTGAATGCATCGCACACGGTGTTTTCTCAATAACCGTTTGCAATAGAAAAAACCCAATTAGCAGGCAAATTATCCAATTATTAATAATCCATTTATTAATCTAATTGACATTTCATATTAAGCACACAATATATTTCATTTTCATAATTGAAATACATCAGAGTACAACATCATATAGATTCAAAGACTCGGCTACCCCATTACACAACTACACTAGCACCAAGTTTCACATGCAACATCTATAACCTTTCGAAATTAGCATCATAGCGGTACATACACGTATGTATCTCATCGGAAAAGCTTCAAGCGAAGGTGAATACTGAGCCTTCATTGATGTTGAAGGTCTTTGTAACTTTAGGCCAGTGTCTGTGGATGATTGACTGTCCATCCTTCGTCCTCTTCAGGAACACTTCAATATTGAACCGTGGGTGTTACATGAATACCTTCCTCGCCTCCTGACCATACAGGTTGTTTGAGAGGTAATCATCAGTGACCGGCTTTGGAAAGGCCTGAAAAAAAGGATGTGCATAAATATCTTCTCTATATTGGAAACGGGGCAAGGAATAAAAAGGCAAGGTATAATAGTTAGTACCATCCTATAGTGAACTGATGTCTTCTTCATTGTCAGACAAAGATCTTGTTGGTTTTTGTCGATAATTTCTTTATCCTAACAATCTTTCTGAGTTTCTTGACTTGACTGATATTCATGGACAACTCATTTCTGCATATGCAAAAAGGGTCAAACAGTGGGTCAAACCTCTGACAGCAGGACCTAAATGTGCAAGACCAAATTGTTAAAAACCTAAATATTAGAATGGTTCCTGCAGTTGCACAATAATGTGCTATTAGTGGACCATGCATGTGCTAACCTTGATTGTAAACCTCAATGCTTCCCATTGTTTCCCTGCAACACATATAAGGTAGTTAGTCATCAGGTTAAGTAAGGGTTCGCATGCTATCAGTAAAATATGCTGATGAAAAATAAGCACATTGCAGATTCATCAGATTAATTCAAGCCACATGGAAAACCCTTTTATCCAAACCAAGCATGATTAAGAACTAGGAAATATAGCACTGATGTCTAGTACGCAACCTTCTTCTTGTAGACGTTGTTGGGCCTCCAAGTGCAGAGGTTTGTAGGACAGTAGCAAATTTCCCTCAAGTGAATGACCTAAGGTTTATCAATCCGTGGGAGGCGTAGGATGAAAATGGTCTCTCTCAAACAACCCTGCAACCAAATAACAAAGAGTCTCTTGTGTCCCCAACACACCCAATACAATGATAAATTGTATAGGTGCACTAGTTCGGCGAAGAGATGGTGATACAAGTGCAATATGGATGGTAGATATAGGTTTTTGTAATCTGAAAATATAAAAACAGAAAGGTAGCAAGCGATAAAAGTGAGCGTAAACGGTATTGCAAAAACAAGGCCTAAGGTTCATAATTTCACTAGTGCAAGTTCTCTCAACAATAATAACATAATTGGATCATATAACTATCCCTCAACATGCAATAAAGAGTCACTCCAAAGTCACTAATAGTGGAGAACAAACTAAGAGATTATGTTAGGGTACGAAACCACCTCAAAGTTAATCTTTCCAATCAATCCGTTGGGCTATTCCTATAAGTGTCACAAACAGCTCTAGAGTTCGTACTAGAATAACACCTTAAGACACAAATCAACCAAAACCATAATGTCACCTAGATACTCCAATGTCACCTCAAGTATCCGTGGGTATGATTATATGATATGCATCACACAATCTCAGATTCATCTATTCAACCAACACATAGAACCTCAAAGAGTGCCCCAAAGTTTCCACCGGAGAATCAAGACGAAAACGTGTGCCAACCCCTATGCATAAGTTCATGGGCGGAACCGCAAGTTGATCACCAAAACATACATCAAGTGAATCACGTGATATCCCATTGTCACCACAGATACGCACGGCAAGACATACATCAAGTGTTCTCAAATCATTAAAGACTCAATCCGATAAGATTACTTCAAAGGGAAAACTCAATCCATTACAAGAGAGTGGAGGGGGAGAAGCAACATAAGATCCAACTATAATAGCAAAGCTCGCGATACATCAAGATCGTGCCAAATCAAGAACACGAGAGAGAGAGAGAGAGAGAGAGAGAGAGAGATCAAACACATAGCTACTGGTACATACCCTCAACCCCGAGGGGGAACTACTCCCTCCTCATCATGGAGAGCGCCGGGATGATGAAGATGGCCACTGGTGAGGGTTCCCCCCTCCAACAGGGTGCCGGAACAGGGTCCCGATTGGTTTTTGGTGGCTATAGAGGCTTGTGGCGGTGGAACTCCCGATCTTTTCTGTTTTCCGAAGTTTTTAGGGTATATGGGTATATATAGGAGGAAGAAGTACGTCAGGGGAGCCACGAGGGGCCCACGAGGGTGGAGGGCGCGCCCCCTACCTCATGGCTTCCTCCTTTCTTTCCTGGAGTGCACTCCAAGTTCATCGGGTAGCTTTCCTTCCAAAAATAACTTCTCCAGAAGGTTTCATTCCGTTTTGACTCCGTTTGATAGTCCTTTTCTTCGAAACACTGAAATAGGCAAAAAACAACAATTCTGGGCTGGGCCTCTGGTTAATAGGTTAGTCCCAGAAATAATATAAAAGTGGATGATAAAGCCCAATAATGTCCAAAACAGTAGATAATATAGCATGGAGCAATCAAAAATTATAGATACGTTGGAGACGTATCAAGCACCTGTATATGTTTCTCATGTATTAAGTGCAGACAAATTCGATTTATTCCTCACATGCACAACAATACAAAATTCTACCCACGACAATTGGACATCGCATTGCAGAATTGAACCAAGAAGTTAACTAAACACCACAACAAATGAACCACACATTAACTGAGCACCACATTGCACAATATAACATACTCCTAATAGAAGATCAGATAGTCAACCAAACCAAGCATGCTTAACATCTTGGAAATATAGCAATTGTATTTGTTTCTCATGTATTTAGTACAGCCAAATTCAATTTATTTCTCACATGGTATACAATAACAGAATGTAGCCACAACAATTGGACATCGCATTGCAGAATTGAACCATGCAGTTAAGTAAACACCACAACAAATGAACCAATTATTAACTGAGCACCACATTGCACAATATAACATACTACTAATAGAAGATCAGACAGTTAACCAAACCAAGCATGCTTAACAAATTGGAAATATAGCAATTGTATTTGTTTCTCATGTATTTACTACAGCCAAATTCAATTTATTCCTCACATGGTATACAATAATAGAATTCACCCACAACTATTGAACATCACATTGCAGAATTGAACCAAACAGTTAACTAAACACCACAACACAAATGAACCAAACTTTAACTGAGCACCACATTGCACAATGTATAACCAAACCAAGCATGCTTGACAACTTGGAAATATAGCAATTGTATTCGTTTCTCATGTATTTTGTAAAGAATAATTCTATTTATTTCTCACATGGAAGACAATACAAAATTGCAGCCTGAAGAATTGAACATCACATTTGCAGAATTGAACCAAACAGTTAACTAAAGATGACAACTAATTAACAAAATAGTTAACAAGTGAGCACCACATTGCACGACATATAGAACATATACACTAGAGCAACAGATTGCATGGTAAAATTAGATAGCATAATTCACAAGAATTTGTGAAGGAAAGGCAGGAGCAGCACACGCAACGGGTAAACCGAGCGTGCTTAACCGGCGTAGCTAGCAAATGGCAAGGTGCTCCTCCAAGATCTGGGGGTTGGCACGAATGGCAGCCATCGCGACCTCATCCGCGCCTGCGGCCGCGATTTGCTTCTCCGCTGGCAAATGCTCCTTGAGATCCTGGCTATACTGCGTGCACCATGGCTTAGGGTAGTGCCTATTTGGTGGAGGGGTCGGTGATTTGGGTGGAAGGTGTCGCGCTCGCGCCGGCGGTCGGGGCATGTGGGATGTGGAAGGAGGAGGAGGATGGGGGTCGGGTGTGGATTACCTGCCTGGATAGGCGAGGCCGAGCAGCGTGAAGGAGGGTCGCCGGCGAGGAGGCGGCGCTGCAAGCAAGGAGTGAAGGTTTTAACTTGGAAAGGAAGGCGGAAACAGGTGAAATGTGGCTTTTGGTAAGGGGGAGGGGTGGGGAGGTAGTTATTTCACGAAAGCCAAAAATTTGGAATCGTTTCAGCGAAAAAACTGGCGCGCAAAGTTTCATTAGACACGGTCCCTTATTCAGAACTGTGTACAATATGTGAACATCACAAACGATTTAGGCTTAACCCGTGTGTGATGAGTTTGAACTTCAAAAAATTTGGTTCGAATTTCCCTGGTTACAATGGTCATCCACGTCATTGCATAATTTGGGTACACAAAGGAGACTACAGCACACCCACACTTCTTAATTAAGCAAGTCCACCAATCAAAACAGAGCTAGTTGATCTAAACATTACTCTAACAAATTAAAGACCGGCGCTCTTAATTAAACAAAAAACAGAGTACTACTACGGCTGGTGCTCGTCGATCTCCGCCGCCGCCTCCATGGCCAACTCGCGCCCGACGATCTCCTGGGAAGGGGATCCATGACATCAATTTCACCATACTCCGCAAGCATCTCTCCTTCCGCGTCTGCCATATCTTTGGAATAGGCCGCCACGAGTTGGGCATGGGCGGCCGCGATCTGGGCTTTGGCGGGCTCCGTCATGGCAAGGTATGCCGCACAGGAACGGGCGGTTGCTCGAACTCTCTCAGCGATTGCCAACTCTTCGGCCGTGGGTTGCCGACCATTGTCGGAGAAGCTTCGTTCGATTTGTGCGGTGACCGCCACGAGCTGGGCATGGATGGCCTCGACATGGTCGTGGGCAGCCTCCATCAAGGCTAAGGTCGTCGCTGCAGAACGGACAGCTGTTGTGCCACTCTCGCCGGTTGCTATCCCCGAGGCAGATGCTGCTGCCACCGCCTGAGAAGCAACAACGGTCGTTTGGGCTGCTTTGGCCGCCCGGACACAGATTGCGGTCGCCCTCATGAAGCTTGTTAGCACGCGCCTGGCGGCTGCAACTGCACTCTCGCCAGAGTGGGCCGCCGAAGTTGCCCTCAAGACGCGGGTCCACGTCCCCATCTTTTACCGGCGATGATTAAACAGTGAAATGATATTTTGAGGAGCGGGCTAGTGTGCTTGACACTCCGATGGTGCTCCAAGATATTTTGTGTTGCATCTCACACGGTTGGTGATAATAAACAGTGTGCGATCTACTTGATTTTTCGTCTTGATTTGAATTACGTAATGGGGTCACAGCTGTAAAGGATGGTGTTTGAATTGCTAGAACTTTTATCTGCAGTGAACATGCAACTATAGGTGTGTCGTCAAAAAATTGGAATTATTCAGGGTTCGTTTGGACGTTTTTATACATTAACTTGGTTTTGTAGGCATTTCAGGTGCATAATTCAAATTTGAACTACATGCACATGCTCTAGTGCATATAAAATGGTTGAAAAATCAAATATGTGTCCTTGGTTGCATGCTTAGGTCTCATGCAAGAAATGGGAATGAATGCCAAACACCCTGCCACCATCACTCGGCCGCAAACATTGAGATACTTGGTTTTTAAATTATAGTAAATCCAAAACTCGTGTGACGCCCGGGTAATTAAGCTACAGTGATCTTCTGCTAGTGATGCCACGTCACCTCGATTATAGTTGCTAATCTCGAGTTAGTTCGAAACCGATTCAAATTCAAATTCAAAATTTGGTAAATAATAAAAGTTTTCAAACATTAAAATAAAATTGTTCGGTTTGTACTAGATATTACATAGGTAATTATGGTGTAGAAGACACAGTTTTATAAAATGCATAAATATTTTAAATTGAATTAAAACAGAGGAGAAAATGAATAAAAGAAAACAAACAAAACAAACAAAAAAAGAGAAAGAGAAACCCCCCACCCGATGGGCCAACTGCCCAGCCCGGCCGCCCACCGCCCACCCAGCGCCCCCCTCCTCTCCTTGTCCCCCCCCCCCCCCGCAACCCTAGCCGCCACTCCACTCTCCCCACTCGCCCCCCCCCACTCGCTCTCCCCCCTGCTCCCCGATCCAGATCGGATCGGGGGAACGAACCCCATAGCCCTGACGCCCGCGCCTCGCCGCCCATAGCCGCCCCGTCGCCGGACCGTCCTCGTCCTCCTCCCCGCTGGCGCCGCCCCCTCCCCCCCTCTCCGTCCTCCTCCCCGACGCGCTCCATCGACCCCGACGCCGCCACGAACCGCCGTCGCCGAGCGCCATTCGTCGGAGCTCCTCCGTCGAACGCCGTCCCGTCCTCCTCCTCGCCGGTCCTCCCGACCGCCATCACGCCCATCGCCTGGCCCCTCGCAACCCCCGTGAGCTCCCCTTCGCCCCTCTCCCCTAGGTCGCCATGTCACCGCCCTCCCCCAGCAGCAGTCAGCGCTCCAGCGCCAACCGTTCTGCGCGACCACCGCGACTCCGCCCACCGGCCACGAGGCCGTGGCGCCCCCATCGACGGATCGACGCCGCTCCTCCGTTCGGCCAACGCCGCGACCACCGCATCGTCCCGCCCTCGCGTCCCCGACTCCTCTCCGGCCGGCCTCCCAAGCCGCCCCCTCCCCTGTCTCTGCCTTCACCGTGCCCGTGACCGCCCCTGACGTGCGGTGTCGCGCTCGTCGCCCATCCCCTCGCCTCCGTCCCCACTTCCCTTGGCGCTCACCCCTCGCCCCGCATCTTACGCACACGGCGCGGCAGCCACGTGATGGCGCCCAGCCCAGCGCTCCTCCCGCGGCCGCCTCTCCACGAGCCACGGCCCGTGGCGCTCCGACCATGGCCTCGCCCAGTGCCACCGCCCTTTCCGGCGCCTTGCGGTCCGCCACACAGGTGTCGCCCGCTCGGGCAGCGTCTGCGCCCGCGCCGCTATCTGGCGCCCGATGGGCCCATGTGCCTATGGCACGTGGGGCCCGCCCTGGAACGTTTTAGAAAAAAGAAAAAAGAAAATATATAATTAGAAAAATAGATAAATAAATAAATTACTTAACTTAAGTAATCATGTTTACCTGAACTAATTAAACTTGATTAACCTAAATATCTAATTAACCTAACTAATCTGTTAGTTAGGGTGATGTGCCAATGATGACGGGACCCATCGTCAGGTTGACGATCAACCATCGTTGATCGCCGACGTCAGCATGACATCATGCTGACATCATAAACCCATTTTTCAAATTAAATTAAATAATTAATTAAATTCCAGAAATTAATAAAATCTTTAGAAAATCATATCTTTTAAACCGTAACTCGAATTAAATTATTTTCAACATGAAAGTTGCTCAGAACGACGAGACGAATCCGTATACGCAGTCCGTTCGTCCGCCACACACCCCTAACCTATCGAACTCGCAACTTTCCCCCTCCGGCTCCTCTGCCTGAAAACATGAAACACCGGGGATATTTTCCGGATGTTTCCCCCCTTAACCGGTATCACCTCATACCACGTTAGGGCACGCCTAGCATCGTTACTTGTCTTGTCATGCATCGATATGCATCTGTTTACATGGTATTCATTGTTCTTCCCCCTGTTCTCTCTGGTAGACTACGAGACCGACGCTGCTGCTGCCCAGTTCGACTACGGATTTGACGACCCCTCTCTCTTGCCAGAGCAACCAGGCAAGCCCCCCCCCTTGATCACCAGATATCGCCTATTCTACTCTATAAAGCTTGCATTAGAGTAGTGTAGCATGTTACTGCTTTCCGTTATACCTATCCTGATGCATAGCCTGTCCTTGCTACTACTGTTGTTACCTTTACCTGCAATCCTACATGCTTAGTATAGGATGCTAGTATTTTCATCTGTGGCCCTACATTCTTGTCCGTCTGCTGTGCTATACTATCGGGCCATGATCACTCGGGAGGTGATCACGGGTATATACTATATACTTTATGCATGATACATGTGGAGACTAAAAGTCGGTCGGGTGGAGCACCCATGAGTGGATCTTTGTGGCGGGCGACAGGCAGGTTGAGACCGCCTAGGAGAGAGGTGGGCCTGGCCCTGCTCGGGATTCGCGGATACTTAACACGCTTAACGAGATCTTGGTATTTGATCCGAGTGCTGCTCACGGGCCTATACGCACTAACCAACTACGTGGGAGAGATATGGGCACTCGGCGTCGTGGTATCGGCCAAAGCACTTCGTGACGCCCAGCGGCGGGCGCTACCGGATTGGAACGTAAGCCTGCTCTTGTATTAAGGGGCTAGTTACGCTTCACCGCCCTACGCAACGTCTTGAGGTGTGCATTGGGCGATGGGCCCAGAGACCCCTGTCGCTTAGGTTTGAACCGGCGTCTGGCCTCTCTGTTGCGCCTAGGTGGGGCTGCGACGTGTTGATCTTCCGCGGCCGGGCATGACCCAGAAAAGTGTGTCCGGCCAAATGGGATCAAGCGTGTTGGGTTATGTGGTGCACCCCTGCAGGGAAGTTAATCTATTCGAATAGCCGTGATCTTCGGTAACATGACGACTTGGAGTTGTACCTTGACCTTATGACAACTAGAACTGGATACTTAATAAAACACACCCTTCCAAGTGCCAGATACAACCGGTGGTCGCTCTCTCTCAGGGATACGAGGAGGGGATCGCCGGGTAGGATTATTGCTATGTGATGTTACTTGGAGGACTTCAACCTACCCTCTTCTACTTGTTGCAAGGCGAAGGTGACCAGAAGCGTAGTCTTCGATAAGACTAGCTATCCCCCTCTTATTCTGGCATTCTGCAGTTCAGTCCACTGATATGGCCTTTACCCATATATCCATGCATATGTAGTGTAGCTCCTTGCTTGCGAGTACTTTGGATGAGTACTCACGGTTGCCTTGTTCCCCCTTTTCCCCTTTCTCTACCCGATTGCTGCAACTGCATCGATGGAGCCCAGAGCGACGCCACCGTCGATGGCGACTACTACACCGGAGGTGCCTACTACTACGTGCAGCCCGGCGGACCGACCTGTGAGTAGTTGGAAGGATCCCAGCAGAGGCCTACGCCTATTTCGATCTGTATCCCAGTTTGTGCTAGCCTTCTTAAGGCAAACTTGTTTAACTTATGTCCGTACTCAGATATTGTTGCTTCCACGACTTCGTCTATGATCGAGCACTTGTATTCGAGCCCTCGAGGCCCCTGGCTTGTATTATGATGCTTGTATGACTTATTTTATTTTTAGAGTTGTGTTGTGATATCTTCCCGTGAGTCCTCGATCTTGATCGTACACGCTTATGCGTGTATGATTAGTGTCTGATTGAATCGGGCGTCACAAGTTGGTATCGAGCCGATTGCCTGTAGGAATCCCCCTTCCACACTCCTTGGCCGAAGTCGAGTCTAGACATTGCAAAACTTTTACTAACTTGGATGTGTGCGTTACGGGCCCACGTCGCCATTGGGTGGTACTAGGATCTTTTACTCCTCGACCTTTACTCTGGGACTCTGAACTCTCTTCTATTCGGGTTAAATGATTTTGCTAAAAACAAAACTAACTTTAGGTTCTCGAAAATACTTTCTCCCGGAGAGCCCCTCACTTCAGATGATCGTCACGCTAGAAGATTCCAAAGTTACTCTCGATGTTCTCTCGAGTCCTTGTGTCATCGTGACGGCGATTTCCATCCACCGTCAACCCCTATGAAAAGCGGCATACACTTGCCATTCATACAATCATTCCCCGTTGATCTTGTTATTACAAGATACCCCCGAAATTCTTTCTATTTGTTTTGGGAATACTTTTTGCCTACTGCCCTGCAGTTCTTTGCCACCTGAATACCCCTACGGATAATTTCTCGCACTTATAGGGTATCCGTTCTTTCCCAGTTGATTCATGTATGTCACCAATCCTCGAAAAACCATTCGATCTTCCAAAATCCACGAGCATCCTATTGCTCTCGAAATTCTTGATTACTTGCATTATGGTTAATCCCATAAGTCTAGTAATCTTGTTGGCATCCATTGTCACTTTCATTTTGAGTCCATTGATTCGATTTGTTGCGAATGCTCGCAATCCTCAAACAGATCCTAGAATTCATCCTTCCGGCTCAGACGTCATTTTAAACATGAGCTGGCTATCGACCAATCAAATTGCCGTCGATTGTACCCCTAAGTCTATTCAACTTATCCATCCCTAATCAGAGCATTGCTTCTGATCCCTTGATTTGGAAATCATAATTCCTTGCATTTGACCATTGAGTTAGTCAGTTGTTTCTATAATCTGATCTCCTTGCATTCTTCTTCCTCTAGTTGAGTACCGATGCTCACGCCAGATCCCTTGTGGACCACCAGATCCTTTGTTGGATTTTATCTGACAACGCCCTTCATATTCAATAACCTTGTGAGCCTTTACTCTGATACATAATGCCTTTGGTAAATTGTATCCTTTGCTTTCTCAACTATGCTCTGCCTTCGAGCTTGAGTTAATTACTTCTAAAGATTATGGTATATGATTCTAAGATGCCCCGATGGGTTGAATCTATGCCTTCCTTAATATGTGTGAACTCGAAAGTTTTCACGAGTCGTACTCTTCTGGTATTTTGCCAGATAAAATTTCAACACTGCAACTTCATTGAACGCGAGAAGGGAATGGAAGGTTGTGCATTGCAGAAGTGGGAGTCGACCTTGAACCCTATGTTCATGCCCATGGACATGATGTATACCTGATCATGGAAGCAAAATAATTATCCCCTTGTTATAAGATCATCTTGTATCTGTGGACGTGGTTCCGACCATGTTTCTCCTTGATTCTGTTTCTCGTGCAAGTTTGATCACTTGTCTTCTGCAAAGCAATACCCTAGTCCAAACCGTACTTTGATCTGTCGTCGAGTAATACCCCCTGGTATCTCGAGGTTATCTTGGAACTGCATAACTTCCTATGAGTTCTTCATCAAGTACTACCTTCACACTGATTACAATTTTTCATGGACTCTGAGTTGTTAATCACTCAAAGACACCGATAAGCGAACCGAGTCCGCACTACGGTTCAACAACTCTTCAAGAAGCTTCTATAAGTACGAGTTTGTACCCGATCACGCCATTCCTAGCCTGTTTGACCTATATCATTGTCGTGATGATTCTAACTATGCTACCTGGTCCTTATTGTCGGAGCACCAATTTGCGACGATAGCTAAGCTTACGTCGATTTTCCTCGTCATACCCTTTCACCTTAAACAACAAGCTTGAGTTCGAGTTTGTCTCGTAACTGTGATTCCAATAACCTCTTGCTGCATCATTCCTTTGACTTGACGTCGTTGCTGATTGATTACATCTTCATGAAATCTCTCGACAAATGTGTCGTGATCATCATCAACCTTATGAGCTCTTCCAGGATATCAACCGGATTCATGAAGAGAAATACCATCCTTGCCCTCGATGAGTTGTGTTATCATCGGCCACTTATTGCCTTCCCTCCAACACAAACTTGTTCGTGTTTTGAGTTATACCTTGAGATCCCTACTATCCAGCATTTGTTCTTCCTTACCTTGGAGTATTACCATATTTTAATATCAAGGATGTGGTGAGGATTGCTCCACCTCTTAAGAAATTCTTGGTATAGTGATACTTCTCACCATCACCATTCTTTCTTGGTCCTCGGTTGATTCCACCGAGTACCAACAAGTGAACTATGCTGTTTGGATTCTGCCCTTCTAGCAACCCTATTGCTTTGAAGTTAATGGTCGGCCGCTCACTCTTGGACTATTGATTACTTGAATCACCATTCTCGACATTGGTCGTGCAGCCCAACCCATATTTCGGGCGCACCTTTCAACCAATGTTTAATTGTGTATGTTTTCCTCGAGCATACAACATTATATCATTTCAATCAACAAGTGTCATCTTCTTGTTCACATTATTGTGGAATTCCATCCGTTTGGAATTCTCGATGAATTGTCGCTGAGCCCATCAGCCACGTCCTCATCCTCACCTTGGTTTAATGATGAACTATTGCTTCAGGAACCCGCTCCCATAGTTCATTTCCCGAGAATCTTGCAATGTCATTTCGTCGATTTGTGTTGCACCTTTTCCGCTCGGACATCCTGAGTCTGAGGTATCATGACTCCAATTGGATCTGAATCTCGGTCAGATATGATGGTTGGGACAACTTTCCAGGAGTTATGTTGTTGGTCCATTGATGACCGGTAATATGATGTCATGCCTAGCACCCCCCTGGCTGGAGGACCTATCATTATAATTTCTTTTGCAAGGATGACCATTCCTCCTGGAGGAAATTGTAGGACTTATTTTATAAGTTACTCCTGATGGATCATTGGTGTATTCAAAGTCTGGCCCTCGATTGAAACACCATATCATTGCTACCTGAAGCATGTTTGTGGTACTCCGGTTTTCAACAAGAACATTTGAAGCCCAATGCTAAATGTTACTTGCTCTATTATCCAGGCACCGTTGTATGGGTAGTGTCATGAGAATTATCTCCCCTTATCGAAAGGGGTTCTTACGTTATATCCTGGCACGAATATCATGATTTAATCTCTGCTTGTCCTTGGGAAGGATATACCCCTTAAATATGTGTTTAAACACATTTTCCTTTCCATTGAGTTTAATCTGATGATCATCTTTTCATTTCTATTGTTTTGATTAATCTTGTTGTGATCTATATGATCTAAGCACTATTAATCCACTGCTTATGTAGACACCTCGGTGTACAACCCTAATGAGAAGACCACTGTTACTTTTGTTGATGACATTCCGGTAACCACCGATGGACGAGAACTTTGCCTATTGGTCCGCCTCGTTTCAACGAGCAGGAAAATGGTTCTCTTCATCCCTCGCCCTAGGTACCAACATTGTTGCCAACAAAACTGACAGGCTATCCTCTGACATACCTTGTTATCTTGACCGCGCAAATATCAGCGCCTTCCTGCTTTTAACCCACATGGTGGGCCCATAACCCACAGTTCCACAGGATCGAAACCTGACTCTCCTATACCCCCTGTTTCCAAAGTTATTCCTCGCGCTTGGCTTCGTATTTAATTCACGGGCCATATTCCTAGTGCTCTATTCTGGTATCGGGGCCTTAATACTTACTCTCGCTCTGAACCCCTTTCTCACTCTGGTTCGCACTTGAGCAGCTATCTATCCGCTTGGAACCTCTTATTGTACCTTCGTACCTTACTCTCGATGTATTTTATATGTTCAACTCGAGAGATAATCTTATGCTCATTCATGGGTTAACCCTGCATTGTTCCCCTCATAAGCATTCTGTCAGAGCCGAGTTGTCCCTTACCTATTCGTAAATGCGTTGGAGTTCCCGAAGAAAAGGACGACTTCACCATGATGACCTGAAGCTGAGAAATGAAGACGTCAATGTAAGGGATCGACCTCTTCGGGAAGAGCAACCAAGGCCGAGAAGATCCGTTAAAATTTCGTAACCAGACCTTTCCCCCTTAGTCCCCTCTTAAATCTCGGGACGAGATTTCTTGTAGTGGAGGAGAATTGTGACGCCCGGGTAATTAAGCTACAGTGATCCTCTGCTAGTGATGCCACGTCACCTCGATTATAGTTGCTAATCTCGAGTTAGTTCGAAACCGATTCAAATTCAAATTCAAAATTTGGTAAATAATAAAAGTTTTCAAACATTAAAATAAAATTGTTCGGTTTGTACTAGATATTACATAGGTAATTATGGTGTAGAAGACACAGTTTTATAAAATGCATAAACATTTTAAATTGAATTAAAATAGAGGAGAAAATGAATAAAAGAAAACAAACAAAACAAACAAAAAAAGAGAAAGAGAAACCCCCCACCTGATGGGCCAACTGCCCAGCCGCCGCCCACCGCCCACCCAAATACCCCACTCCTCTCCTTATCCCCCCGCAACCCTAGCCGCCACTCCACTCTCCCCACTCGCCCCCCACTCGCTCTCCCCTGCTCCCGATCCAGATCGGATCGGGGAACGAATTCCATAGCCACAGCGCGCGCCTCGCCGCCCTAGCCGCCCGTCGCGGACCGTCCTCGTCCTCCTCCCGGCGCCGCGCCCCTCCCCCTCTCCGTCCTCCTCCCAGCGCGCTCCATCGACCCAGCGCGCCCCACGAACCGCCGTCATGAGCGCCATTCGTCGGAGCTCCTCCGTCGTCGAACGCCGTCCCGTCTGCTCCTCGCCGGTCCTTCCCGACCGCCGTCACGCCCACTGCCCCGTCCCCTGCAAACCCCCCCCCCCCCGTGAGCTCCCCCTTCGCCCCCTCTCCCCCTAGGTCGCCGCGGTCACCGCCCTCCCCGCCCACGGTCGACGCGCTCCGGCGCCACCCGTTGCGCGCGACCACCGCGACTCCCGCCCACCAGCACGAGGCCGCGGCGCCCCCATCGACGGATCGACGCCGCTCCTCCGTTCGGCCAACACCGTGACCACCGCGTCGTCCCGCCCTCGCGTCCCCGACTCCTCTCCAGACGGCCTCCCAAGCTGCCCCCTCCCCTGTCTCTGCCTTCACCGCGCCCGTGACCGCCCACAGCGTGCGGCGCGCGCGCTGCCGCCCATCCTCGCCTCCGTCCCCTCGCTTCGCGGCGCTCACCTCGCGCTTCAAGATCTTCGCACACGGCCGCGACCACGGCCGATGGCGCCGCACCCATCGCTCCTCCGCGGCCGCCTCTCCACAGCCACGGCCGGGCGCCCGCTCGACCATGGCCTCGCCAGGCCACCGCCCGCCCGGCGCCTTGCTGGTCCGGGCCACATTGGCGTCGCCCGCTCGGGCTGCGTCTGCGCCAGCGCTTCAGCGGCGCCCGATAGGCCCATGTGCCTATGGCACGTGGGGCCCGCCCTGGAACGTTTTAGAAAAAAGAAAAAAGAAAATATATAATTAGAAAAATAAACAAATAAATAAATTACTTTACTTAATTAATCCTGTTTACCTGAACTAATTAAACTTGATTAACCTAAATATCTAATTAACCTAACTAATCTGTTAGTTAGGGTGATGTGCCAATGACACACGGGACCCACTGATCAGGTTGACCAGTCAACCACTGTTGACTGCTGACGTCAGCATGACATCATGCTGACGTCATAAACCCATTTTTCGAATTAAATTAAATAATTAATTAAATTCCAGAAATTAATAAAATCTTTAGAAAATCATATCTTTTAAACCGTAACTTTCGAATTAAATTATTTTCAACATGAAAGTTGCTCGAGCAGCGAGACGAATCCGTATACGCAGTCCGTTCGTCCGCCACACACCCCTAACCTATCGAACTCGCAACTTTCCCCCTCCGGCTCCTCTGCCTGAAAACATGAAACACCGGGGATATTTTCCCGGATGTTTCCCCCCTTAACCGGTATCACCTCATACGACGTTAGGGCACGCCTAGCATCGTTACTTGTCTTGTCATGCATCGATATGCATCTGTTTACATGGTATTCATTGTTTCTTCCCCCTCTTCTCTCCTAGACTACGAGACCGATCTTTCTTTGCTGCTCGACTACGGAGTTGTGACCCCTCTCTCTTGCCCGGAGCAACCAGGCAAGCCCCCCTTGATCACCAGATATCGCCTATTCTACTCTATACCGCTTGCATTAGAGTAGTGTAGCATGTTCGCTTTCCGTTATACCTATCACGATGCATAGCCTGTCCTTGCTACTCAAGTTGTTACCTTTACGCAATCCTACATGCTTAGTATAGGATGCTAGTATTTTCATCTGTGGCCCTACATTCTTGTCCGTCTGCATTGTGCTATACTATCGGGCCGTGATCACTCGGGAGGTGATCACGGGTATACTATATACTTTATACATGATACATGTGGAGACTAAAGTCGGGTCGGCCGGTGGAGCACCATGAGTGGATCTTTGTGGCGGAGCGACAGGCGAGTTGAGACCGCCTAGGAGAGAGGTGGGCACAGCCTGTTCGGCGTTCGCGGATACTTAACACGCTTAACGAGATCTTGGTATTTGATCCGAGTCCGCTACGGGCCTATACGCACTAACCAACTACGTGGGAGATATGGGCACTTTCGGCGTCGTGGTATCAAAGCACTTCGTGACGCCAAATGACCCGAATGGCGCGCGCCCGGATTGGAACGTAAGCCTGCTCTTGTATTAAGGGGCTGGATTACGCTTTCGGCCGCCCTACCAACGTCTTGGTGTGCATTGGGCGATGGGCCCGCACCCCTGCGCTTAGGTTTAGACCGGCGTCTTTGGCCTCTGTTAACGCCTAGGTGGGGCTGCGGCGTGTTGATCTTCCGCGGCGGGCATGACCCGTGAAAGTGTGTCCGGCCAAATGGGATCAAGCGTGTTGGGTTATGTGGTGCACCCCTGGAGGGAAGTTAATCTATTCGAATAGCCGTGATCTTCGGTAACAGGACGACTTGGAGTTGTACCTTGACCTTATGACAACTAGAACCGGATACTTAATAAAACACACCCTTCCAAGTGCCAGATACAACGGTGGTCGCTCTCTCTCGTGGATACGAGGAGGGATCGCGGGTAGGATTATTGCTATGTGATGTTACTTGGAGGACTTCAACCTACCCTCTTCTACTTGTTGCAAGACGAAGGTGACGTAAGCGTAGTCTTCGATAAGACTAGCTATCCCCTCTTATTCTGGCATTCTCGCGATTCAGTCCTTGATATGGCCTTTACCTATATATCCATGCATATGTAGTGTAGCTCCTTGCTTGCAGTACTTTGGATGAGTACTCACGGTTGCCTTGTTCCCCTTTTTCCCCTTTCTCTACCCGATTGCTGCAACTGCACGATGGAGCCAGGAGCCGACGCCACCGTCGATGAGGACTACTACACCGGAGGTGCCTACTACTATGTGTGCAGCCCGACGACCAAGAGTAGTTGGAAGGATCCTGCAGGAGGCCTGCGCCTCTTTCTCGATCTCAGATCCCATTGTGCTAGCCTTCTTAAGGCAAACTTGTTTAACTTATGTCTGTACTCAGATATTGTTGCTTCCACGACTCGTCTATGATCGAGCACTTGTATTCGAGCCCTCGAGGCCCCTGGCTTGTATTATGATGCTTGTATGACTTATTTTATTTTTAGAGTTGTGTTGTGATATCTTCCCGTGAGTCCCTGATCTTGATCGTACACGTTTGCGTGTATGATTAGTGTACGATTGAATCGGGGGCGTCACAACTCGTCTGAAATTCATGAAACTTGGCATGCTATCATGGGGCGGCATCAACATGTCGTGGTAAATTTTTTGTCCCATTTGGGGCAGGTTTGGGTATAACCTTCTCCCAAACCAGATCTTCTCACAACAAGCGTGATGGTTTCGGTAGGGGACGTACCACCTTTGGGGACAAAACGATATCCATTGCCTCTTATCGCTTCCAAAAAAGTTTCTAGTGTCAACATAGAACAACAAGAGTGTTGTGTTTAATTTTGGAATTTTTCGGGGTTCGTTTGGACATTTTATACATTAGGCATTTTATGTGCACAATTCAAATTTGAACTACATGCACATGCTCCAGTGCATATAAATTGGTTGAAAAATCAAATTTGTGTCCTTTGGTGCATGCTTAGGTCCCATGCAAGAAATGGGAATGAATTTCAAACACCCTGCCACAGTCACTAGGCCGCAAACATTGAGATACTTGGTTTTTAGATTCTAGTAAATCCAAAACTCGTCTGAAATTCATGAAACTTGGCATGCTATCATGGAGCGGCCTCAACATGTCGTGGTAAATTTTTTGTCCCATTTGGGCAGGTTTGGGTATAAGCGTCTCACAAACCAGAGCTTCTCACAACAAGCGTGATGGTTTCGGTAGGGAACGTGCCACCTGTGGGGAGGAAATGATATTCGTTGCCTCTTATTGCTTTCAAAAATTTTCTAGTGTCAACATAGAACAACAGGAGTGTTGTGTTTAATTTTTGAAATTTTTGGGGTTCGTTTGGACATTTTTATACATTAACTTGGTTTTGTAGGCATGTCAGGTGCATAATCCAAATTTGAACTACATGCACATGCTCCAGTGCATATAAACTGGTTGAAAAAAACAAATCTGTGCCCTTGGTTGCATGCTTAGGTCCCATGCAAGAAATGGGAATGAATTTCAAACACCCTGCCACCGTCACTCGGCTGCAAAGATTGAGATACCTGGTTTTTAAATTCTAGTAAATCCAAAACTCGTCTGAAATTCATGAAACTTGGCTTGCTATCATGGAGCAGCCTCAACATGCCGTGGTAAATTTTTTGTCCCATTTGGGGCAGGTTGGGTGTAAGTGTCGCATAAAACCAGAGCTTCTCAAAACAAGCGTGATGGTTTCGGTAGGGAACGTGCCACCTTTGGGGATGAAACAATATCCATTACCTCTTATTGCTTTCAAAAAATTTCTAGTGTCAACATAGAACAACAGGAGTGTTGTGTTTAATTTTTGAATTTTTTCGGGGTTCGTTGGGACATTTTTATACATTAACTTGGTTTTGTAGGCATTTCAGGTGCATAATTCAATTTTAAACTACATGCACATGCTCCAGTGCATATAAACTGGTTGAAAAATCAAATATGTGTCCTTGGTTGCATGCTTTGGTCCCATGCAAGAAATGGAAATGAATTTCAAACACCCTGCCACCGTCACTCGGCCGCAAACATTGAGATACCTGGTTTTTAAATTCTAGTAAATCCAAAACTCGTCTGAAATTCATGAAACTTGGCATGCTATCCTGGAGTGGCATCAACATGTCGTGGTAAATTTTTTGTCCCATTTGGGGCAGGTTTGGGTATAAGCGTCTCACAAACCAGAGCTTCTCACAACAAGCGTGATGGTTTCGGTAGGGAACATGCCACCTTTGGGGAGGAAACGATATCCGTTGCCTCTTATTGCTTTCAAAAAATTTCTAGTGTCAACATAGAACAACAGGAGTGTTGTGTTTAATTTTTGAATTTTTGGGGTTCGTTTGGACATTTTTATACATTAACTTGGTTTTGTAGGCATTTCAGGTGCATAATTCAAATTTGAACTACATGCACATGCTCCAGTGCATATAAACTAGTTGAAAAATCGAATCCGTGTCCTTGGTTGCATGCTTAGGTCCCATGCAAGAAATGGGAATGAATTTCAAACACCCTGCCACCGTCACTCGGCCGCAAACATTGAGATACTTGGCTTTTAAATTCTAGTAAATCCAAAACTCGTCTGTAATTCATGAAACTTGGCATGCTATCATGGAGCGGCATCAACATGTCGTGGTAAATTTTTTGTCCCATTTGGGGCAGGTTTGCGTATAAGCGTCTCACAAACCAGAGCTTCTCACAACAAGCGTGATGGTTTCGGTAGGGAACGTGCCACCTTTGGGGACGAAACGATATCCGTTGGCTCATATTGTTTTCAAAAAACTTCTAGTGTCAACATAGAACAACAGGAGTGTTTTGTTTAATTTTGGAAATTTTCAGGGTTCGTTTGGACATTTTTATACATTAACTCGATTTTCTAGGCATTTTATGTGCACAATTCAAATTTGAACTACATGCACATGCTCCAATGCATATAAATTGGTTGAAGAATCAAATCTATGTCCTTTGGTGCATGCTTAGGTCCCATGCAAGAAATGGGAATGAATTTCAAACACCCTGCACCGTCACTAGGCCGCAAACATTGAGATACTTGGTTTTTAAATTCTAGTAAATCCCAAACTCGTCTGAAATTCATGAAACTTGGCATGCTATCATGGAGCGGCATCAACATGTAGTGGTAAATTTTTTGTCCCATTTGGGGAAGGTTTGGGTATAAGCGTCTCACAAACCAGAGCTTCTCACAACAAGCATGATGGTTTCTGGCATTTTAACGTACACCTTTGGGGAGGAAACGATATCCGTTGCCTCTTATTGCTATCAAAAAATTTCTAGTGTCAACATAGAACAACAGGAGTGTTGTGTTTAATTTTTGAATTTTTGGGGGTTCGTTTGGACATTTTTATCCATTAACTTGGTTTTGTAGGCATTTCAGGTGCATAATTCAAATTTGAACTACATGCACATGCTCTAGTGCATATAAACTAGTTGAAAAACCAAATTTGTGTCCTTGGTTGCATGCTTAGGTCCCATGCAAGAAATGAGAATGAATTTCAATCACCCTGCCACCGTCACTCGGCCGCAAACATTGAGATACCTGGTTTTTGAATTCTAGTAAATCCAAAACTCGTCTAAAATTCATTAACTGGATGTTTTGTTTAATTTTGGAATATTTTGGGGTTCATTTGGACATTTTTATACATTAACTGGGTTTTCTAGGCATTTTATGTGCATAATTCAAATTTGAACTACATGCACATGCTCCAATGCATATAAATTGTGTGCGTTCTGTTAACCATTCACGTGGCGCCACGCCTCGCTCTTTTAATGGCTAGGATGTGCCGTGCGGACAGGTGCTTGAGTGCTTGACTAAACGGGAGGCGTGCGAGATGTATTCCAACGCAGAGGCTCACTGGGAAGTGTGCGAGCTATATGCCGCGCAGGCTCACCGGAAAGCGAGCCCTTTGACTTCCATGGCTGCCCGCCTTGCTCGCATCCTCTCCATTAATGGCGCCCAAGCCGCAGTTTAATTTGGTTTTTAAATATAAAACACTGATCGCAAACATTTTAGTTAGAACACCCGTATGCAAAACCGACAACTTCCCCAGGAAGCCAAGGGAAAATGTGCCTAGCAGGATTTGTGCAGCTCTTGATCGCAAACATTTTAGTTAGAACACCCGTATGCAAACCGACAGCTTCCCAAGGAATCCAAGAGAAATGTGTCGAGCAGGATTTCTGCAGCTCTTGATCGCAAACGTTTTATATAGAACACCCGTATGCAAAGTGAGAGCTATGGTCTTCCCCCTTAAGTCGAGAGAAAATTCGCAGCGCAGGATTTGTGCATCCCTTCAACGCAAACGGTTGTTTTGGATGACCTGTGTGCAACCACGTACAAACAATTTGGCAAGATTTGCATCTGTCATATTGGGTATGTTGCCATTTGTCAAACTGGAAAGATTGACATTTGTTGATCTAGTAACATTGCCATTTGTCAATCCTTGTGACACTGCGATTTGTCAAAATATGCAGCTAAAAATCACTAGCACTATCTAATTTTTGCAACTATAATTTAGTAATTAAGCATAGATTTCATTCATAGAGTAAGCAGCCATTCTTAATTTATACAAACAGTTTAACTCGACAGCTGAACCGACCAAACTTTTCCCCAATTGTTGCCAACCAGTACTGAAATAGCTAGTTCAACTATATATACTAGCTAATTTTAAGTACGATGTAAAGTTCCACCACACATCTACAGTCAGATGAACTGAACAAAATAGCCCCTGAATACTACTACTATGGAGGGGCTTTGTGCTACTTCCGGCAGCCTCTCCTCTGCCGAGCGTGTTCAGTAAGAGGCAGATGAGGAGGAGGAGCCTACCGACGAGCTGGAAAAATGCAATACGGTGCCTGCCGCTGTTGCACGTTCAGCAATGCTCGCCAGCTTGAGCGCCCACTGTCGCTCCAGACGATCCCTCTCGAAGCGGCCGGACTGCTCGTAGATCTCCTGATTCCTCGCCTCTGCATCGGTGTGTGCTGCGGCCACGGCTGCAGTATGGCTCTTTGCGTGCTTGACGAGGCACTCCTCCTCCTCCTGCAGGAACTCGATGTAGCGCGCAAGGTCGCTGACGCATGTGCGGGCCTCCACCTCTGCCTCCCTCCTTTGGGCGGCAGTGGCGGAGCGGGTAATAATCCCGGCGGTCGACGGTGGGCTGGCGGCCACGGTGGCCGATGATGGGGTGGCGGCCACGACCGCCACCTCCCGCCTTCGGGCAGCTGTGGTGGAGCGGGTAATGGCAACGATGGCCGGCAGTGGGGTGGCGACCACGGCGGCCACCTATCGCCTTCGGCCCGCGGCATCGGAGCAGGAGATGGCCTTGGCTTTCGATGGTGGTGTGGCGGCAACCGCGGCGGAGCGTGTGGTGGGTGTTCTGCGCACACCCAAGAGGGACGCCACGCGCACTACACTATGCCAGGGACTGCGCCGCCGCCGCGGTGTAGCCTCCAAGTTGGAGCTGTCCTCTGATGATGACGGAGTGGCCGGGCGATGATGACGGACCGGTGCCATTGGCGATTGTGGGAGAAGCAGACGAGATAAGCTACAGGGAGGTAGGGGAAAATGCGATGCAGGACTCGTCGGCCGTGAGGGTTTATATAGCAAGCCAGTAAGCATTGGGATTTTGGGGGATTTTACCGAGATGGGCGGGAAGCTTGCACGGGAACCTGTGAGGTTGCGCGAGAATGGGCTCATCGATGATTCATTGGCGTCACTTCGAGCCACCGTTTGGCCAAAAGAACGCCCACACGCGCTGTGCAAGCTTGCGCTATAAGCCGTCTACGGCAGCAGGGTGACAAGACGTGTGAGAGGACGAAAGGACACATACACATACGGTTAATACAAAAAAACGTTTGTGATTTCATTACCTACCATACCCCCGTCCTGGTTTATAAGTAGGGTTTAATTAATAAAATACGAATGCATGTCGCCAAAGATTACAGCATTGGAGTCGTATTTGAACATAGTTTCCAGCTATACAATTTTTGTAACATGCATTAACAATTTTTTGGTTAAATTTAAGGTTATATACCACCACGCGTTTGCCCGCAACACACACGGCTTATTCCATCACAAACAGCTCGGATGGATCAATTGAATGTCACGTATCGCACATGCAACTCTAATCTAATTCGTGCTTGATGTCTCCAACATCGCTTGCATAGTTTGTCTTATTTGCCACCTATCCTTTGTATTCGGCCCTCTGCTCGCGTCCTCGGTAGCTCTGCTCGCTTGAAACGCAGCGGTAGCGTTGTGCTCGCCGTTAGGCGCCGCGACGGGCTCTGCTCGCGTCTGTCGGCGCGTTGGGCTCATGGACACCTTTTCCTTGCGTGTTCAACTGCTATATATATGGTTGCTCACCATTGAGGCAACAGCGGAGCGCCCTGCTCACGTCCCTCCGCGCGCGCTCTGCCAGCGGTTGGGCATGTGCACGATCACGTCGGGGCCCCCATATGCATGTGGTTGCGCCACGCGCGTTGCCACGCGATGCAGTTACGTGCGGCACGATGGAGTTACGCGCTGCAAATTAGAACTGCCATCAGGGCCTGCCGATATTCCTGGCCGTCCGGCTTCCCCTTTAATTCCCGCGGCCATTATAACCTTAGTCTCCTCAACCTTTGAATTGCGCCCCACAACACAACAAGCACACTCACGACGACACATAGAGAGGGGATGTCTAGCGGCGCTCCAATGGAGTTCGGCGAGCATAGAGTGGAGACCCACGCGAGGGAGACGGATCTCTCGGTGGTGTACACCATCGACCCGGCCGTGGTGGACGACTACATCAACAACGTTGAGCAGTTGCTTGCTCGAGAAAAGTACAAGGTGGTCGGCATCGACCTCCAGTACACCGCCGGTCGTCCCGGCATAGATCATAAGGTTGCTGTCGCCCAGTTGTGTGTGCGCCATCATGTCCTCATCTACCCTACTGCATGGCCACAGAGCCTTGCAACCGTTTCAACAGGTCTGTCAACAGCACCGACTACAAGTTCGCCACGGTGGAAACCAAAGACGATGTCAAAGCGCTCAGTGTTACGGCTTGGCCTGCAAGAACCTTGTCAAAATCTATGACCACTACAGGGTCTGGGGCAGCACGAAGAAGGACTCCCTGGTCGAACTCGCCTCGGCCATCATCGACCCCTACTATGAAAAGACGAAGTAGGATGCCCAGAGAACAAGTCTCGTATCCTGGCACATGGCCTGGATGCGGCAACTGGATGAACCTCACCACAGGTTCGCGGCCAAGAGCGTGTACACATGCTACGAGATGCACAAGCGGATCGTTGACATGAGGAAGTGCCTCGTTACCCAAATCGACGAGCCCGGATTGAGAGACAAGTATAGCAAGCGTCACAAGAAGTAGATGACGATCAGATGATTGTTTATGCTAGTTAATCATGCATGTAATATATAATTTAATTTATTGGTGTGTGGAAATGTCATGTGTGTAGTAGCCACCTATGTAATTATGCATGTAATAGTTTACTTTGGTGTGTGTGCAAATGCCATGGTTGTAGTAGCCACCTATGTGAGTGGATGTTTAATTTGGTTATGCAACCATGTCCTTATAAGTGTGTATATAATGTTGTTGTTCTGTATGCAATCCCATCGCACAACACACACATCTTATTAGCAGCAATCGTCTGTGTTATTATCGGTCTTCGCACACATTTCTGATTACAGACCTGTTTGCCGCGTATCACACACATCTTGTTATATTGAACCATTTCTGTTCTCTTGTCTCAACACAAACAGTTCACCCGAGTGAACCACATGACGTATATCGCACACACCTTGATCTGGCTGGCCGTTTCTTTTGTGTTGCCTAATTACAAATAGTTCATCCGAGTGAACCGTATGATGTATATCGCACACACCTTCATCTGGCTGCCCGTTTCTTTTGTTCCTCTCATCGCAAACAGTTAATTGAACTAAACTTTATGCCCTGCATCACACACGCAACTAAAATCTGAACCGTGTTTGATGCATCCTCCATCGCAAATGTTTTGCACCTTTTTTGACGGGTTTTTTACACCACAATTTGCGATTATTGCTTCGCACATAGTTTCGTCGAAGGGTCTCTAATCGTAGTGTCGCATTAGCAGCATCCTGCAGTAGTGAGGCCCACATGCAGCACATGCCGTTAGATGGCCGAAAGTGAAACCGGGCCAATATCAGCCCATATCTACCAATGGCCATTAACAGGCCAAAAGTAATATCGGGCTGAACTATTACATGGGCCTTTAGGAGGCCGTAGTTCAAATGGGCCCCCAATGGGGTCGAATGCACCATGCTTGTTAACTGGCCAGATCATATATGTGTCGTAATTTGGCCCAAAATATATCAGGCGGTTAACGGGCCGGATCCGATATGGGCCGTCATTCGGCCCAAAACATGGCAGACTGTTAACGGGTCAGATCTGATGTGGGTTGTCATTTGGCACAAAACTTGACAAACATCTAACGGGCCAGATTTGATATGGGCTGTAATTTGGCCCAAACCGTGGCAGGCTGTTAATGGGCCGGCCCAGAAGAATATGACAAAATCTTGTGGGCTCTTGGCTGGGCTAGCCTGTTTATCTTAAATGGGCTACTGTTGGGCCGTGCCATGTGTCGAGGTATCATAGGCGCATTCCCTCCATTGTACGGATGACATCTATCCCAACGCTAAGCCGACACGTGGATCCTCCGGCGAACGAGAATTTTACACGTGGAAAATCCCCATTGGTCCGGGCAGTTAATAGGTTATTGATAACCCACAAGTATAGGGGATCGCAACAGTTTTCGAGGGTAGAGTATTCAACCCAAATTTATTGATTCGACACAAGGGGAGCCAAAGAATTTTCTCAAGTATTAGCAGTTGAGTTGTCAATTCAACCACACCTGGATAACTTAGTATCTGCAGCAAAGTGTTTAGTAGCAAAGTAATATGATAGTGGTGGTAACGGTAACAAAAGGTAACGGTAGCAAAAGCAATATTTTTGGTGTTTTGTAGTGATTGTAACGATAGCAACGGGAAAGTAAATAAGCGAGAACCAATATAGGAAAAGCTCGTAGGCATTGGATCGGTAATGGATAATTATGCCGGATGCGATTCATCATGTAACAGTCATAACATAGGATGACACAGAACTAGCTCCAATTCATCAATGTAATGTAGGCATGTATTCCGAATATAGTCATACGTGCTTATGGAAAAGAACTTGCATGGCATCTTTTGTCCTACCCTCGCGTGGCAGCGGGTCCTAATGGAAACTAAGGGATATTAAGGCCTCCTTTTAATAGAGTACCGAACAAAGCATTAGCACATAGTGAATACATGAACTCCTCAAACTATGGTCATCACCGAGAGTGGTCCCGATTATTGTCACTTGAGGGTTGCGGATCATAACACATAATAGGTGACTATAGACTTGCAAGATAGGATCAAGAACTCACATATATTCATGAAAACATAATAGGTTCAGATCTGAAATCATGGCACTCAGGCCCTAGTGACAAGCATTAAGCATAGCAAAGTCATAGCAACAAAGCAATCTCGTAACATAGTGGATACTAAGGATCAAACCCTAACAAAACTAACTCGATTACATGATAGATCTCATCCAACCCATCACCGTCCAGCAAGCCTACGATGGAATTACTCACGCACGGCGGTGATCATCATGAAATTGGCGATGGAGGATGGTTGATGATGACGACGGCTACGAGTCCCCCTCTCCGGAGCCCCGAACGGACTCCAGATCAGCCCTCCCGAGAGGTTTTAGGGCTTGGCGGCGGCTCCGTATCGTGAAACGCGATGATTTCTTCTCTCCTATTTTTCTCTCTCCGAAAGCAATTATATAGAGTTGGAGTTGGCGTCGGAGGAGCTCAGGGGGCCACGAGGTGAGGCGCGCCCTAGGGGGGCGCCCCACCCTCGTGGACAGGGTGTGGGCCCCCTGGTCTTCATCTTTGGCAAGGATTTTTTATTATTTCTGAAAAGATGTTCCGTGGAGTTTCAGGTCATTCCAAGAACTTTTATTTCTGCACATAAATAACAGCATGGCAAGTCTACTGAAAACAGCGTCAGTCCGGGTTAGTTCCATTCAAATCATGCAAGTTAGAGTCCAAAACAAGGGCAAAAGTGTTTGGAAAAGTAGATACGACGGAGACGTATCAACTCCCCCAAGCTTGAACCTTTGCTTGTCCTCAAGCAATTCAGTTGCTAAACTGAAAGTGATAAAGAAAAACTTTTACAAACTCTGTTTGCTCTTGTTGTTGTAAATATGTAAAACCAGCATTCAAGTTTTCAGCAAAGATTATGACTAACCATATTTGCAATAATTCTCAGGTCTCATGTTTACTCATATCAATAGCATAATCAACTAACGAGCCATAATAATAAATCTCGGAAGACAACACTTTCTCAAAACAATCATAATATGATATAACAAGATGGTATCTCGCTAGCCCTTTCTGAGACCGCAAAACATAAATGCACAACAACTTTAAAGATCAAGGACTGACTAGACATTGTAATTCATGGTAAAAGAGATCCAATCATAGTCATACCCAATATAAATTAATAGTAATGAATACAAATGACAGCTGCGCTCTCCAACTAGTGCCTTTAATAAGAGGGTGATGACTCAACATGAAAGTAAATAGATAGGCCCTTCGCAGAGGGAAGCAGGGATTTGTAGAGGTGCCAGAGCTCGGTTTTGAAATAGAAATAAATAATATTTTGAGCGGCATACTTTCATTGTCAACATAACAACTAAGAGATGGCGATATCTTCCATGCTACACACATTATAGGCGGTTCCCAAACAGAATGGTAAAGTTTATACTCCCCCTCCACCAACAAGCATCAATCCATGACTTGCTCGAAACAACGAGTGTATCCAACTAGCAACAGTCCTGTGGGGAGTTTTGTTTGCAATTGTTTTGATTTAGTTTGCATAAAGCATGGGACTGGGCATCCCGGAGACCAGCCATTTTCTCGTGAATGAGGAGCGGAGTCCACTCCTCGTGAGAATAACCCGCCTAACATGGAAGATAAGGGCAGCCCTAGTTGATACATGATCTATTCGAGCATACAAAACAGAATGTTTATTTGAAGGTTTAGAGTTTGGCACATACAAATTTACTTGGAACGGTAGATAAATACCGCATATAGGAAGGTATAGTGGACTCATATTGTCGGTGTACTAGAGTAGGGGTACCCTAGTATCCCGTACTCGTGCACGCAGACGATTGTAACACCTCAGCGGCGGGGGTTTGCCTCACACCGCTAAGATCCTCCGTGGCTCCTTTGGAGCCATTCAAGAACAAAGTATTTGATTAAGAAGACAAGGCCCCGCAAGAGGAGCTTGCCGGGAAGGCCACTCAAGGCATGCAGAAGGCAAGGCCCCGCAAGAGGAGCTTCTTTGGGAAGGCTCGAGCGCGACAAGCCTCCGGACGCGACAAGGATTCGGCGCGGCAAAGGCGCTTGCATGACAAGCAACCTCTCTCCATCTCCGCTCCAGCTCATCCAGCAACGTGTCGCCATGGGACCATTCCATGCGCCACAGGTCGAGAGGTCAGGCAGCCAGCGGAGAGCAGCGATAAGCGGCGCCGACAAGCTTGCCATCGTGGCGGCGGTGGCGCACTGACGGTCTCTGTTGTAATCGCTTTGGGTGACACTAACGGTATTTATTGCTTTTGTCCCTTGCCGTCGGAGTTAGGTATTTTGCATCGCATAATCGCTCGGTAGGTGTACCAACTCCTATTTTTACATTTGTACCTCGCCTATGTTGCCACCTGTCGGAGACCCCTTGAGCATATAAAAGGAGGCCCATGCAACATAGAGGGGGTTCGAGGTTCAGTTCATTCGACTCACTAGAGACCAGATACGCTCACGCTTAGGTTTTGTAGCTCAGATCGCTCCCTAGCAAGAACACAATACATCAAACAAGCAGCAGAGGGAGTTTTATCTCTCGGAGAGCTCAGGTGGGTAAACTGCTCGTGTGCCTCGCCTCGATCCGCTCTTCGTGCGATCTCCGCCCCCCTCCGAACCACAAAGGGGCCTGGTCCGCCGGCCCCATAGGTGTTCGTGGGGACGATCAGCCTCCCCGACATCTTTGGCGCGCCAGGTAGGGGTCGTCGAGGCCGTGTGAATCTGATCCGACTTTCACACGAGCAGCGTCCTCAACATCTTCCCCAACATGCCACCAAAGAAGAAGGCCTCGGCGGCAGCAGAGCCGTCCGCGTCGTACCCACCCTCACCGCAGCAAACGGGTGGTGGGGCAGACGACGACGGAGGAACGGGCGCCGACGAAGGTGTTCGCGACGTTGCCAAGTCCAAGGACAAGGCCCCGCAAACCTCGGCGTCCGCGCAGCCCCCGCGCCCATCTCAGGAGACGCGGGACCAACAACGTCATGGCGTTCACAATGCCATACGTTCGTTGGATCGAGACCCTCAAGACCAGCAGGCGCGCCAACATGCCGGGCACGAGTGAGATACGGTCGCTGGGCGGTGCTGCTCCTTCTAACGTGAAGTTAGAAGTCCGAGCATATCCGCTCCTCGCACCGCTCGCCAATGCCACCCACTACTCCAGAAGCTCTGGCGAGAGCTCGGCTGCTCCTCGACTACCCTCCAACGGCCAACAAGGTCGACGAGTGGAGGGCCACTATCCAGAGCCTCATCGGCTTTGCCAACGGCGACGCTCCGCGGCAACCAACGCCATCATTGCCGCGGCAAGACGACAAGGCACGAGCCGGTGGCGACGAGACTGTCGCAGGTGCAACCACCATGCACTCTCTGCCACGAAGGCCAAGATCGCCGACTCACCAGATCCACCTCGACAGCGACTCCACCGCGTCATCGGATCCGCGAGCTCGCCGCGATCAGCGCCAAGTTCTTCATGAGCGACAACAAGAGGACGCTCGAACTCGCATCGAGCGCCGGAGAGAAGCGCGACGTCAGTCCGACAAGCGCGTTGGGCCTTCCGTTGACATGCGCGCGCTGGAGGAGCCAGACGACTTGCCGTACGCGGTAGGTTGCCCTGCGTTCACTCGTAAGCTGCGGCAAGTCCAAAGGGCCCAGCCGTAAAAACTTCAAACCAGACGTGCCGGAGAAGTATGATGGCAGGGCGCATCCGTCGGAGTTCCTCAGCATCTACACCATCGCGGTGCAGGCTGCGGGGGACGGGACGACAAGATCCTCGCCAACTACTTCCCGCCGTGCTCAAGCCCAACGTCGGATCTTGGCTCATGCACTTGCCGGACAGCTCCATATCCTCTTGGCAGATCTGTGCCATCGGTTTGTTGGCGCCTTCACAGTGGCCACAAGCCTCATGGCCAAGAAAGTGACCTTCATCTGCTCGCCCAGAAGGAAGGAGAGTCCCTGCGGAAGTTCATTCAGAGATTCAGCCGTGTTCACTACAACATCCCGGATGTCCACCCTGCCGTGGTGATCAGCGCGTTTCATCAGAACGTGCGGAACCGCAGGATGAGGGAGGAGATGGCGATGTGCAAAGTCAAGGACGTCGGATGAGCTATGCGCCTTGGCCGACAAGTGTGCACGTCTTTGAGGAAGGGAGGAGACTCCCATGAGAGAATGCGGAAGCAGGATCTCGACAAGGAGGAGGCCACCCCGGCAAAGAAGGGCCAAGCGGCGAGGCAACAGAAGAAGAAAGGTAGAGAAGTGCTAGCTGTTGAGCAGTCCGGCAACGGAGGTGGCGACAGGAATACCAAGGCTGGTGGCTCCGGCAAGGAGGTTGCCGCTGACTCCAACCACCAGTCGGTGGCGGCCGCCGACAAGGTGATTTGCTCCGGCAAGCGATCTTGCAAGATCCACCGCACCAAGGGCCATGACCTCCAGAGCTGCAAGAAAGTCGAGCAGCTTGTCGAACGGCAGAGGGCTGAGTACGAGCGGCACGACAAAGAGAAGGCCCAGGAAGGAGCTGGGGGAACAAGCAAGAAACGTCCCGGCCGGGGAGGACGCCGCGGCAAGGCCAAGCAACGGCAAGGAGACAGACCTCCCCGCGGCCGCAACAAGGATGAAGATGATGACGACGACGGAGATATGGAAGACGGCGACGCCCGATGAGCAGGAGTTTCAGAAAGCCACAGAGGTCCTCTGCGTTGACGGAGGTGCTTCTGCATAGCTCCCACCGCCAACTCAAGCAATGGATGCGGGAGGTCAATGCAGCCGGAACCATCCGTAGAGTCACGCAAGCCTCTGAAGTGGTCCAGCACGCCTATCGTTTTTGATATTGAGGACCACCCTGATCGCATAACTGCGGTCGGGTGCTTGCCGATGTTGGTCTCACCAACCATCCGTAACTTCAAGGTCACCAAAATGCTAGTTGACGGCGGGGCCGGCTTGAATCTGATCTCCTCCGCGGTGCTCCAGAAGCTTCAAATCCCTGACAGCAAGCTCGAAGAGACCGGCACCTTCCAAGGAATCAATCCGGGAAGGAGCAAGCCAAGGGAAGATTACGTTGCGGTAACATTTGGCAGCGAGCTGAACTTTAGGATCGAGAGGGTTACATTCGACGTTGCCGATTTCCCATTGCCTTACAATGGGATACTTGGTCGTCCAAAGACTCGCCAAGTTCATGGCAGCCTCTCACTACGCCTACAACTTACTCAAGATGCCAGGACCGATAAGCGTCATCTCCGCCCCTGGCGACAAGAAGGATGCCCTTATACGTGCCGACAAGATCTACCAGGATGCAGCAGTGCGACAGATTGCCAAACACTTGCCGCTGAAGCTCCCGGGGAAGAAGACAAAGTCCAAGTCCGCAAGAGCTCGATGCTCACTCCGCAAGCGCACCTCTTTGGAGTGCTGCGCTACCGTAGAGGACGCACCATCGAGCTCCACCGGCAAGTGCAAGAAGATGGTAGCTCCGCCAAAGACCAAGAAGGTGCCCGCGAAGGAGGACGGCACTGGTGGTACCTTTACCATGAGTGCCTCTCTCGACCCTAAATAGGAAGGCGCGCTCATTGCTTTCCTGCGGGCGAATGTCGACGTGTTTGTGTGGCAACCGTCTGACATCCCCGGTGTTCCCAGGAAAGTGATTGAGCACCGCCTGGCTGTTTGTCCTCATGCACGGCCCGTCAAGCAAAAAGTCAGGAAGCAAGCAAAGGAACGCCAAGAATTCATAGCGAAGAGATCAAGAACAGGAAGCAGCAGGCCTTGTCAGAGGAGTGCTCCATCCTACGTGGTTGGCCAATCCAGTAGTCGTGCGCAAGGCAAATGGAAAATGGAGACTTTGTATTGACTTCACGGATGTTAATAAAGCTTGTCCCAAAGATCCATTTCCCTTGCCGCGCATTGACCAGATTGTTGACTCCACGGCTGGATGTGATTTGCTTTCGTTTCTTGATGCATACTCAGGATACCATCAAATCTTCATGGCTGAAGAAGATGAGGAGAAGACCGCATTCATTACACCATGTGGCACTTACTGTTTCATATGGATGCCTTTCGGTTTGAAGAATGCTGGTTCAACATTTGCAAGGGTAGTCCATGACGCTTTTGAGCCGCAAATGCACAGAAATGTAGAAGCCTACATGGATGACATAGTGGTCAAAAGCAAGGACAAAGCAACTCTGGTTCAAGATTTGGACGAGACCTTTGCAAATCTGCGCAAGATCAACCTCACGCTCAACCCCGAGAAGTGCGTGTTTGGAGTCCCTTCCGGCAAGCTTCTCGGTTCTTCGTGTCTCAACGAGGGATTGAAGCTAATCCCGACAAGATCAAGGCCATTGAGCAGATTGAAGCACCAAAGCGCCAAGGATGTACGAAGACTTGTCGGTTGCATAGCTGCTCTCAAAGAAGTTTATTTCTAGGTTCTGCTGAGCGCTTCCGCCGCTTTTCAAGATTTTGAAAAAGGCAGGTCCAATGAAATGGACTCCCGAAGCGGAGGCTGCGCTGCAGGATTTAAAGAGATACCTGTCCTCCACTCCAACACTTGTCGCACCTAAACCACAAGAGAAGTTGCTGCTATATATAGCAGCAACCAGTCAAGTGGTTAGTGCTGCGTTAGTAGCGGAAAGGCAGGCGGATGACGGGCCGGCAACCACGGCAAGCACGTCCAGCGACAAGCAGGGGGCTTCGCCGACAAGCTCTGGTCCCGACAAGAACGAATCCGCACAGACGCATGACCAGATGTAGAAAAGGATGGTGCAGCGCCCAGTCTACTTTGTCAGTTCCCTCCTGCAGGGGGCTAGGTCAAGGTACTCTGGTGTGCAGAAATTGCTTTTCGGCCTCCTCATGGCCTCGAGAAAGCTGCGCCATTACTTCCAAGCACTTGAGATCCAGTTGTCACTCGCTTTTCGCTGAAGAGGATACTGCAGAATCCAGAAGCGACGGGCAGGATTGTTGAGTGGGCATTGGAACTGTCAAGCTTTGGTCTCAAGTTTCAAAGCACATCGACTATCCAAAGCAGAGCGTTGGCAGAATTCATAGCAGAATGGACGCCAACGCCAGATGAAGAGATTCCGGAGACGACAATTCCGTCAAGGAAGCAAGCAAAGAGTGGTGATGTACTTTGATGGTGCCTTCTCGGCGCAAAGGCGCCCGGTGCGGCGTCGCTTATCGCACCCACCGGAGAGCACCTCAAGCACGTAGTCCGGATGCACTTTCCCAAGGAGCAAGCAACAAAAATACCGCAGTATGAAGGTTTGCTTGCCGGTCTCGAGATCGCAGTGGACCTTGGGATCAAAAAGCTTATTGTCGAGGTGACTCGCAACTTGTCGTCCGCCAAGTGAACAAAGATTACCAGAGTCCGTTGATGGAAGCCTACGTTGATGAAGTGAGGAAGCTAGAAGAGCACTTTGACGGCCTGCAAATGGAACATGTTCCAAGAGCTTAGAATGATATTGCTGACGGCCTGTCAAAGTGCGCTGCACTTAAGTTGCCTGTGGAACCAGGGATTTTCGTGCTCAAGCTGACTCGATAACCGTAACACCATCAAGCTGGACAAAGCAAGAAGAGGAAGTTGATCTCTGGTGACTACTTTCCGCAGAGCTTCCCGAAGCCGTCATTGCGAAGGTCCCCAAGATCAACGCCAACAGTGCTGAGGGGCAGTCTGCTCCGACAAGCCCCAGGGTTTGTTTCGTTGAAGCAGACGCTTCCGACAAGTTTTGCTCCGGCAAGCTTGCCGGGGAGCATCAAGCTCCGGCAGAGCCGCAAGTTCTTGCCGTAGAAGCTGATGTTCCCGCAGCAGCAGATGTGCCTTTGGTCCTTGTTGTCGAGCCGCAAGCTCCAGCATGGGCGCAGCAGATTGTCCATTTCCTTCAGACAGGAGAACTTCCCGAAGAGCGAGAAGAAGCGGAAAGAGTAGCCCGGCAGTCGAGTCTGTACCAGTTTGTCGACGATATCGCATGTAAGAAGACTCAACAGTGTGAAATTGAAGTGTATTCCTGGGGAAGACGGACAAAAGCTGTTGGCAGAGATACATGGAGGCATATGTGGTCACCACATTGGCGCCAGAGCACTTGCTTCAAAAGCGTTCCGGCAAGGTTTCTTTTGGCCGACAGCCTCCGTGATGCAACTGCACAAGTAACCAAGTGTGAAGCGTGCGAGTTCCATTCCAGCAGATACATCAGCCAGCTCGGGCTCTCCAGACGATCCCTTTATCCTGGCCATTTTCGGTGCAGGGCTCTACATCCTCGGCCCCTTTCCCGAGCTGTCGGGGGCTTTGAATACTTGTACGTCGCCATCGACAAGTTCACAAAGTGGCCGGAAGTGGAAGCAGTGAGGAAGGTGACGGCACAGTCAGCAGTCAAGTTCTTCAGGTCGATTGTTTGCCGTTTCGGAATCCCTAACAGGATTATCACCGACAACGGCACACAATTTACGAGTCGCACCTTCATGCAGTACGTCCAAGATCTTGGCGCCAAGGTCTGCTTTGCTTCCGTTGCTCACCCGAGAAGCAACGGTCAAGCAGAGAGGGCAATGTGAAGTGCTGCGCGGGCTCAAGACCGTAACTTTCGACAGTCGCACAGGTGCGGAAGAAACTGGATCGAGGAGCTGTCGGTGGTTCTTTGGTCGATCAGACGACGCCAAATCGAGCCACCGCCGACACCTTTGCTCTAGTCTATGGAGCGAAGCAGTTCTCCCCACGGAACTCAGATACGGATCGCCTCGAGTGCTCGCTTATGATGAGCTTGAGCAAGAGCAGCTGCGACAAGATGACGCGCTGCTCCTTGAGGAGGATCGCCTTCAAAGTCATTGCGGCGAGCTGCTCGCTACCAGAAGCTTTGCGTCGCTACCATAGCCGCAGAGTTAGTGCCGAAGTCTCGAGGAAGGCGACCTTGTTCTTCGCCGCATTCAGTCCGCCAAGAATTCAAACAAGTTGACGCCAAGGTGGGAAGGCCCTTATCGGGTGAAACGAGTCACTAGGCTGGCGTTGTCCGCTTTGAGACCGAAGATGGCATCCCGTGAGCAACTCCTGGAACATTGAGCATCTTCGTAAGTTTTACCCATAGGGAGGCGGTTGCGGAACCTGCTTCGGCAACCACCTTTTGTACAAGTCTTGCCGCTGTTGCATGTAATCCTTTGTACAAAGCCGGGCGCAGACCCGATGCATCAAGAAGCTCATGTGTTGCACACAACTTGTCAAATTCATGCTTTCATCATTTTATTGCATGTTTTGACTAACACTTTGTGCAACAACCACACCCGGTAAGAAAAATCGAGCCGCTGGGCTCCATAACTTTATTTCCTCTTCTTTCTCTTTTCTCAAAGAAAGGAAGGCTCCCTCGCGCACAAGTTAACCAGGGAGGAAGGAGAAGATAATACTATGGACCGGGCACCGCCGAGGAAGTTTCACCTCACACTATGGACCGTGCACCGCCGAGGAAGTTTCGCCTCATCGGGAAGCAAGAGATGTAAAAGCTAAGTTGCCAAAGTTTGAGCAATCAATTTTAAATTTTTAAGTTATCTTCCTCGAACGATAGTACTTTGTATGGAAAACACATGCGCGGAGGAACCAACTCACGGGCTAATCGCGCCTTACTTTGTTTCGAGTCCGCTCAACAACTTAAGTGAGTCATGCGGCTAGTCGCGACAAGGTTGCTTGTCGGAGGCGGCACTGCCAGAGGCGACGTTCGCACTCATTTCGCATGACAAAAGGTGCCCGCTACCGACAAGTCCCCCAATTCATGAGGGCGTAAACGTGCAAAGGAAGGAATCAAGTAGAGGAAATAACGTTGCATTGATCGCCTAAGATAGAGTATATTACAAAATAACCGCTGATCTAACAAAGTGTTCTAAACATGATCAGCAGCGACAAGGGAAAGATAAAATTGGCGGCCTAGTCTACGCGGTCGCCATCAATCCGCTTGATCTTGTTCACCTTGTCCACAATGGGTGCGACAAGGGCTTTGAGCTCCTCCACGTTGCCATCTGGCGGCAAGGATCTGAGGACGCCGTTAAGGTTGAGGCCCGGATTGCGGAAGGCCACCTTTATCAACACCTTCTTGAGGGCTCCTGCACAGATCTGGCGTGATTCCTCGGCCAGGTGCTTTGGGACCTCTTCCCGGAGTCGCTGGAGACCCGTCACCACGCCTTTGAAGAATAAACTGAGTTTGGCGCTGGGTTGGAGATGCTCGTCGGAGGAGTATGCAAGGTCCGCCATCCCCAGCTCCATCAGCTCGTTGTGGATGTCGGCGGCGGTGTCCACAAGACCTTCAGTCTAGTGCTCCACGCTCTCCCTCAAGGTGCTCTGGGTGGAGGCATCATTCGCTAGCAGCTCCTCCTTGGCCTTGATCGTCTCCAACAAGCCCACCTCCCGCTCCCTGGCGCCGTCCAACATCTGCGTCAAAGTGGTCAGCTTCAGCTCAAGATCCGCCTTGGAATCCTTGGCGGCGTCGAGCTCCTTGCCCCTATCAGCGAGACGACTCTGCAGCTCGCCAAGAGTGTAGGCGTCCTTCTCGCTCATGCTTAAGCGCCGCAAGCTCTTCGCCGCTCTTCTTGAGGCTGGCCTCGGTATGCCACCTTCGCCTTCAGCTCTTCCTTGGCAGCCTTGACGGCTGCGGCAGCATCCTTCGCTTCCTTAAGCGCCCCGCCAAGTGACTCCTCACGCGCGGCAAGGTCTTCTTCGTGGCTATCCAGGTTGACCTTCCACTGCACCAGCTCGCTTTCCTGCGCGGAGAGCTTCTCGGCAGCCAGCCGCTACTCCTCCTCAGCCGCGGCCTTCTCAAGGATGAAGGCCGTGCGCTCTTCTGCAAGTTGCCCCCGCGCTTTCACGTCGCGGAGAGTTTCTTGGTTGGCGCTCCGGAGCTCTTCTGCGCTTCTCCATGTCCGCCTCCTGCCCTCGCGACAAGTGCTTCCTGACTCCAACTTGGCTTGCCGGGCGCGGTAGAGCGGCAGCGGCTTCTTCGGCCTGCTCCTCCTCGAACTTGCCATCGCTGCTTGGCGCATCCTCCAGCGTCGGCCAGAGAGGCGAGTAGCTCGCCGTCGAAGGTCTCTCCTTCGACCGGCGCCTGAGCTTCGGTTCCTGTGGGAGTTTGATGAAGACACCTCGCCGGCCTTCGTGTAGGCGCGGGCTGGGGCTCCTCGGGACACTGACAGCTAGCGGCGGGGAGTCGGTTGTCGGTGTAGCGCCTGGCGCTCCTGCGGCCTCGGGGCCGTCGGTCACGATCGCCCGGCCCTCGCCAGCTTCGTAGCCGGCAGCCTCGGTGGCATTCTCGCCAACAAGCTCGTCGGGCGACGGCCTCTTCTTCCACAAGAACGACCTCTTCTTCCACGACGGCGGCCTGCGTCGGTGTTGCCACTTGCCTTCCTCCTCGCCGGCAGCCTCGACCTCCATCGGCTCAAGGCCGACGAAGAAAGAGCAGTCAAGCAAATGTTCAAAAAGAGAAACAAAAGAAAGCAAGCCGAGGGAAATTTTCGTGTAAGGAAATTACCTGCAACGGGATCCGCAGCCATGGCCTCGACCACCGGAGGGTCATCGCGCTGTCCCTTGCCGGGGTAACCTCCCTTGCCGGAGTAGCCTCCCTTGTCGGAGGGCGCTCCCTTGCCGGAAAATCCTCCCTTGGCGGCGTAGTGGCAGCAGGCAGGATTTCGGGGGCGGCTTCCGAGCCCTCCTGATGAGGCTGCTCTGCTCCTACAAAAGCAAACAATCAGGTATCAACGAAGAAGGAGCACCCCTGCACACCTAATAGTAAGGAGAAAACCGCACACTTACTTTGGGGGCTGTGCTGGGGGCTGCTCTGAGGAAGGGTTGTCGGGTCCGGCAAGGGGGTCTCGGACGCGTCACCTGTTGCCACGGGAGAATCGTCCTCAACGACGACCGTCGGGATCTTGGCCCTCTTCGACGCTCTCTGGGCCAGCGTCCTGAAAAGGAAAGAGTCCAGAATCAAGCAAATCAGATTCAAGATGAAGCAATAAAATTGAACAAATACAAGCACAATCTCAAGAGCTTACTCTTCGCCTTCCTCCTGAGCTGAGCGCGGAGAAGTCAAACTCCGCTCGCCTCCGGTGCGACGAGGCGGGGAGGGCTCTCTTGGCCGCTTATGGAGGCGTCGGCGGTGGCTCGAGAAGATCCCGCCCTAGTTGTCGCGGCGGTGTGGCGCTCAGCTGCAACCTCGCTTGCAGCGGTAAGCGCGTCATGGCGCCTTCTTCTTGTAGGCGATCTGCCGCCCGACTCGTCTCCGGCCTTGCGGAGACGCCTCTTCAGGCGGAACCCGGGGCTCACTGGCGGCAAGTCGCTGGGTGGTGGAGAAGAAGCGCCCTCGGCGGGTCCACTCGACCCGGCCTCGGGCTCGACAAGCTCGTCCTCGCCGGGCGATCTCCTTCGCTCGGCAAGGCTTGCCGCCGCAGCGTCCGCCTCCTCCACGGTGATACCCGAAGGTTTCCGGCTGCAGCGGCCGCTGCCGCCTCCTCCACCTCAGGCAATACGCCGCCATCTCCTCGCCGGTGGTGTCGCGAGTGAGCCTTTTTCTCGCTCGTCGGAGCGGATCGGCACTTCTTCCAAGTCGTCGAACAACTGCTGCATGACCTCATCGGGGCTCTCGCCAGTTGGAACGATCCCATGGGAATCGCTGACAACGGCATCATGGCGCCGGATGCGGTCGAGCGCCGAAGTTGTTGCACAATGGGACGACCCCTCGGCAACCTAAACCACTCGGGGTGGTCGGGTCGTTCTTGAACAGCTCTAGCAGCATCGCATCCAACTCCAAGATAGTGAAATTCCAGTTCAGGCCCGCAAGCAGCCTCATGATATCTGCCGCATTTTGGAACTCCCAAGCAGGCCTCCTCCTCTCCTCGCAAGGGAAGCGTCGGCGCCAAGGAAGTCTGCGCCAACCGCGCCTACGATTAGTCCGCAAGCCCGAGGCGCAAAATCCGGGTCACAGCTATCTTCAACCTAGCATCCTCCGCGCCAAGTTACTCCAATCTCTGCCGCGCACTATTGGGGTTTGGCGACGCAGCGATGAAAGGGCTGCGGGTTCTCCTCACGACCCAACACCAATTGGCTCTCCACTCCTCCCACTTGTTGCGGAACTCTCCTTCCGTGATAGGCTTCTTTCTTGCCGATCCTGGAGACCCAAGCTATCCCTCCGGCAAGCGGCTCTCCTCTCTCGACGCGGGGCACGAAGAAGTGGCGGAAGAGTGCCACATTTGGGTGGACTCCGACAAAGTTTTCGCAAAGGTGCGCGAAAACTGCCATGGTCAAGACGGCGTTGGGGGTGAAATCAAGGAGGCGGAGGCCATATGTGTTCATGATATCGCAGAAGAACTCGGAAAAGGGCGGGCAAAGCCCACAATAGAAGAAAAGGGCAAAAAAGGGGTACCCGGTTGGGGCCAAATCAGAAGCGGAGGCGGGGAGTACCTTCGTGCGCGGATGCGCACGCGTCTCCGTCGACCAAAAGAGATAGAAGACATCCGCAGCTCCCTTGCGCCGAGCTGGGGGGGGGGGAAGATGGCCCGCCTTGCGCGCGCCATGAAGCCGCTGCGCCTCGGCCGACTTGACGCCCTTCTCCTTGTCGGCTTTGAGCCATGGCGAGGGCGGCGGAGGAGGCCGACGGCGGTGAGCGCGCTTATGTGGCGAAGGGGGCGGGCGCTGCTCTCTTCGCCTTTGGAGAAGAAGGGGGAGCAGCGGTGGTTTTCTTGACAAGACAGCAATGGCGGAGTGGACGGCCTGCCTCGCTTCCTCCGCTTATAAAGAGGGGAGGCGGACGCCCGCTTTTCCTAGTAAAGAAACCCCCACGACCACGCCCACGATCTCTCGCACGACGCCACGTTCGGTGCGTGCCGTTAGTGGGGGTCGTGGTGGGTCCGGGGCGAGTTGCGACGTGGTCGAGGCCGTGTGTGACCGTGCACTGTTTTGGGCCTGGCCCGACAGCGCTCGGCACCGTGTACGGCCCAAGCCCGGGGGCTCCTGTCGGTGTACTAGAGTAGGGGTACCCTAGTATCCCATACTCGTGCACGGACAGTTGTAGCACCCCGCGGCAGGGTTTGCCTCGTCACCGCCAAGATCCTCCGTGGCTCCTTTGGAGCCATTCAAGAACAAAGTATTTGATTAAGAAGACAAGGCCCCGGCAAGAGGAGCTTGCCGGGAAGGCCACTCAAGGCATGCAGAAGGCAAGGCCCCGGAAGAGGAGCTTGCCGGGAAGGCTCGAGCGACAAGCCTCCGGACGCGACAAGGATTCGGGTGGGCAAGGCGCTTGCCATGCAAGCAACCTCTCTCCATCTCCGCTCCAGCTCATCCAGCAACGTGTCGCCATGGGACCATTCCATGCGCGGCGTGTCGAGAGGCCGCAGCCAGCGGAGAGCAGCGATAAGCGGCGCGCCGACAAGCTTGCCATCGTGGCGAAGCGGTGGCGCACTGACGGTCTCTGTTGCCTTTGTTTGGGCGACACCGACGGGCATTTATTGCTTTTGTCCCTTGCCGTCGGAGTTAGGTATTTTGCACTGCATAATCGCTCGGTAGGTGTACCAACTCCTGTTTTTACATTTGTACCCTCGCCTATGTTGCCACCGCCGGAGACCCTTGAGCATATAAAAGGAGGCCCATGCGCAACGTGAGGGGTTCGAGGTTCGGTTCATTCGACTCACTAGAGACCAGATACGCCACGCTTAGGTTTTGTAGCTCGCATCGCCTCCCTAGCAAGAACACAATACATCAAACAAGCAGCAGAGGAGTTTTATCTCCGGAGAGCTCGGCTGGGTAAACTGCTCGTGTGCCTCGCCTCGATCCGCTCTTCGTGCGATCTCCGCCCCCCTCCGAACCACAAAGGGGCCTGGTCCGCCGGCCCCATAGGTGTTCGTGGGTACGATCAGCCTCCCCGACACATATGGAATAACTTTGGGGTTTAAGGGATTGGATGCACAAGCAGTATTCCCGCTTAGTACAAGTGAAGGCTAGCAAAAGAATGGGAAGCGACCAACTAGAGAGCGACAACAGTCATGAACATGCATTAAAATTAATAAACATTGGATGCAAGCATGAGTAGGATATAATCCACCATGAACATAAATATCGTGAAGGCTATGTTGATTTGTTTCAACTACATGTGTGAACATGTGCCAAGTCAAGTCACTTAAATCATTCAAAGGAAGATACCACCCCACTATACCACATCACAACCATTTTAATAGCATGTTGGCACGCAAGGTAAACCATTATAACTCACAGCTAATCAAGCATGGCACGAGCAACTATGATCTCTAATTGTCATTGCAAACATGTTCATTCATAATAGGCTGAATCAGGAACGATGAACTCATCATATTTACAAAAACAAGAGAGGTCGAGTTCATACCAGCTTTTCTCATCTCAGTCAGTTATATCATCATAATTGCCTTTCACTTGCACGACCGAACGATGTAAAAATAATAAGATTGCACGTGCATTGGACTAAGCTGGAATCTGCGAGCATTCAATAAACAGGAGAAGACAAGGCAATATGGGCTCTTGGTTAAATCAACAATAATGCATATAAGAGCCACTTCAACAATTTAATCATGGTCTTCTCCTATTGACCCCCAAAGAAAAGAAAAGAAATAAAACTATTTACACGGGAAAGCTCCCAACAAGAAAAAGAAGAACGGGAAATATTTTGGGGTTTTCTTTTTAATTACTACTACAACAAGAAAAGTAAACTAGCTAGAATCTATTACTAATTTTTTTGGTTTTTCTTAAGGTTTAACAAACACACAAGAAGAAAGCAAGAAAAAGAAAATAAACTAGCATGGATATTACAGTGAAAGAGTATGAGCACCGACATCTAGCAATGGGTGTGTGTAAACATAAATGTAATGTCGGTGGGAAATACATAATCCCCCAAGCTTAGGCTTTTGGCATAAGTTGGTTCATTCCCAAGGATGGCCTGGCGGATACCCGTAGGTGTAGCTGGGGTCGTACTGAGATGCAGCGGTTATCGCTTCCTGAGCTGCAGCGTGGCGTCGGGCTGCCTCCGCCCTCCTCTCGTACTCATCTGCCTCCTCTCTGGTAATAATATATCTTCCTTTTGCCTGATAATCAAAGAAGGCAGGAGCAGGGAGAGTAATACGGACAGCATGCCGTTTATCAAAGATTAGTCGGTACTGGAGAGGTGATTCATTCCTCTCAACAAACTGGTGGTAGACCATATAATTAAAATCTAAATAAGTAGGAGGCAACTCCATATCATCCTCACAAACATCCACATCAAGAAAATCAGCTAAACGGGTTGCATATATTCCTCCAAAGAAATCTCCATTAAATCTATTATGATGCAACCTACGTGCAACAATGGCTCCCATATTATAAGTTTGGTCTCCTAACACAGCACTCATAAGAATACCGAGATCAGGGACACACATGTGACATGCCTCATCTTTACCATTTATGCACCTACCTATGTATAGCAGGAAAATGGATGCTCCCTATGGTAGCTTGTGCTATATCTCTAGATTCCCCTACAGTTATACCAGCAAGGAAGTCTCTAAATTCAGATTTACGGGGATCACTAGCACTACCCCAATGTGGAAGTTTGCAAGCAGAAGTAAAATCCTCTAAGTCCATGGTATAAGATTTGTCATAAAGATCAAACATGACCGTTGGAGAATTATGTGAAGATGAAAATTCAAACCTCCTCACAAGTGAACTAGTGAGATGATGGTACTGGGGGCATTTGTGTGCCTCAAAGCTCACAAGATCAGCGTTACGCAAATATGCGTTGAATTCTTCCTTGATTCCCGCTCGACCTATAAAATTTTCTGAAGGCCATTCACAGGGCCGCACTAGAGCGTCCCTTGGTGGCTCATCCTCAGCATCACGCATTGCAAGCCTGGGTCCTTGCTTCCTTGAAGAACCACCTCGGAACATTTTCCTAAGCATATTTCTTCCTCTGAAAATTTCTGAAATTTTTAGTAACTTCAAACAAAAGTGAACCAAGCTCAACAAAATTGATAGCAACTACTCCTACAAGTGCCTAGAGGATATATCATGCATTAGAACTACTTGGAACCATATAAATTTGACATGCAAGCTCAAGAACATGGTCACTTAGGCAGCACAAATTTGCAATGAATAGAGCACTAGAACAAAAACTAATTGGACCAATGGAGGAGTCACATACCAAGGAACAATCTCCCCAAGCAGTTTTGTGAGAGGTGCTTTGAGCAAGGAGATCGAAAATCGCAGCAAAATGAGCTAGAACTCGTGCTTGGGCTGGATATTGGTGTTTGTGGGAGGAAGAAGAACTGTATGGGTGCAGGAATAAGTGGAGGAGGGCCACCATGGGCCCACGAGGCAGGGGCGCGCCTTGGGGGGTAGGGTGCGCCCTCCACCCTCGTGGCCAGGTGGTTGACCCCCTGATGTGTTCTCAGTACCAGAAATTCTCAAAAATTCTAGAAAAAATCATATTCCATTTTCAGGGCATTTGGAGACCTTTTATTTTCGGGGTATTTTTATATTGCACAGATAAATCAGAAAACAGACAGAAAGATACTATTTTTACTTTATTTCAACTAAATAACAGAAAGTAAAGAGAGGGTATAGAAGGTTGTGCCTTCTAGTTTCATCCATCTCATGCTCATCAAAAGGAATCCACTAACAAGGTTGATCAGGTCTTGTTAACAAACTCATTCCGAATAACATGAAACCGGAGAAATTTCGAATAACACTATATTTACCTCAACGGGATATGCACATCCCCAATGATAAAAATATCATATTTCTTCTTGACAAGAGGGAAGAGGAAATTCAAAACCTCCAAAAATAATCGATGGAATTTTTCCAATAGAGTTGATACCATGAACTTGAGGTTGTTTCCTCGGAAAGTGTACCGTATGCTCATTACCATTAACATGAAAAGTGACATTGCCTTTGTTGCAATCAATAACAGCCCCTGCAGTATTCAAAAAGGGTCTTCCAACAATAATAGACATACTATCGTCCTTGGGAATATCGAGAATAACAAAGTCCGTTAAAATAGTAACGTTTGCAACCACAACAGGCACATCCTCACAAATATCGACAGGTATAACAGTTGATTTATCAGCCATTTGCAAAGTTATTTCAGTAGGTGTCAACTTATTCAAGTCAAGTCTTCGATATAAAGAGAGAGGCATAATACTAACACCGGCTCCAAGATCACATAAAGCAGTTTTAACGTAGTTTCTTTTAATGGAGCATGGTATAGTAGGTACTCCTTATCTCCAAGTTTCTTTGGTATTCCACCCTTAAAAGTATAATTAGCAAGCATGGTGGAAATCTCAGCTTCCGGTATCTTTCTTTTATTAGTGACAATATCTTTCATATATTTACCATAAGGATTCATTTTGAGCATATCAGTTAATCGCATACGCAAAAAGATAGGCCTAATCATTTCAGCAAAGCGCTCAAAATCCTCATCATCCTTTTTCTTGGATGGTTTGGGAGGGAAAGGCATGGACTTCTGAACCCAAGGTTCCCTTTCTTTACCATGTTTCCTAGCAACAAAGTCTCTCTTATCATAACGTTGATTCTTTGATTGTGGGTTAGCAAGATCAACAGCAGGTTCAATTTCTACATCATTATCATTACTAGGTTGAGCATCATCATGAACATCATCATTAACATTTTCACTAGGTTCATGTTCATTACCAGATTGTGTTTCAGCATCGGACATAGATATATCATTTGGATTATCGGGTGGTTCAGCAATAGGTTCACTAGAAGTTTGCAAGGTCCTATCATTTTTCTTTTTATTTCTTTTAGAAGAACTAGGTACATCAATATTATTTCTCTGAGAATCTTGCTCAATTCTCTTAGGGTGGCCTTCAGGATACAAAGGTTCCTGAGTCATTCTACAAGTTCTAGTAGCCACTCTAACAGCATAATCATTTTTCCTACTCTTCATTTCATTGAGCACATCATTTTGAGCTTTAAGTACTTGTTCTACTTGAGTGGTAACCATAGAAGCATGTTTGCTAACGAGTTTAAGTTCACCTCTAACATTAGCCATATAATCACCCAAGTGTTTAAGCGTATCGAAATTCTATTTCAATTGTCTACCAAAATAAGCATTAAAATTTTCTTGCTTGACAATAAAATATCAAACTCTTATAAGCATTGTCTAGCAGACTTATAGTGAGGAATATCACCTTCATCAAATCTATAGAGAGAATTTACCTTTACTACCTGTGTCGGGTTATCAAGACCATGAGGTTCTTCAATAGGTAATGGATTAAGATCATATGTTTCTTCAACAGGCGATAGATTAAGACCATGTATTTCTTCAATAGGAGGTAAATTCTTAACATCTTCAGCTTTAATACCTTTTTCTTTCATAGATTTCTTTGCCTCTTGCATATCTTCGTGGTGAGAAATAGAACACCTCTCTTCTTCGGAGTTGGTTTAGGAATAGGCTCGAGAATTGGCTCGGGAAGTGTCCAATTATTTTCATTTGCCAACATATTATTCAATAGAATTTCAGCTTCATCAGTTGTTCTTTCCATGAAAACAGAACCAGCACAACTATCCAGGTAATCTCTGGAAGCATCGGTTAGTCCATTATAAAAGATATCAAGTATTTCATTTTTCTTGAGAGGATGATCAGGCAAAGCATTAAGTAATTTGAGAAGCCTCCCCCAAGCTTGTGGGAGACTCTCTTCTTCAATTTGCACAAATTTGTATATTTCCCTCAAAGCAGCTTGTTTCTTATGAGCAGGGAAATATTTAGCAGAGAAGTAATAAATCATATCCTGGGGACTACGCACACCAACCAGGATCAAGAGTATTAAACCATATCTTAGCATCACCCTTTAATGAGAATGGAAATATTTTAAGGATATAAAAGTAGCGAGATCTCTCATCATTAGTGAACAGGGTGGCTATATAATTTAATTTAGTAAGATGTGCCACAACAGTTTCAGATTCATAGCCATGAAAAGGATCAGATTCAACCAAATTAATTATATCAGGATCAACAGAGAATTCATAGTCCTTATCGGCAACACAGATAGGTGAAGTAGCAAAAGCAGGGTCAGGTTTCATTCTATCTTTAAGAGATTGCTTGTTCCATTTAACTAATAACCTCTTGAGCTCATATCTATCTTTGCAAGCTAAAATAGCTGCAGAAGCTTCCATATCAAAAACATAACCCTCAGGAATAACAAGCATATCTTCATCATCACTTTCATCATTATAATCAGTTTCAATAACTTCTATCTCTCTAGCCCTAGCAATTTGTTCATCAAGAAATTCACTAAGGGGCACAGTAGTATCAAGCATATAAGTAGTTTCATCATAAGTATCATGCATAGCAGAAGTGGCATCATCAATAACATGCGACATATCAGAACGAATAGCGTAAGCAGGTTTAGGTGTCGCAAGCTTACTCAAAAGCAGAAGGTGAATCAAGTGCGAGCTAGATGGCGGTTCCTTACCTCCCTCGTAGTTGAGGGATAAATTGTTGTCTTAGCGTCTTTCAAGTTCTTCATAGTGACCAGCTGATATAAATCCCAAGTGACTCAAAGAATAGAGCTATGCTCCCGACAGCGGCGCCAAAAATAGTCTTGATAACCCACAAGTATAGGGGATCATAGCAGTTTTCGAGGGTAGAGTATTCAACCCAAATTTATTGATTCGACACAAGGGGAGCCAAAGAATATTCTCAAGTATTAGCAGTTGAGTTGTCAATTCAACCACACCTAAATAACTTAGTATCTGCAGCAATGTGTTTAGTAGCAAAGTAATATGATAGTGGTGGTAACGGTAAAAAAAGGTAATGGTAGCAAAAGCAATATTTTTGGTATTTTGTAGTGATTGTAACAATAGCAACGGGAAAGTAAATAAGCGAGAACCAATATAGGAAAAGCTCGTAGGCATTGGATTGGTAATGGATAATTATGCCGGATGCGGTTCATCATGTAACAGTCATAACATAGGGTGACACAGAACTAGCTCCAATTCATCAATGTAATGTAGGCATGTATTCCGAATATAGTCATACGTGCTTATGGAAAAGAACTTGCATGACATCTTTTGTCCTACCCTCCCGTGGCAACGGGTCCTAATGGAAACTAAGGGATATTAAGGCCTCCTTTTAATAGAGTACCGAACAAAGCATTAGCACATAGTGAATACATGAACTCCTCAAACTATGGTCATCACCGGAGTGGTCCCGATTATTGTCACTTGAGGTTGCGGATCATAACACATAGTAGGTGACTATAGACTTGCAAGATAGGATCAAGAACTCACATATATTCATGAAAACATAATAGGTTCAGATCTGAAATCATGGCACTTGGGCCCTAGTGACAAGCATTAAGCATAGCAAAGTCATAGCAACATCAATCTCAAAACATAGTGGATACTAGGGATCAAACCCTAACAAAACTAACTCGACTACTTGATAGATCTCATCCAACCCATCACCATCCAGCAAGACTATGATGGAATTACTCACGCACGGCGGTGAGCATCATGAAATTGGTGATGGAGGATGGTTGATGATGACGACGGCGACGAGTCCCCCTCTCCGGAGCCCCGAACGGACTCCAGATCAGCCCTCCCGAGAGGTTTTAGGGCTTGGCGGCGGCTCCGTATTGTAAAACGCGATGATTTCTTCTCCTTTATTTTTTTCTCCCCGAAAGCAAATATATAGAGTTGGAGTTGGCGTCGGAGGAGCTCCGGGGCTCACGAGGTGAGGCGCGCCCTGGGGAGGGCACGCCCCCACCCTCGTGGGACAGTGTGGGCCCCTGGTCTTCATCTTTGGCAAGGATTTTTATTATTTCTGAAAAGAATTTCTGTGGAGTTTCAGGTCATTCCGAGAACTTTTATTTCTGCACATAAATAACACCATGGCAAGTCTGCTGAAAACAGCGTCAGTCCGGGTTAGTTCCATTCAAATCATGCAAGTTAGAGTCCAAAACAAGGGCAAAAGTGTTTGGAAAAGTAGATACGACGGATACATATCAGTTATTGGATCCAAATCGGAACCCGATGGCTTAACGGTGACCCGTTATGGTGGATGCCACATGTCGGTTACCCTTGAAGAAAACACTTCCATGATGCGCCATTTATCGTCATGGAAGTGGACACTTCCGTGATGATAATTTTGGTAATGTCATGGAAGACTTCTGCGACAGCACATGTATGACTATCTTGATTCTATCATAAATCGTCGTGGATGTACATGCATGACAGAAAATGTGACCTATTGTGACAAACACGTACCATCACGGAAGTGTTTTTTTGTAGTGGTTACTTGTCCATTACAAATTACTTTATTATAAAACTACCTGTTACCGATAATTTCAGTGCTTGCAGAAACTACCTTGCTGAAAACCGCTTGTCATTTCCTTCTGCTCCTCTTTGGGTTTGACACTCTTACTTATCAAAAGGACTACGATTGATCCCCTATACTTGTGGGTCATCAGACATCAAGGAAAACAATGGGAGGGATCGGCTTACGCTGAGATCCAAGTCATGACAATGCATCAGCCGCCTCATTGAGCCGCCGATTAATATGATCCACCTGATAACTCTTGAAGTGGTCTTCGATGTTAGCCACTGCCTGTCGATAAGCCGCCATGAGGGGATCCTTGGAATCCCATTTTCCAGAAACTTGCTAAGCTACCAAGTCAGAGTCGTCCAAACATCTGACCCGACTAAGGTTCATCTCTTTATCCATACGGAGACCATGAAGGAGGTCTTCGTACTTAGCTGCATTGTTAGTACAGGGAAACATGATCATCAGAACATAGCAAAATTTATCACATCACGGGGAAGATAAGATAACTCAAGCCCCCAAGCCCTCCAACTGTCTGGAACCGTCAAAGTGAATAGTCCAATAAGTGTTGTCCGGCTTCTCTTCGCGGACTTGATGTTCACTCAAATCGTTGATGAAGTCCACCAATGCTTGAGACTTGATCATTGTCCGAGGCACATATTTAAGATGATGTGGCTCGAGCTCAATTTCCCACTTAGCAATCCGACCTATGGCTTCCCTGTTCTGGATGATATCTCCCAAAGGGGCAGAGCTAACCACAGTGATGGGGTGTTCCTAGAAATAATGCTTCAATTTTCAACTAGCCATGAAGACACCAAACACCAATTTCTGCTAATGTGGATATCTCTGCTGGATTCTGTCAAAACTTCGCTCACATAGTAGACTGAGTGTTGAATAGGATATTCTTTCCTAGCCTCCTTGCGCTCTGATACGTCTCCAGTGTATCTATAATTTTTTTATTGTTCCATGCTGTTATATTATCATTCTTGGATGTTTTACAATCATTTTATAGTCATTTTATATCATTTTTGGTACTAACCTATTGACATAGTGCCCAGTGCCAGTTGTCATTTTCTGCATGCTTTTTATGTCGCAGGAAATCAATACCAAACGGAGTCCAAACGCAGCGAAACTTTTTGTTGATTTTTCTAGACCAAAAGACACAATATGGGCCGAAGAAGTACCAGAGGGGTGCCCAGAGGGGGGCACAACCCACCAGGCCGCGCCTGGGGGCCCAAGCGTGCCCAGGTAGGTTATGCCCACCTTGGTGGCCTCCCGCACCACCTCTTTGATCTATAATACCCCAATATTCCAGAAACCCTAGGGGAGTCAACGAAATCAATTCCAGCCGCCGCAAGTTCCAGAACCACCAGATCCAATCTAGACACCATCACTGAGGGGTTCATCATGTCCATTGGTGGCTCTCCGATGATGCGTGATTAGTTCTTTGTAGATCTACGGGTTCGTAGTTAGTAGCTAGATGGCTTCCTCTCTCTCTTTTGATTCTCAATTCAATGGTCTCTTGGAGATCAATATGATGTAACTCTTTTTGCGGTGTGTTTGTTGGTATTCAATGAACTTTGAGTTTACGATCAGATCTATCTTTTTATCCATGAAAGTTATTTGAGTCTTCTTTGATCTCTTATATGCATGATTGCTTATAGCCTCGTATTTCTTCACCGATATTTGGGTTTTGTTTGGCCAACTTGATCTATTTATCTTGCAATGGGAAGAGGTGCTTTGTAATGGGTTCGATCTTACGGTGCTTGGTCCCAGTGACAGAAAGGGAACCGACACGTATGTATATTTGCTATTAAGGATAACAAGATGGGGTCTATTTCTACATAAATAGATCTTGTCTACATCATGTCATCATTCTTATTGCATTACACCATTTCTCCATGAACTTAATACAGTAGATGCATGCTGGATAGCGGTCGATATGTGGAGTAATAGTAGTAGATGCAGGCAGGAGTTTGTCTACTAATCTTGGACGTGATGCCTATATAATGATCATTGCCTAGATATTGTCATGATTATTTGAAGTTCTATCAATTTCCCAACAGTAATTCGTTTACCCACCGTTTGCTATTTTTCTCGAGAGAAGCCACTAGTGAAATCTACGGCCCCTGGGTCTCTTCTTTATTATATTTGCCTTTGTGATCTATTTTATTTGCTTTTATTTTCAGATCTATTAAACCAAAAATACAAAAATACCTTGCTGCACTTATTTTATTTGCGATCCATTTATCCAATCTATTACAACTGTCTCCCGTCCACGTGCCAATTTCTGGCGTCGTTACCCGAAAGGGATTGACAACCCCTTTAACACGTTGGGTTCCAAGTATTTGTTATTTGTGTGTAGGTGTTGTTTACATAGTGTTGCTTGGTTATCCTACTGGTTCAATAACCTTGGTCTCATCACTGAGGGAAATACCTACCGTTGCTGTGCTGCATCATCCCTTCCTCTTTGGGGAAATATCGATGTAGTTCTAGCAGACATCAAAACGAATTTCTGGCGCCGTTGTCGGGGAGACATCATCAACATCTACCGGGTTCCTAATCACAAATCTCATCTCCTCGCAATTTACATTATTTGCCATTTGCCTCTCGTTTTCCTCTCCCCCACTTCCCAAAAAATTTCTGTTTTATTTGCCCTCTTTCTCGTTCGTCGTTTTCTCGTCAGATCTATTTTTGCGTGCTATCTTGTTTGCGTAGTCATGATGCCTCAAAGAAAATATTATGATGTTCCTTACCCAAATATTTTTCTTGAAATTGAGAAAAGTACTAAGGATTATATGGCTACAAAAATTGAGCATAATAAATATTTTACCAAAGAACTTAAGGAGCACTCCGTTGTGCTAGATGCCATACCAAAACAACTTGATATTAGTAGAGAAGTTTGCATTCTCCAATCTAAGTATGCTTTTGCTGAAAATTTTCTAGGAAAAATATCCGATGCACAAGCCACCCTATTAAATCAAATAGCAGCTAAACTAATCTCGTTAGAAGACAGAAATGATAAAGAGATTAAGATGATTGGTGTTTCTTCTATTGATTTTTGTTTAGTAAAATTAAGATTGATGAAAAAGAGACTGGAGAAGAGTCAAATTTAGCTAGAAGGCGTCCTGATAATTCAGAGGGTGAAAATTTTGTTGAGAAAATTGATAAAAGTGGGTTTGAAGAGGTCAAAACTTTAACTAGTGATGTGCCCACTCTTTTGGATTACAAAGACTTTAATTATGATAGTTGCTCTTTGATTAATTATATTTCTTTGTTGCAATCCATGATAAATTCACCCCATGCTTATGAACAAAATAAAGCTTTTACTAAATATATTGTTAATGCTATGATGAAAGCTTTAATAGAAAAGTTGGAATTAGAAGTTTCAACTCCTAGAAAATTACATGATGAATGGGAACCTACTATCAAAGTCAATATTAAAAATTATGAGTGTTTTGCTTTATGTGACTTGGGTGCTAGTTTTTCTATAATTCCGAAATATTTATGTGATGTGCTTGGTCTTACCGATATTGAATAATGTTCTTTGAATTTGCACTTGGCGGATTCTACTATTAAAAAGCCTATGGGAAGAATTAATGATGTTCTTATTCTTGCAAATAGGAATTATGTGCCCACAGATTTTATTGTTCTTGATATTGATTGCAATCCGTCTTGTCCAATTATTCTTGGTAGACCGTTTTTACGTACTATTGGTGTCGTGATTGATATGAAAGAAGGCAATATTAAATTTCAATTTCCACTAAGGAAGGGTATGGAACACTTACCTAGAATAATAATTAGGCCACCATATGAATCAACCATGAGGGCATCTTATGGATCTAGAAACAAAAATGGCAATACTTAGATCCTTGCTTTATGCCTAGCTAGGGGCGTAAAACGATAGCGCTTGTTGGGAGGCAACCCAATGAATAAATTTATTTTTGACTTTTGCTTTCTGTTCTTTAGTGTTTGCACAATTATGCTACTATTATGATTGTGCTTTTTGTGTTTTAGTTAGTGTTTATGCCAAGCAAAGTCTTTAGGATTATGTTGGGTGATAGTAGACTTGATCTTGCTGAAAAACAGAAACTTTGCACGCCAGTCACAGAATTGTTAAAAATCACAAAAGTGTGATAAAACACCCATTCTTTTTGAAGAAGATTAATATACAAATTGCTCACATGGTCCTAATTTTTCCGAATTTTTGGAGTTATAGACGTATTCAAAATATCCAGATTGCTACAGACTGTTCTGTTTTTGACAGATTCTGTTTTCTTTGCGTTGTGTGCTTGTTTTGATGATTCTATGGTTTTCTTTGATGAGTTTTTGCCATAGAAAAGTTGGAACACAGCAGATATAATGCAAGAATAAAATATGAATTGGTTTGCTACAGTACCTATAGTAGTGATTTGTTTTCTTATACTAACGGATCTCACAAAGTTTTTGATGAGTTTTGTGTGATTGAAGTTTTCAAGTTTTGGGTGATGTTATGATGGATGAAGGAATAAGGAGTAAGAAGAGCCTAATCTTGGGGATGCCCATGGCATCCCAAACTATTATCCAAAGAGAAGCAATCAACTAAGCTTGGGGATGCCCGAGTGGCATCCCCCCTTTCTTCTAACGACCATCGGTACTTTACTTGGAACTATACTTTTATTCGTCACATACTATGAGTTTTGCTTGGAGTATCTTGTATGATATGAGTCTTTGCTTGTTTTGCTTTTTGTTTTGAGTCATGAATCCTTGCTGGACACACCTATTTGAGAGAGCCAAAATTATGCCATGACTTGTTAGAATTGCTCTCTATGCTTCACTTAAATCTTTATGAGCTATGGAATTGCTCTAGTGCTTCACTTATATATTTTTTAGCACGGTGTGCTTTGTTATTTTTGAAGAAATGCTCTCATGTTTCACTAGATTTATTTGAGAGTTATTAATGTTTTAAGAAATTCTCTCTTGCTTCACTTAAATTAATTTGAGAGAAAGAAATATATGCTCATGATCTTCACCTATATTTGTTTGATCTTATCAAAAGCAACACATGAAAATTAGTCCCAAAGTGATAGATATCCAAGAAGGATATAATAAAAACTTTCATGAAGATCATTGGACAAAATAAACTTGATTCCTTGTAATGGTTTTGAGATGTGATGATGTGATATATGAGTCATGTTGGTGAGTAATTATGCTTTAGTAAGAATATTGGTGTTAAGGTTTGTGATTCCCTATGAAAGCACAAAAGTCAATAGTTATGCAATGAAATTTTATCCTACTTGTGGTGCATTATTTGGTGTTAATTATGCTTAATGCTCACTTATGAGATTTTTCGTTTCTTGGTTGGTCGCTTCTCAATCTTTTGCTAGCCTTCATTTTGCACTAAGGATGATCACTACTTGTGCATCCAAAACCCTACTTGTGCATCCAATACGTCTCCAATCAATTCGTTGGGCTATTCCTATAAGTGTCACAAACAGCCCTAGAGTTCGTACTAGAATAACACCTTAAGATACAAATCAACCAAAACCCTAATGTCACCTAGATACTCCAATGTCACCTCAAGTATCCGTGGGTATGATTATACGATATGCATCACACAATCTCAGATTCATCTATTCAACCAACACATAGAACCACAAAGAGTGCCCCAAAGTTTCTACCGGAGAATCACGACGAAAACGTGTGCCAACCCCTATGCATAAGTTCATGGGCGGAACCTGCAAGTTGATCACCAAAACATACATCAACTGAATCACGTGATATCCCATTGTCACCACAAATACGCACGGCAAGACATACATCAAGTGTCTCAAATCTTTAAAGACTCAATCCGATAAGATTACTTCAAGGGGAAAACTCAATCCATTACAAGAGAGAAGAGGGAGAATAAACATAAGATCCAACTATAATAGCAAAGCTCGCGATACATCAAGATCGTGCCAAATCAAGAACACGAGAGAGAGAGAGATCAAACACATAGCTCTTTGGTACATACCCTCAGCCCCGAGGGTGAACTACTCCTCCTCGTCATGGAGAGCGTCGGGATGATTAAGATGGCCACGGTGAGGTTCCCCCCCTCCGTGAGGTCTTGAACAGGTCCTGATTGGTTTTTGGTGGCTACAGAGGCTTGCGGCGGCGGAACTCCCGATCTATTCTCCGTTCTGGAAGTTTTAGGATACGTAGATATATATGGGTGAAAGAAGTACATCGGTGGACCGAAGGGGGCCACGAGGCAGGGAGGCCCGCCCTAGGGGGGTGCCCACCACCCTCGTGGGCACCTCCCTTCTTTCCTGACGTGCACTCCAAGCTTTTCCGGTAGGTTTCCTTCCAAAAATAACTTCTCCAGTTGATTTCATTCCGTTTCGACTCCGTTTGATATTCCTTTTCTTCGAAACACTAAAATAGGCAAAAACAGCAATTCTGGGTTGGGCCTCCGGTTAATAGGTTAGTCCCAAAAATAATATAAAAGTGGAAAATAAAGCCCAATATTGCCCAAAACAGTTGATAATATAGCATGGACCAATCAAAAATTATAGATATGTTGGAGACGTATCAAGACACTAGAAAACCCAACAATTTGCTTGCTGGAACGCCAAAGACACTCTTGGTCGGGTTAAGCATCATCTTGTACCACCATAGGTTGTGAAAGGTCTCCTTGAGGTCATCAAGCAAAGTTTCCTTCTTCTCAGACTTGACAAAAGCATGAACATTGCGCCCAATCTGATTGTGAAAACAACTCTGCACACAACGCTGATAAGTCGCCCCTACGCTCTTAAGCCCGAAAGGCATTGAAACATAGCAGAAAGCCCCCAAAAGTGTGATGAAGGCCGTCTTCTCCTGGTCCTCAACAACCATCTTAATATGATGATAGCTGGAGTAAGCATCCATGAAACATAAACTCTCACACCCAGTGGTGGAATCGATGATATGATCAATGTGAGGGAGGGAAAATGGGTCTTTGGGACAAGCCTTGTTGAGATATGTGTAATCAACACACATATGCCAAGTGTCGTTCTTCTTGAGGACAAGTACTGGATTGGCCAACCACTCAGGATGAAATAGTTCCTCAATGAACCCGACAGCTAGGAGTCGGGCCACTTCTTCCCCAATAGCCTTGCGTCTCTCCTCGTTAAAACGACGGAGCTATTGCTGGAATGGCTTCATCTTAGGATCAACATTAAGGTGGTGCTCAGCGAGTTATCTCGGTACACCAGGCATGTCAAAAGGTTTCCATGCAAAGATATCCTGATTCTCACAAGTGAATTCGATGAGCGCATTTTCCTATTTGGGATCCATGGCAGTCCCAATAGTGAACTACAGAGATGAGTCACCCGGGGTGAAATCAACGTGTTAGTGTCTTTGGCTGACTGAAACTTGAGCGTGGGGGGGGGGGGGTAGTCTCTATGGTGGGTTTCTGTAGGGACGTCATATCAACAGGGTCAACATCGGACGTGTAGAATTTCAACTCCTCCGCTGTGCATGCCAACTCAGCATAAGCCGCGTCCCCTTCTTCTCACTCATGAGCATTTTTCTATCGACAACGTCTGTGATAGTGCCCTTCGGCCCGGGCATCTTGAGCTTGAGATAAACATAACAGGGCTGAGCCATAAAACAAGTATAAGCCGTCCGTCCAAATAAAGCATGAAATGGACTCTTGATTTTGACCGCCTCAAATGTCAAGAACTCTGATCTGTAATTGTACTCATCACCAAAAGCAACTTCTAGCTTAATCCGCCCAATAGGATAAGCAGACTTGCCGGGAACAATTCCGTGAAAAACAGACGAGGGTGGCGAGAGTTGTTTGTCTGATAAGTTCATGCATCTGAAAGTGTCATAATATAAGATGTTGATGTTGCTTCCTCCGTCCATAAGTACCTTAGTAAGCTTATACCCATTGACTTGAGGTGCCACCACCAAAGCTAAAAAATCGGGATTTTCAACCCGCGGAGGGGGGGGGGGATGATTCGGCCTACTCCGCACTAGTGGCGGGAGGAGCAATCGGAGTGCTAATAAAATCATTGTTGTTGGTATTGGAGAAATCACACACCTTTGTGTTCACTTGATTCATCGTGACTATGCAACAAGATTGCACTCAAAAACAGATCTGATGAAAAAAACGGCGAATGAAAAAGAGGGTGAATAAAACGACAAATTTTTGTGAAGTGGGGGAGAGGAAAATGAGAGGCAAATGGCAAATAATGTAAATTGCAAGAAGATGATATTTGTGATTAGGAACCTGGTAGATGTTGATGATGTCTCCTCGGCAACAGCGCTGGAAATTCCTTTTGATGCGGCTTGAACTACGTCGGTATTTCCCCCAAAGAGGAAGGGACGATGCAGCACAACTACGGTAGGTATTTCCCTTAGTGATGAGACCAAGGTTATCGAACCAATAGGAGAATCATGCAACACCTTGTAAACAGCTCCTGCACACAAAGAACAAATACTTGCAACCCGACGTAAGAGAGGGGTTGTCAATCCCTCACAGGTAAAAAGATAGGTAAAATTGTAGTAGATTGGATAAATAGATCTCACGGGAACGCGAGATAGAATAAATAAATAAAAATTGCAGCAAGGTATTTTTGTATTAATAGGTCTGAAAATAAAAGCAAATAAAAATAGATTGCGAAGGCAAATATAATAAAGAAGAGACCCGGGGGCCGTAGATTTCACTAGTGGCTTCTCTCAAGAAAAATAGCATACAGTGGGTAAACAAATTATTGTTTGGCAATTGATAGAAATTCAAATAATAATGACGATATCCAGGCAATGATCATTATATAGGCATCATGTCCAAGAATAGTAGACCGACTCCTGCCTGCATCTACTACTATTACTCCACAAATCGATCGCTATCCAGCATGCATCTAGTGTATTAAGTTCATGGAGAAACAGAGTAATGCAATAAGAATGATGACATGATGTAGACAAGATCTATTTATGTAGAAATAAACCCCATCTTGTTATCCTTAATAGCGGTTATACATACGTGTCGGTTCCCCTTCTGTCACTGGGATCAAGCACCGTAAGATCGAACCCATCACAAAGCACCTCTTCCCATGGCAAGAAAAATTGATCTAGTTGACTAAACCAAAGATTCGGAGAAGAAATACGAGGCTATAAGTAATCATGCATATAAGAGATCAAAAGACTCAAATAACTTTCATGGATGAAAACATAGATCTGATCATAAAATCAAAGTTCATTGGATCCCAACAAACACACCGCAAAAAGAGTTACATCAAATAGATCTCCAAGAGACCATTGTATTGAGAATCAAAAGAGAGAGAGAGAGAGAGAGAGGAAGCCATCTAGCTACTAACTACAGACCCGTAGGTCTACAATGAACTACTCACGCATCATCGGAGAGGCACCAATGAGGATGATGAACCCCTCCGTGATGGTGTCTAGATTGGATCTGGTGGTTCTGGAACTTGCGGCAGTTGAAATTGATTTTCGTCAACTCCCCTGGGGTTTCTGAAATATTGGGGTATTTATAGAGCAAATAGGCGGTGCGAGAGGCCACCGAGGTGGGCACAACCCACCTGGGTGTGCCCTGGTGGGTTGTGCTCCCCTCGAAGCTCCCCTCAGGTACTTTCTTGGCCTAACAGGTGTCTTTTGGTCCAGAAAAAATCCACCAAAAGTTTTGCTGCATTTGGACTCCGCTTGATATTGATTTCCTGCGATCTAAAAAAACAAAAAACAACAACTGGCACTGGGCACTATGTCAATAGGTTAGTCCCAACAAATGATATAAAATGATTGTAAAACATCCAAGAATGATAATATAACAGCATGGAACAATAAAAAATTATAGATACGTTGGAGACGTATCAGGGGTGTGTTTGGAAACCTTCCAAGGGCCTTTGAAATCCTTAGGCATACGCTTCGTTACCTGAGCCGCATCGTGCATGGTATCCCGATGGTCCGCGTGCTCGATCCAACACCTTGCGAGGCCAAAGGGGTCATAGGAGGCAACCGATGAGCTGCTGCGTGAGCCGCCTCTGCCTCCCGCGTGCCCGTGTTATGTCGACGATTTCCTGAGCATCCAAAGCCCCCTGCCGGGGCTGGGTCACCTTGCTGTTCAAGTCTTCTTTGGGCGTTGCTAGAGACTGCAAGTGACTCAGCATGGCGACTCCTGCTATGGCTCGGATGCGGGGTGGAGTGGAGACGTTGACGACTGTAGGAGTAGTTTTGCTGCTGTGCAACCGCCGTTTTTAACATCTCGATGGCATGCAAAGCCTCTCTCTCCATCGGGGTATCTCCTGTGATTGGAAGTGCGGCGATGTTGGTGACTGCTGCCACCAAGTTATCCACGGGGTTGGAGAAGTGACCCGCCGGCGTTACGGAGCGATCCGGGGTTGTCCAAACGGGCGGCGGGTGCTGGGTCGGCTATCGAACCGGCTGATGAGGTTGAGCCGGGGCGGTTTCCCATCTCCTGTTTGAGTCATGACCCGGTTCAATAGGGGTATAACCGGTGCCGCAGGGGTGCTCGCCCCGGCGCCTGGTGCGGGCGTGTTGAATAGACGTGTTCCCTCAAAACCAGGAGGCATGTGACTCTCATATCATCTCCTGTAAACTGCCTCAGAGGCATGCTGACATAGGCCCATGCGCCACGCCTCTGTCCTCAATACCTCTATCTCCTATTGAATATGTGTTTGTAACTGTATCATGCGAGCGTTCTCAACGTGAAAGTCCTCCTGAACCTTAGCCATTTGCTCACGGATCTTGGCTTCCTCAGTGTTGCACTCGACCTGGTTCTCCGGCATCAACGGTGATTCAAAGAGTGTTGTTAAAGTGGTGGCCAACTCGGAAAGGACTTGAGCCACCGGTTTAACCAGGCTAGATGCGCTCGCGTCAGTCGCCGAAGGGCCGGTCCCATCCATGGGGCCCGCAGCGGTGGAATCAAGAGCCGGAGCGGTGCCCGCCATATAGATGGTGGTCCAATGGGGCGACTCATGGTCGTCCGGGGCCGGCTCATCATCGGAGCAGCCCCCAAGCCTACCGTCATACAGGGTGCGGATCGACTCCGTCTCCCCAACTGATGACTCGCTGTCGGAGTAAACAAAGGTGTCACCACTAGATGCAGAGTTGTACGAGAGCTCAACCCCTTGGGTGAAACCGACATAAACATGGCTCTAGCCGGCTTGAGTCCGGGCGGGTTGCGTGCGCCGAGCCGGCTCGACAATGTCGGTGCAGATGTCCGGCTCGGGTCCTGGCTCGCCAATTTTGCCAATGAAGACATGGATCTCGCCGAAGGGGACCCGGTCCCCGTACTTGATTGAGTCGGCCTCGGGGCCCCAACCTGATCGTCGATGTAGAGCTTGTTGTAGTGACTCTTGGTCATGCAACCGATCACATATCCTTCGATCCCTGGGATGGGAGAGCTCCCTCCAAGAACTCAACACCACCGAGCGATTGCCCCACGGTGGGCGTCAACTGTTGTGGTTTTGTCACAACAGATGTCCTCATGAAAGGACTTAGTCGTGAGGCCATAACTGCTAAGTGGAAGATTGAACTGGGTTGGTAGGGATCGTGAGACAAGGGTTTACCCAAGTTCAACCCCTCACGGTGGAGGTAAAAGCCTACTCCTGCTTGATTGTTATTGATGATGATGATCTCGATTATAAGGGTGCGACTTGGTTAACCTAGTACTCGAGAGCTTGTAACTTGTCCTTTTTGCCTCAGGGGCTCTCCTTTATATACAGGTGGAGGCCCTGGGCTTACAAGAAAGTCCGGACCATACTACAATCAGTATCCTAGTATGTTTCCTACTTGCCTTGTTTCCTAAGTGAGAAACTTCCTCGGCTTCATGACAGACACTGGCGGCTTGTGCTTCTGGGCCATGAGACGGCCCATCTGGCGACTCATCTCCTGGGTCATGAGCTTGTGATCATCTTAACCCATTATCAAAGCACACATTTCGTCAAGTCGCCAAGGAATGAGTCGGCCCTAAACGGGCGGGTCATATCATGTGGTTATATCCCCAATAGGAGGGGGTTTGAGAGAGTGAGGAGAGAGCTAATTATTTCACATGGCCACAGGGCTCGGGGCGGCCGGAGTGCACGACTGGGAGATCATGGGCACGGGCATGCTCGGGTTCGTGCGTGCATGGGGTTCGACAATGGTTGTGGGAGGTTAGGGAGAGAGCTGACACGTGGGGCCCGCGTGTCAGTGAGTGAGTGAGTGTGGGAGAGAGCGGGCGCGCGCGGCCTGCTCGGCTAGCTGGTTGTGCCTTCTTTTCTTTTATGTTTTATGTTTCTGCTTTCTATTGTCATTTTTCAAATTTGAATTTGAATTTTCTTCAAAAGAGAAAGTGTTTCTAAATTACCCCGGGAATATTCCTGACTAGATGAACATTTCCCCAAGGTTTTTGACAAATTGCAATTTGCCAAATTAACTAATGGGCCCATTCGCAAAGTTGTTTTTATTTATTATATCCAGAATTTTACTTATAGTTTAATTGCACAAATCACACTATTTTCAAACCCTGGTTGAGGGAGTCTTGGATAAGGGGGTATCTGGACGGCCGGACTATGACCTTTGGCCAGACTTTTGGACTATGAAGATACAAGATTGAAGACTTTGTCCCGTGTCCGGATGGGACTCTCCTTGGCGTGGAAGGCAAGCTTGGCAATACGGATATGTAGATCTCCTTACTTGTAACCGACTCTGTGTAACCCTAGCCCCCTCAGGTGTCTATATAAACCGGAGGGTTTAGTCCGTAGGACGAACAACAACAATCATACCATTGGCTAGCTTCTAGGGTTTAGCCTCTCTGATCTCATGGTAGATCAACTCTTGTAATACCCATATCATCAATATCAATCAAGCAGGAGTAGGGTTTTACCTCCATCGAGAGGGCCCGAACCTGGGTAAAAACATCGTGTCCCTTGTCTCAAGTTACCATCCACCTAGACGCACAGTTCGGGACCCGCTACCCGAGATCCGCCGGTTTTGACACTGACATTGGTGCTTTCATTGAGAGTTCCTCTGTGTCGTCATCGTTAGGCTTGAAGGGTCCTTCGATCATCATTAGCAATGCAGCCTAGGGTGAGACTTTTCCCCCCGGACAGATTTTTGTATTCGGCGGCTTTGCACTGCGGGCCAATCCGCTTGGCCATCTGGAGCAGATTGAAAGTTGCACCCCTGGCCATCAGGTCAGGTTCGAAAGCTTAAACTACACGGCCGACATCCGTGAAGACTTGATCTTCACCGGATTTGAGCCCCTGCCGAGTGCGCCGCACTATTACGATGGGCATGATTTAGCTCTGTCGCCGGACAACGTTCAGGAGATCGCACCTGCAACCGCTCCGACCTTCAATTCGGAGCCAAGTGCGTAATCCATGGACGGGTGGCTAGACCCCGCACCGGAGGTCGCGGTCTCAGCGGCGATCGAGCCGAAGGCCGACCTTACCCTTCATGAGAGCAGTGAATCCAAACCGCCGGATTCTGTTCCAGCCACAGACTCCGAACTGCCTGCGCCCGTACCAATCGAATCCGACTAGGCGCCGATCATGGAGTTCACCTCCACAGATATCTTTCAACACTCGCCCTTTGGTGACATACTAAACTCACTAAGGTGTCTCTCCTTGTCAGGAGAGCCCTTGCCGGACTACGTCCGGCAGGATTGGGATGCGGATGACGAAGATATTCACCACCCACCCACCACCCACCTAGTAGCCACTGTCGATGATTTGACCGACATGCTCGACTTCGACTCCGAAGACATCGACGGTATGGACGACGATCTTTGGAGATTTAACAGAACCATCGCCCACAGGCAATCGGACAGCCACCTCAGCCCATGATGTGTACATGGTGGACACACCGAAAGAAAACGACGACGAGAAACGGAAGGACACAGCAAAGGATCGTTCCCTCGAAAAGCAGTCAAAGCGGCAGCGTAAGCGCCGCTCCAAACCCCGCCTCGACAGAAACAGCGGGCATACAGGCCCAGCAATGGAGCAGGGTGAGCCAGTGGACGACGCACATGGCATTGAAAAACTGTCCGACGATGGCAACACGGAGAATCAAACCGAACAACCCGTCTCCGGCGACGATATCAGTCCGGAAGACATCACGCCGGATAAGCTCGTGGAGCAGAAGAACCTCCATAAAAGGCTCGTCGCCACTGCGCGGAGCCTGAAAAAGCAGAAGCGGAAGCTCAAGACTGCAGAAGAAACACTCAGATTTAGATGGAGTAAAGTACTCAACACCGCAGGCAAGCATGGCGGCAGCCGCCACACAAAGAGCTACCCAAAGCGAAAGCTATTACCCGAATTCGATGAGGAGGCCTTAGAGCCCCCACAATCAAAAAACAAAACAGCCATCCGGCCGGATAGACGACCTCATGGTCAACATAGAGCGGCAAACGACGCCGCACACAAACCAGTACACGGTCCACGCGAGAACTCGCACCAAAAGGATGGCCCAACTAGATCCATCTACGGGCCAAGAAAGCGCGCTCAAAATACAACACAACAAAATTCCGAACTCCAAGGCACACCCAAGTACAGGGGTGCCGCACACCCCCTATGTTTCACTGATGAGGTGCTGGACCATGAATTTCCAGAGGGATTCAAACCCGTAAACATAGAGGCATACGACGGAACAACAGACCCTGGGGTCTGGATTGAGGACTATATCCTCCACATCCACATGGCTAGAGGAGACGACATCCACGCCATAAAGTACCTACCGCTCAAGCTCAAAGGGCCAGCCCGGCATTGGCTTAAAGGCCTTCCCGAAATCTCCATTGGAAGTTGGGAAGAGCTCGAGGACGCTTTTCAGGCAAATTTTCAAGGGACTTATATCCGACCACCGGATGCAGACGATTTAAGTCATATAATTCAACAGCCCGGAGAGTCAGCCCGAAATTTTTGGAACATGTTTCTTACTAAAAAGAACCAAATAGTAGACTGTCCGGACGCTGAAGCCCTAGCAGCTTTCAAACATAGTGTTCGAGACGAATGGCTCGCCAGACATCTCGGCCAAGAAAAGCCGAGAACAATGGCTGCATTAACAATCCTCATGACCCGCTTTTTGCGCGGGCGAGGACAGCTGGTTAGCCCGATGTAGCACCAGCGACCCAAGTACATCCGAAGTCAGGGATGGAAACGGGAAGCGATGACGCAACACAAACAAGCGCCAGAATAAAGAAGACAGCCCGAAGAGCACGGCGGTAAACGCCGGATTCAAAAGCTCTCGGCGGGGTCAGCAAAAGCTGCCTCTCAAAGGCAACAGGGACGAACTGTCCAGCCTAAACAAGATTCTGGACAAGATATGTCAAATCCACAGTACCCCTGATAAGCCCGCAAATCATACCCATAGAGAATGTTGGGTCTTCAAGCAATCCGGCAAACTCAACGCCGAACACTAGGGGATGGATACACCAAGTGAAGACGATGATGAACCCCGCAAACAAAGCAATCGGGGAATGTAAGAAATTCCACCGGAAGTCAAAACAAGAACGTGTTACACGTGACAAAGGGGAGAAACAAAGTGGCGCCTATAGAGATATGTGCCCTAGGGCCTATCACAACGGAGTTCCGCCACTGGTCGTCCAAACCGATCACCTTCGACCATCGGGATTACTCTGCAAGTACCCACCACGCAGGATGGGCTGCCTTGGTGTTAGACCCGATAATTGACGGATAGCACTTTACACGAGTCACGATGGGCGGCGGCGATGAGTTTAAACTCGATATATCGTGACACGATCCATAAAATGGGGATGGACCCAACAAAAATTAGCCATAGCAATACTTCCTTTAAAGGAGCAATGCCAGGCCCAGAAGCCCATTGCATGGGCTCCCTCCTACTAGAAGTTATATTCGGCTCCCCCAATAACTTCCGTAGCGAAAAGCTAACCTTCCACATCGCTCCATTTAAAAGTGGTTATCAAGCACTACTGGGACGCGAAGCTTTCGCTTGCTTTAACGTAATACCGCATTATGCGTCTCTCATGCTTAAGATGCCCGGCCCACGAGGCATCATTTCAGTAAAGGGAAAGATTGAGCGCTCCTTGCGCGCGGAAGACTGTGCGGCTACCTTGGCAGCCACACACTAAACGGCCTCACCAACTAGAGTATCTAACAGGTCGTTAAGACCACGGACACGGCTAAACGAGTCCGGCATAACCATACAATTAATAAAGGTTTGATGGCTATATACCCCTATAAAAGGGGCTCCGCGCGTGCAAACAAGCAACAATAAGGCTCAATTTTGCCCGTCCTGAATTATACTTTGTTTATTTAGTATAACATACATTTTGCACGACTACCTTTTCAACTAAGTTCCTCTCTTTTATAGACGACCATCGTATACACCCGGCCCGTGATACTTCGACAACGGAGATACAGCGCAGACGTGCGGAGGGACCCGTTCCAAGGATTCTTTTAGATTAAGACCGGCGTAAACCATTTTCTTGTCTCTTGTTGATACACATCTCGGATTCTCAAAGACAATCGAGAAGGAGGCTGGCGTCTTGGCATGTGGCCACGTCAGAATATTGCACGTACCTGGACACCAGGGGCTTATTACAAAGGGCACTGCTCAGCCCGTTTAAAACCACAAAGACCGAATACCTTAGAGAGTGTTCGGCGTCGAGAGTTTGGCCCTATATGCATCAGCTCCGAATCATGTCTTTGGTCAAATGTTGGGGTTGCCCGGCTCCTGTGTTTTGCTGCCTTACGTTCCACTCTATCGGCTAAGGCGGCACCAGGAGAACTACTGCATTGTGCCCCGATTCAGCCAGGCGAGCACCTCAGTAGAGAAAGCCGAAAACTAACTGTCATGATATAGCGTAAGACTAGTCAACCACTCGATGACCTAGCAGAATCTTCGGGATTCCTCCGCCTTAACGAAGGGCCGTTTCCCGGCCAGGCATGTACGCGCCCCGAATTCGGAGGAGTGCGGAGCCACCAGGGGCTATATAGTAGCACCACTGTCAAACTCCTATGTCTAAGTGAAAGTGATAAAGCATTGTAGTCCGATTGCCTAGTTCACTATGCTATCACCTCCTTAATGGACCAAGAAGTTGGATCAAGTGTGAATATGCGTCTTTTGCGAACACCCCCGCATTATATGCGTGGGGGCTGAAGCCGACGACTGCCATCTTTCAGGTTATATACATATATACATAAACGGCCGCACGGGAGGTATTATAATTCTTGCAGGCACAAGTATAAAATAGCCTTTACATTTCAGCAAAACATTGTTTTCAATGGGAATACATGTCATTAGAACATAATATTCTTCGAGCACTGCGCCTCTATCGAACAAGCGCCCTCCAGAACTTCTTGAAAGTAGTGCTTGGCAGGTACTCGGCTTTCGTCCGAATCTTGGGCTGCAACGACGGTGGCCTCCATCTCCGCCCAGTATGTCTTCACACGGGCAAAGGCCATCCGCGCACCCTCTATGCACGCCGACCTCTTCATCGCGTTGATATGCGGCACTGCACCAAGGAACTGCTGCACCAAACTAAAATAAATGTTCGGCTTTCGCCTTTCCGGCCACAGATCATCCACGACATACCTCATGGCGAGTCCGGACAATCTATTCGGCTCATTCAGCCAGCCGATCAGTCAATGGAAGCGGACGCTCTGGATCGTTAAATTGTGACCAGAACAGCTTTTCCACTTCGCGATCCTTTTGGTCACGGAAGTGTTCGGCCGCATCAGCGGCACTCGCCGCTAAATCCATATATGCGTCCGCAGAACTCCACAGCCGGTCCAAAGGAGCATATTTAGGATCTCTGAACTTCATCCGCAGCATAAAGGACTTCCCAGCCGCGATATCTCCGGCTTGACGCAGCTCCTCCTTCATCGCTCTCATCGCAGAACGGGTATCCTTGGCTGCCATCGTGGCCTTCTCTAGGTCTGTCCTCTTCGCTTGATCTTCCTTTTCAAGAAGCTTGCAACGGTCAGCGGCGTTCTTCAATTCTACAACCATCTTGGCCATTTCCTCCTTGCTTTGGCAGTGAGCGGCCTGTTCGGCCTTTAGCTCCTCGACCGCCTTTAGGGCAGCCGCATCGCTTTTTCTGGCTTGTTCTTTGACTCGGGCAAGTTCCGCCCGCAGGTTCTCCATGGTCGCAACTCCGTCTGCATTAACACACATGTTCTAAGATACTGGCATCATGCTCCTCTTACCATGTGTCTCCGAAGAAATCACATACCTTGTGCCTCGTCAAGCCGCCTGTTGACAAGCACGATGTCGGCATCTGCCACGTCAGGCTGCCACTTTAACTCGGCAAATTCATCAGTCCGGCTGGCCACTGGACACTTCGCCACCTGCATATGAAGGCGACAAAATTACACCTGGGACTATGATCCTCTGCGTGCCGTCGTCTTCGACAGCACCCAGAGTCTCAGGGGCTACTATCTACACAGGGCACATCTTAAAATATGCGGTACTGTTAAAAAGATACATCATTTTACGTACCTCAAAACCCGTCAGTAGACTCATGACAGCTTCATGCAACCCACTTTCCGCAGACAAAATCCTTTCAATTACCGTACCCATTAACGTGCGGTGCTCCTCTGAGATAACTGCTCGCTCTAGCAGATCCCTCAGTACGTCCGACCGCACACCAGACGGTGCCGGACTCTTCTGATTGCTCTCTTCAAAAGCCGGATACTGAGGGCTTCGAGCGGCCATATGACTACCTTCTGGCCTTGCCGGATCAGGTGAAACCCTCCGCGACGACACTTCGGGGTCGCCCGCCCCATGAGGCGGTATGGCAGGGGGAGGCGTTCCGCTCTCCATCATCTCCGGAAGAAGACCCCCCGAAGACGAGCTCTGTTGGGAAGGGCTAAGATCTGAACTGCAAAGATAAAGGCTTCGGTTATTTTCCTCAGAAGTAAAGCAATGTTTTTTCTCATTATTAAGTGCCCTTTTACTTACGGCTCGGTGGAGGGATGATCCCCTTGAGGGCATAGTGCGGCCAGGGTATCCCCTAGTGCCGGATCCCCTGGCGAAGATTTCTTCCCCGCTTTGAGACCATTGTCTCCGGGTCCTCAGAGGCGGTCCTCTTCTTTCCCTGGGGAGAGGAAGTTCTGATTCCTCCCTTCCGGCTAGTCTCCTCCACGGAGGCGGTTGCCTCCTTGTTCCCCCCTTTATCTTCTCCCGAAGGCGCTTGATGAGGCGCAATCTCCAGCATCCTGGTTAGCACAGGGTCTGGCGAGGTCTCAGGGAGGGGGGGCGGACACCTGATCAACTTTGCCTTCACTATCCACTCCTGGTTAAAGAGCGGCTTTTTTAAGAGCGATGTTGCGATAAATAAATGGATAGAGTGTTCGGATGTGGGGCTACTTACTTGGGTATCCCGACGATTGCAGCTCAGACCTGCATCCTCAGTGGAATCCGGACACATTACTTGTGGTCCGAAGAAAAATTTGTACATCTCCGCGGGCGTCATGCCAAGGAAATGTTGAAGAGCTTGCGGTCCCTCCGGGTTAAACTCCCACAGGCGGAGGGGACGACGTTTGCAGGGCAGGACTCGGTGGATTAACATAACTTGCGCCACCACGACCAGGCTGACATCTCTCTCTAGGAGATCTCGGATGCGGCTCTGCAATACGGGCACATCTTTTACTGGCCCCCAGTCTAGCCCCTTGTTGACCCATGACGTTAGTCGTGGCGGGGGACCCGAGCGAAAGATAGGTGGAGCCACCCACTTGGTACCCCTGGGAGCCGTGATATAAAACCACTCTTGTTGCCATATGCTGGGCTCCTCCTGGAAAGAGCCCTCGGGCCATGGGGCGTCAGCATTTTGCTTATTACAGCCTCTGCACTCTGCGTGCCGCCTCGATCATCTTGGCTCCACTTTGAAGGTCTTGAGCCACAGTCCGAAGTGAGGGGTAATTCGGAGGAAAGCTTCGCACACGACGATGAACGATGAGATGTGGAGGATAGACTCCGGAGCTAAGTCGTGGAAGTCCATCCCATAATAGAACATGAGCCCCCTCACGGAGGGATCCGACGTGAAGCCTAGCCCTTGGAGGAAGTGAGATACGAACACGACGCTCTCACCGGGCTTGGGAGTGGGAATAACCTGCCCTTGAGCAGGCAGCCTATGCGGGATTTCGCCGGTCAAGTACCTGGCCTCCCTTAGCTTTATTACGTCTTCCTCCGTAATGGAGGAAGGCATCCATCGGCCTTGAAGGTTGGATCCGGACATAATCGAAGGTCCGAAGCGCCTGAATCTGAAGCTTCGTGTGTTGGAACTCGAGGTGGAAGGCGGATTCGATTGAGATCGAAAGAAAAGAGTAAGGCCTAGGTCTCTTTATAAAGAGGTTGAATACCGAGAGCCCTCCTTGTGACCGTTTGGGACTCACCTTCGATCGAGGGGACATACCAACGGGCACGATTGGGTTACCCACGTCCGTGTTGATGAGAATCCCGTAAATAAAGGGGACACAATCTCTGCTTAGACAAGACGTGTCAAGGAAACCGCCTCGCGAAGCGCGCTGAGGTGGGCTGTAAAAATGATTCAAATAAAGGCTTGGCTGTGGTGTGACGTCACGCTACGGAATACGTCAGCAGATTAGATTTGTGAAAATATTATTCTCTCTACGGTGGTATGTGGAACTTGTTTTGCAGAACCGGACACGATCCTCGTGTTCAAAATCTTCTATGAAGTATTCGGAGGAGGAACCCGCCTTGCAATGCCGAAGACAATCTGCACGCCGGACTCATTGCCATTGAAGCCTGGTTCAGGGGCTACTGAGGGAGTCCTGGATAAGGGGGTATCCGGACGGCCGGACTATGACCTTTGGCCGGACTGTTGGACTATGAAGATACAAGATTGAAGACTTCGTCCCGTGTCCGGATGGGACTCTCCTTGGTGTGGAAGGCAAGCTTGGCAATACGGATATGTAGATCTCCTTCCTTGTAACCGACTCTGTGTAACCCTAGCCCCCTCCGGTGTCTATATAAACCGGAGGGTTTAGTCCGTAGGACGAACAACAACAATCATACTATAGGCTAGCTTCTAGGGTTTAGCCTCTCTGATCTCGTGGCAGATCAACTCTTGTAATACCCATATCATCAATATCAATCAAGCACGAGTAGGGTTTTACCTCCATCGAGAGGGCCCGAACCTGGGTAAAAACATCGTGTCCCTTGTCTCCTGTTACCATCCACCTAGACGCACAGTTCGGGACCCCCTACCCGAGATCCGCCGGTTTTAACACCGACACTGGTCCACTCAAAATAAATAGGGCAAATATAACCCTAGATGCATGTTTTTCTGAAAACCATTTTTAGGGTGAGACCTCCATGGCTTCTAATTAAATTCAAATGCTAGTTTGAATTCAAATGTTGTCCTTGTTAGCCTCAAAAACCAAATATGCAAGGAAATCATGGATGCATATGCTTCTAATTTCACAACCAAAATTTAGGTTGTGACAGGAAGGGGGGAGGCAGAGCTGGTGGCCGGAGGGTGGGAGGTAGAGATGGAGGCGCAAGGGGCGGGAGGAAGAGGGTGGGGAGCCGTGGTTGGGAAGAGGAGAGGGGTCGTGAGTGCGGGAGGATGCAGGTAGCTAGGTCTCCGCAACTGGAGCCGCTTCCTTTTATACACCAACAAATGAAATGACAAAAATGCCCTGGTGGGGGCATCAAATTTACAATAGTTGCATATGGAAATTTCTCCAAAGGTCAAGGCAATCGGGCGAAGATCTGATGGCCGAAAGCATACCAGCCCGAGAAAGGACGACCAGGATCACACAGGAAAAGTGTCCGACGAGGTAACATGAATCTAACTATGGGATGAATAAATGAGGAGATGATTGTAAAACAAAAAACAAAACAAAACAAAAAACCCAAACAAACAAACAAATAGATTTGGGTCGTGGAAACAGACATCGGATCAAACAGCTATCTCTATTCAAGTACTTACCACAAAATTTGTTCGTGCTCATTCACCAAACCAGCCTATACGTAGGATTGATCATGTATGGAAGAAGCCAAGTGCGGGAGTTGTAAAAATCAATGTCGATGCATCATTTCATGAGGATAACTTCACAGGAGCTTGCGGAGCTGTTGCACGAGATGACCACGGCAAATTTCTGGGTGCAGCAACTCATGTCCTACCACATGTGTCTAGTGCAGGTTCAGCTGCATTATTTGCTATTCGATGTGGTCTGTACCTAGCAGTGAAACTAGGTTGTATGAAGCTTATCATCTGATAGTTTGACGTCCCAATCATAGCAGAATGCTCCCTCATGTCAATGGATTATGCTTCTATCAATTTTGATTATTGTAGTAAAGAGGCAAACTTGATAGCGGATGGTTTAGCAAAGCACTGTTTCAGCATTAGTAAATCAGAAGAGTGGGAGACCATCGTCCCTGACTTTATTCTTCGTCATGATGTAAACGATCTTGCTGTTATTTGAGGAATAAAGTTATTACGCTAAAAAAAAAGGAGTGCGCCCGTGAGCCGCGACGACCGACGTCGAAACGACCATCGTAATCGCACCGCTCCCACATCCCCACCTCGCCGGCGTCCCTGAATTCTCCCGTCCGCCCATCAGATCTCACCGCCGTCGTCACCCCTGCTCATCGCCGTATGGTCTCATCCCAAATCTGAAGCAGCAGCCATGTCAGCCGGCACCGCTACGCCGGGACTCGTTGTCACCGCCACCGATCCCATCCGCTCTTTCCTCTCCTCCGCCGCCGGGTCCCCCGACCTCTCCGACGACCTCCGGGGCCTGGCCTCCGCCCTATCTTCTGAGCGGGCCGTCCCCTACCGCTCCATCCGCGCCATCTGGTGCGCCGACTGCTCCCGCGGCCGCCCACCTCTCAGACAGCTCTTGCAAGGCGCTCAATTCGTGCTGTCCAGCCCCAAGCCCCGCGACAAGGTGAGTTACAGCCACGGCGACACCGGTGGCCTGAGTTGGTGAGGTTTAGCCCGATATAAGTTTTTGATTTGGCTGTGCCCGTGCAGAGCGATGAGCTCAAGGCGAGGCTGGAGAAGCTTCGGGAGATGCAGGAGAGGAAGGAGTACGCCGAGCTCGTCAAGGATGTCGCGCCTAAGGAGGACAACACCGAGCCCTTCTCCTCTTACAAGGATCAGCTAGGATTCGGTAGGAATCGTCATATTCATGCTTTCTCCTAAACTGGATGTGCATTGTTGGTTTGGAAACAAAACTGAGCCCTCATATAAGCCTGATTGCTAATACAGTAATATGATGCACACTTTTAAGAATTGATACAACGCAAATAGGTTTCCATGTGGGAATAAAACTTAGATGAATCACTAGTGTTAGCTTCAAGCATCAGAAAATCAGAACTAGCAATGACAGGGGTTGAGACCCCAGAACAGATTCCAAACAACAGCAAGCCTATCTTCAAAGATAGCTCAGAGTCATTGGCTTAACAGAGCACAAAGTACAGAGTTTTACTGAACTTCTCAAAAACACAAAGGAGAAATCACAATCTTCAGATTTCTTCACCCAGTGTTCACCCTCCATCCCATTTCAGCCGCGGGATCACTGTTCTTTGTCCTCGCATGGCACATGACACTTCATTCACCACCTGCTTGAATAGCCTGGCTCCCAACTTAAGTTCCACTTGCGTTCCTTGCACTGCAAAACCATGCCGATAGCCAATGCCCAATTAGTGTAATACTAATCACATGCATCACTACATGTTTTCTAGATAGATCATAGGATTACTGCAGTTCCAACCATAACCAGCCCTTTCTCATTTTTTGCTAATTGAACGAGCCAATTATCAAACAAATGAACAATGTATCGTGGCTTAGTACGACAGTCCTTATCAACGCCAGTAAGCATACAATTTGTTTCAGTAAATTGTAGGTGCTAGCTGCTACACAAATTATGAACTGATAGCTTATTATTCGACACTTCAATTGCCCATGGCTTGCATACATACATGTATGCAGTCTCTAATTTTAGGATTACACTTGTGAGATCGCTTTGTTTACTACATAGTACTCCCTCCGTCCGAAAATACTTGTCATCAAAATGGACAAAAAGGGATGTATCTAGAACTAAAATACATCTAGATACATTTTCTTTTATTCATTTTGATGACAAATATTTCCGGACGGAGGGAGTACCTTTTACTCGATCTTTCCAAGCACAATGAAATATTGAAATTGCATCTGTTCTATTCCCTGTTGGCAGGACCAGGATGTTACCCCTTTATATACATGAAATTTGATCCAAGTTGGGATTTCAAGTGAGCAATGCCCGATTATGTTTTAGTAGTTAGAGTATCTTATTCTCTTGGCGCACTATAATGTTTACTCCTGAGCTTAGACTGCAAGGGTTTAATGTTATGTTTCATTTGTTGATCTGATGTTTCCCCAATTTCAGGTCTGCATGTTGTGGTCATAATGTTCACAGGTTATTTGGTGGGATTTGCTACTTTCAAAGCTCTGTTTGGCAACAGTCCTGTAATGGTAAGTTCAGAAGAATGATACCTAGTTGCTTGTTCTTTCATTATGGAACTCCAGAGGGTAATTTTTGTGTTAGCGTTGTGGTCTTACTCATACTGCATCTGTCCCATCGTGCAAGGCACTATAGCGCAGAAGGCGGCATTTCGTAGTAAAACATGAAAATATAACACGTCTGGGCCTTGGCATTATATTTCAGAATGCTGCTGGAGGCATCTTAGGAGTGGTGGGTGGCATGCTGATGGAAACAGTTCTTTTCATCATCAGATCATCCAGTAAAGAGTTGTCGTCTTCGGTTCCAAGATCCAAGAAGCTTCAGTAGACGCTGATCCGCTTTGATTTTTCATGTGTACTTTACCTTGCGAAACGGTAGTTTGTGAAGTTCTGGATCGTTCAGATGTACTCCCTCCGTCCCAAAATTCTTGTATTAGATTTGTCTAGATACGGATGTATTTAATACTAAAACGTAACTAAGGTATGTCTAGTATGTAAGGAAATATAGTTGATTATCAAAGGTATTGAATGGGAGATTATGTTTGCAGGGCTTGCATTTACCTTGATACTAAGATACAAAGGTTTCTTGGTGAGCACCTTATTCGAAAGTGCTATTGTGAGCTCGAGCTCACATGCTCCCGGATGAACGGTAAAATCCAAAAAAATAGTAAAAGATTCAAAAAATTCTGATTCTTTTGTCAAGAAACATTGATGATTTTTCTACATGCATGCAAATTTTCATGATGGAATCACGTTTGTGGATGTCTCAGCAAAAAGAAAAAACGGTGGTCCAAAATGCTTCCAAAAACACTCTTTCTCGAGTATCGATTTTGTTATTTTTGCCAGCACCTCCACAAATGTGATTTCATCATGAAAATTTGCAGGCGTGTAGAAAAACCATCAATTTTCTTGACAAAAAAATTTAGATTTTTTTAATATTTTTACAAGTTTTTTGAATTTTACTGTTCATCCAAGAGCATGTCAGCTCGAGCTCATATACTCTATGTCCCACCTTATTGGGCTATATATATTGTCCACGGATTCCAAATCAGAAACGTGCATTTCTGATTCGTGAATTTCTAATGATCGCCGTGTCCTACATGCTGGATCCATGTGCGAATAAGAGTTGCAAAGGAGAGATAAAGCGGGCAAAATTGAGAAGTTTGTGAGGTCACTTTGCTTCACAAGAAGCAGATGCAAGGCTCTCGGAGTTGTACTTCTCAAAATCCCGCTATGTTTATTACATGTGTGACGTTCTCAAAATGAAGCTTTCTTTCGAAAAACCAAAGACAAGCCCTATCTACATGGACTACTGCTCGTGATCTCCCGAGCGAATAAGAGTTGCAAAGGAGAGATAAAGCGGGCAAAATTGAGAAGTTTGTGAGGTCACTTTGCTTCACAAGAAGCAGATGCAAGGCTCTCGGAGTTGTACTTCTCAAAATCCCGCTATGTTTATTACATGTGTGACGTTCTCAAAATGAAGCTTTCTTTCGAAAAACCAAAGACAAGCCCTATCTACATGGACTACTGCTCGTGATCTCCCGAGCTCCCGACCTCTCTCCCCCGACCTCCCGACCTCTCTCCCCCGAGGCGGCGGCGCCGCGCCGCCCCCGGGGAGTCCCCGTCCACACCACCCTCAGCCCTCCCCCTCCCTCGCCTCCCACTACCGCTGCGGTCGCTGAGGACGCCGCGGGGCGAAGCCCCTTTGGTGAGGCGGCGGCGGCGGCGGCGCAGTCCTCGGCCGTGATAGCAGCGTGGGGCAGCGGCGTCCATCTCCCTCCTCCTCCAACGGCAAGGTCGCAGCGGGTTGGCGGTGGACATGAGATCTCCGGTGGCCGTTTGACGGATGAGATTTGGCTGCGATGAGATCTGATTTGGGCCCGAGGGGTTTAGATCGAGATCCACTGTGGCTGCGCCTCGTCTCGACAACGGCAAAAGGAGATCCCCCCAGGGTAATCTTCGCGGCACGAGGACGTCCGGGTCTCTTGGCCCGGGCATGGTGGTGGTGGCTGCCTTCTCCACCGAAGGTGGTTGGCCAGGCTGTTAGTGACGGATCTTGGATCCCACTATTAGCACCGGCGGTGAGTTGGGGAGACATAGTCGCCGGTGAAAACCGAGTCGACTCCGATCATGGCGGGCGATGGCGGCGTCTACGTCGTTACCTTGATGAAGGCATCGTCAAGTAACTATCGTCAACCTGCTAGTGCCGTCCCGGAAGAAATCCTAAGATCACCGGATCAGACGATGGCAGTCGTGTTCCCTATTGGGGGCAACGTTTATGGAGCGGCGCCAGATGGAAGAGGCGTGAGGTGGTGTGGCGTGCCTTCTCTCACGTCGACTACGGCGGGTCTCGGCGGCATGGAGCAGCGGGGTCTCGCCGGTGGGCGTGTGATGATGGACGAGCGCAGGATGGTGCGTTGTCTGGCGTCGTGGTGGCGTCGACGGCAGCTAGACCGGGCAAGGTAGATGCAGCAGTACATCACTGAAGATGGATTGGTGGCAAGTGGCTGCGGCGGCCTCATACCCGGCAGACGTCCTGGTTGAGGAGTGCGCTGGACTAGTGGGTGCCCCATACCCGGCAGCCGTCCTGGTTGGGACCTCAGATCTTAGATGTTAGGTTTTGGCTGCGAGGTTTGTTTGGTATTAGGCCCAGACTATCAACATCCGTACATCAACTGGATAGGAGTAGCGACAGATGTTGCCTAAATGGTGATTTTAATCTTACTGTTGTATGACTTTGTAAGGTCTTATGTAAATAATTAATAAAGCGACTGCATGAATCGTCTAGATGCAAAGACCGGGGATCCTCCTCCTTTTCTAAAAAAAATCTTAGTCTCTTTTCTCTTTTCGGAGCAAAGCCCAAAAGAAATCAAAATTGCAATCTCTTAAGGGTTGCATGGGTGTGTTTGGACGGTAGCCAGTATTTAACCTACGAACTTTTTTGGTCATGATAAAAATTTGTCTATGTTTAATTGGTTGCCAATTCTGTATCATGTCAATGGCTCATTGACCTTTCTTGCTAATTTTGACCAACGCATGAGCAATCTACTCCCTCCGTTCCGAATTACTTGTCGCAGGTATGGATGTATCTAGATATATTTTAATTCTAGATACATCTATTTCTGCGACGAGTAATTTAGAACGGAGGAAGTACGAGCTAACCTCTAGGCATCGTTTAGGCGACAGAAGCAAAAACGGCATTTAGGTGACAGAGGCAAAATGGCTGTTTGGCTGCGTGTGCGTAATTTATCCTTATGAAATAGCAGCATCTTGTTCGCACACGAACACGTCACTGTGTATCTTCAACGCTAAGGATGATGCATCACAACTCATGTCGAAAGAGACTCGTCCGGAAGCGCGGTATGCAAGCAATCCCGCGGGTGCTTTTCAGGACCCGAAACCCCACACGCTCGGGAGGGACTCCGTCTGGACGCGCGGCGGCTATGCGCTGCCCTATGTTAGTTCGCCCTCCCCTAGAGCCTTGAGGATCGTTGTCCTTCAACACAAAGAACAAATGAAGAACGAAAGAGAAAGAACAAGGGGATGTTAAACTAGGGTAAAAAAGTAGATGTGTTTTGCGATTGTGTGTTGTTGTTTCAATTGGCCGTCACCCCCTCATGTATATAAGAGGCGGCTGGACTTTCCGTGCAAGGAGAAGTTAAAATTCACGTCCAAAACCCTAATTTGGATCCAATTCGGATTGTTCGGTCCGAACTTTCCAAAACTGTTCGGTCCAAAAATTGGCTGCACCTTGCGGGTCAATTTTGGGGTAGTAAACAACCTCAGATCAAAATCGCGCAAGAGGAAAATTTATTTGTTTTGATGAGACGAACAACCTTCATGTTGGACATTTTTCTACTCGAGGCCATCTTCAGGGCTGAATCGCTCGCGCATCACTTTTGGCTCGTGACAGGGCCGCACTCAGGTGGCTCTAACTTCTACATATGGTCTTAGATTGAGACAATTATCATATCAAAATTGACCATCTCGACAAGACAAAGACAATTCGTGTATAAAGTTTTCTCATTTGAGGCCGCCCTTGAGGCGTAATCGGCCGAACAGTGATCTGGATACAAAATCTCAGTATTTCAAACACAACTTCGGCCTTCGAGATGAGATCGGATGGCGATGGACCAAACTTCAAAGATGTTCATGTCGACAATACATAAATTTTTCATGCAGATCACTTCTTCATTTGAGACCATCTTAATTGCATTTCGTATCATGCCAAAATCCGGTGTCAACACATGCCCCCCTGTTTTTCGGCAAAGCTTGAATGTCGAAAACTAATTTGCACCGCTTTTGTTCTAAGGACGATGTCAACACTCCATCGGCCATTTATATTTCTCATGGCGATAATTATGTAGCGGCCATTGTTTTTAACTTCTTGTTTACATTATACCTTGGAACAGATTACCACCAATCGGCTTTAAAGAGATGGGAATGAACCGTTCCTTGTAGCACTAAGGAAATCAAACTCTGAGAGGTCACACCCTGTTAAGCAAGTAACATCGGGATGATTTCAATCCACCGATGCATCGGCCAGAGTAACACAAACCGAATTATCCGTGTCAATGACTTCTACCTCATCATCGACCCATTGTACTAAGAATTGGTGCATGGTAGATGGCACACATTGGTTAGCATGAACCCAATCGCGGCCTAATATAACATTATAGTTACCTTGCACCTCGGCAATGAAGAATGTGGTGGCCAAAGTTTTGCTTCCCACAGTGAGTTCCATGCACATCACGCCTTTGGTCTCTGTCTTTTCTTTATCCTCAAATCCATTAAGTACCATATTGGTCTTCATCAATGCATCATCATCTAACCCCAACTTCTTGAAGACCGAATATGACATAAGATTTACCACAGCACCACCATCAACGAGCATCCTAGCAACCGGCGATCCGTTAATATGACCATTGTGGTACAATGGCTTCAAGTGTTTCACCGGTTCTTTTGGCTTCTCAAAGATACTCCCTCCATTTTTATATACAAGGCCACAAACTTAAATTACAGGTACCAAGGTAAAAATTTCATACATGCTTTGCAAAATAATTTTTCTTTTCGTGTACTGGGATCATCAATACACCGCATGCATGCAAGAAAACTGAGTGGAGGAAGTAACTGCGTGTCATTATGAGTGCAAGCACGCAAGTATTAAATAGGTTTCTAGCACGAGGAAATATCATTAACTTTTGCCTCGTTTACCGTTGGTGGCCTTGTATAGATGCAAAATATATATTCCACAGTGGCCTTGTATAAGTAAATGGACGGAGTGCATTCTTAGGAACAAAATCCAGCTGGGCCACCTCCTCTTCTTCACCTATAGCACTAAACTCGGCAGGTAAGTAATACACCATATTAATATCCATACCTTCCCGAACCGGCGTAGATTCGTAATCCACCATCTCATCTTCATCTCCCAATGTGTATATTGGGGTCGGCGTTCTGGGAACGAGGGTACCCAGACTTGCCTGCCTGCGGCCTGCGGCGTGGCTCAAGGGGTGGCCCAGCACGGCCCATCTTCATCAGCACAAGCTCAAGACCCTCGCGAGGGGCCAAGCCTCATGGAGACGGACTGACGAGAAGCTTCCTCGTGCACGGCCTCGTCAGTGGCTCGCGAGGAGGCGGAGAGATCAAGGCGGGTACCTCACGAGGTGCCCATGACGCAAGCCATGACGACCAAGGGCGCCAGCGTGAGCGCTAGCCCGCAGCAGTGTCATCTTTTTCCTCTTTGGTGCAAAGGGGCAAGCGCAGCGAGAGCATCAAGCAAAGGCACCCGTTTGATGCAACAAGACCAAGACCGTCCGCAACGGCAGGAAGGAAGTCATCGTGGAGCCCAAGCCGCGTCATCACCAGAGCCTTTGACAGCGAGGACCAACTTTAGTCAGGATAAGTGTACTAGATGTTCCCCTTCAAAATGGCCAATTGTTGGCGCCCTTCCCGCTCAATATTTGGGAAGAGGCCCAGGGCCTCTGCCTATAAATAGGACTAGCCACCCACTGGGTAGAGGCATCTCGGATCAAGGCAGAGAGAGAGAGAGAGAAAGAAGCGACTGAACTCCCCCTTGCAGTTCATCGCAGCAGCCAAGAGCAGACCCTCGCGAGGCTGTTCTTCCTTGTATTGTTCATCATCAGCCCCAGAGGCAATCCACCACACCACAAACTAGAGTAGGGTATTACACCACAATGGTGGCCCGAACTAGTATAAACCCTGTGTCTCTTGTGTTGCTCTTTTAGTAGTTTCGATCCTAGTGAGGCGGCGAGGTGCAGGTAGGTAGGGGGCGAGATCTTCGCGTGCACCCCAGAGTTCGAACCTAGAGGGTCTGCCGGAACCCGAAATCCGACATTTGGCGCGCCAGGTAGGGGTGCACCAGAATCCGTCTTCCGCCGCCCTTTTATTCGCCACCCATCGCATCCATGTCAGACGCTCGTCGGGCCCGCGCCGAACCGCTCTCGCTACTCAGATCGCTTCAGACGCCCTCGCCGGGCGGCCGCTTCGCTGCTCTCGCCACCGCCATTAACGCCGCCACCGCCCGGCGGGAACGAAAGCAAAGCAAGCGCCGCCCCAAAGATCCGTCCGTGAGGCGAGACGGCCGCCGCTACTCCTTCACTCGCCCAGCAGGTTCTTCGTCTCACGCGCTCCAGCGCCCGCGAAAACTCGAGCTGCGCTCGCCATCGCGACAAGCGAGTTCTGCGCTACCGCTTCTGTCGGCGGCGTCTCTGAAGAGTGGCTCGACCGAGTCGCCGAGCTCGTCCGCGCGCAGGCTCCCCCGCGCCGTCCTTCTCGCTGCACTGCGCCCCGCCCTGCGTGGGCGATGAAGCTCCAGGGGCGCCTTAGCCGCCTCCCCCTCAAGAAGGCGCCTTGGCCCCAAGGCGCGTGGCCCCGGGGCGGAACCCACTCCGTCCGGCGCCAGCACGGCAAGAGCAGAGCTGCCAAGAGGTCCCTCGTCCCCAAGAAGCTGCCCGCGTGCTCCCTGCACTGGCTTGTCACGACCACACTCCTGCTCCAGCACGCCAAGACCCCGCGCTGCTCCCAGCGGCAGCGCATGGGGACCCGCAAGACCAGGCTCTTCGTCACCAAAGGCCTCCTGTGGCCACAGCAGGCTGCCGCGCCTTCACCACCGAGCTGCGCAGCGTCGCGTGGCCCGACAAGTTCAAGCCAGACCTGCCTCCTTGCTATGGCGGCACCGGCCGACCCTGCGGAGTTCCTCCAGCTCTACGAGCTGGGCATCGAGGCTGCCAACGGGGACGAGAAGGTCATGGTGAACTGGTTTCCCATGGCACTCAAGGACGGGCCCGCACTTTGGCTCTGAACTCGCTCTCGCACGATCTCCTCCTAGGGCGAGATGCGCACCCGCTTCATCGCCAACTTCAAGGTACTCGTGACCGGCCTCCTCGGCCGTGGCGACATGCGTCGCATCAAGCAGCAGCCAGGGGAGACCCTGCAGAAGTACATCCAGCGCTTCAACAACGCATGCCTCAAGATTCCCAAGGTGACCGAGGAGGCCATCATCTCAGCCTTCTCCGACGGTGTGCGAGACGTCAAGATAAAGGAGGAGCTGGCGATGCATGAAGATCTGTGCACTTCCTTGGAGCTGTTCAACTTGGCGACCAAGTGCGCCAGGGCTGAGGAAGGGCACCTTTCCCTCCTCGAGCTGCCAGCCATAGAACCAGAAGAGAAGAAGTCCAAGGCCAAGGACGTGATGCGCAAGGGGGCTGCCGTGCTCGCGGCAGAACCAGACACCAAGCGAGGCAGAGACCAGCCCGAGTCTTCCAAGGGCAGCCGGTACTGTGTGTACCATGACCTCCACACCCACAACACCAACGAATGTCAAGAGCTCCGAGCCGTGCGAGAAGGGAGAATCGGTCGACGCCCCGACCGCAGCGATCGAGGCTACGACCGAGGAGGAGGAAGAAATGCAGGACGCTGGGAAGACCGTGGCCCTCGCCAAGGGTGGCGTGACCGACCTCGCGAGGATCGCTGGCAGGATCAGCCTCGCGAGGGAGGCTGGAGGGATCAGCCTCGCGAGGATCGCCCGCAAGGAAACGCAGGCCTCCCTCCTCTGCCGCCGCAGCCAAGGAGAAACTAGGACCATCATCGGGGCCGAGGGGCACAGGGGCTTCCGGGAGCAGCGATCGCTTGCATCCTGGGCGGAGCTCAAGCCCCAGCCTCCCAACGCATCTGCAAGCAGTTCGCCCGCGAAGTGAATGCAGTCCTCCCCAAGCTCGAGGCCACACGCCCTCTCAGGTGGTCAGCGTGCGCCATCACGTTCAGCTCAGCGAGATCGGCTCAAGTCTTGTGACCAGTGGAGTCCTCCCGATGCTTTGTTCCCTGATCATCAGCAACGTGCAAGTCACCAGAACCCTCATCGATGGCGGAGCAGGGCTCAATGTCCTGTCCGTAGAGTTTGTCCGTAGAGACATTCAACAATCTCCAAGTGCCTTACAATCAGCTTCATCCAACCAAGCCTTTCTCCGGAGTCACCGATGACTCCACAGTCCCGATTGGGCAGGTCCGCCTCCCTGTCACCTTGAGCGCGCGACAACTTCCGACCGAGCTCATCGACTTCGATGTCGCCCACATTCGCCTGCCGTACAATGCCATCCTCGGGTACCCAGCTCTGGCCAAGTTCATGGCCGTGACTCATCACAGCTACAACTTCCTCAAGATGCCAGGAAGCGGCGGAGTCATCACGGTGCCTTGTGAAGAGAGAGACGCAGTGTGCTCCCTGGAGCGAGCTTTCCAAGCTGCATCACTTGAAGACCCAGATCGCAGGAGCGGGAGGCTCCCCGAGACTGCTCCCAAGAAGAAGAAGACATCGCCAGGCCCGACCCCTCAGGAGGCAGGCCCCTCAGGGTCTGCACCTGTTCAAGGGGAACCTCCTTCTATCGCATAGGAAGGCGTGCCCGGCGCCCTCCTCAAGCAAGGCTCGGGGGCTCTCTCCTGGAGGGCCACCGACCTTGCTAAGGTCACGAGGGAGGCGCTTGGGCACCACTTGGAGGCATGTTTCAGAGCACGCTTCCCTCGGGGAAGGAGCGAGGCAAGAAGGGCCGAACCCTCGGGAGTTCGTCGGCCAGATCATTCAGAGCTGCAGGAGTCAAGAGTCATGAGTGGCAGCCGCCGCCACTCCGCCATAGCTCCCCATCCAGCGAGGATGGTGGGTTGCGCGTCTGCATCGACATACCAGGGCTCAACCGAGCCGCCTCTCGAGGCGCTTCGGCCCCTCACGCTGGGCGCCAAGGTCCACCCACAGCTACGTTCGCATGCCTTACGATTTGCTGAACACGGTCGCCACGCACTAGCGCCTCGTGAGGCATCCCGAGGCTCAAGAGGCTAGGCGTTCCGCGATCTGGCGGAGATGGAGATGGTCGCGAGGAGCCACCGGCGCCTCCGAGCCTCCCGAGGCTCCTGGGCACTGGGGCTCGTGAAGGTTGGCTTCCGCAGCCCACGACGTCCGCTACTTCAGCATCCCTTCGTCTTCAACGTTATCAGGTGACATCGTTCAAGTTTCATTTCCAGCTGGGAGCGCCCCCCAGGGCTGCATTATTCCCAGGCCGCGTGGGTCCGTCCCTACGGCATGTATCCCTTTTACTTCATGTTCCTAGCTTACTTTGTTGGGGGCGCCCCTCGGGCTGCATCATCCCCAAGTCTCTCGGGCCAGACCCAGTGAAGTCTGCCTTCCCTGCACCTATCTAAATGAACTTGCTTCTTCGTGATTAACGTGCTTGACCTAGTTGCCCGCTCAACTGACACCAACTGATGAAGCTGCTCCCCAACGGCATGACGCTTGCGCATGGGTCCGTCCCTGCAACGCCGACAAACCTAAATGGCTGAGCTCGGCGCGGCAGCCAAGACGGCGCCACCTCGCCAGGCCTTCAGTGCCTCATCACCTCTCCAAAGCAACCAACGGCTGACCGTCGCTTGTCATAACGGACTCTTGTTCTTTTTTGTGGTGAGCCTGCAGGATCCCTCCAAGGAGCAGCGCCAAGCGAGGCCCTCACAGTGTCTTCTTCACTCTCGCCCGCGCGAACCACTTGCACGTTAAGGGGGGGGGGGGTGGGTACCTGAGCATCGCGACTCACGGGCTCCTACTGGCTCTCCAGCCCTCACCCTCTGGCCTTGTCCACGGCATCGCGACCTGGCATACCAGCGACGGCTGAGACTCGCTCGAGGGCCGGGACCCGAGGACGTAGAGCAGAAAGGGGAGCAGAGGCGAGAGGGAAGAGGCACGCGGGGACCTCGCCAGGCAACCCCTCGCCTGCCGATGCGCGGATCTAACGTCGCACCAGGAAGCGGCTCCTGACTCCCAAGATAAGTCACCCTCCGGAAACACTGGCTGCCACAGCACCGACCTCGCACCCAATGCAATCCCGTGTTAGCAACGTCGCGCTCCTTTCTCACCGAACGATGGCTGCTTGAGTGCTAAAGGGGACCTCCTGAGCATCGCGACTCAGGGGGTCTTACTGGACCCCGGGCCTCACCTCCTGGCCTTGACCACGGCATTGCAACCTGGCATACCAGCGATGGCTGAAGCCTGCCTTGGGACCGGGATCTGTCGGCGCAGAGCACCAAGCCCTCGGGAGGTTCGAAAGGAAAAACTAAGCTAAGACGGAATGAGCATCTCGCACTTCTTCACGGCAAGGACTATATTAACAAGCGGAACCACATGCACCTTACAAGCCCCCATGGGGCGCGCTGTTCGATTCCTCACAGGGAACAAAGGGAGCAGGTCCTAAAGAACGTTAACTACACGCGCCTCCGCGAGAGACGCCATCATCAACAGTGGGCTGTCAATCACCGGTGCCAACCTCATCCAGATCAGGGGCGGCGGCGGCCTGACGAGCCCGCCCTGCTCCCAGAGCGGCGCAGGCTCGGGGGCTCGTAGCTGTCGTTGCTTGTCTCCGGAGTCGCGAAGAGCTCGGCGGAGTCGCTGGACCCTTCGACGCTTCCGCCGCCCGAGGATCTGCTGAGAGAGCGATCGGCGAGCCTGGTCCTCGCCGCGGCAGGGCCTCGGCCACCTCTCTCAGGGCAGCATTCCAACCGGCGTCCTTCCGTGTCAAAGACTTGAAGAGCATCATGGAAGCGCCGTCGTACTCCAGGTGGATCGCGAGGGCGCCCCTTGTCCTACAGACCCGGGCGATCTCGCCAAAGCCTCGAGTCATGAAGACCTTGCCCGGAGCGACGACCGCGACCTCCGCTTCGGTCGCGAGGGTGTTGTAGCCGGCGTGCTGCAACCAGAGCTCCAAGTATCCCCCCTGCGGCATCACGAAGGTGAAGGAGGGAGGAAGGCGGATCCAAGACTGAGGAGGCATGGCGGCGTGGAGCACGAACTCTCGGGAGGAGCCCTCGGCATGGACTCCAGGAGGGACAACGCGCACCGCTGTGACCCGCCGACGCCGACGGCGGCGTCCTCCATGGCGCCCGACGTCAACTCCTTCAGGGCCCTCAATTCGGGCGTACAAGGGCAGCGGGAACCCTGACGGCGGCCGCTCGCACCAAGGCCTCGACACCTCCTGCCGGGCGCCCTCATCTCTACGGCATAGGACTATCCATTTCTTCGGCGGGAGCGGGTCGGGACCCTCTCGGGGAGCCTTTCCCTTCTCCTCCGTGGAGAACCGGCGGATCGGAGCCATTGCCACGAAGTGGAGCAAGGACGGAGAAGAAGGAGAAGCAAGCAGAGACGGACTGGAAGGGCACGCGCCGTTCCGTACTTATAGCCGGGGAAGGCCAACCGCCGACCTCCACGATCGCAGGTAATCATGACCCGCTTTGCATGCAGGGACTTGTCAATTCGTGCAGTTGCCGAGGCGTCGTGGGGAAGCAGAGGCGCCCACGTCCAATCAACCGCCACGCGGCGCCCAAGGCCGCAGGCTGTTAGGGCCCGCGGCGCCAGATTGCCCCTTCGCTTCTCGCTCAGCCAAGTCCGTGCGCGCTTTGGGCCCGGGCTCTTGTCGGCGTTGAACGGGGGTACCCAGACGTCTTTATGAACGCCCGGATTCGATCGCCAGTGTCCTTCGATTATTCGCCGTCTTTGCCATGTCATTTGCTTGCGTGTTGCACTTTGCCATGTCATCTTCTGCATTTTATATCATGTCATCATGTGCATCGCATTTGCATACGTGTTCGTCTCATGCATCCGAGCATTTTCCCCGTTGTCCGTTTTGCAATCCGGCACTCCTATGTCTCCCGGCGCCCCCTTTTACCTCTTTTCATGTGCGGGTGTCAAACGTTCTCGGAATGCCCCGAGGTTTGTCAAGCGGCCTTGGTATAGCACCGGTAGACCGCCTGTCAAGTTTCGGATCATTTGGAGGTCGCTTTGATACTCCAACGGTTAACCGGGTAACCGCAAAGCCTCCTTCTCCTTGCAGCCCAACACCCCTTTCTAAGTTGCCCAAAACCCACCTAACTCCCTCCATGCTCTTATTGCCGTTCGATCACGATCGCGTGGCCGAAAACCGCACCTCATTTAGACTCTCCTAACTCCTCCTCGTGTCCGGAGCCTTCCGATCGTGATCCGACGGTCCGAAAACGGAGTAAAACCCCTAAACCTAGACCCCTTTCTATATATAGACGCCTCCCCTGCCATTTTTGGCCTCCTACCTACTCCCCTCCTCAATTTCCGCAGCCAGCCACCTCCCACCTCTTCCTCGGATCGCGCGCCGCCGCCTCCTCCTCAATTTCCCACGAGCCACTCGCCGCCGCCATGGCGCGCCCAGATTGGCCGCCCGTGGCCTCCCGCCGCCAGTTCCCACCTCCACCGCGCCCGAGCCCTGCGGGTCAGCTCCCGCCCGGGCTCTAACTGGCAGCGCCCGCCAGCTGTCACTTCGCCCGATCGGGAGAGGAGCTCCCGATCTGGGCAGCGCCCTCCTTCCAAACCCATGCCGGCCCGGCGCCGCCGTCCGCCGCCCGTGGCTCTGCCAGCAGCGCCCGCGCCCGCCAGCCCGCCTCGCCTCCGGCGCCGCGGTCCTCCTCGCCATCCGCCTCCGGCCCGAGTGCCTCATGGCGTCCTCCGTGATCCGGCGCTCCTCGCCGGCCCCGCCGCCCCGACCTCGCCTCGGCTTCCGCGCGCTCGCCGGAGCCGGATCCATCCCACCTGGATGAGATCCACCAGGCCCCGGAACCAAACGCCCGCGCTCGCCCCGTACCCCTCCGTCCCGGGACCCCTCCGTCCAATTTCTCCCCGAGGTCCAATTTTGACTAAGTCCCCGAGATTATTGCATTTTTGTTGCATTTTCATCGCATCATATCTCTGCATCCGTAGCTCCGTTTTGCGCGTGTTATATGTCAAAATGTTCGTCTCGAAGAGTAGATCATTTCATCTCATTGCATCATTTTCATTTGAGCTCATCCTGATGCCCGAAATGCTGTTGGAAGAGTGCTATGTGATGTTAGTTTCTGTTTCTTAACAGAACTTGCATTGTTGTTATTTTTGCCATGATTAATGTGTGCACCCTATGAACTTGAGTCCTACATGTGTTTTGTAATATGCCATGTCATCTTTCCAGGGGTGCTTGCCATGTATTTTTGTGAGCTGTGTAGTGAGTGAATCAAGCTTGTTAAGTAGGGTACTTGCTGTTGCTGTTTTCCATTCAGATTCTGTTATATTTTTATGCCATGTTAACTTGATGCTACCGAGAGATCCATGCATATTTTGAGTTACTTCAGTAAGGATGTTTTGTTATACATGTCTTTATCTATCCATCCATGCCCTTGTTTGCAATTAAGGAGTGCCCTAGCTTGAGTCAATCGAGCTCTACTTTTGCTATAAAATGTTCCTGGCAGATTGTTTACATGTTATTCAATTTTGCCAAGGTTGTTGTAATTGATCCGTATATGCTATGATGTTGTTCTTGCCATGTATAGCTTCTATGCCATGTCTTCTTGCTGTTGGTTACCTTTCCATGCCATGTATTGCTCTGTGGTGAGTGGTTCAAGCTCACCAACATGCCTACTTATTGTTGTTCCTGCCATGTTTAAATCTGTAATATAACTTTCCATGTTTACATGGGTGCCATCATATTTTCTGATCCTTTTTGGCTCATGGTCATTAAAGGACTTTTGTTCTATGATTTGAGTAGATTCATGCCATGCCTTTGTTTTCCATGATAAGTTCCTGTTACATGTTATTTGATAGCTCTAAACATTGCAATCTGATGTAATTTCTGCTAAAGTCTGAAACTGTTATTATATGTAATCTTGCCATGTCTTTTTGAGCATGTTCTAGTGATTTCTGGAGATAGCTCAGTGTTCATGTTTTGTAATGCTTTACCTGTAGATCATGTCCATGCCTTTTTTTATGTTGAGGTCCTGTAGCATATTGTTTTGATGCTTGCAATATGCCTACTTGCTGTTATGGACAGCTTGTTGCTATAACTTGTTTCATGTGTATGTGTTGAACCGTTGCTCCGTTTTGAGTGTGCTCTATATGAAACTTGCTTGATTTTGCATGTAGTTTCATATTATCATGTTGCATCCATATTTTGAGGTGTTTGCTTGATGTTTGTATGCATTTTGCATCAATGCCATGCTTATCTTGTTTTGCTCATATCTTCTAGACCGTAGCTCCGAATTAAATGAACTTTATATGTAACTTGACTAGAATTTCGTGTAGATCATCGTGGTGCATCTTAACTTGTTGTTTAACAACTTGAACATAAGGTTTATTCAGATCTGGACCAATTTCGAAATTTGCATATGAGGACTTAGGAATTGTTCTATGTTGTTTCGGCCTCATTTAAACTTGCCTTGATGTGTTGCTCTTGTTTGCATCATCTCTTGCCATGAGTAGCTTCATGTAGCTTTGTCATGCATCATGCTTGTTGTGCATCATGTCTTGTTCATGGTGGTGTGTTTACCTATGTTGTGTGCTTCTTCTTGTTAGTTCCTGTTGCGTTGCGATCGTGAGGATTCGTTCGTCTACGCTTGGTTCGGCTTCATCCGTTCGTCTTCTTCATGGACTCGTTCTTCTTCCTTGCGGGATTTCAGGCAAGATGACCGCTACCCTGGATCTCACTACTATCATTGCTATGCTAGTTGCTTCGCTCTTTCGCTATGCTGCGCTACCTATCACTTGCTGCTCAAGCCCCCCTATTTGCCATGTCAGCCTCTAACCTTTTGCACCCTTCCTATGCAAACCATTGTTTGGCTATGTCACCGCTTTGCTCAGCCCCTCTTATAGCGTTGTTAGTTGCAGGTGAAGATGAAGGTTGTTCCTTGTTGGAACATGGAGATGTTGTTCCATGCTGGAACATGTCTACTTGTTGGGATATAACAATATATCTTATATTGTTAATGCATCTATATACTTGGTAAAGGGTGGAAGGCTCGGCCTTATGCCTAGTGTTTTGTTCCACTCTTGCCGCCCTAGTTTCCGTCATATCGGTATTATGTTCCCGGATTTTTGCGTCCCTAACGCGGTCGGGTGATTTATGGGACCCCCTTGACAGTTCGCTTTGAATAAGACTTTTCCAGCAAGGCCCAACATTGGTTTTACCATTTGCCTCACCTATGCCCTTTTCCCTTGGGTTTCCGGAGCCCGAGGGTCATCTTTATTTTAGCCCCCCCCCGGGCCAGTGCTCGTCGTGAGTGCTGGTCCAAACCGTCAGCCGCCGGTGTACCAGGGCAACCACAGGTTCGCCTATCGGAAGTTTGGACAATCCGGTGTGCCCTGAGAACGAGATATGTGCAGCTCCTATCAGGATTTGTCGGCACATCCGGGCGGCTTTGCTGGTCGTGTTTTATTGCTGTGAAATGTCTTGTAGCCGGGATTCCGAGACTGATCGGGCTTTCCCGGGGAGAAGGAATATCCTTCGTTGATCGCGAGAGCTTATCATGGGCTAAGTTGGGACACCCCTGCAGGGTTTGAACTTTCGAAAGCCATGCCCGCGGTTATGTGGCAGATGGGAATTTGTTAATGTCCGGTTGTAGAAAACCCGAAGTTGATCTTAACTAAAATACACCAACCGTGTGCGTAACCGTGAGTGTCTCTTTTCGGGTTGATCGAGAGGAGAACACGGTTTTACGGGTTATGTCCGGCGTAAGTAGGAGTTCAGGATCACTTCTTGATCATTACTAGTTGACGACCGTTCCTTTGTTTCTCTTCTCGCTCTCATTTGCGTATGTTAGCCACCATATATGCTTAGTCGCTGCTGCAACCTCACCACTTTACCCTTCCTTTCCCTTAAGCTTTGCTAGTCTTGATACCCATGGTAATGGGATTGCTGAGTCCTCGTGACTCACAGATTACTACACCACCGATTGCAGTGTACAGGTTTGCGATGATCTTGACGCGAGAGCGATGTTTGCTTGTATTGGAGTTCTTTTTCTGCTTCTTCTTGATCGAGGATAGGTTCCAGTCGGCAGCCTGGCTAGCGTGGTGGATGTCGTTTGAGTTCCTGTTTATGTTTCATCCGTAGTCGGATGTTGATCTCGTGTATATGATGTTGATGTATTCTTGTGGCATTCGTGCCTTATGTATGTATCCCTATGTATTATGTAATGTTGATGTAATGATATCCACCTTGCAAAAGCGTTTCAATATGCGGGTCTATCCTTGGTGGGACCGTCGAGTTCCTTTTGGATAGGGTCGCATATTGGGCGTGACACGTGCCTGCCTGCGGCCTGCGGCATGGCTCAAGGGGTTGCCCAGCATGGCCCATCTTCATCAGCACAAACTCAAGACCCTCGCGAGGGGCTGAGCCTCATGAGGCGGATTTACGTGAAGCTTCCTCGAGCACGGCCTCGTCAGCCGGGCTCGCGAGGAGGCGGAGAGATCAAGGTGGGGTACCTCACGAGGTGCCCATGACGCAAGCCATGATTTACCAAGGGCGCCAGTGGGCTAGCCCGCAGTGTCCTCTGTTCCTCTTTGGTGCAAAGGGGCAAGCGCAGCGAGAGCATCAAGCAAAGGCACCCGTTTGGTGCAACAAGACCAAGAACGCCTGAACGGCAGGAAGGAAGTCATCGTGGAGCCCAAGCCGGCGTCACCACGAGCCTTTACAAAGGCGAGGACCAACTTTAGTCAGGATAAGTGTACTAGATGTTCCCCTTCAAAATGGCCAATTGTTGGCGCCCTTCCTGCTCAATATTTGGGAAGAGGCCCAGGGCCTCTGCCTATAAATAGGACTAGCCACCCACAGGGTAGAGGCCTCTCGGATCAAGGCAGAGAGAGAGAGAAAGAAGCGACTGAACTCCCCCTTGCAGTTCATCGCAGCAGCCAAGAACAGACCCTCGCGAGGCTGTTCTTCCTTGTATTGTTCACCATCAGCCCCAGAGGCAATCCACTACACCACAAACTAGAGTAGGGTATTACACCACAATGGTGGCCCGAACTAGTATAAACCATGTGTCTCTTGTGTTGCTCTTTTAGTAGTTTAGATCCCAGCGAGGCGGCGAGGTGCAGGTAGGTAGGGGGCAAGATCTCCGCGTGCACCCCAGAGTTCGAACCTAGAGGGTCTGCCGGAACCCGAAGTCCGACAATTGGGCTTAAGGTTTCCTCAATTGAAGGGGATGTTTCAGGTGGTGTAGACGATGTAATAGGGGTCGCATAATCCTCTTTGGTGATGAAGGTGTTGTTGTAGCTAATTTAGAAGCATTTGTGTTTTTTTTTCTGTTTAGGCCTCCACACTTGTTTTGTGAGTGCCATGGGCCGAATTTCATGGAACAATTCGTCCCTTTGCTTCTCTTATTTGCGCTCTACCTTCTTGTGGTTCCTCATATGTTGTAACTCCTTGTCATGGTCTTAGTTAAACCTGGAGGACCTCATGACCCACAAGTATATGGGATCAATTGTAGCTCTTTTCGATAAGTAAGAGTGTCAAACCCAACGGGGAGCAGAAGGAAATGACAAGTGGTTTTCAGCAAGGTAATGTCTGCAAGTGCTGAAATTGTAAGTAACAGAGTAGTTTTGATAGCAAGGTAATTTGTAATGAGCAATTAACGATATTAGTAACAAAAGTGCAGCAAGGTAACCCAATCCTTTTGAGGCAAAGGACATGCCAAAACGGTCTCTTATAATAAGCAAAGCGTTCTTGAGGGTACACGGGAATTTAATCCAGTCACTTTCATCATGTTGGTTCAATTCGTGTTCGCTACTTTGATAATTTGATATGTGGTTGGACCGGTGCTTAGGTGTTCTTCTTACTTGAAAAAACCTCCTACTTATGATTAACCCTTTCGCAAGCATCCGCAACTACGAGAAAAGTATTAAGAATAAATTTAAACCATAACATTAAACTTTTGGATCCAATCGGTCCCTTACGGAATAACACATAAACTAGGGTGTAAGCTTCTGTCACTCTCGCAACCCATCATCTAATAACTACTCCACAATGCATTCCCTTAGGCCCAAATATGGTGATGTGTCATGTAGTCGACGTTCACATGACACCACTAAGGGAATCACAACATACATACTATCAAAATATCAAACACACATCAAGTTCACATAATTACTTGCAACATGATTTCTCCCGTGACCTCAAGAACAGAAGTAACTACTCACAAATGATAATCATGCTCAAGATCAGAGGGGTATTAAATAGCATAATGGATCTAAACATATAATCTTCCACCAAATAAACCATATAGTAATCAAGTACAAGTTGTAATCAACACTACTAGTCACCCACAAGCACCAATCTATAATTCCGGTACAAAGATTGAACACAAGAGATGAAGTAGGGTTTGAGATTAGATGGTGCTGTTGAAGATGTTGATGGAGATTGCCCTCCCCAAGATGGGAGAGTTGTTGGTGATGATGATGACGATGATTTCCCCCTCCAGGAGGGAAGATCCCCCGGCGGAATCGCTCCTCCGGAGGGCAAAAATGCTCCTGCCCAAGTTCTGCCTCAAGACGGTGGCGCTCCGTCCCGAAAGTCCTCCCCTTATTTTTTAGGTCAAAATGACTTATATCCAGAAGATGGGCACCAGAGGTGGGCCGACGGGAGCACAACCCACCAGGGGAGCACAACCCACCAGGGCGCGCCTGGGCTCCCTAGCGCGCCTAGGTGGGTTGTGCCCACCTGGTGGGCCCCCTCTGGTACTTATTGGCTCCAATATTTCTCATATATTCCATAAAAATTCCTCGTGAAGTTTCATCTTGTTTGAAGTTGTGCAGAATAGGTGGCCTTACGTAGTTTTTCCAGGTCCAGATTTCCAGTTGCCGGAGTTCTCCCTCTTTGTGTGTATCTTGCATATTATGAGAGAAAAGGCATTAGAATTACTCCAGAAAGCATTATTATGCATAAAAACATCATAAATAACAGTAGGTAAACATGATGCAAAATGGACGTATCAACTCCCCCAAGCTTAGACCTCGCTTGTCCTCAAGCAAAAACCGAAATCAAAAAACATGTCCACATGCTTAGAGAGAGAGGTGTCGATAAAAACAAAATACATACATAGAAGCACCATGTGAATTATTATAACAGCAACAAACTCTAACATAAGACTTTTATCATAGACTTCTCATAAATAAGTAACAATTCATCACACTATCAAAGTATAAAGCATAAACTCTTTTGGAAACCAACAAACTATTTTCTCAGTCAACTTTGCAACTACAATTCATCATCTTTTCAGGAAGGGTCACGTATCGGAGCCTTTAGGCAAGTCCAGATACTCAACCATCATATAGTCTTCTATGATTGCTAACACTCACCGCATACACATGAGCAAGACGTTTCAACCGGACATAGAAAGATAGGGGCTTATAGTTTCACCTCCCAACGTATTCACCTCAAGGGTGATGTCAACAATAATAACTCATGCTACCCATATTCAACTGGACATATGTGCCTAGATCTTTCCTCACCACATGATGCTTACCAAAGGAGAAAAATAAAAAGGAATAGAGAGAAAAACTTTGACTCTTGCATAAAAGTAAATACATAAAAGTAAAAGATAGGCCCTTCGTAGAGGGAAGCATAGGTTGCCATGCACTTATTTGTTTGTGTGCTCAACCCCTTAGCGCAAAAAGAACGTCGTGTTATATTGCCCCTTATGATAGCAACCTTTATTATGCAGTCTGTCGCTTTTATTCTTTGCTATCACAAGTTCGTACAACGCTCAATTTTCTCTTACAACAATTTTATTGCCTTTTTGCACCGATGACAACTTACTTGAGGGATCTTGCTCAATCCTTAGGTAGGTATGGTGGACTCTTGAAAATAAGATTTGGGTTTAAGGGTTTTTGGATGCACAAGTAGTGCCTCTACTTGGTGCGGAATTTTTGGCTAGCAAAGATAGGGGGCAAGCACCACATTTTGAAGGATCTATGACAATATAACTTCTATGTGAATATGAACAAACATAAATCATTATGTTCTCTTCCTTGTCAACCGTCAACAGTTTTGGCATATAATATTTTGATGGGGTTCACAATCACAAAAGATTTCCAGCGGTCAAACAAGACGTAAGACTTAATCTAAAAGAAATTACTAGATTGAATCTATTTGCATTTAAAAAACCGATCAAAAAAGGGCGAGCGAAGTAAGTGATCGAAAATTTTTGTTCTTTGTTCGTCCTATCTATAAGAGGAGAGCATGTGAAAAATGTAACCCATTCTTTCGTTTTTTTAGCTCACTGGCCATCCGCTGGCAGTTTCGGGCTTAATACCGATATTTGAGCAACAAATCTGAGGGGAAGTCTACCCTTTTTAATGGATTCGGCGCGTGCAATTTCTTTTCCTCCGAGACGACCCGCAATTTTTACTTTTACTCCCCTTATATCTGCTTTTTTAGTTAATTCAATGGCTTTTTTCATTGCCTTTCGGAATGAAACTCTATTTTTTAATTGGAAAGCTATATATTCTGCAAGAATGTTAGGCTGTCTATAAGGTTCTTTAACTTTTTCGAACTCTACGGATAGAGGAATACATAAAGTTGAACATAATAAAATGAGAAATTGAAAGATTTTGTTGCCCAACCTTTCCCCGCATCCGGCACTAATCTATTTTTAACGTCTAATTAGAGCGGGGAATCATTCCAATTAGGAAGTTTAGCTCGTTGCTTTTTATTTTACCAGAATTGGAGCCAGGCTCTATCCATTTATTCACTAGACCCAGAAAATCGTAATTTTGGATTCCATTCAAAAAAGATTGATTTTATTACGACATGCTATTTTTTCCATTCATTACCTTTGAGGATCAGTCGTATAGTGTATTTATATGTGAATCTTCTCTTCCTTATGAATTCTTTCATGAGTTGCATCATTGACCAATGCTATGTTTGTCAATCTCTAATAAAATTTTCTACTTATAATTTTCCTTATGTGGTGTCATCACCTACCATAAGATTATCATATTTTCTTTTTCATTTATTTCCTTTCTTTTTGTTGAAACATGAAAGTAAAGAAAGCAAAAACTGAAACTAAACCTTATTATATATCTCGCACACGATTACAAGGATAGATCACTAAGCAAACTCTCAGAAAGAAAGGATCGAACTAAACTTTTATTCATCTAAAGCAAAAGATAACTATGGATCGAACTAAGATAAGTAAAGGCAAAAGATAGTGGGGGTGATACTATACCAGGGCACCTCCCCCAAGCTTGGCGGAAGCCAAGGGGAGTGCCCATACCCGAAACTCAATTTTCTTTTGGTGATGAAGAAGAAGGTGGTGGTGATGAAGTAGAGGGTTTGTCCTTCTTCCTTAGCTTACGCTTGAGGATGGATTTTTCCTCTTTCAATTCACCGATCTCCTGCTCAAGCTCCAGTACCTTTTTGCATAAACCTTGCTTGTTTTCCCGCAAAATGCGAAAGGGTATAAACTGAACCTTAGGCTTCTTTGCTTTGTTAGGGAGGCTTGATTTCTTGAATTCCACATGCATGTCCCTAGGTTGAGGGAATGGGGCTTCATCCTCGGCTGAGCTCGTCTCCTCCTTGTCCCTAGGATAATAGTCTTCCTCTTCCTCCGAAGTCCAGCCATAATGCTCCACATCCCCATAGGACTTGGGGTTTGTGATAAGATCAGCAACATAGCTCTCACCCTCCGAGTCTTGGGATGACATATTTTCAGATCTATCACGAAAACAACAAGAAAGGAAAACATAAGATTTCTCCATGATACGGTGGTCAATAGGTTCGGGGGGTATATAAAGGTTTTTTTATCTAGGGAAACAAGAAAACAGTAGAAAAATGGAGTTCCGAAGGTACCCGAGGTGGGCACAACCCACCTAGGCCCACCAGGGTCACTTTCACGGTAGTTTTTTATTTTCCTAATTTTCGTTATATTCCAAAACTGACAAAAAATATTTTTGCGGATTTTTCGGAGTCCGTTTACTAACCGTATCACATACCTCCTCTTTTTCATGATTCTGGAGTGTTCCGGAAGGACTCTTTTATGTGTTCTTCCGGTGTCATAGTTTGGATAATATTACTTTCAACATTAATGGGCGTACCTGGGATATAATGTTTTATTTGTTGCCCATTAACAACCTTCGGGTTAGTACTGCTACCTCTTGAGCACTGCGTTGGTTTTCCCTTGAAGAGGAAAGGGTGATGCAGCAAAGTAGCGTAAGTATTTCCTTCAGTTTTTGAGAACCAAGGTATCAATCCAGTAGGAGGCCACGCTCAAGTCCCTCGTACCTACACAAACAAATAAGAACCTTGCAACCAACGCGATAAAGGGGTTGTCAATCCCTTCACGGCCACTTGCAAAAGTGAGATCTGATAGAGATGATAAGATAATATTTTTGGTATTTTTATGATAAAGGCTAAAAGTAAAGATTGCAAAATAAACGGTAATATAAATAACTTGCTAACGGAAGATTAATATGATGGAAAATAGACCCGGGGGCCATAGGTTTCACTAGTGGCTTCTCTCAAGATAGCATAAGTATTACGGTGGGTGAACAAATTACTGTCGAGCAATTGATAGAATTGAGCATAGTTATGAGAATATCTAGGTATGATCATGTATATAGGCATCACGTCCGTGACAAGTAGACCGACTCTGCCTGCATCTACTACTATTACTCCACACATCGACCGCTATCCAAAGATGCATCTAGAGTATTAAGTTCATAAGAACGGAGTAACGCTTTAAGCAAGATGACATGATGTAGAGGGATAAACTCATGCAATATGATATAAACCCCATCTTTTTATCCTCGATGGCAACAATACAATACGTCTCGTTTCCCCTACTGTCACTGGGATCGAGCACCGCAAGATTGAACCCAAAGCTAAGCACTTCTCCCATTGCAAGAAAGATCAATCTAGTAGGCCAAACCAAACTGATAATTCGAAGAGACTTGCAAAGATAACCAATCATACATAAAAGAATTCAGAGAAGATTCAAATATTGTTCATAGATAATCTTGATCATAAAACCACAATTCATCGGATCTCGACAAACACACCGCAAAAGAAGATTACATCGAATAGATCTCCAAGAGAATCGAGGAGAACTTTGTAGTGAGATCCAAAGAGAGAGAAGAAGCCATCTAGCTAATAGCTATGGACCCGAAGGTCTGAGGTAAACTACTCACACATCATCGGAGAGGCTACGGTGTTGATGTTAGAAGCCCTTAGTGATCAATGCCCCCTCCGGCGGAGCGCTGGAAAAGGCCCCAAGATGGGATCTCACGGGTACAGAAGGTTGCGGTGGTGGAAATAGGGTTTTGGCTCATCTGGTGATGGTTTGGGGGTAGTTAGGTATATATAGGAGGAAGAAGTAGGTCGTGGAGCCACGAGGGGCCCACGAGGGTGGAGGGCACGCCCAGGGGGGTAGGTGCGCCCCCTGCCTCGTGGCTTCCTCGTTGGTTGCTTGACGTCGACTCCAAGTCCTCTGGATCACGTTTGTTCCTAAAATCACGTTCCCAAAGGTTTCATTCCGTTTGGATTCCGTTTGATATTCTTTTCCTTCGAAACACTGAAATAGGCAAAAAAATACAACAATTTGGGCTGGGCCTCCGGTTAATAGGTTAGTCCAAAAAATAATGTATAATAAAGCCCATTAAACATCCAAAACAGAATATATAATAGCATGGAACAATCAAAAATTATAGATACGTTGGAGACGTATCAAGCATCCCCAAGCTTAATTCCTGCTCGTCCTCGAGTAGGTAGATGATAAAAACAGAATTTTTGATGTGGAATGCTTCTTAGCATAATTCTCAATGTAATTCTTTTTATTGTAGCATGAATATTTAGATCCGAAAGATTCAACATAAAAGTTTAATGTTGACATAAAAACAATAATACTTCAAACATGCTAACCAAGCAATTATGTCTTATCAAAATAACATAGCCAAAGAAAATTTATCCCTACAAAATCATATAGTTAGGCCATGCTTCAATTTCGTCACACAAAACGTTCTCATCATGAATAACCCCGATGACAAGCCGAGCAATTTGTTCATACTTTTTAACGCGCTTAAGCCTTTTCAACCCTTACGCAATACTTGAGCGTAAGCCATGGATATAGCACTGTGGGTGGAATAAAGTATAATGATGGGGGTTATGTGAGAAGACAAGAAGGTAGAAAATCTCACATTGACGCAGCTAATCAATAGGCTATGGAGATGCCCATAAATTGATATCAATGAGAGGAGTAGGGATTGCCATGCAACAGATGCACTAGAGCTATAAATATATGAAAGCTCAACAAAAGAAACTAAGTGGGTGTGCATCCAACTTGCTTGCTCACGAAGACCTAGGGCATTTTGAGGAAGCCCATCATTGGAATATACAATCCAAGTTCTATAATGAAAAAATCCCATTAGTATATGAAAGTGATAACATAGGAGACTCTCTATCATGAAGATCACGGTGCTACTTTGAAGCACAAGTGTGGAAAAAGGATAGTAACATTGTTCCTTCTCTCTTTTTCTCTCATTTTTTCTTTTTCTCTCTTTTTTTGGGCCTTTTTTTTCTTTGGCCTCTTTTTTTTTCTTTCATTTAGTCCAGAATATCATCCCAACTTGTGGGGGAATCATAGTCTCCATCATCCTTTCCTCACATGGGACAATGCTCTAATAATGATGATCATCACACTTTTATTACTTACAACTCAAGAATTACAACTAAACACTTAGAACAAAAATATGACTCTATGTGAATGCCTCCGGCGGTTTACCGGGATATGCAATGAATCACGAGTGACATGTATGAAAAATTATGAATGGTGGCTTTGCCACAAATACGATGTCAACTACATGATCATGCAAAGCAATATGACAATGATGGAGCGTGTCATAATAAATGGAGCGGCGGAAAGTTGCATGGCAATATATCTCGGAATGGCTATGGAAATGCCATGATAGGTAGGTATGGTGGCTGTTTTGAGGAACATATAAGGAGGTTTATGTGTGATAGAGCGTATCATATCACGGGGTTTGGATGCACCGTCGGAGTTTGGACCAACTCTCAAGGTGAGAAAGTTCAATGCACGGCACCGTAGAGGCTAGAAAATTGTGGAAGGTTGAGAGTGCGTATAATCCATGGACTCACATTAGTCATAAAGAACTCATATACTTATTGCAAAAGTTTATTAGCCCTCGAAGCAAAGTACTACTATGCATGCCCCTAGAGGGATAGGTTGGTAGGAAAATACCATCTCTCGTCCCCGACCGCCACTCATAAGGTAAGCAATAAAAGAACACCTTGTGTGTCAAAATTGCACACAACTTTTACCATACGTGCATGCTACGGGACTTTCCAACCTTAACACAAGTATTTCTCAATTTCACAATTACTCAACTATCACACTCTAATATTACCACCTTTATATCTCAAAACACTTATCAAGTATCAAACTTCTCATGATATTGAATGAACCCAATATGGAAGTTTTTATTATGCTCATCTTGGATGCCTATCATATTCGGATTAATTTCACAATTAAATCAAATTACCATGATTTTTAAGACTCTCAAAATAATATAATTGTAGCATGAGAGATCAATAATTTCTATAAAATAAACCACCATCGTGCTCTAAAAGATATAAGTGAAGCACTAGAGCAAAAACTATATAGCTCAAAAGATATAAGTGAAGCACATAGAGTATTCTAACAAATTCTGAATCATGTGTGTCTCTCTAAAAAGGTGTACAGCAAGGATGATTGTGGTAAACTAAAAAGCAAAGACTCAAATCATACAAGATGCTCCAAGCAAAACACATATCATGTGGTGAATAAAAATATAGCCCCAAGTAAAGTTACTGATAGACGAAGATTTAAAGAGGGATGCCTTCCGGCATCCCCAAGCTTAAACTTTTGGTTGTCCTTGAATTTTACCTTGGGGTGCCTTTGGGAATCCCAAGCTTAGGCTCTTGCCAATCCTTGTTCCATAATCCATCAAATCTTTACCCAAAACTTGAAAACTTCACAACACAAAACTTAACGGAAAATCTCGTGAGCTCCATTAGCGAAAGAAAACAAAACACCACTTCAAGGTACTGTAATGAACTCATTCTTTATTTATATTTGTTTTAAACCTACTGTATTCCAACTTATCTATGGTTTATAAACTCTTTTACTAGCCATAGATTCATCAAAATAAGCAAACAACACACGAAAAACAGAATTTGTCAAAAACAGAACAATATGTAGTAATCTGTAACTAACGCAAACTTATGGAACTCCAAAAATTCTACCAAAATAGAAAGACCTAGATAATTTGTTTATTGATGTTCTGAAATTGGAATAAGTATTTTATCACGTTCTTGTGATTTTTAACAATTGTTTTCGTGAACAGAAAGTTTCTGGAATTTTCAGCAAGATCAAATAACTATCATCCAAGAAGATCCTATAGGTTTAACTTGGCACAAACACTAATTAAAACACAAAACCACATCTAAACAGAAGCTAGATGGATTATTTATTGAATAACAGCAAGTAAAAATATTGAGTTGTCTCCCAACAAGCGCTTTTCTTTAAAGCCTTTTAGCTAGGCATAGATAATTTTAATTATGCTCACATGAAAGACAAGAATTGAAGTGCAAAGAGAGCATCATAAAACACGTGACAAACACATCTAAGTCTAACATACTTCCTATGCATAGGCAAGGCAAACAAATTATCATAACAAGCAAAAACTAGCATATGCAAGGAAGTGGAAAGAAACGATAGCAATCTCAACATAACGAGAGGTAATTTAGTAACATGAAAATTTATACAATCATATTTTCCTCTCTCATAATAATTACATGTGGGATCATAAGCAAATTCAACAAAATAGCTATCACATAAAATATTTTCAACATGATCCACATGCATGCAAAGTTGACACTCTTCCAAAATAGTGGGATTAACATTAACTAAAGTCATGACCTCTCCAAACCCACTTTTATCAAAAACTTCATAAGATTGAACATTATCCAAATATGTGGGATCTAAAGTTGACAATCTTCCAAACCCACTTTCAATACTATTACAAACACTAATATCAATCTCATATTCATCATGGGGCTTAAATAAATTTTCAAGATCATAAAAGGAATCACCCCAATCATGATCATTGCAACAAATAGTAGACATAGAAAAGCTAGCATCTCCAAGCTTTAGGTTTTGCATATCATTAACACAATTGACATTAATAGAATTTATAATGACATCATTGCAATAATGCTTTTTATTCAAAGATCTATCGTGAATCACTTCATAAAGCACTTCATCACAATTTTCAGATTCACGGATTTCAAGCAAAACCTTATAAAGATAATCTAGTGCACCCAAATCACTATGAATTGGTTCATCATAATTGGATATCTTAAAAAGATTGGCAAGCGGATGAGGATCCATAGATCTTAGGTTCTCTGTTTAGCAATAAATACACAACTATTCCAACCAAACGAGCAAACGAGCCAAGTAAGACATCAAGGCAAACGAAAAGAGGAACAGAAGAAGGGCGAAGAAAACGGCAATGGTGAAGTGGGGGAAAGGAAAATGAGAGGCAAATGGCAAATAATGTAATGCGAGGGATAAGAGTTTGTGATGGGTACTTGGTATGTCTTGACTTGTGTGTAGACTCCTTGGCAACGGCGCCAGAGATCCTTCTTGCTACCTCTTGAGCACTGCGTTGGTTTTCCCTTGAAGAGAAAAGGGTGATGCAGCAAAGTAGCATAAGTATTTCCCTCAGTTTTTGAGAACAAAGGTATCAACCCAGTAGGAGGCCACGCTCAAGTCCCTCGTACCTACACAAACAAATAAGAACCTTGCAACCAACACGATAAAGGGGTTGTCAATCCCTTCATGGTCACTTGCAAAAGTGAGATCTGATAGAGATGATAAGATAATATTTTTGGTATTTTTATGATAAAGGCTAAAAGTAAAGATTGCAAAATAAATGGTAATAGAAATAACTTGATGACGGAAGATTAATATGATGGAAAATAGACCCGGGGGCCATAGGTTTCACTAGTGGCTTCTCTCAAGATAGCATAAGTATTACGGTGGGTGAACAAATTATTGTCGAGCAATTGATAGAATTGAGCATAGTTATGAGAATATCTAGGTATGATCATGTATATAGGCATCACGTCCGTGACAAGTAGACCGACTCTGCAGCATCTACTACTATTACTCCACACATCGACCGCTATCCAGCATGCATCTAGAGTATTAAGTTCATAAGAACGGAGTAACGCTTTAAGCAAGATGACATGATGTAGAGGGATAAACTCATGCAATATGATATAAACCCCATCTTTTTATCCTCGATGGCAACAATACAATACGTGGCGTTTCCCCTACTGTCACTGGGATCGAGCATCACAAGATTGAACCCAAATCTAAGCACTTATCCCATTGCAAGAAAGATCAATCTAGTAGGCCAAACCAAACTGATAATTCGAAGAGACTTGCAAAGATAACCAATCATACATAAAAGAATTCAGAGAAGATTCAAATATTGTTCATAGATAATCTTGATCATAAACCCACAATTCATCGGATCTCGACAAATACACCACAAAAGAAGATTACATCGAATAGATCTCCAAGAGAATCAAGGAGAACTTTGTATTGAGATCCAAAGAGAGAGAAGAAGCCATCTAGCTAATAACTATGGACCCGAAGGTCTGAGGTAAAATACTCACACATCATCGAAGAGGCTATGGTGTTGATGTAGAAGCCCTCCGTGATCAATGCCCCCTCCAGCGGAGCGCCGGAAAAGGCCCCAAGATGGGATCTCACGAATTGCCAAGGTTGCGGCGGTGGAAATAGGGTTTTGGCTCCTCTGGTGATGGTTTGGTGGTACGTAGGTAAATATAGGAGGAAGAAGTAGGTCAGTGGAGCCACGAGGGGCCCATGAGGGTGGAGGGCGCGCCCAGGGGGTGTAGGTGCCCCCTGCCTCGTGGCTTCCTCATTGGTTGCTTGGCGTCCACTCCAAGTCCTCTGGATCACGTTTGTTCCGAAAATCACGTTCCCGAAGGTTTCATTCCGTTTGGACTCCGTTTGATATTCTTTTCCTTCGAAACACTGAAATAGGCAAAAAACGACAATTTGGGCTGGGCCTCCGGTTAATAGGTTAGTCCCAAAAATAATATAAAAGTGTATAATAAAGCCCATTAAACATCCAAAACAGAATATATAATAGCATGGAACAATAAAAAATTATAGATACGTTGGAGACGTATCAAGTACCTTCGGCATTATTTATTTTTATAGCTCCAGACCGATAAACCTCCTCGATAACATATGGTCCTTCCCATTTGGAGAGGAGTTTTCCTGCAAAGAATCTAAATTGAGAATTGTACAAAAGAACATATTCTCCAACATTGGACTCATGCTTTTGGATTCTTTTATCATGCCATCTTTTAACTTTTTATTTAAATAACTTGGCATTTTCATAAGCTTGGGTTCTCCATTCATCTAATGAGCTAATATCAAATAACCTCTTTTCACCGGCAAGTTTGAAATCATAGTTGAGTTCCTTGATTGCCCAATATGCTTTATGTTCTAACTCAAGAGGCAAATGACAAGCTTTTCCATAAACCATTTTATAAGGAGACATACCCATAGGATTTTTATATGCTGTTCTATAAGCCCAAAGTGCATCATCTAATTTCTTAGACCAATTCTTCCGGGACCTGTTGGGGATATTACTGATGGGCATAAACCGGCCAGGAGAGGCCGGGTTATCCCCATAATGAGTTATTATATTTGAAGCCCATGAAGACAAAGACGATGGCGCTTTATGAAGGCCCAGGGCCCAAAGGCGGATTAAGGCCTGTAGACATAAACCGACATTGATATGTAAGCTTGTGTTATAAGATAGAAATAGTAGAGACCGGGCCGGACACGTTTATGAGACGGCCTCAGGATCTTGTAAACCGGCGGGCTTCAACCCATGTATATAAGGGGACGACCCGACATCAGTTTAGGGATAACAAACAACAACTCACGAACCAGGCATAGCAGATTCGCTCCCTGGTCATCGAAACCCTAGCAATTCCACAACAACTAGATCGTAGGCTTTTACTTTCACCATAAGGGGCCGAAACAATATAAACTCACTACGTCCTTTGTCCGCTTTAACCCCTTTAAGCTAACCCGTCGCGATGGCTCCATGACTAAGTCCTTTCTCTAGGACATCTGCCGTGACAAAATCACGACAGTTGGCGCCCACCGTGGGGCTATCACACGATGGTTTCAAGTTCTTAGAGGGCAGCTTCAAAGGGCTCAAGGGATACGCTGTGGGCCGGATGACCAAGAGTCGTCGCGGCAAGCTCTACATCGACGACGCAGGCTGGGGCCCCGAGGCCGGCTCAATCGAGTACGGGTACCAGGTCCCCTTCGGCGGCATCCACATTTTCATTGGCAAGATCGGCGAACCGGGCCCTGAGCCGGACATCTGCACCGACATCGGAGACGGCTCAACATGTGAGACCCGCCCAGGTTCAGCCTACCATGAAGCATGCCTTCGTGGGAGTAATCCATGGAGCGAAATCGGAGGATAGATCGGCATCTGGTGGTGAGACCGTCGTTTATTCTGATGACGAGTCATCGACCGGAGAGACCGAGTCTTTGTACCAGTTACAAGATGGCCGGATTGGGGGATGTTCCAATGGCGACAGTATTTCGGACCCCTTTGATCCGCCAAACCGGGTTGCGATCTTTATGGCCGGTACGCAGCCAGTGCTCCACTCTTCGACCGCAGCGACGATGGTTTCCGGATCAGTAGCGGCGACAATGGCCGGGGCAGGAGGCCCCGTGCGACTGCCGGCTCAGGTTTTATCTGATTTATTTGACGCTTTGGCAACACTGATGGCGGAAGTTAACCCGGCGAATCAAGATGAGCATAATGCGGAAATCGCAAAGGTGAAAGATCAGATAACTCGAGGCCAAGGCCGACCTGGAAGCTGAGGATACCAGGATGGCTGCAGAACGAGCCGCATTGGATGCACAGGCTTACCGGCTTATGTTGGATTAGAGCGCGTCAAACGATGTCATGAGGAGAAGGTATCGATCTCACCTGCCGCCGGTTTATGAGGCCAGGAACCTCTTTAATACCCCAGGAGCAGGGACCAGTAATCCGCCAGTGGTAAACCGGGCAGAGGCACCTGGAATGGGGGCGCCGGTTCAGCCGCGTCTAGCAGATCCGCCTCGTCAGAACAATGTTCTGTCACAGCACGTCCCAACACCACCGGGTCACTACTCTAACCCGATGGATAGCATTGTCGCTGCCGCTTCACGATTGGCTGCTCTCCCGATCGAAGGCGAGTCCCCAGTAGCGGTCGAGACACGATGGGCTAGAGAGCTCCTTCAGACAGCCTTGACTCAGCAGCAGGCTTATTCATATAGCCGTGAAAGGATTCATTCTACTCCCCTCCCGAGCCAGAGTTACAGCAGGCATATGGAGGAACCGGCCGTGTCAAGAAGTGTGCGAAATCATAATCCGCCCCGTGGCCATAACCCGGCGGGTGGCGGTGGAGATGCTCAGGATGTGGTGGATTGTGCTAGGGCATGTTGAGAGGATGAGTTAGCAGTGCAACATGAAGCCCGCCAACTTACTCCGGTTCGTACAACAACTTCGGTGGCACCAGGGGTTACCTCCAGTTCTTTGGGAGTGCAGTGCCTTGTTCCGGCTCTACGCAATGTACGGCTGCCCAAGGACTTCAAGGGTCCACGTAAAGTGCCCAATTACACTGCCAATTTATCCCCCGAATCATGGGTCGAAAGCTATGAGATGGCGATGGAGATGCTGGATGTGGATGATGCGGCGTGCGCTAAATACTTCACCATGATGTTGGAGGGAACGACTCGCACTTGGTTGAGAAACTTACCAGCTAACTCCATTGGGTCATGGACCGAGTTGAGGGCCCGGTTTATTCAGAATTTCAAAGACACGTGCAAACAGCCCATGTCAATTGTGGACTTAGCTGCCTGTGTCCAGGAGGAAGGAGAATCAACAACCCATTGAGTGCGCCGGGTTTCGGAAATTTTGCATTCATCAGATCGCATCAACGCTGATACAGTAGTTTTAACATTGGAGGGCAATTGTCGGTTTACACCTCTGAAGTTGAAGTTGGGACGTCTCAAACATCACTGCAATGACATGGGGACTCTTATGGCTGCCTTGGTGAAGTATGCTGACTCCGATAGTACCAAGGACCCTGAATCTGACGATGACAAGATAGGAAAGGGAAAGAAGGGCGGCAGCACCAAAGGACAGCAGCATAACCCGGCGGGTCATGGAATCAGCGGTAAGCGTAAAGCGGATAACAATTTAGATTTTGTGGCTAATACCAACGTGCAGGACAAAGGATAGCGCCGTAAGGGAAAACCGCCCCAGCGTGGTGGAGTACCAAGTCCCAATCCGGAGTGCCTGTCTCACCTATTAAACCAGCCTTGTCCGAAGCACGGGTCGCGGGATAAGTCGGCCACGCACCTCTAGAAGGATTGTTATATTATGCAGGAGTTCAAAAATTTAGATTTTTTCGGTATGACATGGATCGGGTGGCGGTTCAGGCCCCGGATCTCATGGGCGAATTCTGATGGAGGCAGTTCGGTTCGAGGTTTTCACGGTAATGTCAGGCGGACATGGCAATCAAGGCAATCAGGGCAACCAGGGTGGTTATAATCATCAGGGCAATCAGCAGCAACAGCAGCAGTCGGGTTACCAGAGCAACCCGAAGCAGTTGAATAGTGGGCAGTATCATGTCTTCACCACTAGCCTGTGCAAGCGCGATCAGAAGCTTCATAAAAGGGCAGTGAATTCCGTTGAACCGGCGGTGCCCTGGTATTTACGCTGGTCTGGGCAGCCCATTGTGTGGAGTCGAGAGGATCACCCACCTCGGGTTGATAATCCGGGTCATCTGGAATTGGTGGTGGCACCTCAGGTTGGAGGATATAAGTTCGCCAAGGTACTCATGGATGGAGGGAGTAGTATCAATATCCTTTATTATGAAACCTTCCGTCGCATGGGGTTAACAGATAAAAATCTTAAACCGTCCAACATGGTCTTCCATGGTGTGGTGCCTGGTAAATCGGCGTATCCGGTTGGTAAGATAGCTCTGGAGGATGCTTTTGGTGATGAGCATGATTCAAGATCAGAAACATTGACCTTTGAGGTGGTGAAAATCAAGAGCCCGTATCATGCCCTGTTTGGACGGCCGGCTTATGCTAAGTTCATGGCAAGGCCCTGCTATGTCTATCTGCAGCTCAAGATGCCGGGTCATAAGGGGACTATCACAGTTCATGGAAGCCGTAAGATCGCCTTGGAATGTGAAGAAGGTGATGCAGCATATGCTGAGTCAGTTTGTGAAATAGAGGAGTTGAAGTTCTACAAGGACAATGTTGATCCGGCGGATATGACTTCTTTGAAAAAGCCAACTACAGAGCATGATCCGGCCTTGAATTTTAAGTCGTTTGATGAGACTAAGCTGGTTGATTTTGTTCCAGGCCATTCATCCAAGCAGTTTAGCATCAGCGCTAACTTGGATCCGAAATAGGAAAGCGCGCTCATCAAGTTCATCCGTGAGAATCGGGACATCTTTGCGTGGAAGCCTTCTGACATGCAAGGTGTACCGGGAGAACTCGCTGAGCACACTCTTAATGTTGATCCCAAGTATAAACCGGTCAAGCAGTTTCTTCGCCGGTTCAATGAAGAAAGATGCAAGGAAATTGGTGAGGAGGTAGCCAGGCTTTTGGCGGCTAGTTTTATCGTTGAAGTATTTCATCCTGAGTGGTTGGCTAATCCAGTGCTGGTACTTAAGAAGAACGGCACTTGGCGTATGTGTGTGGACTACACAGATTTGAACAAAGCTTGTCCGGCAGATCCTTTTTCTCTCCCTCGTATTGATCAAATCATTGATGCTACGGCGGGTTGTGAGCATTTGAGCTTTTTGGATGCATACTCTGGTTACCATTAGATCAAAATGGCAGTTAAGGACCAGGAGAAGAAAACTTCTATAACTCCTTTTGGAGCCTTCTGCTATGTATCTATGCCTTTTGGGCTCAAGAGTGCCCAGCGACTTATCGTCATTGTGTGCAGAATTGTCTTCATAATCAGATCGGCCGCAATGTTCATGCTTATGTGGATGATATTGTGGTGAAATCCAGAAAGGAGGAGACATTGATAGATGACTTGAAGGAGACCTTTGACAACCTCCGAGTTTATAAAATGATGCTTAATCCGGCCAAGTGTGTCTTTGATGTACTGGCAGGTAAGCTCTTGGGCTTTCTAGTGTCTAACAGGGGCATTGAAGCTAATCCGGAGAAAATCAAGGCCATAACTTCATTGGTGAAACCGAAGTGTATCAATGATGTTCAACGCCTGGCAGGCCGGATTGCAGCCTTAAGCCGGTTTATCAGTCGCCTCAGAGAGAAGGCCATCCCCTTGTATCAAATGCTGAAGAAGACAGATAACTTTGTTTGGAGTGACGCTGCCAATGAAGCGTTTGAGGACTTAAAGAGGCAGCTAGCTGAACCGCCTATCCTTGCTGCTCCTATTGATAAGGAGCCCTTGTTGTTATATGTGGCTGCTAATGCCCAGGCTGTCAGCGTGGCTATTGTGGTGGAACGCAAGGAGGCTGGAAAGGAGTATCCAATTCAAAGGCCGGTTTATTACATCAGTGAAATGCTTATTGAGTCCAAGCAGAGGTACCCGCATTGGCAGAAGCTGGTGTATGGAGTTTTCATGGCAAGCCGGAAGCTCAAGCAATATTTCCAGGGTCATCCCATCACTTTGGTCAGTTCTGCTCCTTTGGGGGATATAATCCAGAACAGGGAAGCAACTGGCCGGGTTGCCAAGTTGTCTATTGAGCTTGGGCCTCACGGGCTAAAATATGTGCCCCGGATAGCAATCAAGTCTCAGGCACTTGTGGATTTCATCAATGACTGGACAGAGTTCTGGCGCGGAAGAAGCGGATCATACTTATTGGACTATTCATTTCGATGGGTCCAGGCAATTGGAGGGCTCGGGGGCTGGAGTCATATTAAATTCCCCACGAGGTGATAAGTTTTGTTATGTTCTCCATTTAATGTTCCCTTGCACTAACAATGCAGCTGAATATGAGGCTTTACTCCACGGTCTTCGGATGCTAAGGAGATGAATTTAAGCCGGGTTAAGTGCTTCGGTGACTCAGACTTGGTGGCCCAACAAGTGTCTGGTACTTGGGATTCCATGGACCCACTCATGGCAGCATATCGTCAAGAGGTGGATACTGTTGCAGGTCACTTCAAAGGTTATCAGGTGGATCATGTGGACCAGCGGAAGGACAAAGCGGCGGATTCCTTAAGCCGCTTGGGTTCCCAACGTAAACCGGTTCCACCCAATGTCTTCCTGGATGTGCTGCATAATCCGTCCGTCAAGCTCCCTACAGAGGAGGATTTGGCTGTTCCTGATCCGGAGGCTCAGTTGGTGGCGGCTCTTCATGTTATCCCGGATTGGACGGTTCCATATTTGGCGTATATGAACCAGGGAGAGTTACCAGCGGATGAAACCTTGGCCAGGCAGATAATCCGGCGATCAAAGTCCATGACTATTGTCAACGGCGAGTTACATCATTGCAGTGTATCAGGGGCGTTTCAGCGTTGCATGTCTCCTGAAGAAGGCCGTGAGATTTTGCATGAGATCCACGAAGGGGATTGTGGTCATCACGTCGGTTCAAAGGCACTGGTAGCTAAAGCCTTCCGTCATGGCTTCTATTGGCTGACGGCTCATGCTGATGCAGAAGACTTGGTGAAAAAATGCGACGGCTGTCAGAAATTTTCATGCCGAGCTCATGTTCCGGCCCATGAATTGAGGATGATTCCAATCACTTGGCCGTTTGCAACTTGGGGGCTGGATACAGTTGGGACCTTTAAGAGATCCAAGGACAAGAAGACCCAACTTTTAGTGGCGGTCGATAAGTTCACTAAGTGGGTGGAGGCACAGCCAGTTAGTAAGTGTGATGCAGCCACAGCGGTTCAATTCCTCAAGAAGGTGATTTTCCGGTTTGATTTTCCACACAACATTATAACTGATAATGGTACCAATCTGTCCAAAGGTGCTATGAAGGAGTTCTGTCAACGTGAGCACATCCGGCTTGACGTATCATCAGTGCCTCACCCCCAGTCTAATGGTCAAGTGGAGCGAGCCAATCAAGAAATCTTGAGAGGCATCAAACCCCGGATAATGGTTCCTTTGCAACGGACGCCAGGTTGTTGGGTGGAAGAGTTACCTTCTGTGTTGTGGAGCATCAATACTACGCCCAACAGATCCACGGGTTACACGCCTTTTTTCATGGTTCATGGAGCGGAGGCGGTTCTCCCTAGTGACATCTGTCATGACTCGCCTCGTGTGGCGGCGTACGTCGAAGCTGACAATGAGAAGGCACGACAGGAAGCACTTGATCTGTTAGATGAGGAGCGTGACATTGCAGCAGCCCGTTCGGCGATTTATCAGCAAGATCCGCATCGTTATCACAGCCGCCGGGTTAGAACCAGTACTTTTCAAGAAGGCAATCTGGTGCTCCAACTCATCCAGGATCAGACTGATATGCACAAGTTATCCCTGCCTTGGGAAGGACCCTTTGTGGTCAGCAAGAATCTGCATAACGGGTCATACTACCTTATAGATGTCCGAGAGCACAAAGACTCACGTAAATAGGAGGAGGAGACCCACCGACCGTGGAATATCGCTCATCTTCAGCCCTACTATACTTGAGCCACAGGCTCTGCTCATGTACATAGTTATGACAATGTATATATTATGATCAATATAATAAACCGGAGCCTCGGCTAAAGCGGGGTATCTGTTGTTTTTCTTACATCATGTGTGGTTACATGGGGGCTTCTGTTTATAAAACGGCATCCGGTTTACCCCTTGATTCAGCTTATAAGGCCTTATATAAAAATCACTTGGGGGCTTGGTCATACTCGAACCATAGCTACACCTCTTGATCGGCGCAAGGCCACCAGAAAAATCACTAGGGGGCTTGGTCGTACTCGAACCATAGCTACACCTCTTGATCGGTGCAAGGCCACCAGAAAATTCGCTTGGGGGCTTGGTCGTGTCTAAACCATGGCTACACCAGAAGATTACTTAGGGGCCAAAGAGAGTGTTGCAAAAGAACAACTCAAACATAGGCCCGCCGAGCACAGCTCAAAATATTACTTGGGGATTCTTTACTATCGCAATGTACAAATAATCTACACTTGTAATAGGCTATCAAGCCACGGCTTGGAAGCCTGGTGTATACACCTAAAACCTCGGGTTAGCCTTCCTTTTTTAAGTAAGTCACTCCGTCTAGGTAAACCTGGTATGACCCGTCGAACTTTGACAAGTCAATCTCATAAGACCCTGAACTTGTCAAGTTAAAACAACGATTGGTTAAAGATTGAGGTCCATCTTAAAAGGCTTTGTAAAATGGTTTAACTCGGTGGCACGGCAGCCCATGAAAAGCCTCGAATTTGGGGCCTGGCAGCCCGTGAAAAGCCTCGACTACAAGTTTTCATATGCTTTTATTTGCCAAGTTTTTTCTCCTTTGATGAGATTTATGATGTTTTTGATAAACCGGCGTTCATTAACCCGGTTCGGCTTTCAACTAGTAAGTTGTCAGTACATGATCACTTGTAATCCGGAGTTTATTAACCCGGTCTGGTTTTGACTCTAAGTCGCCAGTATTGAATATGGATAAACCGGTGTTTATCACAACCCGGTACGGTTTTATCATAAACCGGCACAGTATGAAAGGAGTTATCCTTACTCCAAATTGGGGTTATCACCCTCACTATAAAAGTTGGTCAACCAACATTGTGATTCAAGGTCTCAGGTATCATTTATTTTCATATTTGATTATCTTTTTACAGCCTTGGTTATAAACCTTGGCTTTATATCTGGGCATCATGACCCTTCCGGCTGTAAACCGCCAGGACACTCTCCAACTTTTTGTATGCAGGAGGAACTACGGATTATGAATCTCATATATCTTAAGCATGGCAAATTAACAAGTATCAAGCAAAGTAAATATGCACGAAGGCATAACAGACCAAGTGTTTGAACTAGCCTATTACAAGGTGTTTCAGTGCCCAAAAGAATAATTGTTTTTTCAGCAAGTGTTGCGGTTCGCAGAAGGCTAACCCAGCCTCCGGATCATGATTCGTCACCAGGTTGACTGGACGGCTGCAGATCATCTTGCACCGGTTCATCCTCCTCATCTCTGCCCAGCGGCTGGAAGTCAATAGTTGCCCAGTTGATCCCAGTTAGGGCTTGGAACACAGCTTCGTCGCTTATAAGGGTGGATGGTTCAATGTTAGGGGCATAGGTGTGCTTACAAATTGGCGGGATAAGATTTTGAGCCTCAGGAGTTGGTGCAGCGACCCGTTTGTTGTTGACGCCATAACTCGCCTGGTAATATGACAGATCAGCTTCTTCCGCCAATTGACAAGCCAGTGGACGTACTTCCTGGTTTATGGCATGGAGGTCATCATTGCCAAATTCTGATCCATCTTCCTTCAAGCTTGGATAGCCTTTACTCACTTCCACCGGATCAAGATCAGGCACCCATGCTTTTGCCCGGGTTAGTGCGGTTAGAGCACCAGCCCTTGCAGCAGATCTCTTTAGCTCTTCTACCCGGGCGGGTAGCATGGACAACCTTTCTAAAGTTTCTTTGATCAAAGTTGGGGGCGGCTTGTTGTGAGAAGCGGTGCAGATGATCCGTTGTGTGCCGGTATATAACTGCTCTATAAGAGTATGGGCCGCCTTTAGCTTCTTCTGTATGTCAGAGCCCAGATGACTAATGCGAGTTCCTGCATCATTACAAACATCAGGAAACTGGCAATGTGTGGAATTATATGTTGCAAATTTAAAGTCAGGATATTTACCAAATATAGCAACAGTCATGGCATGTATTTGCCGCTTTACACCAGTCAGCTCCTCTACCACCGGTTTAAGAGCTACTTCTGCGTCCTTGGCTCTTTTTTGCAAAGCGGGTTTTTTTGTGTCCCAATTCGCCTGTTCCTTGTTGAAACTCTCCTTCAGCTTTTCCATGGCGGCTAAGGCACTTGTCAGCTCATCTTTTGCTTTGGAGGTTTCTGCTTGCTGGGACTTGATGTTCTCTTGCAAATCAGCGTTTTGAGCCTCATTTTTGCTCAGCTCAGCCTATAAGAGACAGGCATATCATGCGTTGGTAGAACATATTTGAAGTACCAAGCACATAACAAGTTATGCACATGATACTTGGGGGCTAATGCATATTTGCTCATTATCAGCAATTTCTACAAGTCCCAAACACAATACAAGTATTATTCTTGGCACTTGGGGGCTAATGTATGTTTGATCAAAGTAATGTTATGGGTATTATTCTAAAGTCCCATTTCATCTTCATAAGTTAAACCGGCCCTTGGGGACTACACCGGCGAAAGTTACAATGTTGCAATTCTAAAAGTACCGGTTCATCTTAAAAAGATGACCCGGCCCTTGGAGGCTAAGTATGCGAAATTGAGAAATTACAAAGTTCCGGTTTAGATCAACATCATAAACCGGACCTTGGGGGTTACTGGAGTTGATATTTGAAATTGAAAATAAGAGAGAAAACAGTTATGTAGTTACCTCATATCGTTCCTTCATCAGATTTACTAAATCGGCTTCATAGTCGCGGCTGGTATACAAACGATTCAAGAAGCCAGAGTGAATGTCTTGGGCGTTGAGATGGGCGTAGCTTGATAAATCTGTGTTCCATTTGCCTTTGCCCATAGAAGAAAATTCCTCCTTGGCACTATACTTGGATAAAGCGACATGATTGCCAGGAGTAGTATGGCCAAAGCCAGTAATCATGATGTCATCTTCTTTGTCACCAGCAGTCTTCACTGGAGTTGGCGGTTTATCAGCAGCCTTAGCCGGACTTGCCGGCTTATCATCAGTTTGGGCCGGTCTTGTCGGTTTATCAGTGTGGCCTGTGGTATCCACTTCTACTTGTTCAATAATGAAGTCGTAATCTTGAGGTGGCGGATCATCATGAATAACATCAGCATTTGTTCCTTCCATATCTGGAGTCTTCTCCGGTTCAATAACCACATTATCGTCAGCCGGTTTATTTAACCAAGCCTTCGTGCTGGGTCTAGGCTTGGCACTGAGAAGAACAAAGATAAAGGTCAATACATCAGGTGAATATAAGGTATTAAAGAATAAATTTAAGGCATAACTCACTCAAGATCTATCTTCAGGGTTGGAAGTTGTGTGGCTGTTGACTCGCCAGAGGATGAGTGAGGTGTTCCCTGATAATTCGAATCAGACGGATTAAGAGGTTGTCGGAAACAACCCGCCTTGGGGCAAGAAGTGTCAAGAGTATAAGAGACCTCTGATCGGCGTTTTCGAACCGGAGTGTTCGGTAAACCGGCGGAGGTAACTACACGGCATTGTCTTGGGGTTGTGCGGCGAGCTTCGTGTTGCTGCGTCTTCAAAAGAAAGTTTGGGTCCAAGTGAGCAAGGGGGTTAGAAAATTTTACTTTCCAGTTTGCTCGATGGATTTTCGGTGTTGGGTGAGGATCTGAATCGGAGAAAAGAATAATTACCTCCACATCATCAGCTTGACTGCCTTCAATGTCGTCCTAATAATAGTCATTGTCAATGAGGTGTATGAAAAATGAACCAAGAGAGTCAAGTTCTACCTCAGAGTCCGGATTAGCCAAATCAGCATCAGCATTGGGTTCGGAAGACTCAGTGGTCCTTTTCTTAGCAGGTTTTTTAACAACCTTGGTCTTGGGACGAGGTGTCTTAGCCGGTTTATCTTGTGGCTTCTTCTTCCAAAATGGATCATCACCCTGGAAAAGATGAACAAAGTTTTGAGAGAATATTTAAAAGGAGCAAGTTGAAACAAAAAGTTATATCATTCTTACAGTTGGCGGCTTGTTGGAAACACAGAAAGGATTTAATCCAGTCTGGCCACAGACAGCCTCCGGTTCATTCAATATTTTCTTGACAGCCTCAGTAACTTCAGCCTCTGTTAGCTGAATATTCACAGGTCGTTGAGGGTCGGTCAAACTCCCTGTATATTCACACATCAAACCGGGGCGCCGGCTTAAGGGAAGAATGCTCCAGTTTATCCAACAGCGAGCAAAATCAACACATGTTAAACCATTCGCCATAAAGGCTTTGAGCTTTGACAGTTGTGGAGCATAGTTGGACCTTTGCTTTGTAGTCAATCTCTGAGGAAAGGGATGTGTATTGCTAAGACGGTGAGGGCGATAGCCCAGCAGAGGATTTTCATCAGTCGGAGATGTGTCTTTGCAATAAAACCAAGTCTGATTCCAGTCCTTGGGGTGACTATGAAGCTTGGCGTGAGGGAAGATGACATCCTTCCTCTTTTGAATCGCCATTCCACCAAGCTCGGTGTTGGGTCCGTCTGTGAATTATGTGCGGCGGTTTAATTAAAAGAAATCTCTAAAAAGTTTAACTGTGGGCTCCTCTTGAAGATAAGCCTCGCAAAAAACTTGGAAATGGCAAACATTGGACACCGAGTTTGGGCCAATGTTTTGAGGGTGGAGTTGGAAGCTAGCGAGTACATCTTGGGAGAACTTTGATCCGGGAGGGATAAACCCTCGGCTCAGGTGATCGACAAACACGACTACTTCCCCATCCTTGGGCTCAGGAGGATTTTCCGGACCGGGGACCCTCCACTAGATAGCTTCTTTCTTCGCTAAAGCGCCAGTTGCGACGCATCCCTCTAGTTGTGATTCCGTAACCCGGGAAGGGACCCAGTTACAAGCATAAAACTGTTTGGCCATTGCAATGAAAAGCTGGAAAAAGATAAATGCCGATTTAAGATGGATGACGAGCAAGCATAAAGCGATGCAAGTTAAGCAGAAGCAGAGGTGTATGCATATTGTTAAACCGGAGTTTGATATTGCTAAACCGGAATCTTACGACGGAGGAGGTGCAAAGATAAATGAATCGGCGGTTTAAGAGGGGACTAATGGTACCTACCGGATTATCATTTTTTCAAAGCTAAACCGCCTATATTGGTATGAAAGGTACAAATCTAAAATAAGTTACGTGAGGGAAAAATAGATTCCACAGACTAGTATGGAAAATTCAAATCGGCGGTGTATCAGAAAACTGAAATATATTTAGACCTAAAATATAGGTGCTTCAACAGCTTCAACAGTTCATCAGATTCAGATGAGTTTTTCTATACGAAAAGGGATGCTATAATAAGGAAAAAGGGGCTATGGCTACGGCCGCACAAGGAATATCAGATCCAAACTAGCCATTTATGCTACTAAGAAGAACAAGGAAGAACAGCGCTGGAGCTTCAATGAACTCCGATGAACACCGAAACCCTAATGATGGATCTAGGGTGGAAGGAGAGATGACTTAACAGTGCTACAGGAGTAGCGGAGAGGCGCTGCAGTTTTCTGGTCCGATCAGGGTGATGCAGCGGCCGATGTTGACGCAGACGCGAAGGTCGACGATGGCGGGAGAGCTTGAACATTCAGTCGGTGCGAGGAAGAGGATGATGTGAAGGGGCACGAAGGGGAAAAGAGAAGATGACCCTTGGCCTTATTTATAAGGTGAATGGATAAGTGACAGGCGTGAGAATCGAGGAGCCCAAAAGTTGGATATATGGCAGAGCTGTCGCCTCAATTATCGGAGGCTTAGTAATGAAGGTGAGCTATATGCAATCTTTAATGATAGGTGATGTCATGGCGGTTTATCGTGAAACTGGAAGATGACGTAATGGCGGTTTACAAGCTTTATATGAAAGTGCTGAAGAAGAGATTTTCTTAAGTATTGTCTGATTGACATGAACCAGTTCAAATCAATCTGGGGCCTAATGTTGGGGATCTTACTGCTGGGCATAAACCGGCCAGGAGAGGCCGGGTTATCCCCATAATGAGTTATTATATTTGAAGCCCATGAAGACGATGATGATGGTGCTTTATGAAGGCCCAAAGGCGGATTAAGGCATGTAGACATAAACCGACATTGATATGTAAGCTAGTGTTATAAGATAGAAATAGTAGAGACTAGGCCGGACACGTTTATGAGCCGGCCTCGGGATCCTGTAAACCGGCGGGCGTCAACCCATGTATATAAGGGGACGACCCGGCAGCGGTTTAGGGACAACAAACAACAACTCGGGAACTAGGCATAGCAGATTCGCTCCCTGGTCATCGAAACCCTAGCAATTCCACAACAACTGGATCGTAGGCTTTTACCTTCACCGTAAGGGGCCGAACCTGTATAAACTCACTGCGTCCTTTGTCCGCTTTAACCCCTTTAAGCTAACCCATTGTGATGGCTCCACGACCAAGTCCTTTCTCTAGGACATCTGTCGTGACAAAACCACGACTGATCCTATTGACAGTCTTTTGCAAAATTAATTTTATTTCTCTATTGCTAAGTTCAACTTGACCACTAGACTGAGCATGATAAGGTGATGCAATTCATGAACCACCATCAGTCATTAAATATCTAGGGACTCTAAACCTTGGGAAAATAACTTCCTTCAGCATTTTAATAAACGTGTTGTGATCAACACTACTAGTTGGAATAGCTTCTACCCACTTAGTAACATAATCAACGTCAACCAAAATATGTGTATACCCATTAGAGGAAGGAAAAGGTCCCATGTAATCGAAACCCCAAACATCAAATGGTTCAACAGCAAGTGAATAATTCATAGGCATTTCCTGACGCTTACCAATATTACCAATCCTTTGACATTCATCACAAGATAAAACAAACTTACGGGCATCCTTGAGAGTAGGCCAATAAAAACCAGAATGCAGTACCTTGTGAGCAGTTCTGTCTCCCGCATGATGCCCCCCATAAGCTTCGGAGTGACATTTTCATAGGATTTGTCCCTGTTCATGCTCAGGTACACAACATACAATAATACCATCTACTCCTTCTTTATAAAGATGTGGGTCATCCCAAAAGTAATGTCTTAAATCATAGAATAATTTTTTTTCTTTTGTTGGTATGTGAAACTAGGTGGTATATATTTAGCGACAATGTAATTAGCATAGTCAGCATACCAACAAGTGTTATGAGAAACATTTATTGCAGCTAATTTCTCAGCAAGAAAATCTATCATTAATAGGTTGTGGGTCATCAAGAATATTCTCTAACCTAGACAAGTTATCAGCCACGGGGTTCTCAGTTCCCTTTCTATCAGTGATATGCAAGTCAAATTCTTGTAGCAAGAGAACCCACCTAATGAGTCTTGGTTTAGCATCTTTCGTTTCCATAAGGTATTTTATAGCAGCATGATCAGTATGAACAATCACTTTAGAATCAACAATGTAAGATCTGAATTTATCACAAGCAAACACAACTGCTAAGAATTCTTTTTCAGTAGTAGCATAATTGCGTTGGGCACTGTCTAGAGTTTTACTAGCATAATGAATAGCATTTAATTTCTTATCGGCTCTTTGTCCTAGAACAACACCAATAGCATAATCACTAGCATCACACATAATTTCAAAAGGCAAGTTCCAATCAGGTAGTTGAACAATAGGTGCAGAAATTAAGGCTTTCTTAAGTGTTTCAAAGGCTTCTACACAATCATCATAAAAAACAAATGGGACATCCTTTTGTAAAACATTTGTAAGAGGCCTAGGAATTTTAGAGATGACCTTAATAAATCTCCTGTAGAAACCAACATGACCGAGAAAACTATGAATACCTTTGATATCTCTAGGACATGTCATTTTCTCAATTGCATCAACTTTAGCTTTATCCACCTCAATACCTCGTTCAGAAATTTTATGTCCCAAGACAATACCTTCCTTAACCATAAAGTGTCACTTATATCAATTCAAGACAAGATTAGTATGCTCGTATCTCTGCAAAACTCGATCAAGGTTGCTTAAGCAATCATCAAAGAAGTTTAGTAAACGGAGAAATCATCCATGAAAGCCTCAACAATCTTTTCACAAATGTCAGAGAATATAGCAGTCATACATCTTTGAAAGGTAGCAGGTGCATTACATAAACCAAAAGCCATACGTCTATAAGCATAAGTTCCAAAAGGACAAGTGCAGGTGGTTTTCTCTTGATCAGGTTGTGAAACAGGTATTTGGGAAGAACCAAAATATCCATCGAGAAAACAAAAGTGTGTGTGCTTAGATAGCCTTTCTAACATTTGATCAATAAAAGGTAGAGGGTAATGATCTTTTCTAGTAGCTTTATTCAATTTTCTAAAATCAATTACCATTCTATAGCCGGTGACAATTCTTTGTGGATAAGTTCATTTTTGTCATTAGGAACAACAGTAATACCTCCCTTCTTAGGGACACAATGAAGAAGACTTACCCACCTACTATATGCTATATGATAGATTATACCTGCTTCCAGGAGCTTCAATATTTCAGTTCTCACCGCTTCTTTCATTTTAGGATTTAAACGTTGATACGTCTCTGTCGTATCTATAAAGGTGTTGTGATCAGCACTACTTGTTGGAATAGCTTCTACCCACTTAGTAACATAATCAACAACAACCAAAATATGTGTATACCCATTAGAGGAAGGAAAAGGTCCCACGTAATCAAATCCCCAAACATCAAATGGTTCAACAGCTAATGAATAATTCATAGGCATTTCTTGACGCTTACCGATATTACCTATTCTTTGACATTCATCACAAGATAAGACGAACTTATGGGCATCCTTGAAGAGAGTAGGCCAATAAAACCCAGATTGCAATACCTTGTGAGCAGTTCTATCTCCCGCATGATGTACTCCAGAAGCTTCGGAGTGACATTTCCATAGGATTTGTCCCTATTCATGCTCAGGTACATAACGTCTAATAATACCATCTACTCCTTTATAAAGATGTGAGTCATCCCAAAAGTAATCTCTCAAATCATAGAAGATTTTTTATTTTGTTGGTATGTAAAGCTAGGTGGTAAATATTTGGCAACAATGTAATTAGCATAGTCAGCATACCAAGGAGTGTTATGAGAAACATTTATAGCAACTAACTGCTCATCAGGAAAACTATCATCAATAGGTAGTGGGTCATCAAGAACATTTTCAAGCCTAGACTATCGGATTACGGGTTCCACAGACCCTTGAGAGGTTCGAACTCTGGGGTGCGCATGAAGGACTCTCTCTCCCTAGCTCGCTCGCTCAACGATTCCACGACCTAGCTCGACGAACCCAAAGAACACGAGACATAGAGGTTTATACTGGTTCGGGCCACCGTGTGGTGTAATACGCTACTCCAGTGTGTTGGTGGATTGCCTCGAGGGCTGAGGATGAACTAGTACAGTGGATGAACAACCTCAGGAGGAGAGGTGTTCTAGAGCTCGATGAGCTAGTGGATGTGAGGATGGAATGGATCCAATCCAAGATGAGTTGCCTCCTATGGTGGTGGCTAGTCCTATTTATAGGGGCCTTGGTCCTCTTCCCAAATGTTAGGCGGGAAGGGATCCCACAACAGCCAAGTTTGAAGGGAGACAACTAGTACATGCTATCCTGACAAAAGGTGGTCTTCGCCTGCCAAAGGCTCTGGTGGTGACGCTGCTGTGGGCTCCGCGGTGACCTCCGTCGTGCCGTCCTGCTGGTCTTGGTCTATTTGCACCAATATGGAAACCTTTGCATGATGCCTCGGGACTCTTCGCCTGCTCTTGCCTCTTTAGCACAAAACAGGAAACTGGTACACTGCGCCCGCTGGCGCCCGCCTGGCCTTGGTCGTCACGGCTCACGTCTTGTGAACCTCGCGAGGTGCCCCCTGCATAGATATCTCTGCTCCTCGGGAGGTCTTGGTGTCGTCCGCCTCACGAGGCTTGGCCCCTCGCGAGGGTCTTGAGTTGTTGCTGGCGAAGCTGGGCCGTACCAGGCTGTTGGTGGAGCCACGCACAGGGCTGCTTCCTCCTGAGCATGCATTGGTTTTCCCTTGAAGAGGAAAGGGTGATGCAGCAAAGTAGCGTAAGTATTTCCGTCAGTTTTTGAGAACCAAGGTATCAATCCAGTAGAATGCCACACGCAAGTCCCTCGTACCTACACAAACAAATAAGAACTTTGCAACCAACGCGATAAAGGGGTTGTCAATCCCTTCACGGCCACTTGCAAAAGTGAGATCTGATAGAGATGATAAGATAATATTTTTGGTATTTTTATGATAAAATTAAAAGTAAAGATTGCAAAATAAACGGTAATAGAAATAACTTGCGAACGGAAGATTAATATGATGGAAAATAGACCCGGGGGCCATAGGTTTCACTAGTGGCTTCTCTCAAGATAGCATAAGTATTACGGTGGGTGAACAAATTACTGTCGAGCAATTGATAGAAAAGTGCATAATTATGAGAATATCTAGGCATAATCATGTATATAGGCATCACGTCTGTGACAAGTAGACCGACTCACCGCATCTACCACTATTACTCCACACATCGACCGCTATCCAGCATGCATCTAGAGTATTAAGTTCATAAGAACAGAGCAATGCATTAGGTAAGATGACATGATGTAGAGGGATAAACTCAAGCAATATGATATAAACCCCATCTTTTTATCCTCGATGCCAACAATACAATACGTGTCGTTTCCCTTTCTGTCACTGGGATCTTGCAATGCAAGATTGAACCCAAAGCTAAGCACTTCTCCCATTGCCAGAAAGATCAATCTAGTAGGCCAAACCAAACTGATAATTCGAAGGGACTTGCAAAGATAACCAATCATACATAAAAGAATTGAGATAAGATTCAAATATTGTTCATAGATAATCTTGATCATAAACCCACAATCATCGGATATCGAAAAACACACCGCAAAAAGAGTTACATCGAATAGATCTCCAAGAAGATCGAGGAGAACTTTGTATTGAGATCCAAAGAGAGAGAAGAAGCCATCTAGCTAATAACTATGGACCCGAAGGTCTGTGGTAAACTACTCACACATCATCAGAGAGGCTATGGTGTTGATGTAGAAGCCCTCCGTGATCGATTACCCCTCCGGCGAAGCGCCGGAAAAGGCCCCAAGACGGGATCTCATGGGTACAGAAGGTTGCAGCGGTGGAAATAGGGTTTCCTGGTGCTCCTCGATGGTTTCGGGGTATGTAGGTATATATAGGAGGAAGAAGTAGGTCGGTGGAGCCATGAGTGGCCCACGAGGGTGGAGGGCGTGCCCCCTGCCTCGTGGCCTCCTCGTTTGTTCCTTGACGTCCACTCCAAGTCCTCTGTATCACGTTTGTTCCAAAAATCACGCTCCCGAAGGTTTCATTCCGTTTGGACTCCGTTTAATATTCCTTTTCTGCGAAACACTGAAATAGGCAAAAAAACACCAATTTGCACTGGGCCTTGGGTTAATAGGTTAGTCCCAAAAATAATAAAAGTATATAATAAAGCCCATTAAACATCCAAAACAGAATATATAATATCATGGAGCAACAAAAAATTATAGATAAGTTGGAGACGTATCAAGCATCCCCGAGCTTAATTCCTGCTCGTCCTCGAGTAGGTAAATGATAAAAACAGAAATTTTTATGTGGAATGCTACTTAGCATATTCTTCAATGTAATTTTCTTTATTGTGGCATGAATGTTCAGATCCGAAAGATTCAAGATAAAAGTTTAATATTGACATAAAAATAATAACACTTCAAGCATACTAACTAAGCAATTATGTCTTCTCAAAATAACATGGCCAAAGAAAGCTCATCCCTACAAAATCATATAGTTTGGTCATGCTTCATTTTTGTCAGACAAGAATGTTCTCATCTTGCACAACCCCGATGACAAGCCAAGCAATTGTTTCACACTTTAGTAATCTCAAACTTTTTTCAACATTCACGCAATACATGAGCGTGAGCCATGGATATAGCACTATGGGTGGAATAGAATATAATGATGAGGATTGTGTGGAGAAGACAAAAAAGGAGAAAGTCTCACATTGACGCAGCTAAGCAACGGGCTAGGGAGATGCCCATCAATTGATGTCAATGCAAGGAGTAGGGATTGCCATGCAACAGATGCACTAGAGCTATAAATGTATGAAAGCTCAACAAAAAAAACTAAGTGGGTGTGCATCCAACTTGCTTGCTCACGAAGACCTAGGGCATTTGAGGAAGCCCATTGTTGGAATACACAAGCCAAGTTCTATAATGAAAAATCCCCACTAGTATATGAAAGTGACAAAACAAGAGACTCTCTATCATAAAGATCATGGTGCTACTTTGAAGCACAAATGTGGAAAACGATAGTAGCATTGCCCCTTTTTATTTCTCTTTTTTAGCCTTTTTTTTTATTTGGCCTTTTTTTTGGGACAATGCTCTATTAATGATGATCATCACACTTCTATTCATTTACAACTCAATGATTACAACTCGATACTTAGAAAAAAACATGACCCTATATGAATGCCTCCGGCGGTGTACCGGGATGGGCAATGAATCAAGAGTGACATGTATGAAATAATATGCATGGTGGCTTTGCCAAAAATACGATGTCAACTACATGATCATGCAAGGCAATATGACAATGATGAAACGTATCATAAAAAAATGGAACGGTGGAAAGTTGCATGGCAATATATCTCGGAATGGCTATGGAAATGCCATAATAGGTAGGTATGGTGGCTGTTTTGAGGAAGATATAAGGAGGTTTATGTGTGATAGAGCGTATCTTATCACGGGGTTTGGATGCTCCGTCGAAGTTTGCACCAACTCTCAAGGTGAGAAAGGGCAATGCACGATCAAGAGGCTAGCAATGATGGAAGGTTGAGAGTGCGTATAATCCATGGACTCAACATTAGTCATAAATAACTCACATACTTATTGGAAAAATCTACAAGTCATCAAAAACCAAGCACTACGCGCATGCTCCTAGGGGGATAGATTGGTCGTAAAAGACCATCGCTCGTCCCCGACCGCCACTCATAAGGATGACAATCAAAGAACACCTCATGTTTCAAATTTGTTACACAACGTTTACCATACGTGCATGCTACGAGACTTGCAAACTTTAACACAAGTATTTGTCAAATTCACAACTACTCAACTAGCACAACTTTAATATCACTATCTCCATATCTCAAAACAATCATCAAGTATCAAACTTCTCCTAGTATTCAATGCACTTATATGGAAGTTTTTATTATATCCATCTTGGATGCCTATCATATTAGGACTAATTTTGTAACCAAGAAAATTACCATGCTGTTCTAAAGGATTCCCAAAATAATATAAGTGAAGCATGAGAGATCAATAATTTCTACAAAATAAAACCACCGCCGTGCTCTAAAACATATAAGTAAAGCACTAGAGCAAAACTGTTTAGCTCAAAAGATATAAGTGAAGCATATAGAGTATTCTAATAAATTCCGATTAATGTGTGTCTCTCTCGTGTGTACAGCAAGGATGATTGTGGTGAACTAAAAAGCAAAGACTCAAATCATACAAGACGCTCCAAGCAAAACACATATCATGTGGTGAATAAAAATATAGCTCCAAGTAAAGTTACCGATGGGCCGAAGACAAAAGAGGGATGCCTTCAGGGCATCCCCAAGCTTAAACTTTTGGTTGTCCTTGAATTTTACCTTGGGGTGCCTTGGCATACCCAAGCTTAGTTTGTTGCCAATCCTTGTTCCATATTCCATAAAATCTTTACCCAAAACTTGAAAACTTCACAACACAAAACTTAACAGAAAATCTCGTGAGCTCCGTTAGCGAAAGAAAACAAAACACCACTTTAAGGTACTGTAATTAACTCATTCTTTATTTATATTGGTGTTAAATCTACTGTATTCCAACTTCTCTTTGGTTCATAACCTCCGATACTAACCGTAGATTTATCAAAATAAGCAAACAACACACAAAAAACAGAATCTGTCAAAAACAGAACAGTCTGTAGTAATCTGTATCAAACGCATACTTCTGGAACTCCAAAAATTCTAAAATAAATTTCTGGACGTGAGGAATTTATATATTAATAATCTGCAAAAAGAATCAACTAAACAGCACTCCCCAGTAAAAAGTTGTAGCTAATCTCGTGAGCGCTAAAGTTTCTGTTTTTTACAGCAAGATCAAAAAGACTTCACCCAAGTCTTCCCAAATGTTCTACTTGGCACAAACACTAATTAAAACATAAAACCACTTCTAAACAGAAGCTAGATGGATTATTTATTACTAAACAGAACCAAAAAGCAAGAAACTAAAATAAAATTGGGTTGCCTCCCAACAAACGCTACCGTTTAACGCCCCTTGATGACCCACAAGTATAGGGGATCTATCGTAGTACTTTCGATAAGTAAGAGTGTCGAACCCAACGAGCAGCAGAAGGAAATGATAAGCGGTTTTCAGCAAGGTAGTCTCTGCAAGCACTGAAATTATAGGTAATAGATAGTTTTGTGATAAGATAATTTGTAACGAGCAACAAGTAACAAAAGTAAATAAAGTGCAGCAAGGTGGACCAATTGTGACGCCCGGATAGTTACGCTACAGTAACCCTCCGCTAAGGATGCCACGTCACCACGATTACTGTTGTTCATCTTGCGATGATTCAAAAAAACTGATTCAAATTGAAGTTCAAAATCAAGCAAACAATAAAAAATTTCAAATTTGAAAACTAAAATGTTCATTAAGTAAGAAATAATTCAGAGGCAATTATAAAATTGCAACTAACATTAAATGGATCAGTTCAGTGACCCTAACAACCTCAAACAGTGGCAAACAACAACATTTGATAACCTTTTAATTAATCTAAATTTAATATGAATTAGTATTTCACCCAAACTAATTTTTGATGCAAGGATCTAATGCACTACAACTTATGAGCCAACTCCCATATTTTATAAAAATCATTTGGGTGCTAAACATGTTGCAAACAGGAAAATAATAATAATAATAAATAATAAGGAAAGAACCCCCCCCCCACTGGGCCACAGCCCAGCTGGCCTCTGGACCAACCAGGCCGGCCCAGCCGCCGCCTATAGCCCCTGGGGCGACCGAACCCTAGTGACCCAGCACCCCCACTCCCCCTCTTGCTTCCCCCCCGCTGGATCTGGATCGGGGCGCGATGCCCCGACTCCACCACCACCTCGCCGCTCGCCGAGCGCCTCCCGCTGCGTCCTGGCGACCACGCCTCACCGCCTGGCGCTGCTGGCCGTCGTCTTCCCCGCGCCCGTCGCCGGATCGCCAAGCGCCGTGCCTCCTCATCACCGGCGCCGCCCCGCCCGTCGCTCGCCGTCATCCTCGCCCTCCTCCCCGTTCCTGGACCGAGAAGGCCCCCGACGCCGCCATCCGCCACACCATCGCCGAAAACGCATCTCCGGCCCCTCCCCCGAGCATACTTTGCACAACTACGGTGCGGTGAGGACCTCCCATCCGACCCGTCTTCCCTTGCTCCGGTCACCATTGCCGTGACGCTGCACCATCGCCCCGCTTCGCCTGTCTCACGCCGAGGAGCCTGCGCCCTTCTCACCGTGGCCTCGCCTTGCAACCGGCCGCCTTAGCCGCCTATCCGCGTCGCCGGCACCTGGCTGCACCGGCCAGGGTCGCCGCCATCCCCGCCTCCCAGCACCCCGGCCACCCATCGGCGGCGGCAGCCTCTCGTGCAACCCCTGCACGGCGCCAGTGCGCCTCTTGCTCTCGCCCCTCTGCCCGCCCGGATATCGGCCTCCCCTGCTCGGCGCCCTGCCGTGGCAGCGTCCCGAGTCCAGCCTTGTCAGGCTGGCGCGGCGCCCGACGCCCAGCGCCGACTCCACCCGCTAGCGCCCCGCCCGCTAGGCCTCTGTGCCACAGACAAACGGGGCCCACCCCCCCTTGAACAGAAAAAAGAAATGAAAATGAATTAATAAATAATAATTAAAATGATAATTAATTAATTAATTAAAGAATTAATTAAACTAATTAAACCAGATTAGATTAACCTAACCACTAATTAAACTAATTGACCCTGTTTAATTAGCCTGCTAGTTAAACAACCAATGACATGTGGGCCCCACACTTAGTTGACCCAGTCAACTTCACAGTTGACTGCTGACATCAGCATGATTTCAGGCTGGCGTCATCATTTACTATTCTGGATAATGTTGGATTTAAATAATTAATTAAATTACAGAAATTAGTAAAATCTTTAGAAAATCATATCTTTTAATCCGTAACTCGGATTAAAATATTTTCAACATGAAAGTTGCTCAGAACGACGAGACGATTCCGGATAGGCAACCCATTCGTCCGCCACACCCACCTAATCTATCGAACTCGCAACTTTCCCCCTCCGGCTCCTCTGCCCGAAAACGCGAAATACCGGGGATACTTTCCCGGATGTTTCCCCCCTTCGTCGGTATCACCTGCTACCGCGTTAGGGCACGCCTAGCACCGCGTATTGCCTCGTTATGTGTTGTGATACTGTGTTGGCTCCGTATTTACTGTTTCTTCCCCCCCTCTTCTTCCCCGGTAGACCCCGAGACCGGCGCTGATGCCACCGAGTACGACTACATCGACGACGAACCCTTCTCTTGCCAGAGCAACCAGGCAAGCCCCCCCTTTGATCACCAGATATTGCCTAATCTTCTCTATACTGCTTGCATTAGAGTAGTATAGCATATTCTTGCTTTCGATTAATCCTATACCGCTGCATAGCCTTTGTCCTTGCTACTCTTGTTGTTACCTTTACACCTTTATCCTCTTGCTTAGTATAGGATGCTAGTGTTCCATCGATGACCCTACACTCTTGTCCGTCTCGCCATGCTATACTCTTTGGGCTGTGATCACTTGGAGGTGATCACGGGCATATACGATATAATTTACACTGTTACATTACCTGTGATACTGTTCGAAGATGGGGGCTGAAAGGACAGGTGGCTCCATCCCGGTAGAGGTGGGCCTGGGTTCCCGACGGCCCCCGATTGTTACTTGTGGCGGAGCGGCAGGGCAGGTTGAGACTACCTGGGTGAGAGGTGGGCACATGCCCAGTCGGCATTCGCGGATACTTAACACGCTTAACGAGATCTCGGTATTTGATCTGAGTCTGGCCATTTGGTCTATACGCACTAACCATCTACGCTGGAGTAGTTATGGGTATCCGGCGTCGTGGTATTAGCCGGCACTTGCCGTGGCCTTGACGGGCGCGCGCGCCGGATTGGACTGGAACGCCTGCTAGGCTAGGTGCGCTTCGGCCAGCCTCGCAACGTGCTTGGTGTGCTATGGGAGATGGGCCCAGCACTGTGCGCTTAGGTTTAGACCGCGTCTTGACCTCTCTGTTGTGCCTAGGTGGGGCTGCGGCGTGTTGATCTTCATGGCCGGGCATGACCCGAGAAAAGTGTGTCCGGCCAAATGGGATCAAGCGTGTTGGGTTATGTGGTGCACCCTGCAGGAAGTTAATCTATTCGAATAGCCGTGATCTTGATAACAGGACAACTTGGAGTTCTACCTTGACCTTATGACAACTAGAACCGGATACTTAATAAAACACACCCTTCCAAGTGCGGATACAACCCGGTGGTCGCTCTCTCTTAGGGTTACGAGGAGGATCGCCGTAGGATTATTGCTATGTGATGCTACTTGGAGGACTTGATCTACTCTACGCTACATGCTTTGCAAAGGCGGAGGCTGCGAAGCGTAGTCTTGACAGGATTAGCTATCCCCTCTTATTACGGCATTCTGCAGTTCGGTCCATCGATATGGCCCTTTACACATATATCCATGCATATGTAGTGTAGCTCCTTGCTTAAAGTACTTTGGATGAGTACTCACGGTTGCCTTGTTCCCTCTTTTCCCCTTTCTTTACCCGATTGCTGCAGCAGACGATGGAGCCCGAGGCGGGCGACGCCATCGTCGAGGGCGACTACTACCCGGAGGTGCATACTACTACGTGCAGCCCGGCGGCGACCGGGAGTAGTTTAGGAGGATCCCAGGCGGGAGGCCTGCGCCTCTTCGATGCATATCCTAGTTTGTGCTAGCCATCTTATGGCAACTTGTTTAACTTATGTCCGTACTCGAGATATTGTTGCTTCCGTTGACTCGTCTATGATCGAGCACTTGTATTCGAGCCACAGAGGCCCCTGGCTTGTATTATGATGCTTGTATGACTTATTTATGTTTTAGAGTTGTGTTGTGATATCTTCCGTGAGTCCACGATCTTGATCGTACACATTTGCGTGCATGATTAGTGTACGATTGAATCGAAGCGTCCTGAAGTTGGTATCGAGCCATTTGCTGTAGGAATCCCCTTTCCAATTCCTTGGCGAAGTCGAGTCTAGACGTTGCAAAAACTTTTACTAACATGGGCTGTGCAGCCCTTGGGCCCACGTCGCGATTGTGTTGTATTAGGTTATTTTACTCCTCGACCTTTACTGGGACTCGATCTCTCCTCTATTCGGGTTAAATGAATTTTACTAAGTCTAACATTAGGATCTCGTTATCACTTTCACCCGGAGAGCCCTTATTATCGATGATCGTCTGCTGCACTGTAAGACCACTCAAGATGCTCTCCGCTGTTAACTCGAGAACTTGTGTTCATCGCGTTTGCAATTCCCCTTCCACCGTAAACCCTTATGGATAACTACTTGCGGTTGTTATTCTTACCTTCATCCCCGATTGGTCTTGTTATTACAAGATACCCGAAAAACTTCGTCGTTGTTTTGATAATCCTTTGAGTTTACTGCCTTGCTGTTCTTTGTCACCTGAATACCCCTACGGTTAATTCTCGCACTTATCGAGTATCCGCTCATCCCCCGTTGTTCATGTGTTTCAGAATGGTCTTCGAAATACTATTCAATCCTCCAAAAATCCTTAGTAGCTTATTGCTCTGCAATACTTGTCTGCTTACATTATGGATGCTCCCATATCACTAGCAATATTCATTAGTATCTTTTGACACCGTCATTTTGATCCTATTGATCACATGTGTGCGAACGCACACAATCATCTATCAACCCTTCTAAATTATCTTTCCTGCTCAGACGTCATTTTGAACATGAGTTGGTTCTCGACCAAACTATTTGTCGTCAATTGTGCCTCTGGTCTATACAACTTATCCATCCTTGATCAGAGCGTCTGCTTCTGATCCTTTGTTTTGGAAATCATAATTCCTTGGTTAATCTAAGCATCGAATTATTCCGATGTTCTATAATATGATGCTCATGCATTCTTTCTTCCTCTGATAGAGTACCGATACTCACATCAGCTCCGTTGTGGATCACCCGATCCATTTTTGGATTGTTATCCGATAGTGTCCTTCATATTCAATCACCTTGTGAGTTCTTCCCCTGATACATAGTGCCTCCGGTAAATTGTATCATCTGCTTGGCCAACCATGCTCTGCTTTCGAGCTGGTGGTATTTACTATTGAAGCTTGTGGTATATGTTTCCATGATACCCTGATGGGTTGAACCTATGCCTTCCTTTATATGTGTGAACTCGGAAGTTTACACGAGTCATACTCATCTGGTATTTCACCAGGTAAAACTTTCAACACTAATGCCTTTATCAAAGCGAGAAGTGAATGGAAGGTTATACATTGAAGAAGTGGGAGTCGACCTTGAACTTTGTGTTCATGCCCATGGACACGATGTAGATCCTATCATGGAAGCTTCTTGTAATAATAACTTTTTCCTTGTTATAGTATCATCTAGTATCTGTGAATTGATCTTTTGCAATCATGATTCCGGCCATGTTCTCCTTTTAAATACCATTTCTTGGACAAGTTGAAGTACTTTTCTTCTGCAGATCATTACACCTGTCCAACCTTTACTTTGCTCTACCGTTGAGTATTAAACTCTGGTATCTCAAGAATATCATGGGACTGCATAACTTATTATGGGTTCTTCATCAACTATTATTTCTCCGATTCCAATTTTCTCGGGTTCTGGGTTGTCGTCAATCGAGAACAACGATTCCACATTTTGGTTCGATAACCCTAAGTAATTTTTATTGCTTACGAGTTTATTAATCCTTTAAGTCTTTCCTAGCCTGATCGGCTAAATTTTAACCGTGCTACCTGGTCCTCCTTTTCGGAGCACAATTTTCGATGATGAGCTAAACTTACGTCGATCTTCCTCGTCATATCAGTTCGCCTTGAACAACAAGCTTGATTTCAAGTTTGTGTCCTACCCATGGTTCCAATAACCTTCCGCTTCATTATTCCTTTGACTTGATGTCGTCACTAATTGATTACATCTTCATGAAATCTCTCGACAAATGTGTCATGATTATCATCAACCTTATGAGCTCTTCCAGGATATCAATTGAGTTCATGATGAGAAATACCATCCTTGCCCCTGATGATCTGTGTTACCTTTGACCACTTATTTGCCTTCCGTTCAACACAAAATTGTTCGTGTTTTGAGTTATACCTTGAGATCCCTACTATCCAGCATTTGTTCTTCCTTACCTTGGAGTATTACCATCTTTTAATATCAAGGATGTGGTGAGTATTGCTCCACCTCTTAAGGAATTCTTGGTATAGTGATACTTCTCACCATCACCATTCTTTCTTGGTCCTCGGTTGATTCCAACCGGGGTACCAACAAGTGAACTATGCTGTTTGGATTCTGCCCTTCTAGCAACCCTATTGCCACCATTCTGACATTGGTCGTGCAGCCCAACCCATATTTCGGGCGCACCTTTCAACCAATGTTTAATTGTGTATGTTGTCCTCGAGCATGCTTCATTATATCATTTGATCTGACAAATGCTATCTCCTTATCCACATAATTGAGGAGATGCATCTTTTGGATACCTCATTGAATTATCATTTGAGTCCGTCGGCCACTTCCTCATCCTCTCCTTGGTTTAATGATGAACTCTGGTTTCGGAACTTGCTTCCATAGTTCATTTCCTGAGAATCGTGAAATGTCTTTTCGTCTATTTGTGTTGCACCTTTTCTTCTCGGACATCCTGAGTCTGAGGTATCATGACACCAATCGGATCTGAATCTCGGTCAGATGTGATGGTTGGGATAACTTTCCAAGAGTTATGATGTTGGTCCTTTGATGACCCGGTAACATGATGTCATGCCTAGCACCCCCCCTAGGCGGAGGACCTATCGTTATAATTTCTTTTGCAAGGATAACCACTCCTCCTGGAGGAAATTGTAAGACCTATTTTATAAGCTGTTCCTGATGAATCCATTGAGTATCTAAAGTCCGACCTTTGTTTGAATACCATGTCAATGCTTTCTCAAAAGCTTGTCTGTGGAACTCTGATTTTCAACAAGAACATTTGAAGCCCAATGCTAAAAGTTTCTTGATCAATTATCCGAACACCATTGTATGGATAATGACATGGAATTTCTCTTCCCTTTCCTAAAGGGGTTTTCGACGTTATATCCTGTCATGAATATCATGCTTTGCTTGCCCTTGGGAAGGATATACCCCTGATATATGTGTTTAAACACATTTTCCTTTCCATTGTTCTGATTAATTTGATAATCATATTATCCTTTCCATTGTTTGGTTTAACCTTTCTTGAGGTTTATATGATCTAAGCAGTAATATTTTCCTGCTTACGAAAACACCTCGGTGTACAACCGTGTCAGTAAGACCCCGTTGAAATTGTTGATGACATTCCGGTAACCACCGATGAACGAGAACTTTGCCTATTGGTCCGCCTCGTTCAACGAGCGGGAAAATGGTTCTCTTTGTCCCTCGCCCTTGGTACCGACATTGTTGCCAACATAAATGGTAGGCTACCCTCTGACATACCTTACTATCGTGACCGTGCAAGATGTCAGCACCCTTGCTACTTTTAACCCACATGGTGGGCCCATAACCCACAGTTCCACAGGATCGAAACCAGACTCTCCTGTACACCCCCTATTCCCAAAGTTATTCCTCGCACGTGGCCTCGTATGTAGTTCACGGGCCACCGTCCTAGTGATCTATTCTGGTAACAGACGCAATATTCAATCTCGTTGCTTTGGACCCCTTTCGCATGTTGTTTCAGACATCGAACGATTGCCTATCCGTTTGAAACTTCTCATGGTACCTTCTTACTTTACTCTCGATATTTTCTTAAGATTCAATTCGAGAGTAACTTCCGCCACCTTCCTCGATGTTATCGACCAGATAGTTAACCTTGTAGAGGTCTGTCCTTTGAAGCTACCCTTATCCTTTCCGTAAGTACGATGAAGATCCCCAAGGAAGGACGACAACCTTATCATGATGCATTGATGCATGGGAATGAAGACATCAGCGCTATGGGTCGACCACTTCGAGAAGAGCAACCAAGACCGAGAAGATTCGTTAGAATTTCGTAATCAGACATTTCCCCCTTAGTTCCACTCTTAAATCTCGGGACGAGATTTCTTGTAGTGGAGGAGAATTGTGACGCCCGGATAGTTACGCTACAGTAATCCTCCGCTAAGGATGCCACGTCACCACGATTACTGTTGTTCATCTTGCGATGATTAAAAAAACCGATTCAAATTGAAGTTCAAAATCAAGAAAACAATAAAGATTTTCAAATTTGAAAACTAAAATGTTCATTAAGTAAGAAATAATTCAGAGGCAATTATAAAATTGCAACTAACATTAAATGGATCAATTGAGTGACCCTAACAACCTCAAATAGTGGCAAACAACAATATTTGATAACCTTTTAATTAATCTAAATTTAATATGAATTAGTATTTCACCCAAACTAATTTTTGATGCAAGGATCTAATGCACTACAACTTATGAGCCAGCTCCCATATTTTATAAAAATCATTTGGGTGATAAACATGTTGCAAACAGGAAAATAATAATAAAAAAATAATAAGGAAAGAACCCCCATCGGGCCACAGCTGGCCTCTGAGCCAACCAATTGGCCACAGCGCCTATAGCCTCGGGTGATCAACCCTAGTGACCCAGCACCCCCACTCCCCTCTCGCTTCCCCCTGGATCTGGATCGGGGCGCGATGCCCAGACTCCACCACCACCTCGCCGCTCGCCGAGCGCCTCCCGCTGTGTCCTGGCGACCACGCCTCACCGCCTGGCGCTGCTGGCCGTCGTCTTCCCCGCGCCCGTCGCCGGATCACCAAGCGCCGTGCCTCCTCATCACCGCGCCGCCCGTCCGTCGCTTCGCCGTCATCTCGCCTCCTCCCGTTCTGGACCGAGAAGGCCCCGGCCGCCATCCGTCACACCGTCGCGGAAACGCATCTCGGCCTCTCCCGAGCATACTTTGCACAACCTGAGGCGGTGAGGACCTCCCCATCCGACCCGTCTTCCCTTGATCCGGTCACTCATTGCCGCAGCGCACCCATCGCTTCGCCGCTTCGCCTCACGCCGAGGAGCCTCCGCCCTTCTCACCGTGGCCTCGCCTGCAACCGCCGCCTTAGCCGCTTATCCGCGTCGCCCGGCACTGGCCGCACCAGCCGTCGCCGCCATCCCCGCCTCCCAAAGACTTGCCACCCATCGCCACCGACGGCCTCTCGTGCAACCTCAAGACCGCGCCAAAGTGCGCCTCTTGCTCGCCCTCGCCCGCCCGGATATCGGCATCTCGCCCGGCGCTTTACCGTGGCCGGCGCGATCAGGTCCGACGCCATTGGTCAAGGCGAGCGCCTGACGCCAAGGCCGACTCCACCCGCTAGCGCCCCGCCCGCTAGGCCTTTGTGCCACAGACAAACGGGGCCCACCCCCCCTTGAACAGAAAAAAAAGAAATGAAAATGAATTAATAAATAATAATTAAAATGATAATTAATTAACCAATTAAAGAATTAATTAAACTAATTAAACCAGATTAGATTAACCTAACCACTAATTAAACTAATTGACCCTGTTTAATTAGCCTGCTAGTTAAACAACCAATGACATGTGGGCCGCACACTTAGTTGACCCAGTCAACTGCACAGTTGACTGCTGACATCAGCATGATTTCAGGCTCACGTCATCATTTACTACTTTGGATAATGTTGGATTTAAATAATTAATTAAATTATAGAAATTAGTAAAATCTTTAGAAAATCATATCTTTTAATCCGTAACTCGGATTAAAATATTTTCAACATGAAAGTTGCTCAGAACGACGAGACGATTCCGTATACACAACCCGTTCGTCCGCCACACCCCCCTAACCTATCGAACTCGCAACTTTTCCCCTCCGGCTCCTCTGCCCGAAAATGCGAAACACCGGGGATACTTTCCCGGATGTTTCCACCCTTCGTCGGTATCACCTGCTACCGCGTTAGGGCACACCTAGCACCGTGTATTGCCTCGTTATGTGTTGTGATACTGTGTTGGCTCCGTATTTATCGCTTTCTTCCCCCTCTTCTTCCCGGTAGACCCGAGACCGCGCGATGCCACCGAAAGTACGACTACATCGACGATTTAACCCTTCTCTTGCCCGAGCAACCAGGCAAGCCCCCCTTTGATCACCGGATATATCGCCTACTCTTCTCTATACTGCTTGCACTAGAGTAGTGTAGCATGTTATCGCTTTCGATTAATCCTATCTTTCTTTGCATAGCCTTTGTCCTTGCTACTCTGTTGTTACCTTTACCGCTATCCTCTTGCTTAGTATAGGATGCTAGTGTTCCATCGGTGACCCTACACTCTTGTTCGTCCGCCATGCTATACTCTTTGGGCTGTGATCACTTGAGGTGATCACGGGCATATCTGATATACTTTACACCGTTACATTACCTCTCGATATCGTTAGGAGATGAAATTTGAAAGGATAGGTGGCTCCATCCCGGTAGAGGTGGGCCTGGGTTCCCGACGGCCCCATCACATTACTTGTGGCGGAGCGGGGCAGGTTGAGACTACTGGGTGGGAGGTGGGCCTGGCCTGGTCGGCGTCATGGATACTTAACACGTTTAACGAGATCTGGGTATTTGATCTGAGTCTGGCCATTTGGTCTATACGCACTAACCATCTACGCGGGAGTAGTTATGGGTATCCCGGCGTCGTGGTATCAGCCAAAGCACTTCGTGACACCAGCGACGGAGCGGCGCGCGCCGGATTGGACTGGAACGCCTGCTAGGCTAGGTCTACTTCTGGCCGCCCTCGCAACGTGCATGTGTGCTATGGGCGATGGGCCCAGACCCCTGTGCGCTTAGGTTTAGACCGGCGTGCTGACCTCTCTGTTGTCCCTAGGTGGGGTTGTGACGTGTTGATCTTCCGCGGCCGGGCATGACCCAGAAAAGTGTGTCCGGGCAAATGGGATCAAGCGTGTTGGGTTATGTGGTGCACCCCTGTAGGGAAGTTAATCTATTCGAATAGCTGTGATCTTGATGTGGGCGACTTGGAGTTGTACCTTGACCTTATGACAACTAGAACCGGATACTTAATAAAACACACCCTTCCAAGTGCGGATACAACCCGGTGGTCGCTCTCTCTCGTGGTTACGAGGAGGATCGCCGGGTAGGATTATTGCTATGTGATGCTACTTGGAGGACTTCAGTCTACTCTCTGCTACATGCTGCAAGGCGGAGGCTGCCAGAAGCGTAGTCTTCGACATGATTAGCTATCCCCCTCTTATTCTGGAATTCTGCAGTTCAGTCCACTGATATGGCCCTTTACACATATACCCATGCATATGTAGTGTAGCTCCTTGCTTGCGAGTACTTTGGATGAGTACTCATGGTTGCCTTGTTCCTCTTTTCCCCTTTCTTTACCCGATTGCTGCAACCAGACGATGGAGCCGGGGCAGGCGCCATCGTCGAGGGCGACTACTACCCGGAGGTGCCTACTACTACGTGCAGCCCGGCCCGGCGGCGACCGGGAGTAGTTTAGGAGGATCCCAGGTAGGAGGCCTGCGCCTCTTTCGATCTGTATCCCAGTTTGTGCTAGCCATCTTATGGCAACTTGTTTAACTTATGTCTGTACTCAGATATTGTTGATTCCACTGACTCGTCTATGATCGAGCACTTGTATTCGAGCCCTCGAGGCCCATGGCTTGTATTATGATGCTTGTATGACTTATTTATGTTTTAGAGTTGTGTTGTGATATCTTCCCGTGAGTCCCTGATCTTGATCGTACACATTTGCGTGCATGATTAGTGTACGATTGAATCGGGGGCGTCACAGCCCAATCCTTTATATAGCAAAGTACAAGCCTGGACAAACTCTTATATAGAGAAAAGCGCTCCCGAGGACATATGGGAATTATCGTCAAGCTAGTTTTCATCACATTCATATGATTCGCGTTCGGTACTTTGTTAATTTGATATGTGGGTGGACCGGTGCTTGGGTGTTGTCCTTACTTGGACAATCATCCCACTTATGATTAACCCCTATTGCAAGCATCCACAACTACAAAGGAAGTATTAAGGTAAACCAAACCATAGCCTAAAACATATTGATCCAAATCAGCCCCTTACGAAGCAACGCATAAACTAGGGTTTAAGCTTCTGTCACTCTAGCAACCCATCATCTACTTATTACTTCCCAATGCCTTCCTCTAGGCCAAAATAATGGTGAAGTGTCATGTAGTTGACGTTCACATAACACCACTAGAGGAGAGACAACATACATCTCATCAAAATATCGAACGAATACCAAATTCACATGACTACTAATAGCAAGACTTCTCCCATGTCCTCAGGAACAAACGTTACTACTCACAAAGCATATTCATGTTCATAATCAGAGGGGTATCAATATGCATATAGGATCTGAACGTATGATCTTCCACCAAATAAACCAACTAGCATCAACTACAAAGAGTAATCAACACAACTAGCAACCTACAGGTACCAATCCCAGACTTAGAGACAAGAATTGGATACAAGAGATGAACTAGGGTTTGAGAGGAGATGGTGCTGGTGAAGATGTTGATGGAGATTGGCCCCCTCCCGATGAGAGGAGCGTTGGTGATGATGATGGCGATGATTTCCCCCTCCCGGAGGGAAGTGTCCCCGACAGAACAACTCTTCCGGAGCCCTAGATTGGTTCCGCCTCGTGGCGGCGGAGTCTCATCCCGAAAGCTTGCTTATGATTTTTCTTCGGACGAAAGACCTCATATAGCAGAAGATGGGCACTGGTGGGCCAACATGGGCCCACGAGGCAGAGGCGCGCCTGGGGGTAGGCGCGCCCCACCCTCGTGGCCAGGGTGTGGGCCCCCTCTGGTATTTCTTGCGCTTAGTATTTTTTATTATTTCCAAAAATAACTTCCGTGGAGTTTTAGGACTTTTGGAGTTGTGGAGAATAGGTCTCTAATATTTGCTCCTTTTCCATCCCAGAATTCCAGCTGCCGGCATTCTCCCTCCTTATGTAAACCTTGTAAAATAAGAGAGAATAGGCATAAGTATTGTGACATAATGTGTGATAACAGCCCATAATGCAATAAATATTGATATAAAAGCATGATGCAAAATAGACGTATCAACTACCCCAAGCTTAGACCTCGCTTGTCCTCAAGCGGAAGCCGATAACGATAAATATGTCCACATGTTTAGAGGTAGAGGTGTCGATAAAATAAAATACGGACATGAGGGCATCATGATTATTCTCATAACAGCAACATATATGGATATTGTCATATAATTTCTTATGCTCAAGTAATAATCTATTCACAATGCAAAGTATGAATCATAAACTTCATTGAGAACTAACAAACTATAATATCAGTCATTGAGGTAATTGCAATTTATCATAACATCAGAAAGAGTCTATGTCAGAGCTTTTTAGCAAGTCCACATACTCAACTATCATTTAGTCTTTCACAATTGCTAACACTCACGCAATACTTGTGGTTACGGAGTTTTAGTCGGACACAGAGAAAGATAGGGGCTTATAGTTTCGCCTCCCAACCTTTTACCTCAAGGGTAACGTCAACAATAATAGTTCATGCTAACTTACATCCTATTCGATATATATATATATATATTATGATCTTTCCAACTTACTGTGCTTGCCAAAGGATAAAATGTAAAAAGGAAAGGTGAATATCACCATGACTCTTGCATAAGGTAGAAGATAATAATAAAATATAGGCCCTTCGCAGAGGGAAGCGAGAGGTTGCCATGCGCTTTGTGGTTGGATGCACAAAATCTTATTGCGAAAGAACGTCACTTTATATTGCCACTTGTGATATGAACCTTTACTATGCAGTCCGTCTCTTTTATTTCTTCCACATCACAAGATCGTATAAAGCTTATTTCCTCCACACTAATCAACCATACATATTTGGAGAGCAATTTTTATTGCTTGCACCGATGACAACTTACTTGAAGGATCTTACTCAATCCATAGGTAGATATGGTGGACTCTCATGGCAAAACTGGGTTTTAGGATATTTGAAGCACAAGTAGTATCTCTACTTGGTGCAAAGAATTTGGCTAGCATGAGGGAGAAAGGCAAACTCAACATTGTGACGCCCGGATAATTAGACTATAGTAATCCCCAGCTAATGATGCCACGCCACCTCAATTACTGTTGATAATCTCGCGTTAGTTCGAAACCGATCCAAATTCAAATTTAAGATCAAGTCAAACAGTTAAAGTTTTCAAAAGTGAAAACTAAAATGTTGTAAATGTTTTAAATAAATCCTGGGTAATAATGGTGGAGAAACCTAAATTTAATAGAATGTTTAAGTGTTCAAAATAATTAAAACTATGGGTTAAATAATAAAACAAATGCCTTTGGAATTTTATAAAATATTAAACTATTTTAATTGGGATGAAAAGTAATGTGGCAGTAGTTTATTTAAAAGTACTAATTTAGGTGTTAGTGATAATTTTTACTAAAACTAAAATAAAATGTAACTAAAATAAAACAGAAAAGAAATCAATAACAAGGGAGGAATAAAAACAGTAAAACAAAGCTAACTAAAATAAAGAGAAAAGGAACCCCCCGACTGGGCCACAGCCCAGCTGGCCTCTGGGCCAACCAGGCCAGCCCAGCCGGCGCCTATAGCCCCTGGGGCGACCGAACCCTAGTGCCCCAGCACCCCCACTCCCCCCTCCCTCGTCTGGATCTGGATCGGGAGGATCCCGATCCCCTCGCCCGCCGCTCCCCGCGATCCCGCCCGCCCCTCACTCCCTCCCCCCCCCCCGCGCGGATCCTGTCGGTGGCAACCGCCGCCCCGACGCCTTGCACCCGCGCCGTGGCCGGAAGCATCGCCGCCGGCCTCCTCGAGCTCCTCCTCGACACCGACCACTCCGCCCGACGCCGCCCCGGCCCCGTCGCCGTGACCGTTCGCCGCTCCTCGCCTCGCCTTCGACGGCTCCACCAAGCCTCGCCATCCCCAACGACATCACCTCACCGCCATCGCCCCGGAGCTGCCACGCCGTCGTCGGACCTCGTCGTCGCCTCGCCGTCCTCCTCCTCGTCTCCTCCTCGCCGGACCACCTCGCGCCCCGCTGCCACTTCCCTACGGCCCCAGTGAGCCTCGCCCCGATCTCCTCCTCTTCTCCTCCTTCACAGACGCCAGATCCAAGCACGATGCCGTCCCCTCACGAGCGACGCCCCTCCGCCGCTTCCTCGTGATCATCGCCGTGAACTGCGCCGACGCCTCCTCAGAACTCGAGGGCGCCTCAAGACTCGCCATCATCACACGGCTGCCTCTGCTGATCACAGTAGGCGCCACACATTCTCTCTGCCCGTGCTCGCTGCCGCTTCTTCCACGGCTGCCCCACTCATAATCCGCCAGCCAGACTGCCGACCACGCTGGCTGGGCGCCGCGCTCGCGCCGCTGCCCACTCGGTTTGGCGCCAGCCAAGCGCCGCCTGCACTCAAGGCCTCAGAGAACCGCTAGGCCCCAACATCGACTAGGGGCCCCGCCTGCAACGTAAAATTAAAAAAAAGAGGATTAAAAATAAAATAATAAATAAAAATAAAAATGATTTTATAAAATTAATTATTAATTAATTAATTATCTAATGAATTAATTAAGTTAATTAATCCGGTTTAATTAATTTAATTAACTAGTTAGGTTAATTAATTAGTAATTAAATTAACTAATCTGTAATTAACCTAAACAGTGTATGAGAGGTAGGTCCCACTGGACCCACTGGTCAGGTTGACCAAGTCAACTCTGTTGACTACTGATGTCAGCATGACATCATGCTGATAACATTAATCTATTTTTTGAATTAATTAAATAATTAATTAAATTCCAGAAATTAATAAAATCTTTAGAAAATCATATCTTTTAATCCGTAACTCTGATTAAAATATTTTCAACATGAAAGTTGCTCAGAACGACGAGACGATTCCGGATATGCAACCCGTTAAATCGCCACACCCCTAACCTATCGAACTCGCAACTTTCCCCTCCGGCTCCTCTCTGCAAAACGCGAAACACCAGGAATACTTTCCTGGTTGCTTCCCCCCTTCACCGGTATCACCTCATACCGCGTTAGGGCACCCCTAGCACCGATACTTCATGTCATGCATCGCTATGCATCTGTTTGCTTAAATATTTATTGTTTCTTCCCCCTCTTCTCTCGCTAGACACCGAGACCGACGCTGCTGCTGCCCAGTTCGACTACGGAGTTGACGACCCCTCTCTCTTGCCAGAGCAACCAGGCAAGCCCCCCCTTTGATCACCAGATATCGCCTACTCTTCTCTATACTGCTTGCATTAGAGTAGTGTAGCATGTTACCGCTTTAAGTTAATCCTATCTTTGCTGCATAGCTTTGTCCTTGCTACTCTTGTTGTTACCTTTACACCTTTATCCTCTTGCTTAGTATAGGATGCTAGTGTTCCATCGTTGGCCCTACATTCTTGTCAAATGCCATGCTATACTCTTTGGGCTGTGATCACTTGGGAGGTGATCACGGACATATGCTATATACTTTACACCGTTACATTACCGTGATACTGTTAGGAGATGGGGGGTGAAAGGACAGTGGCTCCATCCCGTAGAGGTGGGCACAGGTTCCCGACGGCCCCATCGTTACTTTGTGGCGGAGCGGCAGGCAGGTTGAGACTACCTAGGAGAGAGGTGGGCCCTGGCCTGGTCGGCGTTCATGGATACTTAACACGTTTAACGAGATCTCGTATTTGATCTGAGTCCGCCATTTGGTCTATACGCACTAACCATCTACATGGGAGTAGTTATGGGTATCCCGGCGTCGTGGTATCAGCCGAAGCACTTCGTGACGCCAGCGACTGAGTGGCGCGCGCCGGATTGGAACGTAAGCCTGCTCTTGTATTAAGGGGGCTAGTTATGCTTTCGGCCGCCCTCGCGACGTGCAGGTGTGCATTGGGCGATGGGCCCAGACCCCTGTGCGCTTAGGTTTAGACCGGCGTGCTGGCCTCTTTGTTGTGCCTAGGTGGGGCTGCGACGTGTTGATCTTCATGGCGGGCATGGCCTGTAAAAGTGTGTCCGCCAAATGGGATCAAGCGTGTTGGGTTATGTGGTGCACCCTCAGGGAAGTTAATCTATTCGAATAGCCGTGATCTTCGATAACATGATGACTTGGAGTTGTACCTTGACCTTATGACAACTAGAACCGGATACTTAATAAAACACACCCTTCCAAGTGCCAGATACAACCCGGTGGTCTCTCTCTCTTAGGGATACGAGGGGGGGGTCGCCGGGTAGGATTATTGCTATGTGATGCTACTTGGAGGACTTCAGTCTACTCTCTTCTACATGACTGCAAGCCGGAGGCTGCCAGAAGCGTTGTCTTCGACAGGATTAGCTATCCCCCTCCTATTCTGGCATTCTGCAGTTCATTCCACTGATATGGCCCTTTACACATATATCCATGCATATGTAGTGTAGCTCCTTGCTTGCGAGTACTTTGGATGAGTACTCACGGTTGCCTTGTTCCCCCTTTTCCCCATATCTCTACCCGATTGCTGCGACCGGTCGATGGAGTCCAGAGCGACGCCATTGTCGGCGATGACGACTACTACTGGAGGTGCCTACTACTACATGCAGCGCTACCGACGACGAGTAGTTTAGGAGGATCCCAGCGGGAGGCCCTGCGCCTCTTCGATCTCAGTATCCCGGTTTGTGCTAGCCATCTTATGGCAACTTGTTTAACTTATGTCCGTACTCAGATATTGTTGCTTCACGACTCGTCTATGATCGGGCACTTGTAATTCGAGCCCTCGAGGCCCCTGGCTTGTATTATGATGCTTGTATGACTTATTTATGTTTTAGAGTTGTGTTGTGATATCTTCCCGTGAGTCCCTGATCTTGATCGTACACATTTGCGTGCATGATTAGTGTACGATTGAACCGGGGGCGTCACAAACATGTTGGATGATCCATGACAATATACTTTATCTCAGATATAAGAAAACATAACCATGATGCTGTCTTCCTCGTCCAACATCAACTCTTTAGCATGTCATATTTTAATGAGTGCTCCCAATCATACAAGATGTCCAAGATAGTATATTTATATGGGAAACCTCTCTTTCTTTATTACTTCCTATTAATTGCAATGATGACCAAAGCTATGTTTGTCAACTCTCAACAATTTTTAATCATCATACTCTTTCTATGTGAAGTCATTACTCTCCATAAGATCAATATGATCTCTTTGTTTCTTTTTATTTTTTTCTCTTTTCTTTTATTCACTCAAGATCATAGCAAGATAATCAAGCCCTTGACTCAACACTAATCTTTATTATATAGCTCACAAACTCGATTACATAGAGGGAGCATAAAGCAAAACTCAAAACTAGATTATACTGAAACTTTATTCTACTAGATCAAGATATTAGTAAAAGGATCGAACTAAGAAAAACGGTAAAGATAGGGATGTGATGATGATACGATACCGGGGCACCTCCCCCAAGCTTGGCAATTGCCAAGGGGAGTGCCCATACCCATGTGATTATATATCCTTTGTTGGTGAGGAAGGTGGTGGAGTTGTTGATGATGTGGGCTTGTCATCCATCTTCCAAGGCATGGGCTCACCATCATAGAAGGATGATCGAGTCTTCGGGATCCTCAAATCTGCAGCCAAACTCATCCTCTTGAATCTATATTCATACTCACAGTTTTGGTTTTGCAGTTTTGGGCTTGGAGGTGCTCGATATTCTCGTGAAGCTTGAAGATGGTATCCCCAATGTTCTTGGCATCCAGCTTGTGGTTGTTGGTGAACTCCGCGATCATCCTGTGGTTGGAGTTGAGTCCATGTTCCACCATCCCGTGGCACTTGAAAACTTGTTGCTCCATTGCTTCGAGCCTCGTCTCCGCGCTTCCGGTCCCCTTCGGTCCCTCAACATTGCGGATGTGCAGCAACCCATCACACATCTCAATGGTTTGAGGGTGTCGCAGCACCTCCGCGAGGTAAGGGTTGACGACCTTCTCGAAGAACTTGTCCTTGGGGGCGCTTGAAGACGTCATGATGATCTAGATCTGTCAGAAAAACAACTCGAAACGAAAACAGAGGACAATTGCGTGATACAAGAGTCAAAACCTTTGGGAGATTATATAATGAATTTTTACCAACCAAAATACGTATTGTGCAAGAAAACGGAGTCCGGAGAGCGCACGAGGTGCCCACGAGGCAGGGGGCGCGCCCAGGGGATAGGGCGCGCCCTCCACCCTCATGGAGCCCTCGTGTCCTTCTCGGACTGCTTCTTATTTTTCTATTTTTCTAAATATTCCAAAACGGAGAAAAAATGCCATTAGAACTGTTTTGGAGTCGGTTTACTTACCGTAGCACGTACCTATTCCTTTTCGGAGTCTGAAACGCGTTAGGAAAGTGTCCCTTATGTATTCCTCCGGGTTACGGTTTCAATAACATTGGTTTCAACATTTATGGGATTACCTGAGATATAATGTTTGATTCTTTGACCGTTCACCACCTTCGGATTTGTGCCTTGAAGTTGTTGATTTTTATGGCACCTAACGATAGACCTCCTCGATAACGTAAGGACCTTCCCATTTAGAGAGAATTTTTCCTGCAAAAAATCTTAAATGAGAGTTGTATAATAATACATAATCACCTACATTAAACTCACGCTTTTGTATTCTTTTGTCATGCCATCTTTTAACTTTTTCTTTAAACAATTTGGCATTCTCATAGGCTTGGGTTCTCCATTCATCAAGTGAGCTAATGTCAAATAACCTCTTCTCACCGGCAAGTTTGAAATCATAATTGAGATCTTTAATAGCCCAATAAGCCTTATGTTCTAGTTCGAGAGGTAAGTGACATGCTTTTCCATAAACCATTTTATACGGAGACATACCCATAGGATTTTTATATGCAGTTCTATAGGCCCATAATGCATCATCAAGTTTATTGGACCAATTATTTCTAGATCTATTAACAGTCTTTTGCAAAATTAATTTGAGCTCTCTATTAATCAATTCTACTTGACCACTAGACTGTGGGTGATATGGGGATGCAATTCTATGATTAGCATCATACTTAGCAAGCATTTTACGGAGATCACCATGAATAAAATGTGAACCACCATCAGTCATTAAATATCTAGGGACTCCAAACCACGGGAAAATAACTTCTTTAAGCATTTTAATAGGGGTGTTATGATCAACACTACTAGTTGGAATAGCTTCTACCCACTTAGTAACGTAATCAACAGCAACTAAAATATATGTATATCCATTAGAGGCAGGAAACGGTCCCATATAATCAAAGACCCAAACATCAAATGGTTCAGCAACAAGTGAATAATTCCTAGGAATTTCTTGACGTCTACTAATATTACCAATTCTTTGACATTCACCACAAGATAAGACAAACTTACGGGCATCCTTGAAGAGAGTAGGCCAATAAAAACCGGATTGCAGTACCTTATGTGCAGTTCTGTCTCCAGCGTGGTGTCCTCCATAAGCCTCGGAGTGACACTTGCATAGGATCTGTTCCTGTTCATGCTCAGGTACAAAACGTCTAATGACACCATCTACTCCTTCTTTATAAAGATGTGGGTCATCCCAAAAGCAATGTCTCAAATCATAGAAAAACTTTTTCTTTTGCTGGTATGTGAAACTAGGTGGTATAAATTTAGCAACAATGTAATTAGTATAATCAGCATACCATGGAGTAGTATGAGAAGCAATTACTACATTTAATTGTTCATCAGGAAAGCTATCTTCAATAGGTAGTGGGTCATCAAGAACATTAACCTAGACAAGTTGTCTGCAACGGGGTTCTCAACTCCCTTTCTATCAATAATATGCAAATCAAATTCTTGTAGCAAGAGAACCCTTCTAATAAGTCTAGGTTTAGCATCTTTCTTTTCCATAAGGTATTTAATAGCAGCATGATCAGTGTGAATAGTTACTTTAGAATCAACAATATAAGGTCTGAACTTATGACAAGCAAATACAACTGCTAAGAATTATTTTTCAGTAGTAGCATAATTTCTCTGGGCATTGTCTAGAGTTTTACTAGCATATTGAATAACATTTAATTTGTTATCAACTCTTTGCCCTAGAACAACACCTACAGCATAATCACTAGCATCACCCATGATTTCAAAGGGTAAATTCCAATCAGGTGGCTGAACAATAGGTGCAGAAATCAATGCTTTGTTAAGTATTTCAAATGCTTCTACGCAATCATTATCAAATACAAATGGTATATCTTTTTGTAATAAATTAGTTAGAGGCCGAGAAATTTTTGAGAAGTCCTTAATGAACCTCCTATAAAAACCGGCGTGACCAAGGTAACTTCTTATAACTTTGATGTCCTTGGGACATGGCACCTTTTCAATAGCATCAACTTTAGCTTTATCAACTTCAATACCTTTTAAAGAAATTTTATGCCCCAATACAATACCTTCGTTAACCATAAAGTGGCACTTTTCCCAATTCAAGACAAGATTAGTTTCTTCACATCTCTGCAAAACTCGATCAAGGTTGCTCAAGCAATCATCAAAAGAGGATACATAAACGGATAAATCGTCCATGAAAACCTCACAAATCTTTTCACAAAAGTCAGAGAATATAGCCACCATGCATCTTTGAAAGGTAGCAGGTGCATTACATAAACCAAAAGGCATACGTCTATAAGCAAAGGTACCGAAAGGGCAAGTAAAAGTGGTCTTAGCTTGATCATCAGCTGACACGGGTATTTGAGAGAAACCAGAATAACCATCTAGAAAGCAAAAATGTGTATGTTTGGATAATCTTTCTAGAATTTGATCAATAAAAGGTAAGGGGTAATGATCTTTTTTAGTAGCTTTATTTAATTTGCGGAAATCAATTACCATCCTATGACATGTAATAATTCTTTGCGGAATCAATTCATCTTTATCATTGGGAACAACAGTAATACCTCCCTTCTTAGGAACACAATGGACAGGACTTACCCACTGACTATCAGCAACGGGATAAATTATACCTGCCTCAAGGAGCTTTAGTATTTCCTTTCTTACCACTTCTTTCATTTTAGGATTCAGCCGTCGTTGATGATCAATAACTGGCTTGGCATCTTTCTCCAAATTTATTTTATGTTGACATAGAGTGGGACTAATGCCCTTAAGGTCATCAAGAGTATATCCAATAGCAGCACGGTGCTTCTTCAGAGTTTTCAATAATTTTTCTTCCTCCTTCTCCGAAAGGTTAGCACTAATAATAACAGGATATATCTTCTTTTCATCAAGATAAGCATATTTAAGAGTATCAGGCAATGGTTTAAGCTCAAACACGGGATCACCCTTGGGTGGAGGAGGATCCCCTAAGATTTCAACAGGCAAGTTGTTTTTCAGAATAGGTCCTTGTTTAAAGAATACTTCATCTATTTCCCTTCTTTCATTCATAAACATATCATTTTCATGGTCTAGCAAATATTGTTCTAAAGGATCACTAGGAGGCACGGCAATAGAAGCAAGACCAATAATTTCATCTTTACTAGGCAATTCCTCTTCACGGCGTTGTCTACGAAATTTAGAGAAATTAAGCTCATGAGACATATCACCCAAACCAATAGTGACAACATCCTTTGCGCAGTCTATCCTAGCATTAACAGTGTTTAAGAAGGGTCTACCAAATATAATGGGACAAAAGCTATCTTGTGGGGAACCAAGAACAAGAAAATCAGCAGGATACTTAGTTTTCCCACAGAAGACTTCAACATCTCTAACAATTCCAATTGGTGATATAGTATCTCTATTGGCAAGTTTAATGGTGACATCAATATCTTCTAACTCAGCGGGTGCAATATCATGCATAATTTCTTTGTATAAGTCAATAGGTATTGCACTAGCACTAGCACCCATATCACACAAGCCATGATAACAATGATCCCCTATTTTAACGGAAATAACAGGCATGCCTACCACAGGTCTATGTTTATCTTTAGCACAAGGTTTAGCAATTCTAGCAGTTTCATCACAGAAATAAACATGCCCATCAATATTATCAGCCAAGAGATCCTTAACAATACCAATATTAGGTTCAACTTTAACTTGCCCAGGAGGTGTATAGGTTCTAATATTGCTTTTACGAACCATAGTTGAAGCTTTAGCATGATCTTTTATCCTAACAGGAAAAGGTGGTTTCTCAACATAAGTAGTATGAACAATAGGATCATTATAAGTGATAGTATTTTCTTCAACTTTAATAGGTGCAGCTACTTTTACTTCTATGGGAGGATGATATTTAAACCACTTCTCCTTAGGGAGATCAACATGAGTAGCAAAAGATTCACAGAAAGAAGCTACTTTCTCAGAGTCAAGTCCATATTTAGTGCTAAACTTACGGAAAACATCAGTATCCATAAAAGATTTAACACAATCAAACTTAGGTGTCATACCTGACTCCTTACCTTCGTCGAGGTCCCAATCTTCAGAATTGCGTTTAATTCCTTCCAATAAATACCATTTGAATTCAATAGTCTTCATCATAAAAGAGCCAGCACAAGAAGTATCGAGCATGGTGCGATTGTTATCAGAAAGCCGAGCAAAAAAGTTTTGAATAATCATTTCTCTTGAGAGCTCATGATTGGGGCATGAATATAACATTGCTTTAAGCCTTCCCCAAGCTTGAGCGATGCTTTCTCCTTCACGAGGCCAAAAATTATATATATAATTACGATCACGATGAACAAGATGCATAGGCTAAAACTTCTGATGAAATTCCAATTTCAATCGCTTGTAGTTCCATGATCCCATACCATCACATAGCCTATACCATGTCAATGCATCTCCCTTCAAAGATAAAGGGAAGACCTTCTTCATGATAACATCATCGGGCATACCTGCAAGCTTAAATAATCCACAAACTTCATCCACATATATTAGGTGCTCATCAGGATGTAATGTTCCATCTCCTGCAAAAGGATTAGCCAACAGTTTTTCTACCATACCTGAAGGAATTTAAAATTAGACATTTTCATTTTCAGTAGGTTCAGTAGTTTGAGGAGCAACTCTTTGCTCTACTGGTCGGGGTGAAGATACCCCGAACAAGCCCCTCAGAGGATTACTTTCCATAGTAACAAGTAACAGTAAATTTCAGCACACTATATAAATTTTTCCTTACCAAATTCCACCTACCAAAGGCGCTTCACTCCCCGGCAACGGTGCCAGAAAAGAGTCTTCATGACCCACAGGTATAGGGGATCTATCGTAGTCCTTTTGATAAGTAAGAGTGTCGAACCCAACAAGGAGCAGAAGGAAATGATAAGCGGTTTTCAGAAAGGTATTCTCTGCAAGCACTGAAATTATAGGTAATAGATAGTTTTGTGATAAGATAATTTGTAACGAGCAACAAGTAACAAAAGTAAATAAAGTGCATCAAGGTGGCCCAATCCTTTGTATAGCAAAGGAAAAGCCTGGACAAACTGTTATATAGAGAAAAGCCCGAGGACATATGGGAATTATCGTCAAGCTAGTTTTCATCACTTTCATATGATTCGTGTTCGGTACTTTGATAATTTGATATGTGGGTGGACCGGTGCTTGGGTGCTGTCCTTACTTGGACAAGCATCCCACTTATGATTAACCCTTATTGCGAGCATCCGCAACTACAAAAGAAGTATTAAGGTAAACCTAACCATAGCCTGAAACACATGGATCCAAATCAGCCCCTTATGAAGCAACACATAAACTAGGGTTTAAGCTCTGTCACTCTAGCAACCCATCATCTACTTATTACTTCCCAATGCCTTCCTCTAGGCCCAAATAATGGTGAAGTGTCATGTAGTCGACGTTCACATAACACCACTAGAGGAGAGACAACATACATCTCATCAAAATATCGAACGAATACCAAATTCACATGACTACTAATACCAAGACTTCTCCCATGTCCTCGGGAACAAACATAACTACTCACAAAGCATATTCATGTTCATAATCAGAGGGCTATTAATATGCATATAGGATCGGAACATATGATCTTCCACCAAATAAACCAACTAGCATCAACTACAAGGAGTAATCAACACTACTAGCAACCTACAGGTACCAATCCCAGACTTAGAGACAAGAATTGGATACAAGAGATGAACTAGGGTTTGAGATGAGATGGTGCTGGTGAAGATGTTGATGGATATTGGCCCCCTCCCGATGAGAGGAGTGTTGGTGATGATGATGGCGATGATTTCCCCCCTCCCGGAGGGAAGTGTCCCCGGCAGAACAGCTCTGCCGGAGCCCTTGATTGGTTCCGCCTCGTGGCGGCGGAGTCTCGTCCCGAAAGCTTGCTTATGATTTTTCTTCGGACGAAAGACCTCATATAGCAGAAGATGGGCACCGGAGGGCCAATAGGGGGCCCACGAGGCAGGGGCGCGCCAAGGCGGGTAGGGCACGCCCCCACCCTCGTGGCCAGGGTGTGGGGCCCCTCTAGTATTTCTTCCGCTCAGTATTTTATATTATCACCAAAAATAACTTCCGTGGAGTTTCAGGACTTTTGGAGTCGTGGAGAATAGGTCTCTAATATTTGCTCCTTTTCCAATTTGTAATTCCAAATTTGCCGGCATTCTCCCTCCTTATGTAAACCTTATAAAATAAGAGAGAATAGGCATAAGTATTGTGACATAATGTGTGATAACAACCCATAATGCAATAAATATTGATATAAAAGCATGATGCAAAATGGACGTATCACCCCTAGCTAGGCATAAAGGCAAGGATAGATCTAGGTATTGCCATCTTTAGCAGGCAATTATTCAATAGAACACTTCTAACCCTTAGGAGTTTCCTTCTTTTTATTAATGATTAAACTCCTAGGCAAGAAATCAAGAAAATCATTTGTAGCAAAAGGTTCCTTAATGATAGTGAGAAAGTTGGGGTGAACACTTATGTATTTGAGATCCGTATTTTCCTTACTAGAATTTCACCCTTATTTTTAGGAACATATATCAGTTTGGCAATTTTAGCATTAGGAGGTTTCAGAGTATTTTTCATGGAAGAAAAGGCTGACCCTAAGTTGGTAACAATATCCTCAATCTTATCAATTCTAGCGGAATCTCGATCTATCTTTTCATTAACCATGGGTTCCTTTTCCTTAAAAATTTTAAGAGCAACTCCTACCTCAAATCCGTAATGGGTAACTTGGTTGTGGATCTTTTTATCCAAATTTTCAATCAACTCTACGGTGGCAACTTTATTTTCAATAATTTAAAGCCTTTGCATCACATGTTCCAAAGTTAAAATAGTTCCATTAACCAAAAGAGGTGGTGGCCCAAACAAATCTATCATAGCATTATAAGAATCAAAAGTATGGCTACCCAAGAAATTCCCTGCAGTAATGGTATCAAGAATATATCTATTCCAAGGAGTGATGCCTACATAAAAATTGCAAAGAAGAACATAAGTAGATTGCTTCCTAGTAGATCTATTTTGTGCATTGCAAATTCTGTACCAAGCATTTTTTAGATTTTCTCCCTCCCTTTGTTTAAAATTAAGAACTTCATTCTCGGGAGACAAAGGAGTAGATAAAGGACTGGCCATGACGACACACGGAACACAAGAGGCAAGCAATAAAGAGGCGAACGGAAAGAGAGGGCGAATGAAACAACAAAGGTGAAATGGGGGAGAGGAAAACGAGAGGCAAATGGAAAATAATGTAATGCGAGGGATAAGAGTTTGTGATGGGTACTTGGTATGTCTTGACTTGTGTGTAGACTACCCGGCAACGGCGCCAGAAATCCTTCTTGCTACCTCTTGAGCATGTGTTGGTTTTCCCTTGAAGAGGAAAGGGTGATGCAACAAAGTAGCGTAAGTATTTCCATCAGTTTTTGAGAACCAAGGTATCAATCCAGTAGGAGGCCGCATGCAAGTCCCTCGTACCTACACAAACAAATAAGAACCTTGCAACCAACACGATAAAGGGGTTGTCAATCCCTTCACGACCACTTGCAAAAGTGAGATCTGATAGAGATGATAAGATAATGTTTTTGGTATTATTATGATAAAGATTAAAAGTAAAGATTGCAAAATAAACGGCGCTAGAAATAGCTAGTTGACGGGAGATTAATATGATGGAAAATAGACCCGGGGGCCATAGGCTTCACTAGTGGCTTCTCTCAAGATAGCATAAGTATTACGGTGGGTGAACAAATTACTGTCGAGCAATTGATAGAAAAGTGCATAATTATGAGAATATCTAGGCATGATCATGTATATAGGCATCACGTCCGTTACAAGTAGACCGACCCCTGCCTGCATCTACTACTATTACCCGACACATCGATCGCTATCCAGCATGTATCTAGAGTATTAAGTTCATACGATCAGAGTAACGCATTAGGTAAGATGACATGATGTAGAGGGATAAACTCAAGAAATATGATATAAACCCCATCTTTTTATCCTCGATGGCAACAATACAATACGTGTCGTTTCCCTTTCTGTCACTGGGATCTTGCAACGCAAGATTGAACCCAAAGCTAAGCACTTCTCCCGTTGCAAGAAAGATCAATCTAGTAGGCCAAACCAAACTGATAATTCGAAGGGACTTGCAAAGATAACCAATCATACATAAAAGAATTGAGAGAAGATTGAAATATTGTTCATAGATAATCTTGATCATAAACCCACAATCATCGGATCTCGACAAACACACCGCAAAAAGAGTTACATCGAATAGATCTCCAAGAAGATCGAGGAGAACTTTGTATTGAGATCCAAAGAGAGAGAAGAAGCCATCTAGCTAATAACTATGGACCCGAAGGTCTGTGGTAAACTACTCACACATCATCGGAGAGGCTATGGTGTTGATGTAGAAGCCCTCCGTGATTGATTCCCCCTCCGGCGAAGCGCCGGAAAAGGCCCCAAGATGGGGTCTCACAGGTACAGAAGGTTGCGATGGTGGAAATATGGTTTCGTGGTGCTCCTCGATGGTTTCGGGGTACGTAGGTATATATAGGAGGAAGAAGTAGGTCGGTGGAGCCACGAGGGGCCCACGAGGGTGGAGGTGCCTTGTGGCCTCCTCGTTCGTTCCTTGACGTCCACTCCAAGTCCTCTGGATCATGTTTGTTCCAAAAATCATGCTCCCGAAGGTTTCATTCCGTTTGGACTCCGTTTGATATTCCTTTTCTGCGAAACACTGAAATAGGAAAAAACCAGCAATTTGCACTAGGCCTTGGGTGATACATCTCCAACGTATCTATAATTTTTGATTGCTCCATGCTATATTATCTATTGTTTTGGACAATATTGGGCTTTATTATCCACTTTTATATTATTTTTGGGACTAACCTATTAACCGGAGGCCCAACCTGTAATTGCTGTTTTTTGCCTATTTCAAAGGTTCAAGAAAAGGAATATTAAATGAAGTCGAAACGGAACGAAATCAACTGGAGAAGTTATTTTTGGAAGGAAAGCTACCGGAAAAGCTTGGAGTGCACGTTAGGAAAGGGGGGAGGTGTCCACGAGGGTGGGGGGCGCGCCCCCTGCCTCGTGGCCCCCCCTTCGGTCCACCGACGTACTTCTTTCACCCATATATACCAACGTACCCTAAAACTTGCAGAACGGAGAATAGATCTGGAGTTCCGCCGCCGCAAGCCTCTGTAGCCACCAAAAGTCAATCGGGACCCTGTTCCGGCACCCTGCCGGAGGGAGGAACCCTCACCGGTGGCCATCTTCATCATCCCGATGTTCTCCATGACGATGAGGGAGTAGTTCACCCTCGAGGCTGAGGGTATGTACCAGTAGCTATGTGTTCGATCTCTCTCTCTCGTGTTCTTGATTTGGCACGATCTTGATGTATCGCGAGCTTTGCTGTTATAGTTGGATCTTATGTTTCTTCTCCCCCTCTTCTCTCTTGTAATGGATTGAGTTTTTCCCCTTGAAGTAATCTTATCAGATTGAGTCTTTAAAGATTTGAGAACACTTGATGTATGTCTTGCCGTGCGCATCTGTGGTGACAATGGGATATCACGTGATTCACTTGATGTATGTTTTGGTGATCAACTTGCGGGTTCCGCCCATGAACCTATGCATAGGGGTTGGCACATGTTTTCGTCGTGATTCTCCGGTAGAAACTTTGGTGCACTCTTTGAGGTTCTATGTGTTGGTTGAGTAGATGACTTGAGATTGTGTGATGCATATCGTATAATATTACCCACGGATACTTGAGGTGACATTGGAGTATCTAGGTGACATTAGGGTTTTGGTTGATTTGTGTCTTAAGGTGTTATTCTAGTACGAACTCTAGGGCTGTTTGTGACACTTATAGGAATAGCCCAACGGATTGATTGGAAAGAATAACTTTGAGGTGGTTTTGTACCCTACCATAATCTCTTCGTTTGTTCTCCGCTATTAGTGACTTTGGAGTGACTCTTTGTTGCATGTTGAGGGATAGTTATATGATCCAATTATGTTATTATTGTTGAGAGAACTTGCACTAGTGAAAGTATGAACCCTAGGCCTTGTTTCCTAGCATTGCAATACCTTTTGTGCTCACTTTTACCACTTGCCACCTTGCTGTTTTTTATATTTTCAGATTACAAAAACCTATATCTACCATCCATATTGCACTTGTATCACCATCTCTTCGCCGAACTAGTGCACCTATACAATTTATCATTGTATTGGGTGTGTTGGGGACACAAGAGACTCTTTGTTATTTGGTTGCAGGGTTGCTTGAGAGAGACCATCTTCATCCCGCGCCTCCCACGGATTGATAAACCTTAGGTCATCCACTTGAGGGAAATTTGCTCTTGTCCTACAAACCTCTGCACTTGGAGGCCCAACAACGTCTACAAGAAGAAGGTTGCGTCGAGACATCAAGCTCTTTTTCTGGCGCCGCTGTCGGGAGGTTAGTGCTTGAAGGTATATCTTTAGATCTTGCAATCGAATCTTTTGTTTCTTGTTTTAGCACTATTTTAGTTTATAAAAGAAAAGTACAAAAATTGAATTGAGTTTGTCTCATACGCTTCATCTTTTTAATATCTTTCGTGAGAATGATGGAAAGGAAAATTGTGCTCAGGTTAGAAGAAGAATTACATAGAATGCTTGGCATAAAATATGTGAATGATGAGCATGATTGCAATGTTGTTAGTATGAATTCCTTGATTATCCGTGATGCTAATGATATGCAAAGCCACAAGCTTGGGGAAGCTATGTTTGATGAAGATGATATTTTTGTCCCCAAGCTTTGATGAGCAAATTTACTATGATGAAAGCATGCCTCCTATCTATGATGATTATTGTGATGACATGTATGCTATAAATAATAATGATAACCATGAAACTTGTCATCTTGATCTTAATTTTCAATCACGTGATAGTTATTTTGTTGAGTTTGCTCCCACTACTATTCATGAGAACAAATTTGCTTATGTGCAGAGTAATAAAATTTCTATGCAAGTAGATCATGAAAATAATGCTTTATGTGCTGGTTATATTGTTGAATTCATTCATGATGCTACTGAAAATTATTATGTAAGAGGATCATATGCTTCTACATATTGCAATAAGATCAAGTTTCCTCTCTATGTGTTGAAAATCTTGAAGATTTGCTTGTTTTACCTTCCTATGCAAGTTGATTCTTGTTCCCATAAGTTGTTTGCTCACAAAATCACTATGAATAGGAAGTGGGTTAGACTTAAATGTGCTAGTCATATTCTTCATGATGCTCTCTTTATGTTTCAATTCCTATGTTTTACGTGAGCATCATTGAAATCATCATGCCTAGCTAGGGGCGTTAAACGATAGGGCTTGTTGGGAGGCAACCCAATTTTATTTTAGTTTCTTACTTTTTTGTTCTGTTTAGTAATAAATAATCCATCTAGCTTCTGTTTAGTTGTGGTTTCATGTTTTAATTAGTGTTTGTGCCAAGTAGAACCTTTGGAAAGACTTGGGTGAAGTCTTTATGATCATGCTGTAAAAACCAGAAACTTTAGCGCTCACGAGATTAGCTTCAACTTTTTACTGGAGAGTGCTATTTAGTTGATTCTTTTTTGCATATGATTACTAGACAAATTCCTCAGGTCCACCGATTTATTTTAGAATTTTTGGAGATCCATAAGTTTGCTTTAGTTACATATTACTACAGACTGTTCTGTTTTTGACAGATTCTGTTTTTCGTGTGTTGTTTGCTTATTTTGATGAATCTATGGCTAGTAAAATAGTTTATAAACCATAGATAAGTTGGAATACAGTAGGTTTAACACCAATATAAATAAATAATGAGTTCATTACAGTACCTTGAAGTGGTGTTTTTTTTCTTCCGCTAACGGAGCTCACGAGATTTTCTGTTATGTTTTGTGTTGTGAAGTTTTCAAGTTTTGGGTAAAGATTCGATGGACTATGGAATAAGGAGTGGCAAGAGCCTAAGCTTGGGGATGCCCAAGGCACCCCAAGGTAATATTCAAGGATAACCAAGAGCCTAAGCTTGGGGATGCCCGGAAGGCATCCCTCTTTAAATCTTCATTCATTGGTAACTTTACTTGGAGCTATATTTTTATTCACCACATGATATGTGTTTTGCTTGGAGCGTCATTTTATTTTCTTTTGTTTTGCTTGATGTTTGAATAAAATATCAATATCTGAAATTCTTAAATGTTAGAGAGTCTTCGCATAGTCGCATAATTATTCAACTACTCATTGATCTTCACTTATATCTTTCAGAGTAGTTTGTCATTTGCTCTAGTGCTTCACTTATATCTTTTAGAGCATGGTGGTAGTTTCATTTTCAAGAAATAGATGAACTCTCATGCTTCACTTAGATTATTTTGAGAGTCTTAAATAGCATGGTAATTTGCTTAAATAATCATAATATGCTAAGCATACAAGATTTGTAAGAATTCTTATGAGTGTGTTGAATATTGAGAAAAGTTTGATACTTGATAATTGATTTGAGATATGGAGGTAGTGATATTAAAGTTGTGATAGTTGAGTAATTGTGAATTTGAGAAATACTTGTGTTGAAGTTTGCAAGTCCCGTAGCATGCACATATGGTAAACGTTATGTAACAAATTTGAAACATGAGGTGTTATTTGATTGTCCTCCTTATGAGTGGCGGTCGGGGACGAGCGATGGTATTTTCCTACCAATATATCCCCCTATGAGCATGCGTGTAGTGCTTCGGTTTTTGATGGCTTTTAGATTTTTGCAATAAGTATGTGAGTTCTTTATGACTAATGTCGAGTCCATGGATTATACGCACTCTCACCCTTCCATCATTGCTAGCCTCTTTGGTACCGTGCATTGCCCTTTCTCACATCGAGAGTTGGTGCAAACTTCACTGGTGCATCCAAACCCTGTGATATGATACGCTCTTTCACACATAAACCTCCTTATATCTTCCTCAAAACAGCCACCATACCTACCTATTATGGCATTTCCATAGCCATTCCGAGATATATTGCCATGCAACTTTCCACCATTCCGTTCATCATGACACATTCATCATTGTCATATTGCTTAGCATGATCATGCAGTTGACATAGTATTTGTGGCAAAGCCACCATTCATAATTCTTTCATACATGTCACTCTTGATTCATTGCATATCCCAGTACACCGTCGGAGGCATTCATATAGATTCATACTTTGTTCTAGTATCGAGTTGTAATCGTTGAGTTGTAAATAAATAGAAGTGTGATGATCATCATTCAATAGAGCATAGTCCCAAAAAAATAGAAAGGCCAAAAAGAAAAAAACAAGGCCCAAAAAAAGAAATAAAAAGAAATAAAAAGGGGCAATGCTGCTATCCTTTCTTTTCCACACTTGTGCTTCAAAGTAGCACCATGATCTTCATGATAGAGAGTCTCCTATGTTGTCACTTTCATATACTAGTGGGAATTTTTCATTATAGAACTTGGCTTGTATATTCCAACGACGGGCTTCCTCAAATGCCCTAGGTCTTCATGAGCAAGAAAGTTGGATGCACACCCACTTAGCTTCTTTTGTTGAGCTTTCATACATTTATAGCTCTAGTGCATCCGTTGCATGGCAATCCCTACTCCTTGCATCAACATCAATCGATGGGCATCTCCATAGCCCATTGATTAGCCTCGTTGATGTGAGACTTTGTCCTTTTTTTTCTCTCCACATAACCCCCATCATCATATTCTATTCCACCCATAGTGCTATATCCATGGCTCGCGCTCATATATTGCGTGAAAGTTTATAGGTTTGAGACCACTAAAGTATGAAACAATTGCTTGGCTTGTCATCGGGGTTGTGCATGATGAGAGCATTCTTGTGTGACGAAAATGGATCATGACTAAACTATATGATTTTGTAGGGATGAACTTTCTTTGGCCACGTTATTTTGAGAGGACATAATTGCGTAGTTAGTATGCTTGAAGTATTATTATTTTTATGTCAATATGAACTTTTGTCTTGAATCTTTCGGATCTGAATATTCATATCACAATTAAGAAGAATTACAAAGAAATTATGCCAATTAGCATTCCACATCAAAAATTATCTTTTTTATCATTTACCTACTCGAGGACGAGCAGGAATTAAGCTTAGATGCTTGATACGTCTCCAACGTATCTATAATTTTTGATTGCTCCATGCTATATTATCTATTGTTTTGGACAATATTGGGATTTATTATCCACTTTTATATTATTTTTGGGACTAACCTATTAACCGGAGGCCCAGCCCAGAATTGCTATTTTTTTGCCTATTTCAGTGTTTCAAGAAAAGGAATATTAAATGAAGTCGAAACGGAACGAAATCAATTGGAGAAGTTATTTTTGGAAGGAAAACTATCGGAAAAGCTTGGAGTGCACGACAGGAAAGGAGGGAGGTGTCCACGAGGGTGGGGGCGCGCCCCCTGCCTCGTGCCCCCCCTTCGGTCCACCGACGTACTTCTTTCACCCATATATACCTACGTATCCTAAAACTACCAGAACGGAGAATAGATCTGGAGTTCCGCCGCTGCAAGCCTCTGTAGCCACCAAAAGTCAATCGGGACCCTGTTCCGGCAAAATGTTGGAGGGGGGAACCCTCAACGGTTGCCATCTTCATCATCCCGGCACTCTCCATAACGAGGAGGGAGTAGTTCACCCTCGGGGCTGAGGGTATGTACCAGTAGCTATGTGTTCGATCTCTCTCTCGTGTTCTTGATTTGGCACGATCTTGATGTATCGCGAGCTTTGCTATTATAGTTGGATCTTATGTTTCTTCTCCCCCTCTTATCTCTTGTAATGGATTGAGTTTTTCCCCTTGAAGTAATCTTATCGGATTGAGTCTTTAAAGATTTGAGAACACTTGATGTAGGTCTTGCCGTGCGTATCTGTGGTGACAATGGGATATCACTTGATTCACTTGATGTATGTTTTGGTGATCAACTTGCGGGTTCCTCCCATGAACCTATGCATAGGGGTTAGCACACGTTTTCGTCGTGATTCTCCGGTAGAAACTTTGGGGCACTCTTTGAGGTTCTATGTGTTAGTTGAGTAGATGAATTGAGATTGTGTGATGCATATCGTATAATCATACCCACGGATACTTGAGGTGACATTGGAGTATCTAGGTGACATTAGGGTTTTGGTTGATTTGTGTCTTAAGGTGTTATTCTAGTACGAACTCTAGGGTTGTTTGTGAGACTTACAGGAATAGCCCAACGGATTGATTGGAAAGAATAACTTTGAGGTGGTTTCGTACCCTACCATAATCTCTTCGTTTGTTCTCCGCTATTAGTGACTTTGGAGTGACTCTTTGTTGCATGTTGAGGGATAGTTATATGATCCAATTATGTTATTATTGTTGAGAGAACTTGGACTAGTGAAAGTATGAACCCTAGGCCTTGTTTCCTAGCATTGCAATACCGTTTGTGCTAACTTTTACCACTTGCTATGTTGCTGTTTTTATATTTTCAGATTACAAAAACCTATATCTACCATCCATATTGCATTTGTATCAGCATCTCTTCGCCGAACTAGTGCACCTATACAATTTATCATTGTATTGGGTGTGTTGGGGACACAAGATACTCTTTGTTATTTGGTTGCAGGGTTGCTTGAGAGAGACCATCTTCATCCTACGCCTCCCACGGATTGATAAACCTTAGGTCATCCACTTGAGGGAAATTTGCTACTATCCTACAAACCTCTGCACTTGGAGGCCCAACAACGTCTACAAGAAGAAGGTTGCGTAGTAGACATCATTGGGTTAATAGGTTAGTCCCAAAAATAATATAAAAGTGAATAATAAAGCCCATTAAACGTCCAAAACAGAATATATAATAGCATGGAGCAATAAAAAATTATAGATACGTTGGAGACGTATCAAGGGCCGCAGGCAGGCAAGTCGGGGCACCCCCGGTCCCAGAACGCCGACAGTAACCCCCGTGCCCAAGGCACGCTCGAACTTGGCTTCGAGATGAAGCCAAAGGGCAAGTGTAGAGCGCCGCGGGCCCCAACAGTCTGCGGCCTCGGTCGACGCGTGATACATCCATTTTGCATCATGGTTTTATATCAATATTTATTGCATTATGGGTTGTTATTTCACGTTATGTCACAATACTTATGGCTATTCTCTCTTATTTTACAAGGTTTACATAAGGAGGGAGAATGCCGGCAGCTGGAATTCTGGGATGGAGAAGGAGCAAATATTAGAGACCTATTCTGCGCAACTCCAAAAGTCCTAAAACTCCACGGAACATCTTAGAATAAATAAAGAAAAATCCTCGCCAAAGATGAAGGCCAGGGGGCCCACACCCTGCTCACGAGGGTGGGGGGCGCCCCCCCTTAGGGCGCGCCCCCCTACCTCGTGGGCCCCCTGGTGGCTCTCCGACGCCCATCTTCTCCTATATGAAGTCTTTCGATGAGAAAAAAATAGGAAGGAACTTTTCGGGACGAGACTCCGCCGCCACGAGGTAGAACCTTGGCGGAACCAATCTAGAGCTCCGACAGAGCTGTTCTGCCAGGGACACTTCCCTCCGGGAGGGGGAAATCATCACCATCGTCATAACCAACGCTCCTCTCACCGGGAGAGGGCAATCTCCATCAACATCTTCACCAGCACCATCTTTTCTCAAAACCCTAGTTCATCTCTTGTATCCAATTCTTGTCTCCAAGTCCGGGATTGGTGCTAGTAGGTTGCTAGTAGTTTTGATTACTCCTTGTAGTTGATGCTAGTTGGTTTAATTGGTGGAAGATCATATGTTCAGATCCTTTATGCATATTATTAACCCTCTTATTATGAACATGAATATGCTTTGTGAGTAGTTACGTTTGTTCCTGAGGACAAGGGAGAAGTCTTGCTATTAGTAGTCATGTGAATTTGGTATTCGTTCGATATTTTGATAAGATTTATGTTGTCTAGCCTCTTGTGGTGTTATGTGAACGTCGACTACATAACACTTCACCATTATTTTGGGCCTAGAGGAGGGCATTGGGAAGTAATAATTAGATGATGGGTTGCTAGAGTGACAGAAGCTTAAACCCTAGTTTATGTGTTGCTTCGTAAGGGGCTGATTTGGATCCACTTGTTTCATGCGATGGTTAGGTTTACCTTAATACTTTTGTTGTAGTTGCGGATGCTTGCAATAGAGGTTAATCATAAGTGGGATGCTTGTTCAAGTAAGAACAGCACCCAAGCACCGGTCCACCCAGATATCAAATTATCAAAGTACCGAACGCGAATCATATGAACGTGATGAAAACTAGCTTGACGATATTCCCATGTGTCCTCGGGAGCGCTTTTCCTATTATAAGAGTTTTTTCTGGCTTGTCCTTTGCTACAAAAAGGATTGGGCCACCTTGCTGCACCTTATTTACTTTTGTTACTTGTTGCTCTTTACAATTTACCTTATCACAAAACTATCTGTTGCCACTTATTTCAGTACTTGCAGAGAATACCTTGCTGAAAACCGCTTATCATTTCCTTCTGCTCCTCGTTGGGTTTGACACTCTTACTTATCGAAAGGACTACGATAGATCCCCTATACTTGTGGGTCATCAAGACTCTTTTCTGGCGTCGTTGCCGGGGAGTGTAGCGCCTTTGGTAGGTGGAATTTGGTAAGGAAAAATTTATATAGTGTGCTGAAATTTACTGTCACTTGTTACTATGGAAAGTAATTCTCTGAGGGGCTTGTTCGGGGTATCTTCACCCCATCCAGTAGAGCAAAGAGTTGATCCTCAACCTACTGAACCTATTGAAAATGAAACTCCTTTTGAATTTCCTTCGGGTATGATGGAAAAACTGGTAGCTAATCCTTTTACAGGAGATGGAACAAAGCATCCTGATGAGCACTTAATATATGTGGATGAAGTTTGTGGATTATTTAAGCTTGCAGGTATACCAGATGATGTTTCTAAGAAGAAGGTCTTCACTTTATCTTTGAAGGGAGACGCGTTGACATGGTATAGGCTATGTGATGATACGAGATCATGGAACTATAAAAGATTGAAATTGGAATTCCATCAAAAGTATTACCCTATGCATCTTGTTCATCGTGATCGCAATTATATATATAATTTTTGGCCTCGTGAAGGAGAAAGCATCGCTCAAGCTTGGGGGAGGCTTACATCAATGTTATATTCATGCCCCAATCATGAGCTCCCGAGGGAAATAATTATGCAAAGTTTTTATGCTCGGCTTTCTCATAATAATCAAACCATGCTCGATACCTCTTGTGTTGGCTCTTTTATGATGAAGACTATTGAATTCAAATGGAACTTACTGGATAGAATTAAACGCAACTCTGAAGATTGGGACCTCGACGAAGGTAAGGAGTCAGGTATGACAACTAAGTTTGATTGTGTTAACTCTTTTATGGATACCGATATTTTCCGTAAGTTTAGCACTAAATATGGACTTGACTCTGAGATAGTAGCTTCTTTCCGTGAATCTTTTGCTACTTATGTTGATCTCCCCAAGGAGAAGTGGTTTAAATATCATCCTCCCATAGAAGTAAAAGTAGTTGCACCTATTAAAGTTGATGAAAAGACTGTCACTTATAATGATCCTATTGTTCCTACTTCTTATGTTGAGAAACCACCTTTCCCTGTTAGAATAAAGGATCATGCTAAAGCTTCAACTGTTGTTCGTAAAAGAAATATTAGAACTTATACACCTCCTGAGCAAGTTAAAGTAGAACCTAATATTGCTATTGTTAAAGATATCTTGTCTGATAATATTGATGGGCATGTTATTCAGTTCGACGGTGAAACTGCTAGAATTGCTAAACCTTGTGCTAAGGATAAACATAGACCTGTGGTAGGCATGCATGTTATTTCTGTTAAAATAGGAGATCATTGTTATCATGGCTTATGTGATATGGGTGCTAGTGCTAGTTTTATACGGCATGCTTTGTACGAAGAAATTAAGAATGAAATTGCACCTGCTGAGTTAGAAGGTATCGATGTCACAATTAAACTTGCCAATAGAGATATTATTTCACCAGTGGGAATTGTTAGAGATGTTGAAGTCTTGTGTGGGAAAACCAAATATCCCGCTGATTTTCTTGTTCTCAGTTCCCCACAAGATAGCTTCTGTCCCATTATATTTGGTAGACCCTTCTTGAACACTGTTAATGCTAAGATAGACTGCAAAAAGAATGTTTACTATTGGCTTGGATGATATGGTTCATGAGTTTAATTTCTCTAAATTTAGTAAACAACATCGTGAGGAAGAATTTCCTAGTAAGGATGAAATTATTGGTCTTGCTTCTATTGTCGTACCTCCTAGTGATCCTTTAGAACACTATTTGCTAGACCATGAAAATGATATGTTCATGAATGAAAAAAGGGAAATAGATGAAGTATTGTTTAAACAGGAACCTATTCTGCAACACAATTTGCCTGTTGAAATTTTAGGGGATCCTCCTCCATCCAAGGGCAATCCCGTGTTTGAGCTTAAACCGTTGCCTGAAAATCTTAAATATGCTTATCTTGATGAAAAGAAGATATATCCTGTTATTATTAGTGCTAACCTTTCAGAGCATGAAGAAGAAAGATTATTGGACACTCTGAAGAAGCATCGTGCCGCTATTGGATATACTCTTGATGATCTTAAGGGCATTAGTCCCACTCTATGTCAACATAAAATAAATTTGGAAGCAGACGCCAAACCAGTTCGTGATCCTCAACGACATTTGAATCCTAAAATGAAAGAAGTGGTAAGAAAAGAAATACTAAAGCTTCTGGAGGCAGGTATAATTTATCCCGTTGCTGATAGTCAGTGGGTAAGTCATGTCCATTGTGTCCCTAAGAAGGGAGGTATTACTGTTGTTCCTAATGATAAGGATGAATTGATCCCACAAAGAATTATTATAGGCTATAGGATGGTAATTGATTTCCGCAAATTAAATAAGGCTACTAAGAAAGATCATTACCCTTACCTTTTATTGATCAAATGCTAGAAAGATTATGCAAACATACACATTATTGCTTCCTAGATGGTTATTCTGGTTTCTCTCAAATACCGTGGTCGGCTGAAGAACAATCAAAGACTACTATTACATGCCCTTTTGGTACTTTTTCTTATAGACGTATGCCTTTTGGTTTATGTAATGCACCTGCTACCTTTCAAAGATGCATGATGGCTATATTCTTTGACTTTTGTGAAAAGATTTGTGAGGTTTTCATGGACGACATTTCCGTCTATGGTTCCTCTTTTGATGATTGCTTGAGCAATCTTGATCGAGTTTTGCAGAGATGTGAAGAAACTAATCTTGTCTTGAATTGGGAAAAATGCCACTTTATGGTTAATGAAGGTATTATCCTGGGGCATAAAGTTTCTGAAAGAGGTATTGGAGCTGATAAAGCCAAGGTTGATGCTATTGAAAAGATGCCATGTCCCAAGGACATCAAAGGTATACCAAGTTTCCTTGGTCACGCCGGATTTTATAGGAGGTTCATTAAGGACTTCTCAAAAATTTCTCGGCCTCTGACTAATTTATTGCAAAAAGATATACCATTTGTCTTTGATGATGATTGTGTAGAAGCATTTAAAATATTTAAGGATGCATTAGTCTCTGCACCTGTTGTTCAGCCACCTGATTGGAATTTACCCTTTCAAATTATGTGTGATGCTAGTGATTATGCTGTAGGTGCTGTTTTAGGCAAAGAGTTGATAAGAAATTAAATGTTATCCATTATGCTAGTAAGACTCTAGACAATGCTCAAAGAAATTATGCTACTACCGAAAAGAACTTTTAGCAGCTTGTATTTGCTTGTGATAAGTTCAGACCCTATATTGTTGATTCTAAAGTAACTATTCACACTGATCATGCTGCTATTAAATATCTTATGGAAAAGAAAGATGCTAAACATAGACTTATTAGATGGGTTCTCTTGCTACAAGAATTTGACTTGCATATTGTTGATAGAAAGGGAGCTGAGAACCCCGTTGCAGACAACTTGTCTAGGTTAGAAAATGTTCTTGATGACCCACTACCTATTAATGATAGCTTTACTGATGAGCAATTAAATGTCATAAGTACTTCTCGTAGTACTCCATGGTATGCTGATTATGCTAATTATATTGTTGCTAAGTTTATACCGCCTAGCTTCACATACCAAAAGAAAGAAAAAGTTCTTCTATGATTTGAGACATTACTTTTGGGATGACCCACATCTTTATAAAGAAGGAGTAGATGGTGTTATTAGGCGTTGTGTACCGAGCATGAACAGGAACAGATCCTACGCAAGTGTCACTCCGAAGCTTATGGAGGACACCACGCCGAGATAGAACTGCACATAAGGTATTGCAATCCGGTTTTTATTGGCCTACTCTCTTCAAGGATGCCCGTAAGTTTGTCTTGTCTTGCGATGAATGTCAAAGAATTGGTAATATTAGTAGACGTCAAAAAATGCCTATGAATTATTCACTTGTTATTGAACCATTTGATGTTTGGGGCTTTGGTTATATGGGACCTTTTCCTACCTCTAATGGATATACACATATTTTAGTTGCTGTTGATTACGTTACTAAGTGGGTAGAAGCTATTCCAACTAGTAGTGCTGATCATAACACTTCTATTAAGATGCTTAAGGAAGTTATTTTTCCGAGGTTTGGAGTCCCTAGATTGTGGGGACCCCGACTCATAAGTCGTGATCACCGAATGCACGTGTACAGTGATCCCAGAAATCAATGCTCACTGAACACACAGAAGCTGAATAACAAGAGTATTACATCCATACATACCGTCTTACATAAATTATGACCATTATGGTCAAGTCTTGAGTATAACATTGCAGCGGAAATCTTCGTCGATAACTTGGACCCATGCCATCTGCCTTAACCCTACAGGCATTCTGACTGGGAAAGCATCCTAGCTCGCACGATCGTCACCAAAGAACTCTTCAGTATATCTTGTCTTTCATGCCTGGCCAATAAGATAACCAGTGGCAGGCCAATGAGTACTTTGAATGTACTCGCAAGCAACCCAAGAGTGATAACAAAATAATTATGCAAGGCTCTGCTGCTGAATTGGCATTTTTGCGGAAAACTAGTTTTCCTCATCCAAGTATGATCAACATTTATCAAAGACATGAATGTGTCTGCAACAAGTATCAGGAGGTTACGGACATCAACATCGAGAAAGAGTTATAAACAACTCATGCTCAAGCTCATCATGACTCCCTCACGAGTCACATCATCAATATCACCAAACTGTGTTGTTTGTCAGAAACATATGCACTGAGTCTAAGCAGCACCACTCAACTGTCCTTGACCGTGGACACGGCTATTCGAATAGTTTGACACTCTGCAGAGGTTGCACACTTTACCCACAAGATCCGGGAAGCTTTCGTGTCATCCACGACCATGCGGTACCTTAAGTACCGGGTAAGCACCCGATCACTACCTTTCCCTAGTCGTGACCAACATAGAGTCCACTCGATTGGTAACAGCCCCCGTGCCAAACATTTTCACAATTTAATTTTGTGGAGCCACGCTCCCATATTCATCACATCTCACATGCACGGGGGTACCAACGGTGTGTCCGGTGCCCTGTGAAAACAGTCATGGCTGCCTATCCAAGCACGATCCCGTCCCGAGAGTGACCATGTCACTCCCGTCACTAGTAATGTGGGCATCCCTGCTAGCACGAACTAGGTAGTCAATAATGCCCCGTCCCATAAGGGGTAGTGTGGTTGTACATGTTTGGTTGGGACGGTAGACAATCTTAAATCTAATCCGTCTCTGTAAACAACACTTCCATCAAGCCTCGATGCACTACCTCTCCACCAAGTAGTGACCTAGTTCATCATCATCTCCCAGGGGCATTAGTGGCACCCACTGGGCTATTTGCAAGCATGTCAAACCACACTTGTTTTTTTCCATGCATAACTCCTACCCATTTTGCTCAGCCAACAACTATAGCATATTTCTACAACCCACCAACACAACTCTAAACAAGGATAGAGTCATGAATAATGCAAGTATCAACGGGGCATGCAACAGAGGCAAACCTAGCAAGGTTGCCATTCAAGATATCATGCATTCAACAATCACGGAAAGAAATGCTACTATGATAAAAAAAGGGTTCATCTTGGTCAAAGGGCTGCTTGCCTGGTTCATCTGAGTCTTGAAATCTTCTGGTCCTTCTCCATGTACTCCGTCTACTTCGTCAACTAACGTCGGAAACAATCACAATAGGCAACACAACAAGGCAGAAAATATAAGTGCTCTAAAAATGTTAATTTGACTTTTCTAGGACATCTCTGGTTATATGAAAAATAACCAGAGTGGTTTCATTGGAATTGGATCAGTGGATATCTCTAAACATTTCAATACGATGGAAACAAGGGATTTAATGGATCTGCAAGTTTCCTACAGAATACCTTTTTATAAAAATGAGTAAAAGTACCCATTAAATAAGGCATGATTTTAGAAACATTTAGAAATTGGTTTCACTAGATTTGGAGTTGAAATGAATATGATATGGATTTTTGAAGTGGACTTATCTGGATGAATGACCTATTTATTGCATCCAGTGAAAACCATGCATAGTAAAAATGTTCACTATGCCTCACTAATTAGATCTGGATTTATGGAGTCTCTAGAAATTTGAATCATCAAATTTGGACAAGAAATGAATTAACTATGGATTTTAGAAGCTCACTGGAAAAGAAAAAGAAAAAGATTTTGGTTATACCTAAACTGTGCCCACGGCGCAGCTTAGCACCGCAGCTCACTAGGCCGGCCCAGCGGCTCGGCTACGCGGGCAGAGGAGGTGACGTCGAAGGTGCCTTCGCGGAGTACGCCTCCACTTAAACGGACGGGCCGCCTTTCTTTGGAGTCAGCAGCGTGGGCCCCAGCGGTGTCGTCTTCCACCTCCAGCGCTCGCGGCGCTGGAAGGAGCGGCTCCCGCCCGGCGATTGCCGGGGCTCTGAGGCATCTCCGGCGCCTCCGCCCACCGGCGTGCTTAGGAGACCACGCCGCACCCATCCATGTGCTGCACGCATGCCAAGGATGGCTGTAGTGGCGATGGCTTGGGTGGTGGTGGAGGGGCCATCGGTCATCTTTGGCCGTGAGCGCCTGGCCTTCCCGGGGGCGAATGGAGGAGATGGAGGGCCTTGCGGTGATGGTGGAGGGCTCTAGTGCGGTCTAGAGGGGAGGAGGAGGAGTGGTGGGTGCGAATTTAGGCGGAGGCCGGCGGCATTGCTCGGCCATGGAGATGCAAGGAGGGCACGAGGAGGGAAGTGGGTTGGTCCGGGGGGTGCACGGGAGGGAGAGAGAGCCAAAGGAGTAGAGAGGGGGCTCGGGGGTGGCCTTAAATAGCTGACCCGTGGCTCACCATGGACGTGGCGCACGGGCGGCCGCGGCAACGACTTGGGAGGCCAGGAGGGAGGGAGAGGGGATGTCTACGGCGTTTGTGGGAGTCGAGTAGGGCACCAGGAAGGGAGAGAGGGAGCGGGGCGAGCTCCGGGTGGAGCCACGAGCTCGCCTGCAGCGCATTGGTGGGCTCGGCGGCTCTGCACGCGCGACATGGGCAAGACAGAGGGGGAAAGGAGGGGCCAGTAGCGGTGGCGTGTTGCGACGTCGAGGCACCTCGGCTGGCGCGAGGGGAGGCTCGAGGTGGTCGGGGACGCGCGTCAACCGGTCGGGAGCACGCTGACGTGCTCCAGAGCGCGTCTTAGGCCGGCATCCGCGGCTTTTCCGCGCGCACTCGCGCGTCCACTTGTGTCTGGCGTATGCAGGAGGAATAAACAAGAGGGGTGGAGGCTTTGGATGCTCTGGAACTTGCCAAGAGTGAGAGAGAGGTGAGAAAATGGGAGGAAAGTGTCGAGAATAAAATGGGTCTCTGCCCCCCTTCATCATTGCCTCTCGGGCAGGGAAGCACACCAGCAGGTAGAGGGGACTAGGAGGGGTGATGGTAAAAAGTAGAGTCCATGGAGATTAGTGGAAGATGCCAAAACTGGGATTTTGGTAAAGTGGCAGAAGGTGTTTGATGCTGGTTTGGGCAATCAAATGGATTCCAAATGATATGAAGACTAACAGGATCAAGTGTCATATAGAAATGAGGTTGATCACCAAGTTGGAGCTCATTTGAAGAAAGTTGACAATGCAACTTTGGTAAACCCTAGAAATCAACAGAATGGACTTTCCCAGATTTAGCCCTGCAAATCTATTCTCCTTGATGCACCACTTGGTGTAGTGTCATCATTTGAGGTTCTGAACATGTCCACAAAAGTTGAGATCAAAAGGAGAAAGTTGCCAATGTAGAGTTGTTCAAATTTGGTTCTGGACAGGAAGGGTTTTGGGGCACTTGGATCAAGTTAACTTGTTTTCCAACTTTTGCCATTTGGTCTAGATGAATGATTAGACCATTTGAGCATGTTCACAAGGTTTGAGAACATTTGGACATGTTTGGCAATGTAAAGTTTCTCAAACTTTAAAATGGACAGAAATGGTTTTGAGGATATTTCATGGGGTTATACTATTCTCCATGACATAATACTTGCCAAGATCATCAAACATGTCATATGTGACATGCTAGAATTTTCTTGGAATTTTTGGAGAATGTTTCCTTTGCAAATATTTCAAAAGCTTGAAATATCCAGAAAGGGTTTTTGAGGGATTTGACCAATATTTTGAACATGACCATGTGTTGAAACTCTTACATATGGACAATATATGTCCACTGAGTTTCCCTAGGCTTTTCCCAAATATTTTTAAAGAATTAAAATAATTTTAACCTATTAATGACCATTTCCGGCCTTAAGAAAAAGATTTTAAATAAAATAGGAAAATAACTTTTAAAATTATATTTTTATGGTTTCTGGGTATCCTATGTCTAATAGGAGTCAAATATATTTTTGGAAAGATTTTTACTGCCCTTAATTAAGTACTTGCAGTGCAAATCTCAATTCAGGAGTTTTTGGAAAACTAATTTTTGAAAACACTATTTGGCCAAATTATTTTTGTAAGAAATTATTTTTATGTCCTACACAAATGGCATGATCATTTGGCAAGGTTTTTGGATCAAGGAGGAGTGTCGGGACAAGCTGATCTGGCCCACGAACACCTATGGGACCGGCGGACCGAGCCCCTTTCGGTTCGGCGGGGAGCGGAGGTTGCACGAAGAGCAGATCGAGGCGAAGCACGCGAGAGGTTTACCCAGCTTCGGAGCTCTCCGAGAGATAAAACTCCTCTTGTTGCATGTCTAGGTGTATTGCGTTCTTGCTCGGGGCGCTCGATGCTACTGATACACACGAGCTGCTAACGAGACCGAGCATGGAGGGAACTGATCGACCCACCCCCTCCCCTACGCTAAGCATGGGCCTCCTTTTATATGCTCAAGGGGCTCCGACAGTGGCAACATAGACGGGTTACAAATGGAAAAACAGTGGTTGGTACACCTACTTATGCGATTATGCGGTGTAATATACCTAACCACGGCGGCGAGGGACAAAGGCATTAAATGCCCATCTTGTCGCCCTAACAGTGTAAACAGGGACCGTCAGGGGCGCCACCGTTCGCCACGATGGCAAACTTGTCAGCGCTGCTTGCCACCTCGCATCGCTGGCTGCACAGCCTCTCGCCACGCGCGCCTGGAAAGGCCCCAGGGCGACACGTTAGTGGATGCGCTGGAGCGTGAAATGCAGAGATGATGCATCACGGCAAGCACCTTGCCGCGGTTGTTATCTTGTCGCGCCCGGAAGCTTGTCGCTCACCGGGCCTTCCCGGCAAGCTCCTCTTGCCGGGGCCTTGTCTTGTAAGTGCCTGGGGTGGCCTTCCCGGCAAGCTCCTCTTGCCGGGGTCTTGTCTCCCTGGCTTGAATACTTTGTTCTTGAATGGCTCCAAAGGAACCACGGAGGATCCTGGCGGTCACCCGGTAAGCCTTGCCGCGGAGGGCTGCAATCGCCCGTGCACAAGTTCGGGATACTAGGGTACCCTACTCTAGTACACCGGCAGAGCCCCGGCCTGGGCCACACGGTGCCGAGCGATGTTGGGCCAGCCCAAAAGCGAGCACGGGCACACGCGGCCCGGGTCACACCATAACTCAACCCGGACCCACCACGCCCCCCACGAACGGCACGCATCGAACGTGGCGTCGTGCGAGAGATCGTGGGCGAGGTCGTGGGGGTTTCTTTATTCGGGAAAATCGGAACGTCCGCCCCCTCCCTCTTTATAAGCAGGGGAAACATGGGCACATCGCCTACCTTGCCAGTTGCTGTCCCATCGAAAAAACCACCGCTGCTCCCCCCTTCTTCTCAAGGCTGAAAAGAGAGCAGCGCTCACTTCATCGCCACTCACCCTCAACGCCGCCGATCTCCTCCACCGCCTCCGCCATGGGCCCAAAGCCGACAAGGGAAGACCGTGAAGTCGGCCGAGGCGCTTCTTGCAGCTGCGGAAGGAGCGGGCCATCTTCCCCTCAGCCAAGAGGAGCCGAGGAGAACTACTACCTCTTCCGGTCGACGGAGACGCAGGCGCATCCGCGCACGAAGGTACTCCCGCCGCTGCCGCAGAACTGGCCTCGACGGGGTATCCCTTCTTCAAGCTCTTCTTCTCTGCGGGCTCTGCCCGCCTTCTCTGAAGTTTTTGTGACATTATGAACACCTATGGGTTCCGCCTCCTTGATTTCTCCCCCAACGCCATTCTGACCATGGCAGTTTTCGCACATCTTTGCGAAAACTTTGTCGGAGTCCACCCAAATGTAGCTCTTTTCCGTCACTTCTTTTTACCCCGAGCCGAGAGAGGAGAGCCCCTTGCCGGAGGAATTGCTTGGGTCTCCAGGGTCGGCAAGAAAGAGGCCTATCTGGAGGGAGAACTCCATAGAAAATGGGAGGAGTGGAGGGCAGATTGGTGCTGGATTGTTGAGGAGAACCTACAGCCTTTTACCGCCAAATACTAAACCCCGATGGTACGCTGCAATGATTGGAGCAATCTGGCCCGAAGGATGCTAGGCTCAAGATCGCAGATTACCCGAATCCTCCGCCTCGGACTTGCCGGACTCATCAGAGTACTGCTGGCGCGGACTTTCTTCGCCGCCAGACGCTTCTTTGCAGGAGAGAAGGAGACCTGCACAGAATTTCAGAACGCAGCAGACATCATGAGGCTGCGCCCAGGCCTCAACTTCAACTTCACTGTCTTGGAGCTTGACGCAATGCTCTTAGAGCTGTTCAAGCATGATCCTGATCATCCAGAGATGTTAGGTTGCCGAGGGGCGTCGTTCCGCTATGCAACAACTCGTCGCTTGACCGCATCCGCACAATGATGCCGTTGTGTGACTCCCACGGAATTGTCCCCACTTGGCAAGAGCTGGCAGATGACGTGGTGCGGCAGTTCTTCGACAATCTGGTAGAGATGCCAGCCCGCCCCGACGAGCAGAGGGGCCTCACCCACGATACTACTGACGACGAGATGCAGCGCATCGCCACCAGGCTAGAAGAGGCGGCAGCAGAAGGTACGCTGCTGGGCGAAGTTTGGCTTTTACTGTGGAGGAGGCGGAGGCAGCCGAGGCGGCAAGCCTTGTCGAGCGAAAGGAGTTCGTCGGCGAGGAAGAGCTTGCCGAGCTCAAGCCGAAGTCGAGCGAGCCACGAGGGCGCATCCTCCCCACCTCCAAGCAGCTTGCCACGAAGTGAGCCACCGGCTCCACCAAGAAGGCGTCGCGAGGCCGAGACGCAGCTGGGCGGCAGACGGGCTAACAGCCGCCCATGGCCGCTGATCGCTTCCACCAACAAGCACTGTTGCTGGAGCTCCCCATGCTGCAGCAACGGCATCGGAGCGGGCCTCGCAGCCACCGGTCCCGCTCCCAAGCGCCCAAGGGAGCCCACTCTCCGCCTCACGTGAGGAGGGCCAGACCACCTCTCCGCTCGGCTCCGGACGAGGAAGAGGAAGAGTAAGATTCCTTGCTGTACTTGTAATTCTTCGATTTGTTGCCTTGTCTTGTATCTGATCTGCTTTACTAAATCCATTCCTTTTCAGGACGCTGGCCCAGAGGATGTCGAAGAGGGCCAAGACCCCGGTGATTGTCGTCGAGGACGAACCTACTGCGACGGCAGGAGGCGCGTCCGAGACAACCTTGCCGGATGAGGCAACTCTCCTTCAAAGCAGCCCCCAGCGCAGCCCCCAGCGTAAGTATATGGTCTACTTCTTGCTGTTTGGCGTGCATGGGTGCTTTTTCCTTTGCTGATATCTGACTGTTGACTTGTGTAGGAGCAGAGCAGCTTCCTTCTGCTTCGACTACGCCGCCAAGGGTGGATTCCCCGGCAAGGGAGCATTCTCCGGCAAGGGAGCCTTCTCCGGCAGGGGAGCCTTCTCCGGCAAGGGGCAGCTCTCCGGCAAGGGACGGCACCAGCGATCCTTTTGGCGGAGAACATGACCGCAGCCCGGCGCCGATAACCTTCTCGCTGAGTACTTCCCTTTGTGTCTTTCTTCTTCTGATTTTGTCTTTGAATATTTGCTTGACTTTCTTCATCCGTCCGCCACAGAGCCGATGGAGACCGAGGTCGCCGGCGAGGAGGACGTGCGCGGCAACACTGACGAAGCCGCCGCCGTGGAAGAAGAAGCCGACGCTGACGAGCCTGCCGGCGAAGAGGCCACCGAAGCTGCCGCCGCAGAAGCTGGCGAGGGGTCTGGCGATCGTACTGACGACCCTGAGGCCACAGGAGCGCTAGGCACTACACCGACCGCCGATCCCTCCGCCGCTGCTGCAGCGTCAGGCTCCGAAGAGCCCCAGCCCGGCGCCTACTTGAAGGCCGGCGACGGTGTCTTCATCAAGCTCCCATGGGAGTCGAGTTCAGCGGCCGTCAAGGAGAAACCTTCGATGAAGAGCTGCTCGCCTCTGGCCGACGCTAGTTGACGCGCCAGCAAAGCAAGGCGAGCTTCGAGGAGGAGCAGCCTGCGGAGCCGATGTCGCTCTACCGCGCCCGACAAGCCAAATCGGCATCCCGGAGGCGCTTGTCGCGAAGGCGGAGCAGACATCGAGAAGCGCGCGAGGAGCTCCGGGCCGCAACAGAAGCTCTCCGGTCCTTGGCGGAGGAGCGGGAGCAACTCGCCGAGGAGCGCAAGGCCTTCATCCTCGAGAAGGCTGCAGCTGAGGAGGAACAGCGGCTTGCCGCCGAGAAGCTGTCTGCGCAGGAGGGTGAGCTGGCGCAACGGAAGGTCAACCTGGACAGCCACGAGGAGGATCTCGCCATGCGCGAGGAAACACTTGGCGGTGCTCTCAAGGAGGCAAGGGATGCCGCCGCGGCTGCCGAGGCCGCCAAGAAGGAGCTGGAGACGAAGGTGGCTCAGTTGGAGGCCAGCCTCAAGAAGAGCGGCGAGGAGCTTGCCGCACTCAAGCACGAGCGCGAGAAGGACGCCTACACTCTTGGTGAGCTGCAGGGCCGTCTCGCCGAGAGGGGCAAGGAGCTCAGCGCCGCTTAGGGACTCAATGCAGATCTTGAGTTGAAGCTAACTACTTTGACTCGACTGGGCCGGCGCCAAGGAGCGGGAGGTGGCCTTGAAGGAGAAGATCAAGGCCGACGAGGAGCTCTGTGGCGAACGCAATTGTTGCCGCCCAGGTGCCTTGAGGGAGAGTGTGGAGCCTTTGGACCGAGGGTCTCGTGGATCTGCTGCGGACATCCACAACGAAATGATGGAGCTGGGATGGTGGATCTTGGATACTCTTCCGACGAGCACCTCCAACCCAGCGCCAAGCTTAGCTTGTTCTTCAAGGGCGTGGTGGACGGCCCTCCAATGACTTCCGGAAGAGGTCCCAAAACAGCTGGCCGAGGAGTCGCGCCGGATCTGCTGGAGCCCTCGGAAGGTGCCGATGAAGGTGGCCTTCCGCAACCCGTGCCTCAACCTCACCAACGTCCTCAAGTCTCTCGCCACGGATGCAGATGTGGAGGCGCTCAAGACCCTTGTCGCACCCATTGTGGACTGGGTGAGCGGAATCAAGAGGGTTGAGGGCGATCGCGTAGATTAGGCCGCCCGTTTTCTCTTTCTCTTGCCGCTGCTGGTCATGTCATAGGAACAATCCATTAGAGCTGCGGCAAGCTATCTTGTAATATAACTTTATTTTGGATATCAATCGCTACGTTATTTCCTTTACTTGATTCCTTCCTTTGTATGTTTTTTCCTTACGCTTTTAGGGAACTTGTCGGTAGCGGGCACTGAAAGCCCATGGCGCCGAAAGTCTTGAACGTCGACTTCTTTGGCGGTGCCGCTTCCGACAAGCAACCTTGTCGCAACTAGTCGCAGCTCACTTAAGTTGTTGAGCGGACTCGAAACAAAGTAAGGGCGCAACTAGCTACGAGTTGGTTCCTCTACGCACAGGTTTTCCATACAGAGTTCGGTCGTTCAAGGAAGATTACTTAAAATTTTTAAAACTGATTGCTCAAACTTTGGCAACTTAGCTTTTCTGTCGTTTGCTTCCCGGTAAGGCTACATTTCCTTGAGCGGACGCTTGGTCCACACCATTATCTTCTCCTTTCCCCCCGGCAAACTTGTGTGCGAGGGAACCTTCCTTTCTTTGAGAAAGAGAAAGAAGAGAAAATAAAGATATGGAGCCTTGTGGCTCATTATTACTTACCAGGGGTAGGTGCTGCACAAAGTGTCAGATAATGCATGCAAAATAGAAGTGAAAAAGCATGAAATAGACAAGGTGTGCGAAGCACGCTAGCTTTACTGATGCACGGGGTCTGCGCCCGGCTTTGTACAAAGGATTACATGCATCAGCGGCAAGACTTGTACAAAAGGTGGTTGCCGAAACAGGTTCCGGCAACCGCGCCCTATGGGTAAAACTTACGAAGATGCTCAATATTCCAGGAGTTTCTCACCGGAATGCCATATTCGGTCTCAAGGCGGACATCGCCAGGCCTAGTGACTCGTTTCACCCGATAAGGGCCTTCCCACTTTGGCGTCAACTTGTTGGAATTCTTGGCGGACTGAACGCGCCGAAGAACAAGGTCGCCTTCCTCGAGACTTCGGCATTGACTTTGCGGCTATGGTAGCGCGCAAATCTTGCTGGTACCGAGCAGCTCAGACAAAGAACTGAAGACGATCTTCCTCAAGGAGCAGCGTCATCTTGTCGCAGCTGCTCTTGCTCAAGCTCATCATAAGCGAGCACTCGAGGCGATCCGTATCACGAGTTCCGTGGGGAGAACTGCCTCTGCTCCATAGACTAGAGCGAAAGGTGTCGGCGGTGGCTCGATTTGGCGTCGTCTGATCGACCAAAGAACCACCGGCAGCTCCTCAATCCAGCTTTCTTCCGCACTTGTGCAGCCCGTCGAAAGTTCTGGTCTTGAGCCCGCGAAGACTTCAAGATTTGCCCTCTCCGCTTGACCGCTGCTTCTCGGATGAGCAACAGCGAGCGGCGGAACCTTTGGCGCCAAGATCTTGGGCGTCTTGCATGAAGGTGCGGCTTAGAACCGTGTGCCGTTGTCGGTGATGATCCTGTTAGGGATTCCAAACGGCAAACAATCGACCAAGAACTTGATCACGATCTTTGTCACCTTCCTCACTGCTTCCACTTCCCGCCACTTTGTGAACTTGTCGATGGCAACGCATAAGTACTCAAAGCCCCGACAGCTCGGGGAAGGGGCCGAGGATGTCGAGCCCCTGCACCAAAAATGGCCGTGATAAAGGGATCGTCTGGAGAGCTTGAGCTGGCTGGTGTGTCTGCTTGGAATGGAATCGCACGCTTCACACTTGGTTACTTGTGCGATTTGCATCACGGAGGGCTGTCGGCCAAAAGAAGCCTTGCCGGAACGCTTTGCTTAAGCAAGTGCTCTGGCGCCAATGTGGGGACCACATATGCCTCCATGTATCTCTCGCCAACAGCTTTTGTCCGTCTTCCCGTGAATACACTTCAATTTCACACCGTTGAGTCTTCTTCTCGCATGCAGTGTCGCCGACAAACTGGTACATACTTGACCGTCGGGCTACTCTTTCCGCTTCTTCTTGTTCTTCGGAAGTTCTCCTGTCTCAAGGAAATGGACAATCTACTGCGCCCATCTTTGGAGCTTGCGGCTCGACAACAAGGACTAAAGGCACATCTGTTGCTGGGAACATCGGCTTCCATGGCAAGAACTCGCGGCTCACCGGAGCTTGACGTTCCCGGCAAGCTTGCCAGAGCAAAACTTGTCGGGAGCGTCGCTTCAACGAAACAAACCACAGGGCTTGTCGGAGCAGACTCGCCTCAAAGACTGCTGGTGTCGATCTTGGGGACCTTCTTGGCGGCGGCTTGGGAAGCTCTGCTGGAAAGTAGTCACCAGAGATCAACTTCCTCTTCTTGCTCATCCAGTTGGTGGTGTTATAGATGGTTGAGTCAGCTTGAGCACAAAATCCCTGGTTCCATTGTGTAACTTAAGTGCGGCGCACTTTGACAGGCCATCAGCAATGTTGTTCTGAGCTCTCGGAATATATTCCATTTGCAGGCCGTCAAAGTGCTCTTCTAGCTTCCTCACTTCATCAACATAAGCTTCCATCAACGGACTCCGATAATTCTTGTTCACTTGGCGGATAACAAGTTGTGAGTCCCCGGACAATGAGCTTCTTGATCCCAAGGTTCATCTGCGATCTCGAGACCGGCAAGCAAACCTTGATACTCTGCGGTATTTTTTGTTGCTTGCTCCTTGGGAAAGTGCATCTGGACTACGTACTTGAGGTGCTCTCCGGTGGGTGCGACAAGTAGCACGCCCGGCACCGGGCGCCTTTGCAGCGTAGAAGGCACCATCAAAGTACATCAGCCACTCTTTGCTTGCTTCCTTGGCGGAATGCTCGTCTGGAATTTCTTCAACCGTGTTGGCGTCCATTCTGCTATGAACTCCGCCAATGCTCTGCTTTGGATAATTGAAGTGCTCTCAAACTTGAGGCCAAAGCTTGATAGTTCCAAAGTGCCCACTCGACAATCCCGCCTGTTGCCTCTGGATTTTGCAAGATCCTCTTCAGCTGAAAGCGAGTGACAACTGTGATCTCATGTGCCTCAAAGTAATGGCGCAGCTTTCTCGAGGCCATGAGAAGGCCGAAAAGCAATTTCTACACACCAGAGTACCTTGACCTAGCCCCCTGCAGAAGGGAACTGACAAAGTAAACTGGGCGCTACACCATCCTTTTCTGCATATTGTCATGTGTCTGCGCAGATTCGTCCTTGTCGGGACCAGAGCTTGCCGGCGAAGCCCCCTGCTTGTCGCTGGATGTGTCTGGCGTGGTTGCTAGCTCATCATCCGCCTCCCTCTCCGCTACTAACGTAGCACTAACCACTTGATTGGTTGCCGCTATATATAGCAGCAACTTCTCTTGTGGCCTAGGTGCGACAAGTGCTGGAGTGGAGGACATGTATCTCTTCAAGTCTCGGTAGCTGCCTCCGCTTCCGAGTCCATTGCATCGGACCTGCCTTTTTCAAAATTTTGAAAAATGGCAGGTAGCGCTCAAGCAGAACCTAGAGATAAACCTGTGAGAGCAGCTACGCAACCGCAAGCCTTCGTACATCCTTGACGCGCTTTGGTGCTTCGATCCGCTCGATGGCCTTGATCTTGTCGGGATTGGCTTCAATTCCCGCTGAGATTTAAGAACCCGAGAAGCTTGCGGAAGGACTCCAAACACACACTTCTCAGGGTTGAGCTTGAGGTTGATCTTGCGCAGATTTGTAAAGGTTTCATCTAAATCTTGAATTAGGGTCGCCTTGTCCTTGCTTTTGACCACTATGTCATCCATGTGGGCTTCCACATTTCTGTGCATTTGCGGCTCAAAAGCATCATGAACTACTCTTGCAAACGTTGAACCAGCATTCTTTAACCCGAAGGGCATCCGTACAAAAACAAAGAAGTGCCACATGGGGTGATGAATGCGGTCTTCTCCTCATCCTCTTCTGCCATGAAGATCTGATGATATCCTGAATGTGCATCCAGAAATGAAAGCAAATCACATCCGGCCGTGGAGTCAACAATTTGGTCGATGCGCGGCAAGGGAAATGGATCTTTGGGACAAGCTTTATTGACATCTGTAAAGTCGATACAAAGCCTCCATTTCCCATTAGCCTTGCGTACAACTACAGGATTGGCCAACCACGTAGGATGGAGCACTCTCCGACAAGGCCTGCCGCTTCCGGTTTCTTGATTTCTTCCGCGATGAACTCTTGACGCCCGCTGCTTGCTTCACGACTTTCTGCTTGACGGGCGGCGCTTGAGGACAAACGGCAAGATGGTGCTCAATTACTTTCACAGGAACACCGGGACGTCGGGCGGTTGCCATGCAAACACGTCGACGTTCGCCCGCAGGAAAGCAACGAGCGCGCCTTCCTATTTAGGGTCGAGAGAGGCACTGATGGTGAAGGTACCACCAGTGCCGTCCTCCTTGGCGGACACCTTCTTGGTCTCTGGCGGAGCTGTCATCGTCTTCTTATACTTGCCGGTGGAGCTCGATGGTGCGTCCTCGACGGTAGCGCAGCACTCCGAAGAGGTGCGCTTGCCGGAGTGGGCATCAGAGCTCTTGCCGGACTTGGTCTTCTTCTGTGATCTTTCCCTTCGGCTTGCTCCTTCCCGGATTAATTCCTTGAAAGGTGCCGGTCTCTTCGAGCTCACCATCAGGGATCTGGAGTTTCTGGAGCACCGCGGAGGGGATCAGATTCAAGCCGGCCCCGCCGTCAACTAACATCTTGGTGACTTTGAGGTTGCGGATAGTTGGTGAAACCAACATCGGCAAGCACCCGACTGCAGTTACACGATCAGGGTGGTCCTCAATATCAAAGATGATAGGCGTGCTGGACCATTTCAGAGGCCTGCGTGACTCGATGGATGGTTCTGCTGCATTGACCTCCCGCATCCACTGTTTGAGCTGGCGGTGGGAGGTATGCAGAGAAGCACCGCCGTCAACGCACAGGATCTCCGTGGCTTTCTGGAACTCCTGCTCATCAGCCTCGTCATCATCCATGTCTTCGTCGTCGTCGTCATCGTCGTCCTTGTCGCGGCCGCGGGGAGGCCTGTCTCCTTGCCGTTGCTTGGCCTTGCCGCGGCGCCCTCCCCGGCCAGGACGTTTCTTGCTAGCTCCTCCAGCACCTTCCTGGGCCTTCTCCTTGTCGCGTCGCTCATATTCAGCCTTCTGCTATTCGACAAGCTGCTCGACCTTCTTGCAGCTCTGGAGGTCATGACACTTGGTTCGGTGGATCTTGCAATAATGATTGCCGGAGCAGTCATGCTTGTCGGCGGCCGCCACAGATCGGCGATTGCCGCCGGCAACCTCCTTGCCGGAGCTACCAGCCTTGGCTTTCTTGGTGGCGCCTCCGTTGCCGGACTGCTCGACAACTAGTACATCTCTGCCTTTCTTTTTCCTGTTGCCCCGCCGCCGGTTCTTCTTTGCCGGGGCGGTCTCCTCACTGTCAGATCCCATTGCTTCGGTATTTTCTCCGGGGAGTCTCCTCCCCTCCTCAGCACGCGCACACTTGTCGGCCTGTATGATATCTCACCGACGTCTCGATCTTGCACATCGCCATCTCCTCCCGCATCTTGCGGTTTCAAGACGTTTCGATGGAACGCAGCTGATTACATGCAGGGTGGACGTCTGGGATGTTGTGTTGTACACGGCTGAATCTTTGAATATACTTGCGCAGGGGCTCTCCTTCCTTCTGGGCGAGCAGATGAAGGTCGCTTTCTTGGCCATGGGGTTTGTGGCCTCCTGTAAAGGCACCGACAAACTGATGGCATAGATCTATCCAAGAAGATATGGAGTTGTCCGGCAAGTGCATGAGCCAGGACCTGACATTGGGCTTGAACACCAGAGGGAAGTAGTTGGCAAGGATCTTGTCGTCTCGCCCCCCGGCAGCCTGCACCGCGATGGTGTAGATGCCGAGGAACTCCGGCGGATGCGTCTTGCCGTCGTACTTCTCCGGTACGTCTGGCTTGAAGTTTTTCTTGCTGGGCCACTGGACTTGCCGCAGCTCACGAGTGAACGCAGGGCAACCTACCGCGTACGACAAGTCGCCTGGTTCCTCTGGCGCGTGCATGTCGACAGAGGGCCCGGCGCGCTTGTCGGATTGACGTCGCGCTTCTCTTCGGCGCTCGATGCGAGTTCGAGCGTCCTCTTGCTGTCGCTCGTGAAGAACTTGGCGCTGATCGCGATGAGCTCGTGGATCTGATGACGCAGTGGAGTCGCTGTCGAGGTGGATCCGGCGAGTCGGCGATCTTGGCCTTCGGGCGGAGAGTGCATGGTGGTTGCACCCCACGGTCTCTGCCGCCACCGGCTCGTGTTTAGCAGTCTTGCCGGGCAGCGATGCACTCGGTTGCATGGAGCGCCGCTGGCGAAGCCGATGAGACTTCGAATGGTGGCCCTCCACTCATCGACCTTGTCGGCCGTTGAGGGTAATCCAGAGCGATTGAGCTCTCGCCAGAGCTTCTGCTGGAAGTAGTGGGTGGCGATGGCGAATGGCGCGAGAAGCGGGATATGCTCGGACTTCTAACTATGTTAGAAGGAAGCGATGCTCGCGTCCGGCGATCGTGCCTCGCTTCGCGCCCGGCATGTTGGCGTGCATGCTGGTCTTGAGCATCCCGAGATCCTCCGGCTTGATCTCGGTCCAACGGCGTATGGCATTGTGAATGCCATGGCCGCGGTCGATCCCAGCGCCTCTGAGGCAGGCGCGGTGCATGTACGGACGCCGAGATACATGCAGCCTTGTCCTTGGACTTGGCAGCACCGTGAAGCTCCCGTCGCCGTCCATTCTTCCGCGGCGTCTACCCCACCACCTGTTTGCTCGGTGGTGAGTGGGTTCGGCAGCAGACGGGGCCTCTGCCGAAGCCTTCTTCTTCGGTGGCATGTTGACGAAGATGAAGAAGATCTAGCTCGCGTGGACGCCGGATCAGGTTCACACAACCTCGACGCCCCCTACCTGGCGCGCCAAAGATGTCGGGACAAGCTGATCTGGCCCACGAACACCTATGGGACCGGCGGACCGAGCCCCTTTCGGTTCGGCGGGGAGCGGAGGTTGCACGAAGAGCAGATCGAGGCGAAGCACGCGAGAGGTTTACCCAGCTTCGGAGCTCTCCGGAGAGATAAAACTCCTACTGCTGCATGTCTAGGTGTATTGCGTTCTTGCTCAGGAGCGCTCGATGCTACAGTACACACGAGCTGCTAACGAGACTGAGCATGGAGGGAACTGATCGACCCACCCCCTCCCCTACGTTGCGCATGGGCCTCCTTTTATATGCTCAAGGGGCTCCGATAGGTGGCAACATAGACGGGGGTACAAATGGAAAAACAGTGGTTGGTACACCTACTTGTACGATTATGCGATGTAATATACCTAACCACGGCGGCGGGGACAAAGGCATTAAATGCCCATCTTGTCGCCCCTAGCATTGCAACGAGGGACGTCGAGCGCCACCGTTCGCCCACGATGGCAAACTTGTCGATCTTTGCTTGTCACCTCGCCTTCTTGGCTGCCTGACCTCTCGCCACGCAGCGCTGGAAAGGCCCAGGCGACACGTTAGTGGATGTCTTTGGGCGTGGTACAGAGAGATGGTGCGCGGCAAGCGCCTTGCCGCGGTTGTTATCTTGTCGCGCCCGGAAGCTTGTCGCTCACCGGGCCTTCCCGGCAAGCTCCTCTTGCCGGGGCCTTGTCTTGTAAGTGCCTTGGGTGGCCTTCCCGGCAAGCTCCTCTTGCCGGGGCCTTGTCTCCCTGGCTTGAATACTTTGTTCTTGAGTGGCCCCAAAGGGACCATGGAGGATCCTGGCGGTCACCCGGTAAGCCTTGCCGCGGAGGGCTGCGGGATACTAGGGTACCCCTACTCTAGTACACCCACAAGGAGTATAAGAGTTGGAGGATTTATTTGATTTTTAGAGCACTTGCAACCAACACAAAGAAATCAAATCAAGCAAATGCCAAAACACTCAAAAGTTTTTGTCAAACCACATTTTATCATGATTTATTAGCTTAAGTGTTGTGGCATGAAAGTCAGGGTGTGACATAGATATTTAATGACTGATTGTGGTTCACATTTCATTCATGGTGCTTTCCGTAAAATGCTTGCTAAATATGATGTTAATCATAGAATTGCATCTCCTTATCACCCACAGTCTAGTGGTCAAGTAGAATTGAGCAATAGAGAGCTCAAATTAATTTTGCAAAAGACTGTTAATAGGTCTAGAAAGAATTGGTCCAAGAAACTTGATGATGCATTATGGGCTTATAGAACTGCATACAAAAATCCTATGGGTATGTCTCCATATAAAATGGTCTATGGAAAAGCATGTCACTTACCTCTCGAACTAGAACATAAGGCATATTGGGCTATTAAAGAGCTCAACTATGATTTCAAACTTGCCGGTGAGAAGAGGTTATTTGATATTAGCTCACTTGACGAATGGAGAACCCAAGCTTATGAAAATGCCAAGTTGTTTAAAGAAAAAGTTAAAAGATGGCATGACAAAAGGATACAAAAGCGTGAGTTTAATGTAGGTGATTATGTATTGCTATACAACTCTCGTTTAAGATTTTTCTTGAGGAAAACTTCTCTCTAAATGGGAAGGCCCCTATGTCATCGAGGAGGTCTATCGTTTGATTGCCATAAAAATCAACAACTTCAAGGCACAAATCCGAAGGTGGTAAGCAGTCAAAGAATCAAACATTATATTTCAAGTAATCCCATAAATGTTTAAACCAATATTATTGAAACCGTAACCCCGGAGGAATACATAAGGGACACTTTCCAGAACGTCTCAGACTCCGAAAAGGAATAGGTATGTGGTACGGTAAGTAAACCGACTCCAAAACAATTTTTAAGGCACTATTTCTCCGTTTTGGAATATTTAGAAAAATAGAAAAATAAGTGGCAGTCCGGGAAGGACACGAGGGCCCCACGAGGGTGGAGGGCGCTCCCCCTACTCGTGAGCACCTCGTGTGCCTTCCGGACTCCGTTTTCTTGCACGATACGTATTTTGGTCGGTAAAAATTCATTATATAATCTCCCGAAAGTTTTGACTCCCGTATCACGCAATTATCCTCTGTTTTTGTTTCGAGATGTCCCGCTGCAGATTAGACCAACATGTCTTCTCAGGATTCGGAAGGAGAAAGCTATGTGGATGATTACTTAGCCAATCCTAAGGTCTACGGAGATGTGGAGCACGATGGTTGGACCACGGAGGAAGAAGAGGACTATGAACCCAAGGGGAAGGAGGAGACGATCTCAGATGAAGATGAAGCCCCATTACCTCAACACAGGGACATGCACGTGGAGTTCGAGAAAGTCAAGTCTCCACGATAAAGTAAAGAAACCAAAGTTCGAGTTTATCCCTTTTCATCTCTTGCGGGGAAAATAAGCAGGACCTATGCAAAAGATATTAACCACAGGTGGGAGATTGATGATCTGAGGGATCAAAATGCCGTCCTCAAGCGCAAATTAAGGGAGAAGTCTATGCCATCAACAAAGTAAACAACACCACCACCTTCTTCACCGACAAAGGAGACATAATCACATGGGTATGGGCACTCCCCTTGGCAACTGCCAAGCTTGGGGGAGGTGCCCCGGTATCGTATCACCATCACATCTCCTACCTTTACCGTTTTTCTTAGTTCGATCCTATTAGTCGTATCTTGATCTAGTAGAATAAAGTTTATGGCATGATCTAGTTTTGAGTTTTGCTTTATGATCTCTCTGTGTAATCGAGTCCGTGAGCTATATAATAAAGATTAGTGTTGAGTCAAGGGCTTGATTATTTTTCCATGATCTTGGGTGAATAAAAGAAAAGAGAAAAAGAATAAAAAGAAAAAAAGAGTTCATATTGATCTTATTGAAAGTAATGACTTCACATAGGAAGAGTATGATGATTAAAAGTTGTTGGGAGTTGGCAGACATAGCTTTGGTCATCGTTGCAATTAATAGGAAGTAATAAGGAAAGAGAGGTTTCACATATAGATATATTATCATTGACATCTTTTATGATTGGGAGCACTCATTAAAATATGACATGCTAAAGAGTTGATGTTGGACAAGGAATACAACATAATGAGTTATGTTTTCTTATATCTGAGATAAAGTATGTTGTCATGGATCCTCTAACGTGTTGAGCTTGCCTTTCCCCGTCATGCTAGCCAAATTCTCAGCACCAAGTAGAGATACTACTTGTGCTTCCAAATACCCTTAAACCAGTTTTGCCATAAGAGTCCACCATATCTACCTATGGATTGAGTAAGATCCTTCAAGTAAGTTGTCATCGGTGCAAAGCAATAAAAATTGCTCTAAATATGTATGATTGATTGGTGTGGGAGAAATAAGCTTTATATGATCTTGTGATGTGGAAGTAATAAAAGCGACGGACTGCATAATAAAGGTTCATATCACAAGGGGAAATATAAAGTGACATTCTTTCGCATTGCGATTTTATGCATCCAACCATAAAAGTGCATGGCAACCTCTGCTTCCCTCTGCGAAGGGCCTATTTTTTATTATTATCTTCTACCTTATGCAAGAGTCATGGTGATCTTCACCTTTCCTTTTTCATTTTATCCTTTGGCAAGCCCAGCATGTTGGAAAGAACATGATTTATATATCTAATTGGATGTAGGGGAGCATGAATTATTATTGTTGACATTACCCTTGAGGTAAAAGGTTGTGGGGCAAAACTATAAGCCCCTATCTTTCTCGTGTCCCATTAAAACTCCGTAACCACAAGTATTGCGTGAGTGTTAGCAATTATGAAGGACTAGATGATAGTTGAGTATGTGGACTTGCTATTTAGCTCTGACATAGACTCTTTCCGATGTTATGATAAATTGCAGTTGCCTCAATGACTGAGATTATAGTTTGTTGGTGCATTGTGAATAGGGGCTCTCCGACGCCCATACGGTTTCTGATTCATACTTCTGCATTGTGAATAGATCATCACTTGAACATAAGTAATCATATGACAAAATCTATATATGTTGCTGTTATGAGAATAATCATGATGCCTTCATGTCCGTATTTTATTTTTATCGATGCCTCTACCTCTAAACATGAGGACATATTTATTGTTATCGGCTTTTCGCTTGAGGACAAGCGAGGTCTAAGCTTGGGGAGTTGATACGTCCATTTTGCATCATGCTTTTATATCAATATTTATTGCATTATGGGCTGTTATTTCACGTTATGTCACAATACTTATGGCTATTCTCTCTTATTTTACAAGGTTTACATAAGGAGGGAGGATGCTTGAAATTTGGAATTCTAGGCTGGAAAAGGAGCAAATATTAGAGACCTATTCTGCGCCCAACTCAAAAGTCCACAAACTCCACGGAACATCTTAGGATAAATAAAGAAAATCCTGCGCCAAAGATGAAGGCCAGGGGGCCCACACCCTGCTCACAAGGGTGGGGGCGCGCCCCCCTAGGCGCGCCCCCTACCTCGTGGGCCCCCTGGTGGCTCTCCGACGCCCATCTTCTCCTATATGAAGTCTTTCGATGAGAAAAAAATAGGAAGGAACTTTTCGGGATGAGACTCCGCCGCCATGAGGCGGAACCTTGGCGGAACCAATCTAGAGCTCCGGCGGAGGCTATTCTGCTTGGGGACACTTCCCTAGGGAGGAAATCATCACCATCGTCATAACCAACGCTCCTCTCATCGGGAGAGGGCAATTTCCATCAACATCTTCACCAGCACCATCTTATCTCAAAACCCTAGTTCATCTCTTGTATCCAATTCTTGTCTCCAAGTCCGGGATTGGTTCTAGTAGGTTGCTAGTAGTGTTGATTACTCCTTGTAGTTGATGCTAGTTGGTTTAATTGGTGGAAGATCATATGTTCAGATCCTTTATGCATATTATTAACCCTCTGATTATGAACATGAATATGCTTTTGTGAGTAGTTACGTTTGTTCACGAGGACAAGGGAGAAGTCTTGCTATTAGTAGTCATGTGAATTTGGTATTAGATTCGATATTTTGATAAGATTTATGTTGTCTAGCCTCTTGTGGTGTTATGTGAACGCGTCGACTACATAACACTTCACCATTATTTTGGGCCTAGAGGAGGGCATTGGGAAGTAATAAGTAGATGATGGGTTGCTAGAGTGATGAAGCTTAAACCCTAGTTTACGCGTTGCTTCGTAAGGGGCTGATTTGGATCCACTTGTTTCATGCTATGGTTAGGTTTACCGTAATACTTTTGTTGTAGTTGCGGATGCTTGCAATAGAGGTTAATCATAAGTGGGATGCTTGTTCAAGTAAGAATAGCACCCAAGCACCGAACCACCCACATATCAAATTATCAAAGTACCGAATGCGAATCATATGAACGTGATGAAAACTAGCTTGACGATATTCCCATGTGTCCTCGGGAGTGCTTTTCCTATTATAAGAGTTTGTTCCGGCTTGTCCTTTGCTACAAAAAGGATTGGGCCACCTTGCTGCACCTTATTTACTTTTGTTACTTGTTGCTTGTTACAATTTACCTTATCACAAAACTATCTGTTACCACTTATTTCAGTACTTGCAGAGAATACCTTGCTGAAAACCGCTTATCATTTCCTTCTGCTCCTCGTTGGGTTCGACACTCTTACTTATCGAAAGGACTATGATAGGTCCCCTATACTTGTGGGTCATCAACGTGTGGCGATTGACGGGACGTGGGCGCCTCCGCTTCCCCACGCTGCCTCAGTAACTATCCTCGACTTGACGAGACCCTGCTGCATGCAGAATAAAACCATCATTGCATGTGATCGTGGAGGTCGGCGGTTGGCCTCCTTCTGGCTATAAATGAGGGGAGGGGCGGAGCCCCCATTGCTTATCTCCTTCTTCTCGCTGCCCGCTCCTTCTTCTTCCTCCTTGCTTTGCCGCATTGCCGGGACACCCATGGCGCCGATAAGGAGATTCTCCGCTGCTGAGAAGGGCAAGGCTCCCCGCAAGGAGCAAGGGCCGCTTTCGCCGAAGAAGAGGTTTGGCAGCTCCCCTGGCGCCGGCATGAGGCTAGAGGTGATGAGGCCTTGGTACGAGCGGCCTCCTCTTGGCTACCTGCTACCCTTGTACGCCCAAGCACAGGGCTCCGGAGGAGGAGGCAGCGCCCCGCCCCACTCGCACCACGGCCGTGGCAGCCATGCCAAGGTTGCACAAGCCGTCGACCCACGAACTCATGCCGAGGGATACTCGCGCAAATTTGTTGTATGGGCAGCGATGCTACCGCGTATGTTGATCAAGCTTCCGTGGTTCCATGCCGAAGAGATGCCGCCGAGAGGGCCGCTCGAGCTGTGGCTACAACACGCCAAGTATAGCACTCCGGCCTCGGGGGCGGAGGTCGAGGTCATCTCTCCGGGCAAGATCTTCATGACCCGTGGATGGGGCGAGGTCGCCTGCGCTTGCCACGCGGAGGGGCCCCTCGCCATCCACTTCGAGTACGACGGCGCCTCCACGCTGTTCTTCAAGATCTTCGCCGAGGAGGGCCACCTTTGAGTGCTTTCCTGGAGGGACCGCGAGACAGTCTTGGCGAAGAGGCGCTGAGCCCGCCCTCGGTCCTGCCGACAGCTCCTCCAGCAGCTACGACGGCTCCTGGGAGTCCAGCGACTCTCCTGAGCTTGAAGAGACTCCGGAGACGAACGACGACATCTACGTGCCCCCGAGCTCTCGCTGAGCCCGGAGCGCAGCGATGGAATATGCTCATCATCGTCGATGATCTGGATGGGACTGGCGTCTGCCCCTCGTTGCCCACTGTTGATGATGGCGTCGGCGGCGACGTTTGTAGATATGACCCCTGGAAGCCTTCTTCTTTTGTTCCTGCGAGGAATCGAGACGAACCCCATGGGGTGTGTAAAGAATCTGTAGTGCTTTTGTGTTGATATTATTCCCATTATGATGTTCGCGGTTGCGTGTCTTGCTTCGGCATTGTCCCCCCTTTTCGTCCTCACAGTAGCTTAGCGCTCTACACCGACAGGTCCCAGTCCCCAGGCAGGCTTCTGCCCTCGCCGGTATGCCAGGTTGCGATGCTGTGGTCAAGGCCAGGAGGTGAGTGGCCCAAGGTCCGGTAAGAGCTCCTGAGGCGCGATGCTCAAGAGGTCCCCTTTAGCGTGCAAGTAGCTCCCTGAAGGCAGAAAACGAAGGCGGCATTGCCGGAGCAAGGCTGCAAGAGTTCAGAATCCTGAGTCGCAACACTGCGCTAACTTGAATGCGCGACTTATCTTAGCGAGAGCCTGAGGCGATTCCTTGTGAAGCACCCGATTTGCGCGTCAGTGGTGGTGGTACGGCTAGGTTAGGCCCGCGTCAGCTTCCCCCCTTTTCATGCTCTTCTAAGTGATCTGCGTCCTCGGGTCCCGACCCTTGAGCGAAGCTCAGTCGCCGTTGGTATGCCAGGTCATGATGCCGTGGTCAAGGCCAGGGGGTGAGGGCTGGAGAGTCGATGGAAGCTCCCAGGGTGTGATGCTCGAGAGCTCCCCTTTAACAGCAAAACGAATTGCATGAGAAAAGGAAGGACCTGGCGCCTCAGGAGCTCCCCCTTTAACGCGCAAGCAAATTGCATGAGAAAAGGAAGGACCTGGCGGGACCACTCGTAGTTAGGCTCCGGAGATTCCTGCGGGTTAGTTCAAGAGGGGAATATAGCTCGCAATCACGTTTGCTGCCCTGCCACTGATCTTTCCACAAGAAGATGTAGGCACTGAGGATCTGATGAGGTGACGTGCGCGGGGCGGGCCACGAGGTAGAGCTCGATCTCTCAGGTTTATCAGCGTTGCAGGGACGAACCCGAGCACAAGCGACGTGCCAGCATGCATAGACCCCATTGCAGGATGATCAAAAGGTCGATCAGCAACGCAGGATGCCGCGAAGGGTAATCAGGCATGTGATAATCATAAGGCGACCCATGCAAGGAGGAGGCAAGTTAGTTCAAATAGATGCAAGAACGATACAAGCCATAGGGACGGACCCATGCAGCCTGGGGATGATGCAGCCCGAGGGGCGCCCCCAACAGAGTAAGCTAAAGATGCAAAAGGATACATGTCGTAGGGACAGGCCCGTGCGACCTGGGGATGGTGCAGCCCGGTCGAGGGGCGCCCCCAGCTGAATAAGCCAGAAAATGTCACCTAGCATCGTTGTTGAAGAGGTGTTGGGGTAGTTGAAGATGCGTGCTGAAGGAGTTGCTCCTCATGAGTCGTCCGGCGGCTGGTTCCCAGGGGACCCTGGAGGTTCCTGCTCCTCCTCCCTCAGGACCGCCTAGCGCCTGGCCTCATGAGCCGCCAGGTTGCCCTGCATGAGCCAGTGGAAGGTGACAACTGTGTTTTGCAGGCCGAAGGGCATGGGAACGTAGCTATGAGGAGGACCCTCGCACCGACCAATGCGCGAAGGCCAGAAGCGCTCCTGAGATGCGGCTCTTTTGAGCCCTGGGATGTTGACGCAGACGCGCAGCTCGTCGCCCTTGCCATGATAAGGAGTTGCGTCGGGTGGTGGGCGGCGGTCGCTGCGAGTGGCTCTTGCCTCATGAAGCTCCTCGGTGGCCTTGGTGATGAACTCCTGAGCACCAGGCAACTCGTGCCTTGTGCTCTGATGAGGGAAGCGTGCGGTGAAGCATGCCTCCACGTGGTGCCCGAGCGCCTCCCTCGTGACGTTGGCTGGAGTGCGAGGCCCTCTGGAAGAGAGCCCCTGAGCCCAGCCTGAGGAGGGCACCGGGCGTGCCTTCCTATGCGAGGGAGGGAGGCGCCCCATCTGTGGGCGCAGGTCCTGAGGTGGTGCCACTGGAGATGTCGCCCTCCCGAGGCCCTTGGTGGAGCATCTGCTTTTTCTTCTTGGGGCCGGCCTCAGGAGGGTAGATGGCGCCTTAGGTTATGCAGGTCTCGACCGCGCAGCACAATGGCGGCGCTCGAGAGCACACCACGTCCTTCTCTTCGCAGGCAATCGTGATGACGCCGCAGCTACCTGGCATCTTGAGGATGTTGTAACCATGATGAGTCACTGCCATGAACTAGCCAGGGCTGGGTACCCAAGGATGGCATTGTATGGCAGGTGGATGTGGGCGACGTCGAAGTCGATGAGCTCGGTACAGTAGTTGTCGCGCTTGCCGAAGGTGACAGGGAGGCAGACCTACCCTATCGGGGTGGTTGAGCCGTCAGTCACTCCTAAGAAGGGCTTGGTCGGCTGCAGCAGATCGTATGGCACTTGGAGGCAGTCGAACGTATCGATGGAGAGAACGTTAAGCCCTGCACTGCCATCGATGAGGGTCTTGGTGACAAGGACATTGTTGACGATGGGTGTGCAGAGCATTGGGAGGGCGCCGGCAGTTGCCGCACACTTGAGCTGGTCTGACGAGCTGAAGGTGATGGTGCACTTGGCCATCGGAGCGGGCACGTGGCCTCGAGGCTGGGGAGAGCCGCGTTTACCTCACGCACGAACTGCTTGAAGATGCGCTGGGAGGCTGAGGCCTGAGCGCCACCCAAGATGCAGGCGATGGCGCGCGGCTCCTAGAAGCCACCAGCCCCCTCGTCCTGATGATGATCGTCGTTCCTCCTTGGCGTGGTGGCAGCGAAGGGAGGCCAGCCTTGCCTTGAGGATGGTCCTCATGAGGCTGATCCCTCCAGGCGCCCTCGCGAGGCTGGCCCTGCCAGCGGTCCTCACAAGGCCGGTCGCGCCACTCCTGGCTGGGGCCGCGGTCGTCCCAGCGTCCTCCACTTCGTCCTCCTCCTTGGGGTGCCGTCTTAGCATGGAGGCGGGTCAGGCTTGAACTTGCCAGGCCAGACAACGCTGCACAACTCGGGAGTGAAGGCACGACAGCCTGCTGTAGTCACTGGAGCCTGGTCTTGGTACCCACACGCCGCCACCGCGGGTGGCGCACGGTCTTGACGTCGTGGTGCTAGGAGTGCAGGAGCGTCTTCTTGCGGCCGCAAGATTTCTTGGCAGCTTCCTTCTTCACACGCGGGCGCCCTGCATGGTGGGTAACGCCGCGGGGCCGCACGTCTTGGTGCGAGGGCGATGTCTTGATGTGGAGGTGGTGGAGGCGCTCCATGGGCTACGTCGCCCGTAGGAGGAGGTGGACGAGGCAGCGAGAGAGACGGTGCGGGAGAGCCCCCAGTGGTGCTGACGAGCTCGGCGATGCGGTCCAGCAGTCCTAGTAGAGGTCGTCGACTGGGCGGTAGCGCAAGAGCTCGTGCGCCATGAGCAGCACGGCATGCGCGTCCGTGGGCCCATGGCTAGTGTGGGATGCCGAACCGGCCGGAGTCAGTGACGGGGTGGCGGTGCGTCCGTCCCGCCGCACGGAGGGGTGCAGCGATGAAGCCTGATGCTCGTTCCCCGTCGGGCATGTGGCGGCGTTGGCAGCAGGTGATGGAGAGCGATGGGGAGGCCCGCCAACGGACGCCGTCTGGGCTCGGCGAGCGTTGAGAGTGGCCCGCCGCTCAGCGCGGGCTCGGCGAGCATCAGCCATGGAACTGGTGGAGCGGTGGAGCATGGATCGACGGAGGAAAAGCTTCAGCGCACCCCTACCTGGCGCGCCAAATGTCGAATTACGGGTTCCGCAGACCCGCGAGAGGTTTGAACTCTAGGGTGCGCGCACAAAGGACTCTCTCTCCCTAGCTCGCTCGCTCAACGATTCCACGGCCTAGCTCGACGAACCCGAAGAACACGAGACATAGAGGTTTATACTGGTCCGGGCCATCGTGTGGTGTAATAACCTACTCCAGTGTGGTGGTGGATTGCCTCGAGGGCTGAGGATGAACTAGTACAGTGGATGAACAGCCTCAGGAGGAGAGGTGTTCTTGAGCTCGATGAGCTGGTGGATGTGAGGATGGAATGGATCCAATCCAAGATGAGTTGCCTCCTATGGTGGTGGCTAGTCCTATTTATAGGGGCCTTGGTCCTCTTCCCAAATGTTAGGCGGGAAGGGATCCCACAACGGCCAAGTTTGAAGGGAGACAACTAGTACAAGCTATCCTAACAAAAGGTGGTCTTCCCCTGCCAAAGGCTCTAGTGTTGACGCTGCTGTGGGCTCCGAGGTGACCTTCGTCCTGCTGTCCTGCTGGTCTTGGTCTTGTTGCATCGATATGGAAACCTTTGCCTGATGCCTCGGGACTCCTCGCCTGTGCTTGCCTCTTTAACACAAAAGAGGAAACTGGTACACTGCGCCCACTGGTGCCCGCCTGGCCTTGGTCGTCACGGCTCACGTCATGTGAACCTCGCGAGGTGCCCCCTGCATAGATATCTCCTCTCCTCGGGAGCCGGCCTAGTGAGGCCACCCCCAGGGAGGTCTTGGTGTCGACCGCCTCGCGAGGCTTGGCCCCTCGCGAGGGTCTTGAGTTGTTGCTGCCGAAGCTGGGCCGTACCAGGCCGTTGGTGGAGCCACGCACAGGGCCGCAGGCAGGCAAGTCTGGGCACCCTCGGTCCCAGAACGCCGACATAGACAAGTTATCAACTACGGGGTTCTCTGCTCCTTTTCTATAAGTGATATGTAAATCAAATTCTTGTAGCAAGAGAACCCATCGAATAAATCTAGCGTTGGCATCTTTCTTTTCCATAAGATATTTTATAGAAGCATGATCGGTGTGAACAATTACTTTTGAATCAACAATGTAATTAAGATCTAAATTTATCACAAGCAAACACCACTGCTAGAAATTCTTTTTCAGTAGTAGCATAATTTCGTTGAGCACTGTCTAGAGTTTTCCTAGCATAATGAATAACATTCAGTTTATTATCAACTATTTGTCCTAGAACAACACCAACTGCATAACCACTAGCATCACACATAATTTCAAAAGGCAAGTTCCAATCAGGTGGTTGAACAATAGGTGCACAAATTAAGGCTTTCTTGAGTGCTTCGAAGGCTTCTAAACAATCATCATCAAAAACAAAAGGAACATCCTTTTGCGAAAGATTTGTAAGGGGCCTTGAAATTTTAGAAAAGTCTTTGATAAATCTCCTATAGAAACCAGCATGACCTAGGAAACTACGAATACCTTTGATATCTTTAGGGCATGGCATTTTCTCAATTGCATCAATCTTAGTTTGTCCACCTCAATACCTCTCTCAGAAATTTTATGGCCCAAGACAATACCTTCATTAACCATAAAGTGGCACTTCTCCCAATTCAAGACAAGATTTGTTTGTTCACATCTCTGCAAAACTCGATCAAGATTGCTTAAACAATCATCAAAAGACTTCCCATAAACAGAGAAGTCATCCATGAAAACCTCAACAATATTTTCACAAAGGTCAGAGAATATAGCAGTCATACATCTTTGAAAGGTACCAAAAGGCATATGTCTATAAGCATAAGTTCCAAAGGGATAAGTGAAAGTGGTATTTTCTTGATCAGGTTGAGAAACATGTATTTGTGAAAAACCAGAATATCCATCAAGGAAGCAAAAATGTGTATGCTTAGATAATTTTTCTAGCATTTGATCAATAAATTACAGAGGGTAATGTTCTTTCCTAGTTGCTTTGTTTAATTTTCTAAAAGCAACTACCATTCTATAGCCGGTAACAATTCTTTGTGGAATAAGTTCATTCTTATCATTAGGAACAACGGCAATACCTCCTTTCTTAGGGACACAATGAACAGGACTTACCGATCTACTATCATCTATAGGATAGATTATACCTGCTTCTAGAAGTTTTAATATTTTCGTTGTTACCACTTCTTTCATCTTTGGATTTTAACCGACATTGGTGATCAACAACGGGTTTAGCATCAGGTTCCATATTAATCTTGTGCTGACATAGAGTGGGACTAATGCCCTTTAAATCATCAAGAGTATATCCAATAGCAGCTCGGTGCTTCCTTAGAACTTTCAATAATCTTTCATCTTCATGTTCTGAAAGGTTAGCACTAATAATAACATGATATATCTTCTTCTTATGAAGATAAGCATATTTCAAAGTGCATGGCAATTGTTTTAATTCAAACACAGGATCACCTTTAGGTGGAGGAGGACCTCCTAGAGTTTCAATAGGCAAATTGTGTTTAAGCAGAGGTTGTTGTTCAAAGAAAATCTGATCTATTTCATTTCTTTCGTGCATATGTAAATCATTTTCATGGTCTAGCAGATATTTTTCCAGAGGATCAGTAGGAGGAACAACAATAGCATCAAGCCCAGTTATTTCATCCTTACTTGGCAATTCCTTTTTATAAGATTTCCTACTAAACTTGGAGAAATTAAACTCATGGGACTCATCACCGAAACTAACACCAACATTTTGTTTCTCAGAATCTATTTTAGCATTAACGGTGTTCAAGAAAGGTCTACCAGAGATAATGGGACAAAAATCATCTTGTGGGGAACCAAGAACAAGAAAATTAGAAGGGTATTTTATTTTCCCACACAAGACTTCAACATCTCTAACAACCCCAATTGGTGATATAGTGTCTCTATTAGCAAGTTTAATAGTAACATCCATGTCTTCTATCTCTGCGGGTGCTATGTCATTCATAATTTCTGGATATAAGGTAAAGGGAATAGCACTCACGCTAGCACCTATGTCACGTAAACCATGATAACAATGATCTCCTATTTTAACTGAGACAACGGGCATGCCAACAACAGGCCTATGATTATCCGTTTATCGGGTTTCGCAATTCTAGCAGCTTCATCACAGAAGTAAATAACATGCCCATCTATATTTTCTTCCAAGAGATCCTTAACCATAGCTAGGCTAGGCTCTACCTTAATCTGTTCATCTGGTTTAGGTGTTCTAGTATAACTTTTGTTGACCATAGTTGAAACTTTAGCATGCTCCTTCATCCTAACAGGGAAAGATGGTTTCTCAATATAAGCAGTAGGAACAACTGGATCAACGTTATAAATTATAGTTTCCTCTTTAGCTAGTACCGGTTCTTTAATTTCTTCTTTAATAGGTGGGCGATATTTAAACCACTCTCCTTAGAGAGATCAACATGAGTAGCAAATGATTTACAAAAGGAGGCTACTATCTCATAGTCAGGTCCATATTTAGTGCTAAATTTTTGAAAAGCATCGATATTCATAAAAGATTTAACACAATCATACACTACTGGAATCAGGATCTTTACCATCAGCCAGCTCTTTGCCGTCAGCTAGCTGACGACAAAGAAGCTCTTTGCCATCAGGTTAAAGAAAACTGACGGCAAAGAAGAAGCGGATGGCAAAGAACATGTTTGCCGTCAGCTAGCTCTTTGCCATCAGCTAGCGGACGGCATAGAAGCTTTGTCGTCCGCTAGCAGACGGAGAGGGAGGGTGGCCCACTAGCGAGAACCACCGAATGGCCACTTCATTTGTTGTCCGCTAGCAGACGGCAAAGATTCTTTGCCATCCACTAGCAGATAGCAAAGAAAGTGGCCAACTTAACGTCCGTTAGCTAGGCTCTTTGCCGTCTACTAGCAGACAGCAAGGAGCTGTGACCTAACTAAAAAGCGGCCAACGCCCCACCCCACCCTTCTCTCCGTCTGCTCTCTCTCTCCGTTACCGACTGCCGCCCTAACCCGTCTTTGCCACCCCGTCGCCCGGCCGCCGCGCCCGTCACCGGCGCCCTTTCGCCCGATGCCCAAGCCACCACCGCCCACGCCACCAGCGTCGTCGGCCCGCCCGCCCTTGATCCCAAGCCGCGCCCGCCCGTCTCACTTTGCCGGTCGCCCCATCCCCATCCCAGTGCCCGCCCTGCACTTCCCGCCCGTCCCAAATCGCCCGCCCGTCGGCCTGCACCGCCTTGCCGGGCTGCCCCGCTGCTGCCCTGCCCCTCGTCGTGGTGAGTTTTTTTCTTCTGTTTTTTTAGATTTAGTTTATGTTTGTTTAGTTTAGTTTAGGTTAGGTTAATTTAGTTTAGGTTAGGTTAGTTTAGGTTAATTTAGTTTATTTTAGGTTACATTTAGTTTATAGTTTGGTTTAGGTTTTTTTTGTTTTTTAACAATAAACAAGAAAGATGAAAAGAGAAGTAAAAGAAGAAGAGGAAGAAAAAGAAGAAGAGGAAGAAGAAGAAGAAGAAAAAGAACAATAAGTAGTGGAAGAAGAAGATGATGATGATGAAATAAAGAAGTAGAAGTAGAAGATGAAAAAAAGAAGTAGGAAAAGGGGGCACCCGAGGTTGAGCGGGTTAGGGGGTTCCTCGGTGTTGATGGAACCCTAAATAGCAAGTATCGTCGGTGCAAGATACATGTGGCCGTTGGTGTCGAACACTACATCCACGTCCCACAAGTGACGCCGGCGTCCGGCATCCCACATCAACAATTCTCGGCGTCGATGGCAGTCGAACACCATTGCAAATTTGTATTGTAGCCTCTGCGATGACGATTAAAAGTAAAGTGTTGAGACTTGAAACACCCAAACTGACTCAAGTCGGTTTTGTTGTTTGAACTTTCAAAACTTGGCTTTAATCCTCATCACAAAGGCTGCCAGACAAATTCACCAAGGTGTTCGACCATCATCGGCCACCAGAACTATTGTTGTGGGATGCCGGGCGCCGGCTTCACTTGTGGGATGTGGATCTGGTGTTCAACACTGAGCGCCACATGTATCTCCCACCGATGATACTTGCTATTTAGGGTTCCATTAACACCGAGGAACCCCCTAACCCGATCGTCCTGTTGTAAACATTAGTTAGGTTGACGAAAAAACAAAATTGCTATGTTACTCATCTTTCGATTTAAATATGCAGTTTTTTCGTCGCTGCCAGGGTCTAGTATTTGACGAGCTCCGCACATGTGTTCGTGGGTGAGCACAAATGACATTTCCTCCTCCCCCTTCATTTCCTCTGTTCCGGTCTTCGTGCCGATGAGACTTGCTAGCTATAGGTGTCTTCAATCATCAGTATGCGTTACCACTATGCGTCTCCTGTTTGAAAGGGTTACATTTATAAATATGTATGCATTTGCATATTTATAACCATGATTCTTTCAAATTGTCCAAAGTTATCCATGGATAGCCCGAGTATGTGTAGATTGGGTTCGTTTTCCCATATGCTCTACTCTGGATCCGATGCAGAATTTCGTTAGTGCCTCCCTGTTGTTCTCCGGGTACACATCCTCTCTGCTTATTGCCGAGATGTGTATCAAGAGAATAGTGGGGAGGTGCTGCCGAAATTTTGCGTCAGATCTGGAGCGGAGCATGGGAAAACGAACCCAATCTACACATACTCGGGTGGGATTAGGACCTATCTGTACCTATTAGCGTTTAGGTTGCATGGACGTAATAAAAGTGACAAGCTCCATTAACTGATGAATATATAGATGCTGATATATATATATATATATATATATATATTTTTTCTTATGTGTCCAGTAGCTAGGCAAGATGACTGATCGTGCGTGGATGTACACCGGTCACACTAGTCAGAAAGAGATGACCATTGAATGGTTAACAAAAACCAAGGGGTTTCTGAGAGTTGCATTTGCAAATGGCCAGAGGAAAACATGGTGCCCCTGTGCCGGGTGCAACAATTGGCACAAGAGGACAGAGGATGAAATGGGCAAACACCTGCAGAAGAGGGGTTTTACGCCAGATTATACGGTGTGGACATTTCATGGTGAGTCTGCCCAACATGCCAGAGCTGAGGTGCTTCATCGTCGCACTGACGGGCATGGTACCGGGATGCAAGACATGGTGTAGGACTTTGATGATGCTCGGGACTCGGACGATGAGATGGAGGAATCCGCAAAGGCCTTCAATGTTGGAGTCTTCAAAACGTCCTCTCCACAAGCACACTGAGCTTTGTCAGCTGGATGCCATCTCACAAATAATGGATCTGAAGGCTCAATTCAACTTGGGCGGGAAGAATGCTTTCTGACGGCCTTAATGATGACATTATTTGGGCGTTTTTTTCTACCCAAAGGCCATGTACTACACGCAAACATGTACTAGTCGGACAAAATCCTCCATGCTCTTAAGATGCCATATGAGAAGATACATGCACGTGAGAAAGGATGTGCCTTATTGGAAGCTTCGATGTCACGGACTTGAACTATTGTCCCTTTTGCAGGTCGTACAAGTATGTTGTGGTAGACAACGGCATGGGTGAGAAGATGCAGACCAGAATCCCTGTTAATGTTTTTCGGTATATGCCAATCATACCAAGACTTCAACATATTTTCATGGTCGAAGAGACGGCCAGACAGATGACATGGCACAAAACGGGCAAAATAACCCAACTAGATGTAGATGGGAAGTTGGTGATGGTGCACACATCGGACGGTGAAGCATGGAAGAGCTTCGATGCATTATATGATGACAAAGCGGCAGATCCGAGGCATCCTTGAGTTGGCATTAGCATGGATGGCTTCGGTGTGTTTGGTCTGACGGCATCCCAATACAGTTGTTGGCCCGTATTTGTCTTTGCACTCAATCTGCCCCCCGGACAGATTATGCAAAGAAAGAACATTTTCCTATTGTTGATAATTCCAGGGCCCAACTATCCGGGGAAGAATATGAATGTGTACATGCAGCCGCTGAAGGACGAATTGCAAGAAGCCTGGGATAATGGGTTGAAGACATACGAAGCCTTTAGCAAACGGAACTTCATAATGCGTGTATGGTACATGTACTCGACGCATGACCTGCCGGCGTATGCGCTATTCATTGGCTGGTGTGTGCATGGAAGGTTCCCATGCCCCACATGCAAGGGAGCTCTTGAGTTTCGTTGGCTTTAGGCCGGTCGCAAGTATTATTGCTTCGATATGCATAGACTGTTCCTGGATCCTCGCCATCAGTTCAGGCAAGACAAGAAGAACTTCATCAGAGGTAGAGTTGTCAAAAACTATGCACCACCTGTGTGACAGGCCAAGAGATCCTGGATCAGTTAAATGCTCTCGAGCCAGATCCAGAGTGTCCAGGGTATTTCAAGGGGTATAATTTGTAACACGCCTGGACTCACAAGACATGCTTGTGGGATCTACCTTACTTGAAAGGCCTCCTTTGCCCACACAACATCGATGTGATGCACACTGAGAATAATATCGCCGAGGCACTTTTTGGTACATTGTTCGGCATAGATGGGAAGTCAAAGGATAATAGTAAGGCTAGAGTCTATCTAGAGGTGCTATGTGATAGGTCGTTGCAAAACATGAAAGAACCAAAAGGAAAGCAGAACTGGACGAAGCCAAAGGCATGGTTCAATCTTGGAAGGCCAACTATTTGGGAAATTATCTTCTGGGTGCAAAAGCAGTTGATGTTCCCTGATGGGTATGCAGCGAATCTAAAGAGGGGAGAGAGTCTTGATAAATTGAAGATATTTGGTCTCAAGAGTCATGATTCACACATATGGATTGAGTGGGTAATGCCGGTGATGTTGCGTGGCTTCATCCCTGAGGTTAAATGGCTAGTACTGGTAGAGTTGAGCTATTTCTTCTGTGTTCTTTGCACGAAAGAACTATCGCCTGGCCTGCTAGAAGAAATGGAAGAGTTGGCGCCAGAGTTGATCTGCAAGTTAGAGAAGATCTTTCCGTCGGGCTTCTTTAATCCAATGCAGCACTTGATTTTGCATCTCCCAACCAAGGAAAGACTGGGGGGGCCTGTGCAAAATCGTTGGTGCTATGCAACTAAGAGGACGCAAAAGACGGTACGAGCAAAATGTAAAAATAAACGTAGAATTGAAGCAT